>CM070550.1:48458698-49665388 GCA_036346405.1 Phyllostachys edulis
CTTGATTCTCCACTTCTGCGAGGCGCTGCCGAACTTGACGGCAGTTTTCGAACGCCTCGAAGTCGAGTTTTGGAGAAGAACTCCGCCGCCCGGCATAGCGCGGTGGCGCCGTGTCGCAGGCAGGCACCACCCGCTTCTTGTTGTTGCTTTAACCGCCGCCGAGGAGGTGGCTTTTGGCTCGCCAAGGCGGAGGAGAGCTGCGCCGCGCCGGCGGGCTGAGGTAGTTCGATGCTCGTGATGAGCAATGAACAGAGCCGCCGCCTTCCTCCTCCTTCGCCAGACGACGGGTTCGCCGCTGCCGTGGTCGCCGACAATCCTCGCCCATCGACCGTGCTTGCCAGCTTGTGGCAAGAGTCGCCTCGCGTTTGCTTTTTGTTTGCCGCCAGCTACGCCGCCTGGCGCCCACGCCATCACCTCAAGACGCCCTTCGCTACCGCCTGGCGCCTTTTACGCTGCTTGTCGCGCTTACACGCTATGCGATCATTGTCGTGGAAGAAGGCTCCTTCTTCGCCACCTGGCCGGCAACCCCACCGCTTCCCGAGCGAGGAGGAGCTTCCCGCCAATGGTGACGGTCCCGAGAGACGCCAGGGTTCATCTACGTGTCAACGACCTTGAGGCGACCTAACGCCTCGATCGCTATCGAGAGGTCCAAAGAGAGACTGACGAGCGAGCCATCTGCTTGTACTTCTCAGTGACGCAATGGAAGAGCTTTCTCCACGCCTCGCCGCCGAGGTGTCGCCGAATCGCACTAACTTCGCAACAGAGTGTTGAGACGAGAGCAAAATCATCAACATCCTCACCGGCTTGAAGGCCGATTCTCCCACACTTTATGAGGTGCTCGCAATGTAGACTTGCGCCGGCCGCCGATGCGCAACGCAGCAATGATGGCGCCCCTGCTTCCTTTTGGCACCGCTTGTTGGTAAGCGAGAATCGCATCTCAAGGGATCGCAGCAGCGATGAGAGATCCAGCGTCTGCCGATCCTTGTCGAGTCGACGCCTCCGATCGGATCGCATCCCACATATGCCGCGACTCGAGTTTTACCTCATCACCGCAGTTTCACTCGACGAAGTTGGTCTTGGGCGAGGGCCACCACGCCACGGGCCGATGTCCTCGACGACACCGTACTCGTGGTGACCACGGCATCGAATCGGAGAGAGCTGCCGCTCGCGAAGGCCGCGCCTCGCTGACCCGCAGACGCTGCCGCTGCGGCGCTGCCTTCCTCCAGAGCCGCTGCCGCTGGCTCAAGGCCGTTTTGGCCGCCGCTGCTTTCGCGGGCGGCGCGGTTGCCCATCGCGCCGCCGCTACGCGCCGCTTCCAGCCGCTCGTCTGGTGTCCGGTTGCCATTGCCATCAAGAGATGGAGCTGCTGCTGCCGCTGCTGAACCTCGACTCGCAATGCCAAGACGGGCCGAGATTCGCCGCTGCCGCCGCTTCCACCTCCACTGCCGCCGCTACCCGCCAAATTTTGACGCTTTTTCCTGCCGCAGCTGCTGCCTCAGGTTGCCGCCGCTGCTCTCGCCATAGAGAGTTCGCTTGCCGCCGCTGCTTCGAGGCGCATCGAAGGCCGAGATCGCCTCATGGACATGGCGCGCCACCGGAACTGCATGCGGGAGAGAGCTTCACATCGTCGGGTCATGGGCCGAAGCGAGGCCGAGAGGGATTGAACAGAGATGCTCAAAGCGTGATAATACTACTCTCGATACCACTTGTTAGTCAGCTGGACTCTTGCACTTGGTGATAGCAAGATCCTTACTCTCATCCTGGAGGATGACACTTGGAGACGGGGGCAATTTTCTTTGTTTATTTCTCACACAATGCCATGCCAACCCGAGGGTTGGGGATACAATTTATAGGTCGCTAACCACCAAGCATATGCTAAGATGCTAGTCTAAGATGCTAGTCAAAAGTCGCTAAGATGCTAGTCTAAAGTCGCTAAGATGCTAGTCAAAAGCAGCCAACACAAAAGAGACTTAAGACTTATCCATCAATAGATACCCAGCTATAGACTCTTCAGCAAACTTCTACGCAAGGATGTTGTAGAAGCAAAAGTAGCTTAAGGTAAGAGGAAACAGCCTACAATACCAGATGAATCAATGAAAGATGCTCCATTACCACCACGCTTTCGATCCCGCGCAGTGTGTGTGGCGTAACAGAGATCATTCAACACACACCTGCAGACACCGCCGAGTAGTGTACTACACGCATGGGCACCACCGTAAGCGCTTTTCACACAAGACGATTTTCCTCTCCTAACGTTGAATTCCTTAAATTTTTAACTTCATCCCCACGTAATAGCAGCCCAAGATGCGTCGCCACTTCTTCCAAAGGATCGACGACCCGAGATATACGACAGGCATTCATCCAAAGAAGCACATGCCGAACTATTCTGCCATGGGCCTACCGGACCTCGCTGGAGGAAGCATCAAGGAGCCCAAGATTCGCATAAGGGCAAGAAGGCTCATGCGCCGAGTCCCTACCGCCACATCATATCTCGGTCGCCGGGCGAATCCAGACGACGACGTGAGTTATGAAGAATTTACATCCTTCTTACAATTTTCACTATACAGTGCACTTACATCATGGAATCGCAGGACATGGACGACTTCAACATACCAACCCGACGTGGACAGTCTCGCGACAAGGGCAAGGGAAAGGCTCACGCGGCTGAGCCCGACCGACACAACAGATTCGTCGCCTCGGCGTAATCCAGACGACGACGTGAGTTATGAAGAATTTACATCCTTCTTATGATATTCACTATACGGTGCACTTACATCATGGAATCACAGATATGGACAACTTCGACACACCATTTCAACGCGGAGAGTATGGCGACAAGGAAGGAAGGCTCTTTCGATCGAGACCCGTGGACGCCGTAAATAGGACACTCTTGTCAAATTATCGCTTTGTCGTATATGATCTCAGATGGTACGACATGTCATTCCGTAGTAGTCCCCCGTCCTACCCGCCATGTTTTTTACTATCCACTAAAGGCATGTATACTTACATGGTCTGGATGCTTGTGTCGCAGTTGTACCGTAGTAGTAATGAGGATGACTAAAGCAATTAGCCGAACCATCATGCCATGTGACTACGCGGTAACGATGCTTCGTCATGACTCTAATGTAGTTCTCGTTCCATGTCTCGCTAAGCCATCAAAGCAAGCCTATATTGCAAGTATGCCTCTTCTAGTGGAATCCCGTAAAGAACCATTCACAATCGACATCGAATCCTCCATGTTTTAGGGCATCTTCATAATCAAAACGAGCATTCTCACTTCATGCGAGTTTGCTTGGACGACATCCTCAAGGTTATACCTCGTCTGATATGCTTATCAATCATTCTTTCTCTGAACGAATAAAATTAGACAAAAATTACAGAAGCAACAACACTATGACGGGAGGCTTATCAATCATCCTTTTTCTGAACGAATATCACTTACCTTTCTACTTACAACTCATTACAGATCGACTAAACAACCCTGACCCTCGCTAGGTTTTCAGATCGACGTGATAACACGCTACGTCTTTCTTTGCAGAGTAATGTCTTTTCGTTCTAGAAAGCTGGCGAGGCGATCAAAGTTGTCACTGCACAAAGCTGTCCCGTCTTATCTTGTCATCGCAAAGGTCAGTCTCCTTTGGCCTTGTTACTGCAATGCTGCACCGTATGGTCTTGTCATCGCAAGAAAAGCTACCCCGTCCGGCCTTATCATCAAGGCCAGGTCGTCTCTTTTGGTGTTGTCATCGCTAAAGTCGCCTGCTTGGTCTTATCTTCACAAGAAAGCGCATGTACCCGTCGAGTCTTGGCCTCACGCTGGCTATAAATGTGCGCCCACGCCCGAAAGGACCACTCGATCCTTCAAACCGAGTAAGAAGAACCTTCTCCGCCATACACTAACATACCATGGCAGACGCTTAAGGATCACCCAACCGAGTCGCCGGCAAGACCTTCTCTGGAAAGGAGGAGGACTTTGGCCCTAACTCACGGTTGGTGCCGAATGTTGCGTGCCAACCTAAGTGGCGAAATGCGACACTGAGTGAGGACGCTATCGCAGCGAGTCATAGACGGCCCTTTCGATGGCGAGACGACGCTTTCTTCCGATGGCCATACTGGGGTAAATAGTTTTGTTCATGTTATCGCTAATACATCCTCCATACTAACCGCCCTTGCGTTAGATGGCGAATGCAACTTACTCATTGGATCGATCCTCCCTATGAACATGTTAGAGGCACGCGGATATATTGTGGAACCGAATCTTTGATTTGAGGCGCAAATTAACGATCTCTCAAGGAGCAAAATGATGACCTCCGCCAACAGATGCGGATCATGGAGAGGGCAACGAGGAGGTCACAACATAGGAAGTTCCTATGATCCCACATGTTGTCCGCCAACCCTAGTCAGATTTATGCGCTACTATAACGATGGCCACCACGCCCGAGGCGCCCACCGGAGAACACTATGTGGACAAGACGAGGCACCTTTTCGCATTAGTTCCCTAAGGTCTAATTTATTTCCATTCAAAAAGACGATATGTATCGTAGGAGTACTTCGGTTTGTTGCATCGCATGATGTTGTTTCTATGCATGTAACCAAACCCCCGTGCGCCATGTTATTCCAAACTTTGTTATGAAGTCTATTTTAATTCGCAACTTTAAATCTCGCCGCCTTTTCGCTTTCAATTCTTCACAGTAGTAAGGCATCCAACAACATGACAAAAACGAAGTTCTCGAAGTTCACGGCTTGGTCTACGACCACAAACCTATGATTCCAAGAGGATGTCTACGCACCACCTATCATTCCACTTCGCTCACGCATCTTTCATCACGACTCGTTAGCATATGTGCATAATTGTGCCTCATGTTGTACCACACAATCCACATATTACTCATTTTTTCGGGATGCATTATGTATCACTGGGACACACCTCAAAATATTATAAAGTGTCTAAGGTTTTCAAGCACAAAAGATTACAAGTCCATATATCTATTTACTCTCGCTAAAAGGATGGTGCTATATTTGTTTACGAGAGAGGTCTCTATTTTCAAGTTGTGAATTGTTAAATGTTATATGTATATAGCGTTATGTATCACCGTATCTTCAATTGTTTTTATCTTTCAAAACAAGTACTTGTTGGCTACAAATCTATAAATCCAAATGGAATCCAAACACACCGAATAGCCCATCACGCCGTGATAAATAGCGTGACAATTGGGATCTGTCACGCCAAACAAAAAGGCGTGACAATCGGCTCACACGCCAAACAAGAAGCAGGATAGTGCCACGAAGCCCTCCACGGGCAGCCACATGGCCGAGGGCTTGCGTGGCACCTTTGGCCACGCCGCCACTGGTGGCGTGATAGTTTGATTTGGTCACGCCACGGGAGGTGGCGTGGACAAAAGGGTCAGATTTGGAAATAAAGTTGGCGAGGGGATAACTTCAAAATATAATTAAAAAAGGATTAAATAAAAAAAATTATGTGAACTACAAGCATAAATTTCTCATAATTACTAGTCTAGCAGGAATTCAGATACTGTATAGTCTATACTGCAAACAAACAAACAAAAAACTCCATAATTTTTGGACCACAGAGCTTAGGTGTACGGTTCTTACTTTTCTTTGAAAAAGGAATACACGTGCATGAAATCCAAATACGACAACACGCACTGCAAGAGGCACCCCATAGTTAGTTTCAACAGATCACAATGAAGACAGAATGAAATAACGGGACAGCACGTTACCCCCATTTACAATGAAGTTCATGAGATGGAAAACCTTCTGTGTGGTCCAACCAAATTCAGGCACCCGCAACTGAATTCTGATCAATTGAACCTGCAAGCGGGAAGAAATTAAGGTAATTTATAATGTTGGAAGTCGAACTAGAGGTAAAATTATTTTGCGCTATCAGAAAACATGACTATCCAATAAAGAAAAACATTAATGCTAATTACCACCCATGAATGACATTCATAAACCCAAATAGAATTAAACTTCATTTAACTCCCAAGTCCCAATTGAAGTCTGTACCATCCGATTTTTGCTCCATTTTAAAGCCGCATGATTTTCTTGAATTTCAAAAACTTTTATTGCCTTTTGGGAGTTCTTGAAAACTTTTGATTTAAATATCAAACTTAAAACAAATTCCATGCCCGCCAAAACTAAATTTACAAAAAAATTTAAATATAATATGCTCAAACCGAAAACATCTAAAGCATTGTTAAGGCAAACCCTTTTCAAAATTCAAAATCGAATCCAAACAAAATTTAACAAAGCAAATTAATTGTCAAACTTTATTCCCAAACTATCCTAGCTTTGGACCGAAGCCAAGGCAGCCGGCCCTTCTTTCTCCCTCTCTCCCCTCCTCCTCTCCCGCACTTCAACCCATGGCATGGCCCAACCGAACCAGCCCAGCATCACCTCCCTCTCACCACCCTCACTACCACATGGACCCCACTCGTCAGTGCCCTACCCTGTTCATCTTCTCCCTCAAGCCCTCTCTCTCTCATGCATATGCTATCTCTCTCTGTGTGTGTAGGAGACGCCTCTGCTCCTCAAGCCTCTCCCCCTCACATAGCACCGCGAGGTAGTCCCATCGTCGCTAGAGACACGAGCAGCGCCTCGCCCACGAGAACTCGCGCATGAGCCGCCGTGACCACGTGAGAAAACGTCGAGTCTCCCCTGCCTTTTAAGCTGAGCTACGGGCGTCATCCCCTTTCGCCTCTTGCCCTTCTTTTTCCCTCTCTTCCCCCTCCTTTATGCTCACTCTAACACCCAAAACTCGGCTGCACAGTGTCATCTTCTCCAAGTCCGACAGTCCATCGTCGTGGCCACCTCGCCTCGCCGTTCCGGCCAACTCGGTGAATTTCTTCCCAAACCGTTCGCGTCACAATGCGTTCCACACCCCAACATGGTTTCCTCTCAATCAATTTTGGATTTCCTTCACAGGAACACGTGGACGCCATTATCTTCACCAAAACCGGCTGAAACCGCCTCCGCCACCGTCATCTTTCACAGGGTTCATCTCCACTCGATTCCTCCCTCCTGCAACATCCCCTCACCTCCCCCAATCCTTCCCTAGCACTAATTTGGGCCGTCTTCCACCAAGTCACCGCCCTCACGTTGAGCTCGCCGCGCAGTCCTGGGTCTTCGCCGCCAGCCCATCTCAGTTCATTCCCGTCCATACCATCCACTACGGTGAGTCCCCTCGATGCGTAGATGCTTGTAACATGCTCAATTTCTAGGATTAGTCCATGCTTGGCGGTTGCCATGGTAGCAGTATCGCCACCGCTTGCGTACACAGTCATGCTGCCATTGTAGACCGCCTCCCACCACGCCATCATCACCCTCGAGCTCCCCGTGCCCGTGGTGTTCTGTTTTTATGCTCGCACGACGCCGTCACTTCTTCCCTCGCCCGCGCAAAGCTCGTCCAAGAACTCCCATGGCTGCCTCCCTCTGCTCTCTATATAGAACGAGAGGAGAACGCCCTCCTCTGCTCTCTTTCTTTCCTTTTTTTTCTTCTATGTGGCAATAGGGCCCGCTCTGATACAGACCACTTAGGTTAATTATGTTAGTTAATGTTTGAGTCAACTGTGGACCCTCTCGTTATTGAACTTTCTTTAAATAAATTTGTTTAGCTAATTGGGATTAGATATAGTCATTACTGTAGTTAATATGTCATTGACACGTAGGCCCTAGTCCATTAGTAACTAGTTTAGTTGAAAAATAAATAATGGTAATTATAGGTAAATTTGGAATAATAGATTTAGTTAATCCCTCAATGGCTTGGGGATGCAGCTTATTTAGCTTTGATATTTACAAATATAACTTACGATTGCTGCCGCCAACATGTAGGGCCCACGAGTTTAGTTAGTAATGAAGTATGATATTAATTACTATTTAGCCACAAGCTTGATTAGTACTTAAACACTAGACTTAAGTAGTAGTTAAATAAAAATTAGCGCTAGCCCAACTCTAGGCCACTATAAATAATTCTTTTAAAATTGCAATCGAAAGTAGTATACATGTAACCGCCGAATCGCTGCCATCCCAAACTTTGCCCAGTTTCTCCAACTCACCTTCCCTCTCCTTTCTTGTTGTAGCCAAGATATAGGACCTCCCTTCCATCACCGGTACCAACGCCACTACATTCCAGTGTCGTTCAACCCAATGGCACGTCGAAGCCGTCATTGCTTCCCGAAGATTCCTCCCATCCGCAGCTTCTTCACAGCCCTGTCGGTCTCCCTTATCCTCTGGTTTAGTACCCTCGCCATCGCCACGGCCACGCCATGGTTGTAGCCGCGCCACTACCTTCTCTGTTGAGCACCACTACATGTACCGCATTCGAGTGCCGATGCCGGCTACAACACTACGGGTGAGTTTGCTTCACCCCGGCGCTCGCCATGACAGCGAGACTGGTCGCCTGGGCCAAGTCCATTTCGACTAGGGTCCCACCTATAAAGATTTTGTATTTTCATAATTTCTTCTCGGATCAAATTTTAGAGAGCCTGTCTCCCTTGTTTTAACTCCAAATAAATTGATTTTTGTTCCTAAATTCAAGATCTTTCCAGCAGTACCAAAATCATAATTTTTGGAGTAAATTTGAGTTTTATTTGGATTTATTTGTGTTCAAGTGTGTTTATTTGAATACGTTGTTTCACGCTAAAATAGATTCTGATGCTGCGGAAGACGTTGCTGATTCAAGACCAAGACCAAGCAACCTTTGAGCACAGCAAGTCCTTATGATTGATCATGTTGAACCTAGTTTTCAAATGCACTTACTTTGCTTTAAAGTATCACTTGCATGTTTTATACATAATACATTTATTAAATATTATGTTAAATGTTGATGTTGGTTAATCCCTATCAATTAGTAGGTTGTTAATCCCTTCCTTAATTGTTGATAGTCCATTTACCTTGCCACCCTAGGCTAATTATTATATTAATAAATTGCCCTTGGTTAATCAATAGTGACTAATGGTTGTTTTAGACACTGCTTAGCTATTCATTTGAATATGACACAAACATTGTCATTACAACACTTGAGACATAATATGATTCGTAGTGTGGTAATGTGAGTTACCACTAGGAGCAGAAAAATGTTTTATAAAATGGTGGAGACTTAGGCAAATGGATAGTATGAGACCAATGTAGGGACTGCACAAGATTTGGGTTTGTGGATTGTCATGGCTAGGTCGATTAAGGACCGAATCATGTGCCACATTTCTGAACTAATAATCGTGCAACCACAAGTCAAGTATAGGCACGAATTGGTCAAGTACTTTGCTTAGCTTCGACACGACTCCCGCGCATAGTAGTAGTTGGATTTTTATCATCGAAAAGGGATGTAGATTTTCCTCACAACGGCGGATCCCTCATTGAAAATGTAGCCTACTGAATGGAGCATTATGGGTGTGCCTCGTAACGGCCCTGTCCTAGTGTTGAGGGGTTTCACCCACTGGGTGGGAAAAATGTCGTAGCAAGGCATCGGAAAAGTCTTGTTACGGTCATCCTAGTCGCACGCCTAGAGAAGTATATCATTGGCCGATATTATGAATTGATCATATCTTGTGGGTAAAACTATGCAACCTCTGCAGAGTGTATAATCTATTCGAATAGCCGTGTGCCCCGTCGTGGGCATTATGAAGAAGGCCACACTTGGTTAGTTTTATAAAATGTTGGTGGGAAACCATGTAACAAGGGATAATTGCGATCATGGTAAAGCTACAGGTGGAGGGATTCCACTAGTGTATGTGGAGGGATTTCACTAGCTTAGATGTGTTGGAATGAGGCTTGTTCTCTTCCAATGGGCCAAATGGCCAATATATAATAGGTACAAGGTTGAGAATATGCAAAGAACACCCTAGGCTAAATACATAACACCCCCCCTCCCTCAAACTCATGGTGGATCAACAACACTAAGTTTGGAAGGGTAGAAGCTATGCTGAACTCTAGTCTGCCTTAATGAAGAAATCTACTAACTGAAGCTCCAAAAGCACATACTAAAGGTCAAAATCTTGGTCTTGCACTTGCAATCGCATGTACGAAGCATCCACTCTAATGTGCTTGGTGAGCTCATACTTCACGGGATCTCGAGCAATACTGATCGCACCAGTACTATCTGATAAGAGAGGAGTCGGTGCAGAAGCGGAAACACCGAAATCCTCAAGTAGCCACCGAAGCCAAGTGATCTCAGCTGTCAACGACGCCATGGCTCTCAACTCAGCCTCAGCATTCGAACGGAAAACGGCAGTCTGCTTCTTAGTCTTCCAGGCAACCAAGGAGGAACCAAGGAAGACACAATAGGCAGAAAGAGATCGGCGATCAGAATGATCGCTAGCCCAGATCGCATCAGTGTACGCCTGAAGCTGCAAGGAACTGGACCAAGGATAGAAAAGGCGGCGAGTGATAGTTCCACGAAGATATCGCTGAACACGAAGAAGGTGACTATAGTGGAGCTGAGTAGGAGCAGAGACGAACAGACTCAGGATATGAACTGGGTGAGAGATGTCAAGGCGAGTGATCCCAAGGTAGATAAGGCTCCCGACAAGATGGCGGTAGCGAGTGGGATCCTTAAGAGGCTCACCATCAGTAAGCTGAAAGTGAACACCAAGCTCCATAGGAGTATCCACCACACGCTGATCAAAGAGACAAGCGCGAGTACGGATATCCTGAATGTACTTCTCCTGGGAGAGATAGTAACCCTCAGGCGTAGAAGTGATCTCAATCCCAATGAAGCAACAAAGAGGACCCAAATCAGACATCAAAAACTGCTCACTGAAATGCTCCTTCACAAAGGCAATGTACTGAGAGTCGTCTCCAGTAATGATCATATCATCCACATAGAGGAGGAGCATCCGACTCCAAGGAGAGGTGTGAACAAAGAGGGCAGGATCGTGATTACTGGTGGAGAAGTCAGCAGCAATGACAACAGAGGAGAAACGGTCAAACCAAGTACGAGAGGCTTGTTTAAAGCCATAGAGAGAGTGCCGAAGGTGACAAACCATATCATCAGGTGCAGAATACCCAGGGGGGGACTGCATGTACACCTCACGCAGCTCGCCATTGAGAAAGGCATTCTTAACGTCCAACTGAGAAATAGGCCACTGTCGAACAGAGGTCGTAGCAAGGAGAGTGCGAACAGTGGTCATATGAGCAATAGGAGCGAAGGTCTCATCGTGGTCACGACTATGCTCCTGCTGAAAACCACGCACCACAAGACGAGCCTTGTAGCGCTCAAGGGAACCATCCGAGCGGGTCTTGATCTTGTACACCCACTTACGTGATGGAAGTGACGCGCAGGTAGGGGTACAAGATCCCAAGTGTCAATACGCTCCAAAGCAGCAATCTCTTCAGACATCACGAGCTGCCACTCAAGATGAGCAGCAGCCTCACGGTAGGTTGTAGGCTCAGAAAGAGCAACGGCTGCAAAGCCGTAGCGCTTAGGTGGCCTGACAATGTGACGATCACAAAGATCGTATCTGGGAGGAGAAGGCGGAGCGAGACCCAACAAGGAGGGAGGAGGAGAACTGGGAACAGGACCCAGCAAAGACGAAGACTTAACAGGGGAAGGAGTGGGCCGAGGACGGCGAGAGTAGTGCAGGGGAAAAGGTGGAAGCTCAACAACAAAGCGGGAAGGTAACTCTGGTGGAGGGGGAACAAGCGGAGCCGAAGGAGAGGGAGGCGAAGAAGATGGAGGATAAGGCGAAATAGTGGTAGAAAGCTGAGAGTTAGGAAAAATCAGAAAAGAGATCGATTCAACAAGGGAACGACGGTAGTAAAATCGGGACTCATCAAAAGTGACATCCCGAGAAATCCTCATCCTACGAGCAACAGGGTCATATCAACGATAACCCTTATGCTCAAGATTGTAGCCAAGGAAAACACACTTAACTGACTGAGAGTCAGCTTGGTGCGCTCATGAGGCGGAAGAAGAACGAAACAGACAACCGAAACTGCGAAGGTGACTGTACTCTAGAGCTCGACCAAAGAGATGCTCGACAGGAGTAGAACCTTGAAGAGCAGTGGAAGGCTGCATGTTGATGAGAAAAGTAGCAGTAGAAACAGCCTCAACCCAGAAGTGGAGGAACAGAAGAGGCAAGCATGAGAGTGCGAGCGGTCTCAAGCAAGTAACGATGATTACGTTCAGAGACACCGTTCTGAGCGTGAGCACCAAGACAAGAGTACTGGGGAAGAGTACCCTGCTTAGCGAGAAAGCAACACAAAGCAACAGATAGATACTTACCAGCAGAGTCGGCACGAAACACATGAATGGCGGAATCAAACTGAGTGCAAACTATGGTGGCGAACATCTGGTAAATAGAGAGAACCTGACTGTGAGAGGACATGAAGTAAATCCAAGTATGACGAGAATAATCATCAATAACGATCACATGGTATCGATGGCCCCTTTTCGAAATGAAGGGAGCCGGTCCCCAAACATCAGAGTGAACAAGATCAAAAGGACAAGTAGAAACAAAATCACTTGGGGGATAGGGGGGCTGCAACTGCTTGCTAAGCTTGCAACACATACAATATAAAGAGGTGTCCCCGAAACAAACACAAGAACACCACAACCGACAAAAGACAATAGACGCGAGCCACAGAGATGATCGAGACGATGGTGCCACTGAGCGAAGGAGGTAGTGGAGGACGCGGCAAGACCAGAGGTAGTGACAGTGGCTGACTGGCTGGTGGAGATAGCGGAAGGAAGATGAAACCAGTCGAGCTCCCAAAGGCGCTGCTAATCACGGCATCGAGGGCCAGTACGAAGCAGAGTCCTCGTGTGATGGTCCTGAACACAGCAAGAGTCAGACTCAAAAATAACACGACAGTCATGATCAGTGATCTGACCAGCCAACATAAGCTGCATAGTAAACTGAGAAACATGAGAGATTGCAGGAACATAAAGAGAAGAAGTGGAAAGGGTGCCTCGGCCTACAACAGGAAGAGGTACCATTTACAGTCTGAACAGTAGAAGAAAAAACTGTAGAACGAACAGAAGTGAGGTGGGTAGAATCTGGTATCATGTGAAAGGAAGCATCAGAGTCCAAGATCCACGGAGACAAGATACCTGACGAGGGAGGAAGCGGAGGCGAGAAAAACTGCTAAGAAGCAAGAGCTAGACGAGCAGAACCCAGGAAGTCTGAGGACGAGCCGACACCGAGACGCTAGAGCAGTGTGAGAAGCTACTGAATGGCGTCACCAGAAGAGCCCTAGCGGGAGGCGCTAGCTCCTGAGTGGAACCTCCAGAGCTCTTCGAGGAACGTCCACCCCAACGACCACGATCCTCTTAAACTTAGCGATCCGATACCTATGGCGTCTTGTTGTGATGAGGTGCAGTGGAGACTGCAGAGAAGCGAAGAACCATCGTGGTGGGAGCTGGAGGAGGAATCACGGTCGGTGCTGAAGAAGCAGGCGAGGGAGCAAGTGCTGAAGCAAACAAGACAACCTGCATTTGAGCCACGCCATGGTCATGCCTCAACACACACACCCGTGAGAGCCTCCACCAAGCTCAAGCGTGGGTGGCGAGTCAAGAGCTGAGCACACACAGTCTCGAACTCAGGCTGGAGACGCATCAGGAAGTCATAGAAACGATGAGTCTCCTGGTAAGCGCGGAGCCGCACACAACAGGGACAGGTCCAGCAGACATCCGGCCCTAGAGAGTCCAGCTGACGCCACACCTCAAACAGCTGTTGGTAGAAGTCATCCGCAGTGGCATCGAGTTGCTAAAGAGAATACACCTGGTGCACGACTGAAAGGTACATAGCATCACTCGTCGGCTGGTAGTGAGCTCGAAGGCGCTCCCACATAAACTGTGTCACCAGCAGCTCCACCACATCCATGGAGATAGCCATAGGCATGCTAGCCACCATGATGGCAGTAGCACGAGCCTCGACATCCTGCCATCGCTCGTAGGCGTGCAGCTCGGACTGGTAGATCTCCAAGGCCTTCTCCAGTGCAGCATTGGCGGCCCCCTGAGCCGCCGGATCCGCAACAGGAGGAGCGAGCAAAACGGGCGATGTAGGGCGAGGCGGACAGGGGTGCTCGCCGGTGAGATGACCCCAGAGACGCTGGCCGTTGAGGTGGATCCTCAGTAAGCGACCAGCTCCGGAAGTTCGTCCCCATCAAACCGAATCGTGGGATGCCAAAACCTTCTAGTAGAAGCCATCGAGGATGACTTGGCCGATCCGTGTCGAATTCGATGTGCTCAGGAGCCCCTGGTTTTTTTAATACCAGAGATGTCGAAGCCAAAGGAAGCTGAAGCTAAAATCACTGCTCAAAGAAAGCCGGGCGTAGCGTGCTCCCGAGTGGATCGGTGTGGAGCCGAGCCACCGGCCCATGAAGAAAAGAGCGAGCAAGGACTCTTTCTCGCTCGACGCGGTAGCGGGCGGCCATGCATGACAATAAGGTCGTTGTCGGCAGCGATTCCTGGCGTCGGGTCGAAGAGGAGCAAAGCCCCTGTGATGAAGAAGCACCGTGCGAAGAAGAAGAGGCGCGGCCAACGACGGATGGCCCGGATCCGACGACGGGGAGCCCGTATCCGGCGACGCCACGGGAGCCGGTGTGGGAAGCTGGCGGTGGGAGCAGAGGAACAAGGGAGCTGCGATGGGAGCAATAGGGACAGGGAAAGAAGACGGGAGAGTGGCTGCGACGGCGGCGACTGGCAAGCCCTAACCCTAACCCTAGTCTTGCTCTGATACCATGTTGGAATGAGGCTTGTTCTCTTCCAATGGGCCAAATGGCCAATATATAACATGTATAGGGTTGAGAATATGCAAAGAACACCCTAGGCTAAATACATATCTAACAAGATGGAGGGATTCCAATTTTCATGATGATCTTACATGATAAAACTTGGCACTTTGGTGTTAAGTTACATAGCTAGGTCCTAGGCTTGTAAAATAACTATGGTATTTGAACTAAAATTGGCTTTGTGCTAAATAACCATAAAACTTCTCCTTGACAAGCAAAGCATCTATACTTGCATTTGGTATAAGGACTTGCTGAGCACCTTCGTACTCATGGTTGCTCAAATACGTGGATTCAGACTTTGAGGATAAAGATCCAGTGTATAGATATTTCTAAGCATCGGGGTTTGGAGATGAAGATGACAACAAGTATAACTATTAGGTCGCTTACCCTAGTCGATTGTCTCTAGGCATATCCTAAGGGTTCCCACGACTATTTATCCTTTCCACCGCAAGACTTTATCTATGTTTGGCCTTCCTGGCCTGTGATGTAAGACTTCAACCATGTAGTCTATTTACATTTATTTACTATCATTTTTATTTGCATGTATGAGTGTGATATTCATCAATGTTGTATTATGTGAGCTAACTACTGATCATGAGACTAGCTCAGTATACATAGAGGATCTGGATGTAAATTCGGGTCCCGACAAAGTCCAAAGTAATGTCCATATGACCTCACTTGTTTCAGCTCACTGATGTACCTCTTATATGGGTCGGCGTAGCACTTCATTTCATTAAATCAATAATCAAACAAACATTTCATCAAATCAATATTCAACAAAACAATATTCTTCGAAACAATAGCTGAATAGGAACCTCAACAGTTTATAAAAACAAGGTTAATTGCACAATTTAGAAAATACTAGTGCAAAAATAAATGAAATTATAGGAAAATGGTAACAGCAATCCCTTGTCACTCTTCAGTACGAACAGAATCTTTTTAAAGTGGAATAGAAATTTTCCCTTTATCGCATGACCACATACTCTGTAAGAGAGATTCAACATATCCACTCAACCAGCTAAGATCAAAAGGAATTAAGAAGTGAGACAGATCACAGATGACATAATCAAACAATGCAGTGCCAGAAAAAGGTTTTTAGACCAACACAGTCATTACAAAACAGTGTGAAAGCAGTTATCACTTCCAGATGAGTAAGAAGAAAACGACCCAAGGTGGAGGTAAGCACCGAGTAGGCTTACACTGCACACAATGGAAAACACAACAAAGGCAAAACTTAATGCCCATTAGCAGAAGGGTAAATCATTTTTGCGTCAGCTACTGTCAACTCAGGCTTATTTTGGTCCCACTACTTTAAAAATAGTTCAAGTTCAAATTAACCCCCCTACTTCAAACCAGCCCAGTTTGGTCCCTTTGTTGTACTTTTGACATTTGGATGACAAACAACACGTGGCAACAACAGCCAACAGGGCATGTGTGAGGTTGTCAGCCCACACGGAGCTCATGAATACCACACATAGCTGACCCGTCTCTCCTACCCCCACTGTGGCCTTTTTCATCAATTGTGTTGCTGAGTCAGTTCGTTGTGCTTCTGACTCAACTTCACATCATACCTCTTCATCAGCTCATCGCCATGTGTCGTTAAATACAACAGAGATCAAACTGAGCTGGCCTTTAAAGTTGAAAGTAGAGACTGATTAGGTCAATTTTTAAGTAGAGGGAATAAAATAAAAGTACATTTGCCCCTTTGCAGAATATAATCATCTGTTGTCACTACTCAGATGGCATAGTCAAACCGTTACAGAATCTTAGATGTTCTTACCCTCTAGATGATCACAATTTAGCAGGTAGTAATGACGAACAAGTCCAGTTGGTTTCTTTGTCTATGATTGTCCTCCAGACCTCCACATTCTCATCTAAAACTTCAATTGACTATCTCCTTCAGACAATTTCCGCCAACGAAACGGAATAACTATGGTACATATGATAGTTTTTGCATGCAACATACAAAAACGTTTTCCACATTCTATGTAATCCTTCAAGTGAGAGTGCGATGGAAGTGGAAGGAGGTGGAAGGGAGCAAAACAAAAATATTTTGCTACATCTAAAATGTGTTTGTACCATAGCCAAAAAAGGATTTTGGAGATAATTGAAGTGAATTGTAAACAACTTAGCTGTGATGATGGCAACACTCGAGCCATGGAGTTCATGGAGGTAGCTCAAGCAACATAATAAGTAATGCTTATGCGCAATTTGACAGTGACCCACAAGCTGAGGTAGTTGCAGTGGAGAAGCACAAGCCAAAGTGCTAGCACTACATGGCACTTTTGCTGCATCCACTGTTGTTATACCAATACCACTCAACGCTAGCGCTAGAACACATTCCAACAGTGGTAGCTCATAGAAATCACAGCAACAATGGCTCAGCCCTCGAGACATTGCTGACACTGACAAATGCAACGTGATGGACAACCTCCAGTTATGGAATTGGCGATGTGGCAATGGATTGGAGGTAATTTGTGAATCACATGAATTATAGAGCTTTTATTTAAGGTGCACTGGGCCTTTTTTGAGCCTGCAAGGTTCTAACAGTCTAGAGGGAAAGAATGCCTTGGATTTTGGTATGACGACAATATATTGATTGACTAACGACGTCAGAGGATATTAATCCTTAATTTGGGTATGACAAGAATATGGGTCCAAAATGGTTTAGCGTACCACACTAGGAAGCAGTGGAACCACACCTGAGGCAGCAAGGGGTGCAGTGCTCCTCCCTCTGGCACAACCGTCTAGTATAGTTGGTCTGCAGCTATATAAACATGAGTACTAGTTGTCAAATGGTGAATCTGATAGATTCTGAAATTGGTGATTGTGAATTCGATAGTCCACCAGCCGTATTTGTTCAATTGTTTTTGTCTCTCTCAGTTTTCACACCTCTTCCTTTCTCACTTTTTATGTCACATATACTTTTTTTGCCGACCTTTCTTCACCAGTCAGCGCCTCTTACAGAAATTTCTTGTGCTGTCCCTGGTCACAGGTAGCAATTTAGAGTGAACCACTGCCCATAACAAATTGCCATGATTCACTAACTAGGGTACCAGTGCGAATACACACCATATTTGCAATTTCTCGTTGAACCCATAATACGGTTTTGCCATTGGATATACATGGTATAACAAGCTAAGCCACAAGATAAATGGCCACACGCTAACCATACCTTTAGTGTACGCAAACTACATAATGTAGCCAGAATCGAATTCAAACAATAACACCCTTCAAACATTCATCACACAAATACGCCCAAAAACGAACTTTTGGGACAGAAGCGCTACAAATCCCCAAAGACTAAGCATCCCTACCCCGCAATTTGACACATCGCAGGTTCAGATCGAGCAGTCAAACTTAACCACCCCCACCACCCGATGGGGATTAGCGATTCGGCGAAGTTAGGGTTACAGGGTTTGAAGAAGGTTGAGTGGTATACCAGGGCGACGGCGGAGACGAGCGCGTAGGCGGCGGAGAGGGAGAAGAAGGCGCCGTCCTGCCACGCCGGCGACCCATTCACCTCCTCCCACCAGCCCCGGAGCGCCACCGCGAGCCCTCCCGCCGCCGCCGCCGTCATCTCCCGCAACGGCAGCGTCGACAGGGACGACGAGAGCAGCTTCCTCATCTCCCTCTCCCTCTCTCTTTCTCTTATCTCTTCTCCCCTCTCTTTCTATCTCTCTCTCTCGTCTTTGTGTGCGCGCCAGCGAGAGCTCTTGTGATAGATCAACAGGCGAGAGACCGGGAGAGGGGGAACAGAGGAGGCGGCGGCGGCGGCGTCTCCAAGGGCCCAATCTGCCAAATGGGCGGCACCGCGGCACCACACAGCAATGGCCTATTTCGGCCAACGTGCTTACGTGATGGCGGTCTAAGTACGGTCAGTCGTGTCGTATCGGTACGAGTCATTTGACTTATTAGATCATGTACGGTCTATGTAGTCTGAAAAATTAAAAAATCAGGAAAAAATATTAACTAATTTAAAGGCTGAAGAACTTCTCACCCGCTCGCACCAGCCACGTCGCCCCAGAATCGTGAGCCGCCCGATCACGCCCGCCCTCGCGCATGTTCGCTCGATTAACGTGCCTGTGCTTGGTGCGATTCCGCGGTCAAGCGCGTCCCACGTCGGCCGCCGCACGCGCATCGCGAAGGGTCGAGTCTGCCTTTTCCCTCATCCACGCACTGACGCACATACCCATCCACCCCATCTCCAACGCACGGCCACAAACTCCTCCTCGCTTCGATTCGTGGCCGCCCCGCCTTCTTGGCTTCTTCCTTCCTCTCCTGCTTGCCCTCTGTCTACCTCGGCCTTGACCAATTCGGTCGTCCCCGCCCATCCACCCCATCTCCAACGCACGGCCACAAACTCCTCCCTCCTTCGATTCCTGCCCCCTCCTTTTCTTCTTCCTCACTCCCTCTGCCTACCTCACGCCACACACCAACTCCGGTCATCCCGCCCATCCACCCCATCTCCAATGCATGGCCACAAACTCCTCCTCCTTCCTGATTCGGCCTTCCCCCGCCACTTCTTCCCCTTCCTCACGCGCCCTCTGTCTACCTCTCAAGCACAACCAACTCGGTCGTCCCGCCTGGGATCCAGCCTCCACTCGGATCCGTAATCGCCCTCTGTGGCCTTTTTTTTGCAAATCACCGCCTCATGCCTAACTCCCGTCACTTGGGATCCACCACAACGTCCGGATCTAGCCCTCCACCTGGATCGTGGTCGCCTTTGCTCCCCAAGCTCCCACCAGCTCATGGTGCCCATAGGCCCGAGATCCTCCGCCTGGCTGCCCGAGCTCGCCTAGCGCCTCCTCTGCTCCGTCCGGCTAGCCGGCTCCGTTCCTCTGCTATATTTACCTCACTTTCATATCTGCCATATTTACGATAGATGACTCCCATAAAACTGAATTTTTTTTGTGGTCTTACCTTCACCTTAGATCCTCCATTGTCTATTATTTTTTTCCTAAAGTGGATTTGCCAGGAACAATGCATGAAAGCGAAGTTGTTTCAGGTAAAAGAGGTGGATAACTTCTAGGAGAGGCTGCCTGAAGAAAATTTCTACGTAATTACCAAGGTATGTGACCGTATTATTATGTCGATCATTTTTCTATTGAAGGGAGTGTTGCACTGTACTTTTGTTGCTCCTTACGAATGTAAATTGAAACCTGTGGATGCAAGACAGTTATATTTGAGAAGCCTCATAAGGTATTAGAAGAGCAAGAGTAGTGTGCATTTGCTTTTTAGTGCATATGTTGCTATTAAATATCACTGTCCATTTTCCCCCTTCTGTGGAGTGAGATCAAAGTTGGTGGAGATCATGGTTTGAGCTAACATACTAACTGATTGTTGTGAATCACTCATTGATTGAAGCTGAGAAAATATTTTTGCGATGTTTTTTCAAACTATACAATTAGGACTCCTACTGAAATAGTTTTTTTTTTGCCTAACTAGCAATTCATCAAGTAGGATTGGCCAAAATTATATTAGATATTCTAAGTTAGACTTTCCTGGCATGAAAGTGAAAGTGGAGCTAAATCTGGATATGAAAGTTCAAATCCAGCTCCGATCAGGATATAAAAGCATTGTTCACCAATCGAAAGTGATCTCTATTTTGTTATTCTCTTTTGGCCCATCCCCTCTTTCTTTGGAGTTAGATCAAAGTTGTCGAGATCACGATTTTGACTGCCATAGCATCTAATTGTTGCGAATCACCCATTGATTTAACCTCATAGTATATTTTTGTAATGTTCTTTCTAACTACAAAATTATAGCTCCTGTTGAAATAGCTTTTTGTGGTTAGACAACAATTCAGGTAAGATCTGTACAAATGTCATCGAAATTTAGCTCTCTTTTGTTGTTCTCTTTTAGTCCACTTTTTCCCCCCTTATGTGGAGTGAGATCAGAGTTGGTGGAGATCATGGTTTGGGCTACCATAGTAGCTGATTGTTGTGAATCACTCATTGATTGAAGCTGGAAATATATTTTTACGATGTTTTTTCTAACTATACAATTAGAACTCCTAATGAAATAACTTTTTATAGTTAACTAGCAATTCAAGTAGGATTTGCCAAAATTATATTACATATTCTGAGTTCAACTTTCCTGATATGAAAGTGAAAGTGGAGCTAAAACTGAATATGAAAGTTCAAATCCAGTTCCGATCAGTATATAAAAGTGTTGTTCACTCACCGAAAGTAATCTCTGTTTTGTTATTCTCTTTTGGGCCTTTTTTCCCCTCTTTCCTTCGAGTTAAATCAAGGTTGTCAAAGACCATCACTTGGAATGCCATAGCATCTGATTGTTTTGAATCGCTCACTAATTTAAACTCATAATATATTTTTGTGTTGTTCTTTCTAAGTACAAAATTATAACTCCTGTTGAAATAGCTTTTTATGGTTAGACAACAATCCGAGATATGATTTGTACAAATATATATATATATATATATATATATATATATATATATATATATATTTCCTTTTCCGTTCTGAGCCTTTTAGTTTTAGTAAGTTCATGACATATTTCATACTATTTTTTCCCTAAAGTGGATTTGCCAAGAACAATACATGACATTCTTGTGCTTTTTTTTCACAGTTTTTAGCTGATGGAGTTGTTTCGGCCAAAATAGGTGGACAACTTCCAGGAGAGGTTGTCTAAAGAAAAATTCTGCATAATTACCGAGTTTTGTGGCCATATTATTATAGCGATCATTTTTCTATTGCAAGGGAATGTTGTGTTGTACTTTTGTTGCTCCTTTCGAATGGAAATTGAAACCTGTGGATGCAAGCCAATTATATATGAGAAGCCTTAGAAGGTATTAGAAGAGCAAGAGTAGTGTGCATTTGCTTTTTAGTGTATATGTTGCTGTTAAATGTCACTGTCCACTTTTTTCCCCTTCTGTGGAGTGAGATCAAAGTCGGTGTCCTTGCTTTCAGCTACTATAGTAACTAATTGTTGTGAATCACTCATTGATTGAGGATGAGAATATATTTTTGTGATATTTTTTCTAACTATACAATTAGAGCAAGAGTATTGTGCATTTGCTTTTTAGTGCATATGTTGCTATTAAATGTCACTGTCCATTTTCCCCCTTCTATGGAGTGAGGTCAAAGTTGGTGGAGATCATGGTTTGAGCTAACATAGTAACTGATTATTGTGAATCACTCATTGATTGAAGCTGAGAATATATTTTTGCGATGTTTTTTCAAACTATACAATTAGGACTCCTACTGAAATAGTTTTTTTTTTGCCTAACTAGCAATTCATCAAGTCGGATTGGCCAAAATTATATTAGATATTCTAAGTTAGACTTTCCTGGTATGAAAGTGAAAGTGGAGCTAAATCTGGATATGAAAGTTCAAATCCAGTTCCGATCAGGATATAAAAGCGTTGTTCACCCATCGAAAGTGATCTCTATTTTGTTATTCTCTTTTGGCCTATTTTCCCCCTCTTTCTTTGGAGTTAGATCAAAGTTGTCAGAGATCATGATTTTGACTACCATAGCATCTAATTGTTGCGAATCACTCATTGATTCAACCTCATAGTATATTTTTGTAATGTTCTTTCTAACTACAAAATTATAGCTCCTATTGAAATAGCTTTTTATGGTTAGACAACAATTCAGGTAAAATTTGTGCAAATGTCATCGAAATTTAGCTCTCGTTTGTTGTTCTCTTTTAGTCCACTTTTCCCCCCTTATGTGGAGTGAGATCAGAGTTGGTGGAGATCATGGTTTGGGCTGCCATAGTAGCTGATTGTTGTGAATCGCTCATTGATTGAAGCTGGAAATATATTTTTTACGATGTTTTTTCTAACTATACAATTAGAACTCCTAATGAAATAACTTTTTATAGTTAACTAGCAATTCAAGTAGGATTTTCCAAAATTATATTACATATTCTAAGTTCAACTTTCCTGATATGAAAATGAAAGTGGAGCTAAAACTGAATATGAAAGTTCAAATCCAGTTCTGATTAGTATATAAAAGTATTGTTCACCCACCGAAAGTAATCTATGTTTTGTTATTCACTTTTGAGCCTTTTTTCCCCTCTTTCTTTCGAGTTAAATCTAGGTTGTCAGAGACCATCACTTGGAATGCCATAGCAACTGATTGTTGTGAATCGCTCACTGATTTAAACTTATAATATATTTTTGTGATGTTCTTTCTAACTACAAAATTATAACTCCTGTTAAAATAGCTTTTTATGATTTGACATCAATCTAGATAGGATTTGTACAAATTATATATAAAGATTTCCTTTTCGTTCCTGAGCCTTTTACTTTTAGTAAGTTCATGACATATTTCATACTATTTTTTCCCCTAAAGTGGATTTGCCAGGAACAATAAATGACATTCTTGTGCTTTTTTTTCGCAGTTTTCAGCTAATGGAGTTGTTTCAGCCAAAATAGGTGGACAACTTCTAGGAGAGGCTATCTGAAGAAAAATTCTGCATAATTATAGAGGTATGTGGCCGTATTATTATAGCGATCATTGTTCTATTGCTAAGGAATGTTGCACTGTACTTTTGTTGCTCCTTTCGAATGGAAATTGAAACCTATGAATGCAAGACAATTATATTTGAGAAGCCTCAGAAGGTATTAGAAGAGCAAGAGTAGTGTGCATTTGCTTTTTAGTGTATATGTTGCTGTTAAATGTCACTGTCCACTTTTTTCCCCTTTTGTGGAGTGAGATCAAAGTTGGTGTCCATCATGCTTTCAGCTACTATAGTAGCTAATTGTTGTGAATCGCTCATTAATTGAGGCTGAGAATATATTTTTGCGATATTTTTTTCTAACTATACAATTAGAACTCCTACTGAAATAACTTTTTTTTGATTAACTAGCAATTCAAGTAGGATTGGCCAAAATTATATTAGATATTCTAAGTTAGACTTTCCTGATATGAAAGTGAAAGTGGAGCTAAATTTGGATATGAAAGTTCAAATCCAGTTTCGATTGGGATATAAAAATGTTGTTCACTCATCAAAAGTGATCTCTCTTTTGTTATTCTCTTTTGGCCCGTCCCCCCCCCCCTCATTCTTTGGAATTAAATCAAGGTTGTCGAGATCATGAATTGGACTACCATAGCATCTAATTATTGCGAATCACTCGTTGACTTAAACTCATAATATATTTTTCGATGTTCTTTCTAACTACACATTAGAACTCTGTTGAAATAGCTTTTATGGTTGAACAACATTCGGTAGGATTTGTACAAATTATATACATATATATATATATATATATATATATATATATATATATATATATATATACATGTATACATATATCTATGTATATATATACATATATACATAGATATATGTATACATGTATATATATGTATATACATAGATATATATCTATGTATATATATATATATATATACATATATATATATATATATATATATATATACGTATATATATATACATACGATATATATATATATATATATATATATATATATATATATATATATATATATATATATATATATATATATATATATATATAACGTAATCCCTTTTCCTTCCTAAGCCTTTGGTTTTATTAAGTTCATGACATATTTCATACTATTTCTTTTTCCTAAAGTGGATTTGCCAAGAACAATACATGAGATTCTTGTGCTATTTTTTCGCAAATTTCATCTGATAGAGTTGTTTTAGGTGAAAGAGGTGGACACCTTCTAGGAGAGGCTGCCTGAAGAAAATTTCTGCATAATTACCGAGATATGTGTCCTTATTATTACGGTGATCGCTTTTCTATTGAAAGGATGTGTTGAACTGTACTTTTTTTGCTCCTTTCAGATGGAAATTGAAACCTGTGGATGCAAGACAATTATATTTGAGAAGCCTCAAAAGGTATTAGAAGAGCAAAAGTAGTGTGCATTTGCTTTCTAGTGCATATGTTACTGTTAAATATCACTGTACCCCTTGCTACCTGTCGTGCTAATGAGTTTTATTTGTAGCTAAACGTTTATTCACATGGTATCTCATGTGTACAAAATCTTTTCCCTTTGCATTTCCATTTCATATTTCTTGTGGAAAACTTCTGTTTACGTACGCATCTTACTATCCCTTTGTTGCAGTAGGAGTCGCTTGCGCAATTATCACCTTTTTTCAACCCCTAGAGAAAAAAAAGTTTCATACAAGGATCTGTTGGTTATTTATTTCGTCAATTACCTTTAGACTACAGGTAAGTCTATGTATATCTTTGAAATATGTTTACCTCGAAATGGATCAAGAATGTCTGTTTGTAATGCTTAATAGACTATTCCACCACACCGTACAAACGATAGACAATGTTGTTTCACACGTATCTTCACTCGCTACAAAAAAAAACATATATAAAAAATACATGTTTTTCCTCTGCCCTAACACCAGTTGTAGACGCGCCATTGGCGCGGGTTACATTCTAGTCAGAATAATTGGGCAAAATCAGAAAAATTCTAGAAAAATCAGAAAATGTATAGAATTCATAAATACATATGAATTTTTGTAAAAAAATGAGGCAAGCTATTGAAAATGTAATAAAGAGATTTATTAATATTAAAATGGTTGTCTTGTTAAAATATTTGCCAAGTAAAAACTCAATATGAGAAAACCTTGGCAAAAGAAAAGGAGTACAACCAATAGCTCTACATACATCTTTGTTCTAAGTGTCATTGTCGAGGTACAGATTTTCAAACACATCCGACAACTTTGTATTTTGCATAGAGTGTTGTCTTCATGAATCAGCTTGTTCCCAATCTTTCACGGTTAGAAGTATCTCCACTATCTCACTTGTGAGATGTGTTCTTCTCTCCTCTAATATTCTTCCAGAAAGACTGAAAGTAGACTCAGAGGAAACCGTCGAGACAGGAACAGTTAACACATCACGTGCAAGTATGGATAGTACGGGATATGTTAACTTATGGCCATGCCATCATTGCAAAATTTTGAAGCCTTCTGAGTTGAAATCTACCATATCGTTGTCTAGATAGATGGATAGTTCCCCACTCCTTGAGATTTTTCTTGGTTGAGTAGGCGACGCTGTAGAAGAAGAAGACCTGGACCTAGAGAAAGAGCCACCAAAGATCTTGCCTCACATATTTGTTGATAAGGCCTTAGGTGCATCTACTACGGTAGTCAATATCCCTAAGTTGCAAGTGTGTACTAAATCTTAAGTTGAGCCTATTATGCATCAATAGGGAAAGAAACAAGAATAAGGTTCGGCCAAGAGCAAGGAGAAAGAGGGAGGCTGAAGGGGGAGCTTGAGTGGGCATGGCAAGGCACAAGGACCGAGGGCTTTGCAAGTTGGAAAGTTTGCAAGAGAATCTGACCAGGAAAAGACAAAGGATCCAAATTCAAACTTAATTCTGAATTCAATGCATTTTCAGCATAAGAATCCGAAATGGATTTGGATTGGAGCAATTCCAATTCGGATCTTTCTTTAAAAGAAGTTAATTTTGAAATTACTTGTAATAGGATAGTTTAATCTATTTTCAGCAATTAGAGTAGCTTAAATTTCTAATTAAAGTAGGAGTTTGCAATAGGAGTGGGTTCGAATTACTGTTCACGCACACTATTCCAACTCAGATACTATTCACCCGCGTGTACTGTTCATCAAGACTATATATTTAGGGGTAGACCCCTATTGTAAGCAAGTTAGAGTTGAAGAAAATACAGAAAAGTCATATGTTTGTGTAGCGCAAAATGAATACATATGTTTTGGAAATTCCCATCTAGGGCTTTGTGATTGCGTGGATATTAGAGGGTGGCTTTTCTTCCAAGATCTGTGATTCCTTGTGGATCATCTCACCAATTCGTAGCATCCTCAATTGCTCATGGTTTGGTGTTGTTCTTCGGGTTTAATTTTGTTTCTCTCTTCGGATTGATTCAACATCAACCAAATATCTTTACTTGTTTTGGAGATACACTTGTTCTTCCTTTTTGCCAAACCTAGAAGGAGAAAAGCTGGGGTTTTGTTTTGATCAAGATTGAAATACAAGCACTATGAAAGATTGGGCCACATTACATATCAACACAAGTTGTGTAATACCCCGTTCAATATTAAGAATTATAATTGAATTTCAAACCATTTTATTGGGATTTAAAATGGAATTTGAATTCTGTCAAGGGGATTAAATCTTGGGCCACAGGCCCATAGCCTTAACCCATTAGGGGCAACCAAAACCCTAGAGTCTTGTAGCACCCCTATGCTACAGTCACGGTCGTCGTTACTCTGATACTCGACGCTACAATGCATGTCCCCTCCATTCTTTGTTGTCCAAGAAGAACAGGGAGGAGAAGAACCCTTTCAAGGCTTGCCGATAAGGAGAAAAGAGGAGGAAGAGAGGAGAAGAAGAGGAGAGGAGCACTTCACGGGGGAATTCAGCGATCTCCTGTGATTCTACAAGGGTAAAGAACGATGTTATTCACTGTTTGATTCAGAATAGATGCGAAATCGATTAAGATTGTTGGATCGAATTCCTACTGCTAGTAGTTCGGTTCTGTCTAGATTGTTGAGCGGCCGATTTCATATTCTTAGGGGCCGATTTTGAGATGTCCATTTCTGAGAGAAATTTAGATACTGTTCTTAGCTTTCCGTAGCCGCCAAGAACACCTAATTCCGACGTACGGATCAAAAGTTAAGGTATGATCTTCCCTGCTGTCCTGAATTCTTAACGAGAATGAACTATCAAGTTGCCTTTTAAATTATGATTATGATAATGGAATATTCAGGGTTTTCACCCAACTACGTTATTGTAGAAATTTTTATAACCTTTCCAGAATGATAAAGAATGCCCTAATTGGGCTGTAGATCAAAAGTTGTGATCTGTTCTTTCTTCTGTCCTTTTCGCTCTAGACAGAATCATCTTGTACTTTCATCTACCGGTTAGCATTTTTTTTGCGAATTGGGAGATCTTGTCAACTAAATTTTGTAGATATGTTCGTTAAGTTTCCATAGGATCTAGGCTCACCTCGTTCGAGTCCCGGATCAATAGATATGAGTTATTCCGTTACTCTTGTCGGATTCGTTTACGTGATTGGGTTGTCTGTTTTCATAATAGGTCTATTAGTTAATTCTTGGGTTATCGGGAAGGTGTTGTAGAACATTGCTGGTAGCGTCCTGTACCATGTTGTTCTTATTTCAAGTACTTACTTGTGTAGGCGGCGAGGCTTCGGGTTTAGGAGCACCTTCGTTGCCTACTAACGCGTCGCAACGCAGAAGGCAAGTACTTTGATATTCTTAAGATTTGTGAGTGCTGAATGCTTGATGTTCGTATTGTGTTTTTATATGATACATGAGAAGATTCAATGTTTATGTTCCTTTCATATGTGATATTCCTATGATTAGAGATGATGTCATTCATTATTCATAGTTCATTACATGCATCCATTGTCATGTTCCATCTACGGGAGTGGATTATAAAGACCCATCAATTCCAGTATAGGCACTTACGACCCACTATTCCAATGTGGGCAGATTTGGACACCCGTATGAAACGTTCTTCATACGGGATTTGGATCCCCGTATTTTGTTAAATGCGGGCTTAAGTGAACAAGCAGTGTGTCACTAGCTATCTGCATATAAGTAGGAGTGCGATCCTTTCATTTCATTAAATCCATTCATTCCATTCATTCATATATACATTCGTGTTTTGTTCATATTCTTTAATGTTGTTGTCTCGTTCATATTTGTTGTATGTCCAATTATTCATCTGTACTTGCTGAGTCTCGGACTCATTCTTGCTTTGTTTGTTTATTTTAGGTGATCGTTGATGATGGCTCTATTGGGGAGTAGACACACACCATTCATTCATTTCACCATACTCGGTTTCAATAATAGGACTTGGTTATGTCTTTCATTCGTTAATTGATGAGCCTGTAATAAATAAAGTTAGATGTGGTTGATATCTCTCTCCATGTTATGGTTGCTTAAGTCTTGCTTGTGGTCCTTGATTACTCCTTTGATATAATTATCTTAGTGGATTGATGACTTGAATAATTGAAGTTTGTGAGCTGTCGTTGGATTGATTATATTCCTTCATTTGTTCTATTATATGTAGTTCTTTTTTTGCCATTAGATGAGATATTGTTTAAATTCTTCCGCATTATGGTTGTATGTTAGATTCTTTAGGTAACATGTTGGCTTCCGAATAGCCAGGGTGTTACAGTTGGTATCAGAGCGGGCTTTAGGTCCGTGGTTAATAGAAATATATTAAAATGACACACTGTGCACAGTAGGTGGGATTTGGGTAATCCATTTCATCTGTGATTCTGATAGTATGTTTCATGTTGTTGAACTGCTATTGAATTGTTTCTATACTACCATTCTTGTTGTTAATCTATGATTTGATATGATCTTCTATATCTATGAATTATTCAATGATTGTTACGAGATGATCTTGTAAACTCATAAGACATAACGATTATATTGATTATGTGTGATGATAGTTAAGGTTGAGAGTTTGAAGTCGTGGTTGTAGCCAGGCTTTGCGAGTTACACCACCATTAAGTGGTTTGTGGATAGGAGAGTAGTTACCCGAGTACCATAATTACAGTGTTGAGCGTGAGTTGCTTTAGAAAGTTGTTCTCTTCCTTAATTTTCAAATTTGGTCAATTCTTGTCGGTGGTGGTTGATGAATTTCTCTTGAGTTAAGTAGTTCATTGTAGTTGATGGTTTCAATAAGTCTCTAATTGTTCTCCGAAATAATTATTGTTTTCAACTATTGAGTTGCTTTCACTACTTGTGATCATTGTTAATTGTCGAGATTGATATTTTCATGATTGTTCCTTCTTTCTTATTGGAAAAGAATGATTCATTTGTTCGTTTGATATTTTGGTTAATGAAAGTTTTTTGTTGCAAGTTCGTTAATATGAGAAAGCCTTGGTTCTACGTAATTCTTTTGGATCATTCCGAGTGTTGAAGTTAGTGCATCTCTTTTCTGAAGGAAAGTGTTAAAATCCTTTTGTGATGCCTTGTTGTGGGTAAGTCAGAGATTGTAATCAAATAAAATAGTTGTGTATGGGGTTCAATTGGTCCTTTTTTTTGTTTTTATGAACAATTACTGTCATTTCGACCGTGGAGATCTCTTTGCTACTTGTAAATGTTGTTATTAAAGATTGTTCTTTTTCATAAGAGTCCTACCCTTCTTGGTGATAGAGGTGACCCTGTTATCTGTTTGGTATTTTCGATAAAGAGAATTATCTTTTACAAAGTTCATTGAATAAAGTTTTGATTCTATTCATTTCTTTTGGGGTAGTTGGAGTGTTGAAGTTTAGAACCTTTTCTTTGCGAAAGAAAGTGTTAAAAAAAATCTTTGGTAATGATTATCGTGCTAAATGAGAGGTTGTAAGTATACAAGGTAATTGATCTTGAATGGGATGCCAAGTTGGGTCAGTGGCATGTTGCATAGTTAATCTTAACTGATGTCCTTGGTAGCGTAGTTGGGTAATTCCTTGATGATCTTTCATAATTGCTAGAATTACCTATTCCTGATGTGCTAAAATTGTTGAAACCTGATTAAGGTTTAGATGGATTGTTGTTGAATCGAGTAGTACCATATCTTCTTACATGATTAATGCAATTGTCAATTGATAATGAGAGCTGATGTTGGTGTGGAGTAATACCAACAGTTGAGTGGACAAATTTCATAAGTGGCTTTGATATCGTGCCTTACGAGATTGCTATTGCATAGTATGATCTTGTTAAAATAAAATTGTTTCAACCTTGTGGCTTGTGCTTCTTTTGAAAAGCTTTAGGATGATATAATAAAGTTTGATGATTCTTGGTACTACTGTATGATATTGATGTTATTAAAAAAAATTGACAGTAATGTGAGGTTGATATTAATTCTTTCAGAGATAAAGTAATTTGATCGCCATTGGTGATATCGCTTAAATGAGAACATTTCAAGTTTTGCTTTAAGTGGCCTTTTGGAGTGATGAATTATGTGATAGTGAAATTAGTTCAAACAAAATGATGTATTTGAATGTTACATTGGTTCTTAAGTGATTCTTGGGATTTGAGCTTTAAGGCTCCTTAGTTGAGTTGGCAAAGTGATGTTTCAATCATAGAAAAATATTTCTTTTGTTAAAGGAAAGAGTGTAGTAGAAGTATTTGAGATTTACACCGAGTTTTGTAACTTGCGGTCTATTTGAAGTGTGCCTAAACTTTCTGCTTTTGCCCATAAACTTTCTGCTTTTGCCCATAAGAGTTTCCCGATTTTCAAAGGCAACACTTTCTTCTCATGTAAGGTTTGATATTCTCTTCGTGCGGGACTTGTGCCCTCAACTGTGGACTTCCCTTATGATTTCCGAGTTCATTGCTTAATTGACTATTTTCCCTTAATCATATGTTTATTGCGAGTGGCAAACGTTTTCTTTGTGCTAGGAATCGTTTTCAATTGTCTTTTCTTTTGAGAAATGAATTATGGATTTGTTCTATAAAACCCTATAGAGTGTATAGTGGCACCTGGTTGGTGGTGACCAACTGAGAGACTTTGTGAGACTTTGGAAGTCAAGTTGTTTGAGACACAATGAGTGATAAGTTGATTTATTGGAGTAACTCTTGGTGAGGGTTTGACTTAAGCAAAAAGTTTTGTCTTTAGGGCCAACTAATGGCATTATTGCTATTGATAAAACCTAGAGTGGTTTGTGGTTCAAGATCTTTCGTTCATGTTAAGTGGAACTTTAGAAATTGTTTAAAGTATGGGAAATAATGGTCAGATTATGAGAGTACCATGATTGGGTACTACACGGTTGTGTAGAAGAATTGTGTTCGTGTAGTTTAATGAGGATAGAATTGTGAGAATTCTAGTCGTTACGACAACTACGGAGATGGTAGGAAACGTTGAGTTAATGTCAAGTATGACTTGGTTTCAATGAGTAACTTTCTTGAGGTTAGAATTGTCGGTGTTTTAGAACCGATCTTACGTAAAGATTGTTTGATTCGGGGGGTCTCCTAGAATAGAATCACGCAGAGAGATTGACACGGATATTTTTATACAAGTTCAGGCCTTCTCCGGAGAGAATAACAACCCTACTCCTGTGTGTGTATGGTATTGAGTGTGTTTAAATACAATTAGGAGAAAAGACTAAGGCTATTCTGACGAAGATAGTATCGACTATCTTCTGATTGCTATTGTCTCCTCAATTCCCCTTCCCTCTCGATCATTGCTTTTATATAGTCGTGAAGGAATAGCCGTTTTCTCCTGTGAAGAGGCGCCTCATCAAATCCAGTAATGGGCGCATGTTTGCAGTAATCATCGGAGTGGTAACTCCTTCACGCTGCCTGGCTGTTACTTGTCAGAGATAATGGGGTATTACGTGCTATTACTTCGTGTAATAACAACATATGTTGACTGCTTGGATTCCTTAATCAATTGGTCCCACTCGTCTGTAGGTTTTATTAATCATAAGGTAGTCGTGGCTGACCTGGTCGTAAGAGAGCTTACAACCATGAGGTAGTCATAGAATAACTTACGACTGAATAGTGATCGTAGAAGAACTTACGACCATAGGGTAGTCGTAGCAAGACTTACGACTATGGGGGTGGTCATAGAAGAACTTACGACCACGTGGTAGGCTTCTCCCTTGTAAGTATAAGGGGTATACCTAGGGACCACATGACATCATATTTACCCATAATAAGAATTATGGATAACAGATAAAATGAGGATTATTAGATCCTCGTCATCTAGCCCCCCAGTTTCAAGTGAAAGTAACTTACTTGGTTAAGGAGTCGTAGATGGTCCTATGACCTTGAGAAGATTGTGAAGATATGGTCGAAGGAAAAACTCTTCGAGATTTGTACATTACTTTGACCAGAAATATACTTGGTCAAGAAGGTTGCTTACGACTACCGGATAGTCGTAGAGAACTTTTTCGACTATGGAGTAGTCGTAGTATGGTGATCGGAAGCAAAACTTTTCCGATTGATATTTCATTTGGCTAGAAAGACTTGGCCAAGAAAGTAATTTTGCTTGAGGTGTAAAAACGAACCTAATTTTCTTGGGCAGACAAACTTAGAGAATTGCAACCGTCTCATATATGTCTGTTTGTTGGAGCGTTTCCCGAAACGGTGGCAACCCTTGGATTTCCACCCTTTTAGCCCAAGCATACGATTATAAATACTTACCGGGGGGGTGAAACTTGAGTTTCTACTTTTTCCCTAATCGCTCCTGCTGTTCATCGAGTTTTTGCCTTCTCCGCCGTCAACCCAATCGTGCCTTCTCCTAAGACCTTCCTTAATCCAAAACCTCCCCTTTCTGAGAAAGATGGCTGGATCAGTTTTTGAGTGGGCCGAGTCGGAGATGGATGCGGTGAAGATTCAAGCCTTGGTCGATGCCGGGAAGATTCCAGAGAAGGTTCTTGTGAATTGGATTGTGGCGGTTGGACAACATTGGCCGTCGGGGGAGATTGGGCAAATCCCCGTCTTCTAGGCATATTGTGAGTGTGGCCTTCGATTGCCTGCTCACCCATTTCTCACACTTGTACTCGAGCATTTTCAGGTGGAATTAGTGAACCTCGGTCCTAATTCCATCACTATGCTAAGTGTATTTGTGTATCTGTAAGGCATATCACGGGAATTCAGTGGACCTCGAGCTCTTTCAATATTTCTATGGAATGGCTCGACAAACGAGGATTGCTTTGGGAGTTGTGGTCTGAAGCTCCATGACGGGAAGTCGAAGGAGTATATTCAGATGTTTACTCGGTCTTCGTGGCCGGGATGGAGGAAGAGGTGGTTTTACTGGAAAATCACCCAAGATGACAGCCTTACTTTCGCGGGGAAGGCTGCCGAAAAGAATTCTTCCTGGGATTCGACTCCCAGGGATCTCGGTCGGATTGCTCCCTATATTCAAACCATCAAGGACTTGAAAGAGGAGGGATTGACCGGATGGCATGTGGTGAAGGATTTCATCACACGTCGAATTAGTCCTTTGAAGAAACGAGTGCCTCCTATGTGGAGGTATCACGAGGCCAAAAGACCCACCGGGGACTCTGGCGGAGTAAGTGAATCTTGGACTTAGCCCTCGGTTTGGTATTTCTTTAAAGTGGTCTAATATATGTCATATCTGCTTGCCTGAGATCTTTCTAAGCGAGATTGATGTTGGGTCAAACTTGTTTGTGAGAAATCTCCGCCACCGGAGTGGCGCCTCAAATCCTTGCGCTTTTATCCGCAGAAGAAGATAGAGCGCCTAAAAGGTAATCAAGGGCTGATTTTATCCTTAGGACTTTAGAGTCGAGAAAAACTTACGATGGTTGTTTGTCGAGAAAAACTTACGACTAGGTAGTGATCGAGAAAACCTTACGATCAAGGAAATGTCGAGAAAAACTTACGACTTATCTTGGTCGAGAAAATCTTCGACTTGTCAATAATACTTTTCTCGCTTTTATTACGTAAAGTAGGCATGAAAACGTCGGAGACGACGGGAGGTTGAACTGATAACCATCGTATGAGGATGACAATGAAAAAGTCCGGCTCCTCCATCTAAGAAGGTCGACTCGTGAAAGTCGGCGACAAGGAGGCGGAGCTCAAGTTCTTTTATTTCGACTAGATCTTCCACAAAATCTGCTGTAGACACGGCTGCAACTGAAGCCAGGGAGGTCAAAGCTGCTGAAGCTGAAGAGATTGAAATAGTTGAACCTCTTAAGCGCAAAGCCCGCAAGGCCAAGGTACCCTTCTATTATGACAAGAACACTTTCGCAGTTTCTGCCTCTCCTAGTTTTGTTAAGCAACTAGAAAAGAAGAACTGGAAGGACTTTATGTCTTTTGTGAAGGACAATCTTGATCGGTGAGAGCCTACTGATCGAGGATAGCGCTGCTCTTGGAGTAGTCGAGACTAATCTCGGCCATCCGGAAAGTCGGGAGACCAGAGAGATGGCTCCTGTTCAAAACCACGACCAGACGTGGTCATGGCCAAGCCCATTCTTCAACTTGAACTCCGACCAGGCGTGGTCGTAGAAAAGAAGTCGAAGAAATCTTTCGTTGGGAAGATGACTCCTAAATTTCTGGTTAGATCTAGGGTGCAGAGGTATGTGAAAAAGACTAAAATGCAAGAGTAGCATTTACCTTTTGCTTTTCACAATTTAATGTGCTTTCGTTTTGTTGCTCTTAGCCCGACTCCTTCAGCCCCTGAGGATGCTTCTATTGAGAAGCCCATTGCTACTTCTCCAGCGGATGGAGAGATGACAGCAGGAGTGGTCGAAGGATCACCCACTGCTCGAGTGGCGGAGGAAGTCGTGGCTTCTGAAGTGGTTACGACAACCACTGAGGTAGTTGATACGACCACTGAGGTGGTCGTGGAGACAATAGAGGCACCAGAGAAGCCTCGGCCAAGGTGGTGATGTACCGACCACCGTGGTTTTAAAGGAAGTCGTTCTGACGTACCTTCTTCGGTCCTCAAAGAGAAGCTTTAGTCACGAAATTAGAAGACGAGGAGTACTTCAACTTCTGTGTGATTTCTTTGGGCCTGGTTCCATCGTGGGGTCTTCTGCTTTTAGATCTCACGATCGAGTCCCTCATCCCAAAGATATTCCAAACAGAGGGGAAACTTTCGACAACGAGCGTCTCGAAAAGGTTTGGTGGGATCAAGTTGCGAAGATAGACAAGCTGAAGAGTCCAGAGATGGTTTTCTCGATATTTGCTCGAACGACCATGAATGTAAATATTTAAGGATACTTATATGTATGGCCTTCCCTTGCTTCTTACTGTCTTTTTTTTTTCAGAAAGCTCTGAAACAAATTGCCACTGTTGGTGAATATCACCGACAACTTATAGAGCTACGACAAGAAAAAGCGGAACTCTGTGAACATGCAGAGAGGTGGTAAGTCACTGTTATTCATAGTCGTTTTAGGGTTTGACTACTTATACAGTGCTTGTGAGATTTGTCGTGGAAAAACTCACGACTAGGTTCTAGTTGTAGAAAAACTTACGACTAGTTAGATAGTGCTCATGTCTACTTTTAACCTTTACAGGTTAAATAGCGACGAAAAGTCCCTGTCCGACTCGCTCGATTATGAAAAAGAGGAGTCGAGAAAGCTAAGGGAAGAAAAAGAAGACCTCTTGAAGAAGCTTTAGGAGGGTAACTCTGTAACTCAAAAGTTGCAGGGAGAGATAAACAGTAAGTGCTGAACTTAAGACTGCTTATGTCTTTGATCTTTACCTTTTTAATTCTTACTTCTTTTCAGAAAAAGAGGACGAAATAAGAAGGCTCCAAATCGAAGTTAAAGATAAAACTTTGGTCATTCATGAGATTTCTCGTATCGCCAAAGATAAAGATCAAGAGGTTGAAAAGCTGAGATCTCGGCGAGCAAGTAAGCAATTCTTTACCTGTAGTCCTTCACGAGTTATTTTCTTATGTTGATTCTTATTTCTTTTTAGAAATTTAACTCGAATTGGGAAGGCTCGAAACCAAGGATCGGGAAAAAACCATGATTCTTAACGAGACCATCCGCATTGCCAAGGAAAATGCAAAGGACATCAAATTATGGGAGGAGCGACATGTTGAGACCATTGCTTCCCATAATAAGGAAATCGAGAAGTTAGATTCTCAACTAGCAGGTAAGGAATTCTTTACCTGAGAACTAGTTATTTCCTTTTCTAGGAATTATTTTTTCTTGACTAGTCTTACCCCTTTCAGAGCAAGTAGTCGAGAATAAACAACTCCGCGAGGCTTCGACTCGTAACCAACAGGAGATGAAGTCGATGAAGATTAATCTTCAAGGCAACATCACGCTCCTGAACAATATACTTGGTGAGCTGCGTGGTGAGGGAAAAACTCCTCTAGAAGACACGATAGCTGCTCATATAAGTACTATTGGGGAACAAGTCGGGACTTTGCAAGAACTGGTGACCACTCTGAAGGCCAACCAAGCTGACTCGATAAAGGAGGCGGTCGAAGGCGCAGTAAGTTATGTATTGGCAAAACTTAAAGCTCATGACCCCAGCCTTAATATGCAACCAATCGACTCACTTCGATTGCCTTAGGCGAAAGCAAATCGTTGATTGAAGAAATGCAACCGATCGGCAGAAGGTCTCGGAGGAGATGCAATCGATCTCCTCTTGAGTAGTTTGTAATAAAAACTTGTGAAAAACAAGCTTTTGCTGATGTAATATATAATCCATCTTGTTTCCTGCAAATTATCTTGTCAAGTAGTTAGTAACTCAAAAGATAATTGACGAACGAAAGACTAAGAATTGAAGTCAAATTAATAACTTTATCCTAGCCCCCGACTATTTACTTAGTTTATTTAAATAAACTATGTAAATAGTGTTAAAATGGTTTATGAAAACAGAGAGGTTTGATTAACTTGTAGTTTTTGATCACGATTGTCATGCACTGGTCGAAAGAGTAGTAATGAATCAACTCTAGTAAGTTCCTTCTAGTGGGCAGAACCACGTGCAGAGAGGAAAGGCTTCGACTAGGTGATATTACCATCTCCAATCAGATTAATCAAATCGAGAACGGCAACTTGAGTTAGGCAAACGTCTAGAGGACTTTAAAAAATTCGTTCGTCCTTCCTTGGTGGACTCGATAAGTCTGTCCTGGTAGCAAAAGTAGGAAACTGAACTATGCTAGGAAGTTCCTTCTAGTGGGCAAGACCACGTGTAGAGAGGAAAGACTTCGACTAGATGTGTTTCTTCCTCCGACCAGTTGGAACGGAACGAGTGCACCAAAGGCGGTTGAATAAATCTAAGAAAGTGCACTCTGCTTAGAGTATTTTTCAAAATAACTGAAGAAATAAACTAAGGTGAAAAGAGCTAGCTTTAAGAATATTTCGACCAAATAGAACCCGAACTCTTTGTATTGGCAGAAAAAGTGAGTAACAAGTCGACACTAGGTAGCTCCTTCTAGTGGGCAGGACCACGTGCAGAGAGGAGAGGCTTCGACTAGGTGATGTTACCTGCCTTTCGACCAGTGTAAAGAAAATTGGGTGTTTGGAATATAGTCAAAAGATTATGAAAGCACTACTCAAAAATAAGACAATAGAGGTAGGAAGAACCTGAGGCTTTATTGTCTGAATGATCTGTTACACATAAAACTTGCGTAACTGGTCGATGTTCCAAGAATTCAAGAGAACCTGGCCGTCTTCCATTGCCAATCGTACGGACCTTGGCCGGGTAACTTCGACCACTATGTAAGGACCTTCCCACTTAGGAGAATGTTTATTCCGATTAGGCTTGGATTGGTAGAGCCTCAATACCAAGTCACCTACAGCAAGGCTGCAAGGTTGGACCTTACGATCGTAGTATCTGCGCAGGGCTTGTTGGTAGACTGCTGAACGGATTAAGGCCTGGTTTCTCCTTTCTTCGAGTAGGTTAATGTCATCCACTCGAAGCTGCTCCTGGTTGGAGTCTTTGAAAGTTTCGACTCGTGTTGACCGTGTCTTTAGTTCCAGAGGAAGCATGGCTTCGGCTCTGAAGACCAGAAAAAAGGGTGTTTCACCTATAGCCCGACTAATAGTCGTCATTTAACCGCCCATAATACTGGAGGGTATTTTGTACCCAAGTCCCCGAGCGCTTGACGAGTGGTCAAGACTTGGATTTTAATTCTCGCATTATTTGGCCATTCAAGACGCTCGACCGCTTGCTTTCGCTTTGGGGATGGGCAATAGAAGCATAACATGACTTGGTACTGAACTCGTCGCAAAATTCTTGAAATTTTGCGCCAAAATTGTTTATCGTTATCTGTAATTATTCGACTTGGCACTCCAAATCGAGTAATTACGCATCTCATCATGAACCGCTTTGTCGCTTAGTTGTTATCTCGATTCTGAGTTCGACTTGATCCATTTTGTGATCGTATCAATAGCCACAAAGGAACTCAAACCTCCCGGAGCTTTGGGGAACGATCCTAGGATATCGAGACCCCTCGCAAAAAGGCCAAGACAGAGGTATCGCTTGTAATGCTTGAGTCGGTTGGTGTATTTGCCTGCTATGAAATTGGCATTGGACACACTTTTTAACCAACTCTTTAGCATCGTACAAGGCTGTTGGCTAGTAAAAACCTTGTCAAAAGCCTTACCGACCAGCGTTCTGTAGGAATCATGATTTCCACAGATGCCACCATGTATGTCGTTAAGGAGTGTTAATCTTTCGCTCTGCGGAATGCATCGCATGAGCACCCCGTGAGTACCTCGTTTTTAGAGGACTTCTTCAACCAAAGTATACATTTTGGCTTTTCGGGATAAGTGATCTGCCTCGGGATCGTCTTCGGGTACATAGCCCTTCTGAAGATACTCATAGATGGGAGCCATCCAAGTGTCCTCGTATTCTAGAGAGGCCGTCTCAATAGGAGGTGTCTCTGGTTCTTCACACTACTACAGAAAATGTATTCACAGACGGTTCAAAACGCCATCACGCATTTGGTTTCGTGAGCCGCCGAGTTTATAGGTCGATGATGACATGAGGTCATCATAGACGGTTTTGAACCATCTGTGATGCATACTTTCACTGCATTTGTGGGTGAAATCGCTTTGATGACTTTTCTCTATAAAGTTGGTGCTTGTGCCATTAAATCTATATATATATATATATATATATATATATATATATATATATATATATATATATATATATATATATATATATATATATATATATATATATATATATGATCGATTTTGAGCATGTAACGTTTTAAATCTCAATCAAGAACACCAAGCAACCATTCTCATATTTCAAAAGAATTCTCAACTTGTTGCTTGGTGTTCTTGTTGGCTTTAAAGACAATTACATGCTCAAGAATTGTTGGTTGTCGATAGATGATGCCACTTCCCACGGAGAAGGCGATCAATGTCACTTTCTCAACATAGCGACGCCCAATCCGTAATTGATGTCCCGACGCCTCCTTGCATCCATACTTTTTAAACTTGCAGGGGCTCAATGAGGTTGCCATTGCTACTGCCTCGCCCTTCTCATGTCAGGACGACTACCTCCTAAAGTGGTCAGGGGACTACTTAATAATATATATATGATGCCTGTTTTAATGGCACAAGCAAACCACCGCTGGAGACTTTATAGTGAAGAGATTATGAATGGAATGGTAGGATGTACCGATACGCAAGAGGTAGGAGAACTTGACCGCATGAACAAGGGACTATTAATATGAACTAATTATCAATTCAATTTCAGCATAAGACTATTGACATCATTACATCACAGAGCAAGGGGACTATTAATATGAACTAATTATCAATTCAATTTCAGCATAAGACTATTGATATCATTACATCACAGAGCAAGGGGACTATTAATATGAACTTATTATCAAATCAATTTCAGCATAAGACTATTAACATCATTGAGCAGTTCATCAGTAAGAGAACAAGATCAAGGGTGTCAAAACTCACCACACCAGTAGTAGCCCTCGGCATCCATCGCAGAGCACTAGCCATTTTCATCACAGAGCAAGGGGGGTAGAGACAAAGAGGGAGTAAGGTAGGATGATACCTCAGTACAGCGCAACCACGGTGGCGACCCCACAACCCTCATCCATCTCCTTCACCTTGCATAAATCACACAAACATCCAACTTAAGGCTCAAGCATAAAAATCAAACTCAACAAAAGACATTAAGCTAACAGATCTAGAGGAGAATAGAGGGAGGATGGGGAAAGCAAAGCCCTGCCAGGGCCCGAGCGCAGGAGGTCGAGCAGGAGAACCAAGCCATGGCGCGAAGCGTACACATGGTGGAGCGTCACACGTAGTTGTGGTACGACCGACACACTACACAAGACACTACGACTATCGTGACGATCTTGTGCAAGGCAGAGTGGTGTCACAACCTCGGCAACGGGCGATAGGGACCAGGCGGCGGCAGCGACGGGTTGGGCGGTGGCGTCGAGGTGGGGGAACGACGAGAGTAAATGCGCTGGGAGTGACGAAGTTAGAGCGAAGCAAACTTTAGCGGCGGGGAGTGACGAAAGTTAGAAGTAACGCAAAACCCTAGCGGCCGGGCCCCTACTAATAAAGAGATTTATCACGCACGGTTCGTGTTCGTAACCGCCTATGATATATAATAAAACATCAAGCAATGGCTATTGTGCCTTTGAAACCGCTTCATATATATATATATATATATGAAGCCGATTTCAAAGGCACAAGCAACCACCGCTGGAGGCACCGCTGGAGGTTTTATAGAGAAGAGATGAGGAATAGAATGGTAGGACGTATACGTACTTGGGACGCATGGGAGGAGAACTTGACCTGGGACACAAATATGAAATGTTAATTGCAGCCAAGCCCCATCCGAACCACATCGATCCCATGTAAGTTAACCAAGCACAAAGAACCGGCATCAATAACCCTCAGTACCCATTAGAGAGCATTAACCAAACCCACCATTTTGCCCCATTCATTTTTGTCAATCAACCCACAAAGATGAACTAAACAAGATGCACAGAATGCACATACACCAATAGCCCTCAGTTTACATCATAGAGCAAGGGGACTATTAATATGAACTAATTATTAATTCAATTTCAGCATAAGACTATTGATATCATTACATCACAGAGCAAGGGGACTATTAATATGAACTAATTATCAATCCAATTTCAGCATAAGACTATTAACATCATTACATCATAGAGTAAGGTAGGGTGATACCTCAAGATAAATAAGAACTACTGGCTGGGCGACCCCACCACCAAAGACAACCCTCATCTATCTCCTTCACCTTGCATAAATCACACAAACATCAGGACACAACTTAAGGCTCAAACATAAAAATCAAACTCAACAAAAGACATTAAGCTAACAGATCTAGAGGAGAATAGAGGAAGGATAGGGAAAGCAAAGCCCCACCAGCGACGGCGACGGGGTCGAGCAGTGGCGCTGAGGTGGGGAGGGAACGGAGTAAATGCGCCGAAGTGACGAGTTAGAGGCGGGCGCAAACTCTAGCGGAGCCGAGTGACGAGAGTTAGGGCGTTACCGTAGTTGTGGCATTAATCGGTGACATCGCAAAAGACACTCTTATCGCACGAGTGTCTTGTACAAGGAATCGTGGTGTCACAACCGCCGGCAACAGAAGAATGGCGGCGCCGATGGGGTCACTTTCGGGGAGGGAACGGACGAGAGTAAGGCCACTGGGGAGTGACAAGTTAGAGCGTAAACCCTAGCGGCCGGCCGGGCTCCTACTAATAAAGAGACTTATCACAGATGGTTCGACGGTTCCATTATGGAACCGTCTATGAAATGGTTTTTTCTCAAGTATATTTATCTTGTATATACACTTACATGACATGAAGAAATTACATGTTTATATTAAAAAAGTAGAAACCTATAATTAAACAAAGTTTTTTCTAGTGGCGGAGGTAGGTCGCTATCTCCATCTTCAATACTTCATAGCGATGGTGTCAAGATCGGACGGTTCTCGATCATCACGAACGAAGCTCGAAATGCGCCCACCACGATGCGCTTGCTCGAAAGTGTCTCCAAGACCTCAGATCGTTGAACTAAGAAGAATTGAGCCCATAGGCTCTCTTCCTTGCTTGAGGGTCTCGGCCGTCGACTCGGGCCACCGCCGCCGACACGCAGCCCAAGTGATGGCAAGCCTCCTCGAAGACGCAACGTCGTTTGGAGAACCACGCCTATGACGCGTAAACTCGTAGAAAGTGGGAGATCACCCTAAGACACGACGGAGGAGGATGTCAAGACGGCGGAAGGTGGCCTTCATCTGCTCCGCAAATTCTCGGCGGCGACGAGTGAAGACACCGTTGAAACAAGGTTCTTCAGAGTACGGTTCAACGACAAAGAGAGAGGTGCTCAGACAAAGGCGGTCGGTAGGCCATCAATGCCGACAAGGAAGAGGCACCATTTCTATTTTTTTATAAGTATGTGGGGATGATCACATCTTCGATGGCGATGATCCTTTTATAAAACAAGGTATAAATTCGAGCGTGAGATTTAAGAGACGACGGGGAGCCAAGTGGATGGCGATGAAGAAGAAAACGCGTGCGCATTGGGTCAGAGCGATATTATCACGTATGGTTATAACAAAAACTATCTCGTGATATGTGATAATATCACGCATTTGCTATTGTTAAGAACCGCTCAGGATGTTTCACAAACGGCTCTTTTGTTGAAAACCGCTCGTGATATGTAGAATTATCACAAACGGTTATTAATAAGAACCGCTCGTGATACTTCACGATGGTTTTCAACTTGAACCGCTCGTGATATTACCTCTTCACGCACGGTTTTAGCGCAACAAGTAACATAGGCGCCTCTAAACCAAAACCAACTGTGATTGCATGTAATACGATGGTTTTGGTCAACCATCCGTGATGAGGTGTCCAAGATAGCGCTTTTGTAGTAGTGTCAACCGTGACTCGCTTCGAGTTGTTCCAAGAAGACTCCTTTGGTACTACAGATCGAAGAAGCCATTCGAGCAAGCCGGTCTCATGATGAAATTATCCTTCGAGGGATGAATTGTGCCTCAAACCTAAAAATGCTTTTCTAGCTTACGACTCGATAAGTACGAGACATTGCTCGGGTTAGAGCACCGGTACTTTTTCCGACTTGATTCACGATTAGTTGAGAGTCTCCCTCATGAGTAGTCGGCGAATTGAGAGCGCTTCGCAGCTCGTATGCCGCCTAGCAAGCCTTCTTATTCTCGCGATGTTGTTAGTGGCCCGAAAGTTTAATTGTATGGCATACTTTAAGGTCTCTCCGGAGGAGATACCGTAACCACCCCAAATTTCGAGCCACTTAAAGTAAGCGACCCATCAGTACATCGCCCATCGGTCGTGGGAATCAGATCGGGATCCCGAACAGTTCAGATTTGTCCATTCGGCGACAAAGTCTCGCCAAGATTCGATTTAACGGCTGCTCGAGACATCGGAATGGAGGTCGAACTCCCCAAGTTCGACTGACCATTTTACCATGCATCCCGCTGTTTCCCTATTCTGGAGGATCGCTCCCAAGAGAAACTCAGACGGTGCAACTATTTTGTGCGCTTGAAAATAATACCGCAGTTTCCTCGAAGACATGAGGAGGGCATATAGAAGTTTTTGGACCGATGGTAACGCCCTTAGGCCCGTAAAACTTCACTAACGTAGTAAACCTGGTCGTTGTATCGCCACATTCTACGACCAAGATCGCGTTATCGCCTATGGCGTGGCGCCTAGGTAAATTAAGATCGCTTTTCCGCCCCAGAGAAACCAAAATAGAGCACTCGAAGATACCTCTTGACATCTTCAAAGGCAAATATTTGCCTCGCTCGACCACTCAAAACCTTCGTGTTTCCTTAGAAGTTTAAAGAAAGGTAGCCCTTTTCTCCTAGTCGCATGCGATGAAACGACTTAAAGCCACCATGCACCCCGTGAGTTTCGACTTCTTTCTTTGTGGTTGAGGGCGATTCAAGAATGGCCTTTATCTTTTCAGATTCGCCCGATTTCGTATAGATACTAGGAATCCAAGCAATTTTCTCAAGAGATTCCAACACACACTTCTCGTGATTGAGTTTTAAGCAAGATTTCTCGAGGTTGTCGAATGTTTCTTGTAGGTCGCTGATTTGATTAAGTCTCTTCATGCTTTTAACACTAGATCATCAACATAGGCCTCTAGGTTTCGCCTAGTTGAGATGAAAAGTCGATTGCATCAAGCGCTGAAAAGAAGCGCCAGATTTTTAGACCAAATGGCATTTTGACATAGCAAAATATACCAAATGGTGTAATAAATGCGGTCTTTTCTTCATCGCCTAGACACATATTGATATGGTGATATCCGCAATATGCATCTAAAAACTTAACATTTCACAACCCGCAGAGAATCAACCAACCGATCGATACGAGGTAAAGGAAAATCATCTTTTGGACAAGCTTTATTAAGATCGCTGAAGTTCACGACATACGCCCATTTGCCGCTTGACTTCCTAACCATTACAGGTTAGCCAACCACTGGGTGGTTGACTTCTCTTATAAAGCTTGCTTTAAGTAGCTTATCCAATTCGATTTAATAGCATCTCGCCGATCAGGCAAATCTCCGTAATTTTTGTTTTACGGTACTTTGTCGCCGTAGCTAGCCTCGTGCTCGATCACCTCTCCGGGGACTCCGCATGTCGGATGCTTGCCACGCCAAGATATCTGCGTTAGCTCTGAGGAAGGTGATGAGGGCGCCTTCCTACTTGGGGTCGGAAGTATCCTCGATGCGAATAGCTTCGAGGGCTCCTCTGGCCCGTGAGGAACCTCTTTAACCGGGTCGTTCGACTTTGGTGCAGCTTTAGGCTTCGACTTGCTGGTCGAAGGCTAACTTTCTTCTCGAGTTGGTATTTGACCAACCATTTCGAGGGATCGACGGTCGCAGGTATGCACCATCTTCTTGTCACAATGAATTGTGATTACTCCTTTAGGACCTGACATCTTAATACATTGATACCTGTAATGAGTAGCCATTAAGAATTTTACCAAAGTTGGTCATCCGAGTATGGCGTTATATGCCGTATCGAAATCGACCACATCAAAGGAGATTTTCTCTATCCTGAAATTACTTGGTGAACCAAATGTTAAAGGAAGAGAAACTTAGCCAATAGGTTTGGCTGAAGACCTCGGTACGATCCCATGAAAAGAGTATCGTACCGGTCTTAGCTTAGTCCTGGGTACTTGCATTTCGTCCAGGGCACTCGTAAACAAGATGTTTAACGAGCTGCCACCATCAACTAAAACTCGATTGACCCGACAATTGTTGATGGTGGGTTCGACTATGATCGGATATCGACCTGGTTGAGTTGAAGGAATCGGGCAGTCACTCTTCTCGAAGGAGATGGTGACTTCCGACCACTTCAGTAATTTATTGACGAGAGGAGGATCTATGGAGTTTACCTCACGTTCGGCAGCTTTAAGCTGTCGCTTTGATTTGTATGCCGATGATCCTCCGTAGATGTGCTCGACGGTATGTTGCGGATCCTGGAACGACATCTCCTCATCGTCGTCTTACGACTTATGACCACTCGTTTGTCCTACCTGCTTGAGAGTGGAAAGTGGTCCTTTGCCGCTGTAGTAGTCCTCGAGCTTTTGTTGGAAGACCCGGCAGTTACGAAGGTCATGTCCTTCCTTTCTATGGAAAGGACACCACCTAGGTTTATCGTTCTTCCGATCGGGGTGCTTACCTTTGCCTCGGTCGGAGTGCGGCTTGGAGGTTCGTGGCTCTTTATCGTTTATAGCCAAGACCTCTTTGGAACCGCTGGCTTGGGGTTTTTGGCCCTTCACCTTGTTCTTGGACTTCTTTGCTTTCTTATCCTTCTTTTTGCTAACTTCGTCTGGTTCTCGAGAGGTATTGTCTTCTCGATCAATTGTGTTGTTCCACTCGACCGCCTCGTATAAATGATATCGATCGGCCATCTCAAAAAGTTCGGCGACAGTAGTGGGAGGATCTCAAAAAGTCCTTCTACTACAGACTCCTTCCTTGAAAGCCCTGATGACACATGAATCAGAAACTTCCGGAATTGAATTACGAACCTGACTAAAAGCTTGATGAATTGGCACAAGGTCTCGTGGTCGTTCTGTCTCATCCGGTGCAAGTCGTCCTCCTTCCCAGGGCGATTGTAGGTGCCTTGGAAGTTTGCCAGTAGAAGGTCACAGAGATGTTGCCAAGAATAGATCGACTCGAGTGGTTGGTTTAGTAACCATAATCGAGCAGACCCTTTGAGCATAGTTGGAAGGTAATTCTCCATTACAAGCTCTCCTCCTGCTGCTGCTCGAACAGCTGTTGTATAAATTTGAAGGAACTCGATGGGATTTTGGGATCCATCGAACTTCTCCATGTTCACTGGTCGAAAACAAGGTGGCCAGCGAATAGCTCGGAGGTCGTAAAAATGCCCGACATCCCAGATAACTTCTTGACGCGTCTCCTTTGTAGGAAAGAAGGGTTGATATCACCAGTGATCGATTCGACGATACCCAATAACAAAGTTGACCCGACCAGTAGTAGGTCTCGGTCTTACGAGGGAAATACTCCTCGTATTCCATCTGCTGCTGCAGATTTTCATGTCGGAATGGTGAGCGATCACCTCTCCGAGGAGCTTATTGATCATCAGTCGTTCGAAAGACATTTCTCCGAGTAGGAGATCGATGCGACTCACCGTTGCGCCGATTTCTCCGCGGTGATATATTTGATTGACTGGTAGCTGAAGAAGTTGTATTGCTACGACTTCCTGAATGATGTCGGCGAGGTGCTTCTAGTCTTGTCATCGTGGTCTGAAGCCTTTGTACGATCTCTTCGATGAACAGGTCGCAGCCTGGCGCTCGGGCAAGCTCTTGAGTAGGGTTCTCGAGCAAGTCGTTGATGTGCTGAAGTTCTTGAGCTTCCTCTGATTGATATTGGATGCGCCCAGGCAGATTTTTCTGGGCTACAATCTTCTTCCGTCGAATAGCATCAAGATCTTCCATATCAGATTCTTGAGACTGTCTCAATGGAGTACGAGTATGTCGAGGATTTCCCTCGCGCTCATCAAAGTGTTGGTTCTGTCCGTCACCGGTGGTGCCCTTGCCATTGCCATGAGGGGGCGCAGTGCGTGATCTTCGGGGAGTGTCCCTAGCTCGGTCTCTAGAAGAGTGACCTTGATCTGAGGGAAGGACGAAGACCTCCCGTTGATGATTCTCACTTGTGCTCGAGGCCTCCCCGCTTGAGGAGTATTCGAGAGACACCATCTGGTGACTTGGAGTAATCCCCCGTGAAGGGGAACTCGGTTATAATCGCCTCCATCCGCAGTGTGATCTGCGGAGGATGGTCGAATTTGCAGAAAAGCATGCTTGATCCCGCCTCTTTGGAGTTATCCGAGAGAGGACCACCAGATGTCGGCGAAGTCCTCGAATTGTGGCTTCCGAACTTGTCTCGCCAGTGTCGGACCGCTTTAGGGGACTTGAACACTTGGAGGAAAAACTCTCGTCGTGTTGTGAGTCCGCCTTGGGTGTAGTCCTGATTGTGGTTGGATTGACCTTGTCCTTTGAAGGAATTGATTCCTCTGTTGGACGTGATCACTAGGGGGATAAGGATCCTCCTCAACTCTATTAGTGGCATGGTCTCCTCGGATCTCGGAAAGATCTCTAGAGGCAAAGAACACCATCGGATGAGTCGACACTCGGCTTGTAATCGAAACCGCATCCATGTCGACGCTATGCGTCCGCCAAGTCAAACTAGTTCTCCTTGTTCCATTCTCCGCCATGAGTGCATGAGATTTGGAAAAAAGAGAGTATGTTGACAAGAGATTACCGGAAGATCCCCACGGTCGGTGCCAACCGTCGGTGTTTTAGAACCGATCTTACGTAAAGATTGTTTGATTCGGGGGGTCTCCTAGAATGGAATCACGTAGAGAGATTGACACGGGTATTTTTATACAGGTTCAGGCCTTCTCCGAAGAGAATAACAACCCTACTCCTGTGTGTATGGTATTGAGTGTGTTTCGTGCAATCAGGAGAAAAGACTAAGGCTATTATAGAAGATAGTATCTGACTGCCTTCCTGATTGCTTGTTGTCTCCTCCGATTCCCCCTTCCCCTCTCTGATCGCTGCCTTTATATAGTCGTGAAGGAATAGCCGTTTTCTCTTATGAAGAGGCGCCTCATCAAATCCAGTAACGGGCACATGTTTGCAGTAATCATCGGAGTGGTAACTCCTTCACGCCGCCTCGACGCTACTTGTCGAGATAATGGGGTATTACGTATATTACTTCGTAATAACAACAGATATTGACTGCTTGGATTCCTTAATCAATTGGACCCACTCGCCTCAGAGGTTTTATTAATCATAAGGTAGTCGTGGTGACACGGTCGAGAAGAGAGCTTATAACCATGAGGTAGTCGAGAATAACTTACGATCGATAGTGATCGAGAAGAACTTATTTACCATAGGGTAGTCGTGAGCAAGACTTATTTACTATGGGGGTGGTCGAGAAGAACTTATGACCACCGTAGGCTTCTCCCTTGTAAGTATAAGGGTATACCTAGGGACCACATGACATCATATTTACCCATAATAAGAATTATGGATAACAGATAAAATGAGGATTATTAGATCCTCGTCAAGAATCTTTCAAAGGATGATTTGGTCAAGAATATATCTATCTATTGACACTAATGATTGAGTAATGTTAGACTATGGGAATTTTAGTCAATCAAACCTAATGAATTCCCTATCATTCACATCAGACGTTCATTGTAGGAGTCTTAGAGGTTAAATTTGGGCTTCGCATATTTATGCTAGGACTTTGGTCATCCAATGATTATGTGTAGAGGAAGTAAAATAAGAGTGGATTTCGAACAATGAGATGATCTTTGATAGCACCCTTCTGATGTAGTACATGAGAGTGTATGATGTGAATTTCGAGTTGTTATTCTTAAAGGATTGAGTGATGTGATTGCTAGTGAGATCTATTTTGAGATGCATTGGGAGTCATCTGTCAAGGTAATTCTGTCAGTACAGGAGTTGGCTATAGTATGTTGCGGAGTCAATAGAGCCTCTCTAAAAAGTTGTAGATGATGTATTCAGTTTGAGCATGGCGTTGAGATTGCTAATTTAAGATAAATAAGTTAGTGTGATATGGATGAAAGGGAATTCCATAATTCGAGAGAAATTTTATTCCTAAAATGTAAATTGAGAAAAAAGTGTTTCTCGAGTAGTGAAACGCTCTGTTTGAGCTATATGCCTATGACAGATGTCTTTCGCAAATTGAGGTTGACTTTACGATTGGCATAGGTGGTTCTTATCAGTTCAGAAAGAATAAAGGAAGTATTTAATTTGGGAATTTGAGTGATTTCTCCTTTGGTGGTCGTGGTGTTTATTTTCAAATTTCCTAATTTGAAGGTGGAAAGGTTTCTTGATGAATTTGTGATTCTGGTTTTTGACTCTTTTATTAGCAAATTGGTAACGCGTGGTTGCGATGAGAGTTCTTCATTTTCAATTGGGTTCTGTTTATAAAAGGGCTATTCAAAGCGAATTCTGTTGTGTTCTTGGTTAAAGGAGGTGCTCCTTGTTAGTTGAAGAGTTCATTTTTGAGCATGTTGTGTGTCTTTGTACCAAAGGGGAAGTTGGCCCAAGTACATTGGGTTGTTTTCCCTATTTGTGGGGATTTGAAAGTTGGCGTACTGCTAGGACCGTCTTGGGTTCATACGCGGGGTACACAACATCTGGTATGTCCAGTGCCGAGTGAGTACCTGAGAGGTCCAAAGTTTTAGTTTTCGATAGAGTTGTGCACAACGAAAGTATGATCTTACATTTGTGTCCTATGTGTTGAGATAACCTATAACAATCAAGACGAGTGTTGAGGTGTAAGACGTTGGTATACGCTATGGTCTAAGCGTGATGAGACTTGGGACTTGGAAACTCGCATGCACGAGCCTTAACCAGAGTTGTTAACGCCTGCACGTGTTCATGGTTGTTAAGTTCAATTGGTATTCTTTTGAGTAGAATTCGGGTCGAATTACATTTTAAGGAGGGTAGAATGTAATACCCGCTCAATCTTAAGAATTATAATTGAATTTCAAACCATTTTATTGGGGTTTAAAATGGAATTTCAGAATTTCAGTAAAAGGGGGATTAAATTTTGGGCCAAAGGCCCATAGCCTTGGCCCATTAGGGGCAACCAAAAACCCTAGAGGTATCAGAGCAAGACCCTGTATATGCTGGCGCCGCCACTACTACAAAGATTTTGATGCTACAAGTCTTGCCGCCTCCATTGTCTTTCTGCCCAAGAAGAAGGGGAGGAGAAGAACCCTTCGGGTCACGGCCAAGGAGAAAAGAGGAGGAAGAGAGGAGAAGAAGAGGAGAGGAGCACTTCATGGGGAATTCAAAGATCTCATGTGATTCTACAAGGGTAACGAACGATGTTCTTCGCCGCTTGATTCGAATAGATGCTAAATCGATTAAGATTGTTGGATCGAATTCCACCGCTAGTAGTTCGGTTCGTCCGCATTGTTGCGCCGCCAATTTCATGTTCATCGTACTTCTGCCGAGTCTCGGACTCATTCTTGTTTTGTTTGTTTATTTTAGGTGATCGTTGATGATGGCTCTATTGGGGGGGGGGAGTAGACACACACCATTCATTCATTTCACCATACTCCAGTTTCAATAATAGGACTTGGTTATGTCTTTCATTCGTTAATTGATGAACTGTAATAAATAAAGTTAGATGTGGTTGATATTTCTCTCCATGTTATGGTTGCTTAAGTACTGCTTGTGGTCCTTGATTACTCCTTTGATATAATTATCTTAGTGAATTTAGTAGACTTGAATAATTGAAGTTTGTGAACTGTCGTTGGATTCAGATTATATTCCTTCATTTGTTCTATTATATGTAGTTCTTTTTTTTTTGCCATTAGATGAGATATTATTTAAATTCTTCCGCATTATGGTTGTATGTTAGATTATTTAGGTAACATTTTGGCTTTCGAATAGCCAGGGTATTACACGTTGATCCGTATCATCTTGGTATCAGAGTTTGGTTGATCACAGTATGTGGAATTTTTTTCTTGGTACTTTGAGGTTGATCATCATGTCAAGAACTAGCCAGCGTGGTTCTAATGGTGGATCGGATGAGGAGCCTATGTACGGTGATACACTATTACCGGACGTACGTGCTCAATTTGATGCTACTACCGGCTATTTTCTTCATCACGAGAAGGTGTTACGCCATTAACTTGAAGCCCAAATCCAAGGGGTGCAAGACACGTTGAACAGTCATCTCAATGCGAATGAACGGAGTATGATGGAAGGTTTTGACAATCTGAACATTGCTATCCGTTGCTTGAAGGAGAGGCTACCACCGCTACAAGGAGCTAATGTACCGATGCTGCCCCAACCACAACATTGACGTGCACAACGTGTTGTACGCTGAGATGGAGATGATTTCTATGCTGCTGATTCGGAGGAGGTTATTTTCGATGATCGTGGAAGATATCAACGACGTCCATGGCGTGATTACTTTGATCGTCGAGGTGCTGGACATGGTGGACGTCATAATGGAGGTGATGAACGTGAAGATGATGGTATCTGGAGAATCAAGATCACCATACCGGAGTTCAAGGGAAAATCTGATCCAAAGGCTTATTTGGAGTGGGAGATGCGTGTCAATCAAATTTTTGACAACCACCACTACTCTGAAGAGAAGAAGGTTCGTGTTGCCTCGATTGAGTTCACCGAATACGCTATTATTTGGTGGGATCAATTGAGTCGTGCAGGAGAACGTCCTAACACTTGGGTAGCAATGAAACAAGCTATGCAGGAACGATTCATGCTGGCATACTATACAAGGACGCTGCGTACAAAGCTACGACGACTTACTCAGGGTGCTAAGACAGTGTTCGAGTACTATCAAGAGATGCAAGTGCTCATGATCCGTATAAGTGTGTGTGAGTCGGTAGATGCGACCATGACATGTTTCTTCGAGGGGCTAAATGAAGATGTGCGGAACTATGTTGATTTAATGCAATACAACACCGTGCAAGAATTACTTTATCAAAAGCAGCGTGCTGAACAATGGGTGAAGGACACTCAAACAAGGGGTGGCCAAACCATTGATAGCACTTGGAGACGTGCAACTTCGTATGATGGAGATGCGGGGTCAACTCCCAAACCGGTTGCATCCACTACACCGGTTCGGAGTACATTCAAGGAAGCTTTGAAGCCTATAAGTGCTGCGGGCAAAGAAGTCTCACATGCTGATTCTAATGCATTCTCTACGGCTAGAACTAGCAACATTGAATGCTTCAAGTGTAAGGGTCAAGGTCATAGAAGAAGGATTGTCCAAACATGAAGATGGTGTTGCTTACATATGATGGCTATGCAACGGAGAGCGACAACGATGAATTTGAACCTTCTGATGAATCTGAGAAGCTAGAGCCAATCATTTGTTATCCAGAACAAGGTGTTAGCTTGATGGCTCAAACGGTGCAACGTGATAACACTGTTATTGTGCGGAAGGGACAGCGACATCATATCTTTCAAACCGATTGCAAGATCAAAGAATAGGTATGTAAGCTGATTATTGATAACGGGAGTTTGACCAACATGATTGGTAAGAATTTGGTGGAATCACTCTCATTGTTCGCATGGAGGCATCATAAACCATATTACATCCAATGGCTCAACAACGTCGGCAAAGTCAAGATCACACATAAGGTGAGAGTGCCACTTACTATTGATGGCTATGTTGATAAGGTGGAGTGTGATGTGGTACATATGCATGCTGGTCATATTCTATTGGGACGTCCATGGCAATTTGATCTGAATGCTACGCATCAAGGACGGTCCAACCGATATACTTTCATGCACAAGGGAGAATTCCATGCTTTGCTGTCAAAGACTGATGAAAAAATCAAGAGTGATTTGGTTATGGTTAGCAAGAAGAAGGTCGTAAAGACTACACTAAAACCGAGGATGGTTTGGCTTCAAGAAGGGGAGGATGATGAGGCCCTAGGTGCATCTACTACGGTAGTTAACATCTCTAAGTTGCAAGTGTGTACTAAATCTCAAGTTGAGCCTATTATGCATCAATGGAGAAAGAAACAAGAACAAGGTCCGGCCAAGAGCAAGGAGAGGGAGGTAGGCCAAAGGGAGATCTTGAGCTGACATGGGAAGGCACAAGGACCGAGGGCCTTGCATGTTAGAAAGTTTGCAAGGGAATCTGACCAAGAAAAGACAAATGATCCAAATTCAAACTTAATTCCGAATTCAATGCATTTTTAGCATAAGAATCCGAAATGGATTTGGATTGGAGCAATTCCAATTCAGATCTTTCTTTAAAAGAAGTTAATTTTGAAATTACTTATAATAGGATAGTTGAATCTATTTTTAGCAATTAGAGTAGCTTAAATTTTTAATTAAAGTAGGAGTTTGCAATAGGAGTGGGTTCGGATGACTGTTCACACGCACTATTTCGACTTGGATACTATTCATCTGTGCGTACTGTTCATCAAGACTATATATTTAAGGGTAGACCCCCATTGTAAGCAAGTTAGAGTTGAAGAAAATACAGAAAATTCACATGTTTGTGTGGCGCAAAATGAATACATGCGTTTTGGAAATTCCCATCTAGAGTTTTGTGATTGCATGAAAATTGGAGGGTGGCTTTTCTTCCAAGATCTGTGATTCCTTGTGGATCATCTCACCAATTCGTAGCATCCTCAATTGCTCACGGTTTGGTGTTGTTCTTAGGGTTTGATTTTGTTCCTCTCTTCGGATTGATTCAACATCAATCAAATATCTTTACTTATTTTGAAGATACACTTGTTCTTCCTTTTTGCCGAACCAAGAAGGAGGAAAACTGGGGTTTTGCTTTGATCAAGATTGAAATACAAGTACCATGAAAGATGGGCCACATTACACATCAACACATGTTGATCAGTATCATTTGTCTTGCTGCTTGAGGCGGGGGCTACTGGAGGTCGTTGCAAGCGGACACCCCGAAACTTATTTTCATACATTTGGTAAACCTTGTGTAATCGAGAATGAACTTCTGCAAAATAATTAGTATAGTCTAGCCCTGTATCATCACTAAGAAGATCAAGAACATTAGCAAATGCTTCAATTTTACCTCTAGGATCTAAAATGAATGCAAATGCATATAGAAAAGGGATTTCTATCTAATATTTAAGGTATTTAGTTTTCATAGCAACAATAGCCTCCCATAAAACTAAGTTATTTTCATACATTTTCAATTGAGTAGCAATATGTAAATTACTATGCACAATGATAGGAGATATTGGATAGTATATAGTGGACAAAGCAATAGTGGCCTCATAAAAAAATTCTAAAAACTACAGTATCTTCTTAGCAACGAACCAATTTTGCTCAGTCAATAGTATACTACAATCAGTGCTCTAATAGTGTGTTTGAATAAAAACAGAAAATGTGATCTTATATGGTAAAAGACTCTTAAGCATCAAGTAAGTAGTGTTCCATCTTATCAGCATATCTAAACCAAACTTTCTTAGATGTACACCCATTTCCCTGCAGAAGTTCTTATATGCTACTATTCTTACGTTAGAGTTATTCAAGAAAGATATCGCATCGCGAAAATATTTAAGACACACATCCAAACTCTTTAAACCGGATTTGACTGTGAGGTTAATAATATGACAAGTGCATCGCTGATGTAGCAAGAAGGAATCGACGTATGTACTGAAGACTGGAGTAAGAATATCCATGGCCTTAGAGTTTGTAGCGGCATTGTCTAGAGTAATTGCGAATATTTTGTTTGTAAGACCAAAGTCTTCCACGACTTTGATAATACAGTCCGCAATATTCCTAGCCGTTTGTGCGACATCTATTAATTTGAAAACTATAATTTTTTCTCTATTACCCAATCATCATTAACAGCATATGGTACCTGATTTCCCTATGCGTCTGGCTTGGTTATCCTATTGAAATTTTCCTACACTCTTTATGTAGACGACCTCAAACTCTTTGCTCCAGTGGTCGCTGACGAAGATGCTGTCGTGGAGCCAGATGACGGAACTCCGTCGTGCCCTTCTGCTAACAACTTGCGATTGGCTTGAGGCAACCGCAGCCTCCATGGATGCAACTTTCTCCGGTGAAAGTCTGTAATCACCAAGAGCAAAGCTATCATAATTTTCCATAACAAAAACCGCAAAATCGAAACTAATACTATGGTCCCCCCACTACCGTTGTGCCACACTACCGCCCGCGCCCACCCCTATGCCCCTGCCAGTTGTTGCACACTACAGTGCCACCCTCCACCTCCACACCACCGCACGCCGGCGTCGCCCGCTCTTGGCCTCCTCCCTCCGCACCGGCCCGTGTCGCGCTGCCTCCTCCTCTCCTCCAGGCCTCCTCCCTCTACGCCAGTCCGCACCATGCCGCCTCCCCCTCTTCATCTCCTCCTCCTTCTCCCTCCGCGTCGGCCCGTTCTTCCTCCGTGTCAGTGCCGCCCCGCCCTCCTCCTCGTCTTCCTCCCTCTCCTCCTCCTTCTTCCTCCACGCTGACACCTTCTTCCTCGGGCACCACCCCGCCCTCCTAGGCCAACAGTGTCGTACCTCGTGCCAGCCCGGTCGGCACGACCATCTGGCCACCACTAGCCCAATCAGCTTTCTCGCTTCCCTTGTGATTGTTTGGGCATGACGCAGACATGTGAGCTCGGGAGCTTCCTAGCACACCTGTCAGTTATTGATTATTATTGGGGGGGGGTGTTGATGGTAAGTGGGTCCATAAATAGTGAGAAGGCGCCCTCGGGTGGATTAGTGGATTAAGGTTATTTCTGCGAGGAATATTACTCGAGCAGGTGCAATGGAAGCGGATACGCATTGATATCGCTCAACTTGTATCATATTTCATATTTTTTTCTTAGGGTCGGATTTGGACACTAATAGTGTCGGATACCAATTTTTCCATCTCGTATTCACTCTGCGAGCCTTCGGTCAGTCAGTCGGAAAGTATCCGCTTATTTTCCACCCCTACACAAGACATTGGATAGTAGGAGTGCAATTAGAGCGAACACAGAGAGACTAATCGTTAAGTTGTCGAAGAAAAAAACACTTGGTATCCCCTGTCTACTCAGATGCAGCAACCCACCTATCTGTTATCTTGTTTCTAAGTGAAGTCACAACAAGTTTTCCTCATACCACCTGAAATATGGACAAATACGGACGGATATCATTCACCTTGTATCATATTCCGTATTTTTTCCTCGGAGTCAAAGTTAGACACAGATATTATCGGATACCCCTTTCTCCATCTCGTATTCACTCCACAAGCCTTTGGCCGGTCGGTCAGACGAGAATTATCTGCTTCGTTTGCACCCAGTTAGTGAATATGTGAGTCGTGGGGCTTTAGTTTGGAGTGAGAAAGAAATGTTTCTATTACTATTTGAAGAGCTTCCTAGAAAGGCAATGCACGATTTTCCCAATATATGTTTCTTCAAAATAATATTACACATCCTCCTGGTTAAATGGAGGTAGAAAGGGGGCATCCTCAGTGTGGCCATGTCGACAGGAGGAAATCTTGGACTGCCGGATGCCATGCGTCTCGCTTCTACCGTTCAATTGGGTCCGGCGGTGCATTTGCATGCCCTCGCCCCACCTTGCCGCGTGTGTGCACTTCCTCATGTCCCGTGCGCCTTGTCTGGCCTTGTTCTCCACCACACACCTCGTTCGTTCCTCCTCATGCATCTCGCCTCCATCAGTTTCTTCTTGCTTCTTCGCCCGTCGCTCTTCTTACCCTACTGGCCATCGGGCATTCTAGGGAGACTTCCCCACCCAAGTGAACATGCTCTCACTTCAGAGCGGCCACACACGCCACTAAGCGCCACATGTTCTTGGCGTCGGTGGGGCTCTGAATCTGATGGCGCTGGGATCGGCTAGGGTTTGGTGGCCGCATCGAGCTCAAGGAGTCCGTGGCCTCATCGCCCGCCTCGTTCCTACCATCGTCATCATCGATCGACGCCAGGGCCTAGCCCAAGCCCAAGCCCAAGCCCAAGCAGCTTCGAGGTGAGCGATCTTCGAATATTTTTTTTACTTTGTTTAGCCTAGTGCGCTTGTTGAAAAAAGAAATATATTGGCTTCAGGGTTTCTTGATGAATTTGAGATTGGCTTGTTTTCCCCTCTTTCGGATGGTTCTCTATTGGTCTGTGGTTTTTCCGTTTGCTCTTTTTGGTGTGGGGAGGGGGCTCTTTCCATGGATCTGGTCGTACGTCTTCTTCATCTCGATTGCCGCCGATGGCCATTGACTGGCTATGGTTCGGCGGCCACGCTGAGCTCGAGGAGTCCTTGGCCTCATCACCCACCTTGTTCTTGTTGTTGTCGTCGTCGATCGACGCCAGGGCCCAGCACGAGCCCAAGCCTAAGCAGCTTCGAGGTGAGCGATTTTCAAATCTTGTTTTTTTACTTTGTTTAGCCTGGTGCGCTTGTCAGAGATAGAAATATATTAGTTTTCAGGGCTTCTTGAGGAATTTAAGCTTGTCTTGTAAGATTTGTCATGTTTTCCCCTCTTTTTTCCCTGCTGGTGGGCTGCAAATAGCAACTTATCTGGTGCTAGATTTTTCGAATAATGTTTTTGTGAGAAAAAAACTTGGTTGATGTTTGCGGATATTCGATGATGTTATGCTCATCTTTTAATTAGTTCAGTAATATATATATATATATATATATATATATAACTTGCAATTTGGAGGTAATCTTGTGACCATTTGGACTGAGATAAGTGGACAAAAAAGGTTCTAGAAGGATATTATGCGATATCTTAGTTTCTACTAGTTTATTCTAGATTAGAAATGGTTCTGGCGAGGAGTTGGATAAAATTTATGACTAAGTGGTGATCTATGAACAATTAGTTACTATTGTTCTATATTAAGTTCGCAAAAACAATCACATTTGTTGACAACCACACGATTTTGTGGTAGCTAGTAGTTAGTTTAGATTTTTGAATGGTATTATCGTGGAGTATAACATTAGCAAGAAGCCAAGAAGTGTCTTTTTTTTTTGTAACTACAGGTAAATTAGCGCAGTGCTAGCAGCTGGTTTGGATTGGTGCTAAAATTGTATATTCCAGAGTTATAAGATGAAGGAAGTATGTTTGGCATTTACAAACTCCAAATAGTTTGATCACTACAGGCCCATGAAAAGTTTTGGGTGTATTGACATGCATAAACATGACACTTCAACAACATGAGGTGACTACTTCATCCAAAGCATTTTATGTGCCTTATGAGATGAACATATGTTGTGTACTAAAATTAATTGAGCATTTGGTTATGTAATATTAGAGACTGTGCCTATGGTGATTCATATTTGTGCAAAATTTGTGCTCTACTGGTTTAGATTGGTAAAGATCTTCACATTTATGTTGCATCTGAAGATTTACATGTGTGAAGACTGTTTGCCGGTTTTGGGACTCACCTTACGAATTTGTTCTCCATAAATCATGTCTTAATCGTTGAAATTGCCTCTTGGCCCACAGCATGGTGTGCCACCTTGTGCTAGAGGAACTAATTTTTTGTATGTGTTCATAATCTTCCTATGTTATTCACATATAAAATCTTTAATGTATTAAATAGATTGATGTGTCCATTTGTGACTTGGTTGGAGGGAAACATGATTACATGAAATATATTGTCTTCTTTAGATGAAACACAACTATCCAACAAAACCCGCACATGAATTGTAATTTCTATTGGTTTATTTTTTCAATGTTACATCTTTAGATCTAACTAAGTTTTTTTTTATCATGTTAGCTGTTGATGAAGAGTGACACTTGGCACTTGCTCATCAGAACTACAGGTTAGGAAAGTACAGAGGGGCATTTAAGCATGGTAACATCATTTATGAGAAAAATCCATGACAAACGGATAACCTGCTTCTTCTTGGAGCTATCTACTATTAGGTGACTATTGACGTGATGTTATCTAAAGCATGTGTTTTTCCCTTTTTTCATCCTAATTTCCTGACAAGCTTGGGATTTATTTTCTTATGCGATTGTGGGTCTATTTGTTGTTCGGTTCGCTACTTAATTAGAAAATTCCTTAGAGAGATACACTTGGGACTTGATTCATAGCATGGAGAGATCCATCTTGACAACATAACTTAGGAGATGGTATGCACTTACCAATTTCTATGGATTACTGCTATTTGAGGATGCTTTCTGACTTGATCAGGAAAAAAAACTTGAATGATGTTTCTTTAGGTCCTTGATGGGATAGGAGGGATGATTGTGGTGCTTTAGGAAACATCATTAATTGACCCAAAGAAGATGTGCTTGTATTCTGTCACATTGCTTGCTAATTTCGTAGCACCATGATGGTTTCAGTTGGAGGTTTGAGAAGTTGATTATTTTGTAGAGTTCATTTGGTACAAAAATGATAGTACATATTTGTAGGCATTACCACAAACATTCGGTAGGCATTAGCTGTGTGCCATGGGATTTGGTTCTGCCTCAAGTGAGCTATGGTGTGCCCTTCAAGGTTAGAAGCCCTTCTCTATCTAAACCTTTTCTCTATCATTTTCAGTTTGGCATATTCATATCTTTTAGAGTATTGCTTCATTTCTGTATATTTTCATGTTGGTCACTAGCATTGCTACATTTTATAGTTTACTTAGCTTCTTTCTCTATGAACTTATAGTGCATGTATGTGAATTTTGTTCATGTGTACATCTTTTTTTTGCTTGCTTTGATAGTAGTTTAAATGTTGTGAGCTTTATGTATACTAAGGTTAGTTTTTTTTATCCCTCTTTTTTCCATAGGAAGTGCCACAAATTTCATAGATGTTGACCTGTTGCATTGTTGGTACCTGAGATCTTTTCCTATATGTGTGTATGTTTTTTCTCTCATGGCTCACGACGTTAACACAAAAAAGGAGTTTTTTTTTTTGTCTTTATCCTTCTAATCACATGCATGAGTCATTATTAATTAAGGCTAGACTAGGTTGATCTACATACCATGTTTATATTCTTCACAGATCTAGTATGGCAGTATTGGCCCTACTTTTGTAGATCTCAGTTTACCAATGAGTGAACATACAAGAAAACAAAGACATAGCTCAAGGAAATGTTTTATGGGTGTTAGATTTTTCCTTACCCACAATGATAGAAGACCTTTCGGTGTTGATGAATCGGGATTGCTTTTTGTGCCTATGGAATGTAAATGGATGCATCCCTTTATCATTTCTTGATGAGCGAAATAATTGCTGGCCCCATAAATTGGCCATGCTAACTTTAACCAATGTTGTTTTTTTATTAGCAATTTTTTTGTTGCCTTTAGTATTAGTCTTTTTTTGTGCCTAACTTCATTGGAGTTTCATATTTGTCTCTCAAGTCTGGAAACATGTGCTTTCTAGATTATTTTCCACTAGAAGAATCGATAGGTTGTTGGCTCAACTCCCTTAGTTGTACTTTCTGGTACTGTGCCATATTAGTAGACTCTTTCACACTGATGCTTCAAACCATTGTTTGTGTCTATGGTTGTAGATTCAGGCTATTGGTAGAAGAAATAAAATTGGTGTGCTTCTAGAGTTGCAGGTTGACAGAGTTCAGACCATTGCTACATTAGGAAAAAACATACATGCTTCTGGAGCTGTAAGTTGATAAAGTGCAGTCCAGACCAAGCCATTACTACAAGAGAAGAAAACATGGATGCTTTTAGAGTTGTAGGTTGATAGTTAAAGTTCATGAGGTTAATGAAGTTCAACCCAAACCATTGCTACAACAGAAGAAAACATGAAGAAAATATATATTATTTGTCACTTCTTAGTTATTGGAAGCAATTCGCTTTTCAAGTCGCCTGAATATGACAAAGTTTACAGATTGGATGATAGTCAACAAATACATGATAGCTCAGTGGTTGTTTGCTTCATCTACTTTTGGGCTTGGTGTGAATGGACATTTTTTCTTGTTCTGTAATTTCCTCTTCGGTTCCTAGATTTCCATTTGCCTACATTGTTCTCATATTCTATGATAAGGTTAACGTATGTGTTTTATGTTTTGCAGATACATAAAATCTTTTGCTACCTACATGGCTACATCAACTACGGTACTATGATTGCTTTTCTTCGAAAAGTGAGCTTCTGAATTCCTGTTCTACTACAAAAGTTTAGAAAATGTCATACATACGAACACATGTCTAGCGTTCTTTGGCAGAAAATGTGTTTTAATCACATAAATAGTTCTTACTAGATGTTCCTGATACTCCTTTGATGTAGCTACCTACTAGATGACACAAGGGAAGTTCATTCTCCATGCTATAGTGCTAATGATACTTTATTTTGCATTTTAGAATGCTGATTGTTCATATATTTGTTGGTTATTTTCCCATCTGTTGTTTAATATTTCTTGAAAAATACCTATCATACCAACTATGTATGTGTATTGCGGTTTATTTTGCAATTCCTGTTGGTGATTTCAGACTTTTGCTTAAATTCTCCTTTTGTACATTTACTCACAGTGTTTTAGTTTCAAAAGTAGGAAATTGAAGGTTAACCTGCTGAGGAGCCATTCATTTATTTTGTTTTCAGTTTTATCACACATCAGCAATCTTACTGCTTTTTGGTTATGGAGGTTTGTGATATCCAACATACAAAAAAATAAGATAAACATGTAAAATCACCTTCAGTATTGAATATGCCCCTCACTTTACGTTGTTGCAAAAATAATGGTATTGCTTTTCATGTCTAATGCATGGATTGGAAGTTGGAAAGATATACATGGTGACAAGAATAAAACATAGCAACCCTATCAGAATGGTTCTTTCACTATTTGATAAACCTCTATTTCCATATTCTGATTGTTTTCCTCTAATGTAGGATATATTTTGTTCAATTGTTACTCTCATTCAACACTGGTACCTAACATATGTTTCCACTCTTTTCTGACTCTACGCACACCAAGGCGTGTGCAGGCCACTAGTAATCAATCAAAACACTCCAGTACCATAGGCTGGTGCTATGCTGGCATCTTTTCCATTTCCATTCAAAAATGATACTAAAGAAAAAAAATAACGCATTTCACTTCCATTTATACATTTTAGTGACAAAATAAGTCTTACAAAGACATGACAAAACATTGGAGAAAAAGTCTCACATCAAAATTATGGTTCTGAACACATTGTCATGCCTCGGGTAGGCAACCCCCGAGACCCACTGTGCATTCTAGACCAGTCCCATGATCAGTAGCTGGTTCGCACACTTCAACACAATGAGATCACAACCATACAACAAACTATAAAAGAAGCAGACAAATTGATATTAATATAAGCAAAAGACCTTATGGTCAAAGTTGTTACAGAGTTGCCACGCAGGGCTAACAACAAAAGAGCTCACAGTGGAAAGCAAAGAACACGTGGAGGCCATTCGACATGCCCACAGGCAATCGAGTGGAGGACGTCCCTAGCACGAGAGGTCTTTGAAGACCTCCTCTTGAAAGAGGTCGGAGCACCCTGGGAGATCTTCTTCAGTTGCTGATCAACCAGAGGGCACAAGCCATGAGTAGTTTGAATGTACTCAGCAAGCCGTAGGGAAATGTATGCAAATAATATTCATGCAAAGCTCAACAAGGACAGCTTTATGGTTACTTTGCAGAAAGCAATATTGAATAGAAATACAGTAAGCATACTGCAAAGCACAAGTTGAAAGATTAATACATAAGTAAACAAGTTCCTTTGAAAACAGCTCATGACCACCCTGGTCACTTCCCAAACCACTCACGACCACCTTGGTCATGAGCCAGACCACTCAGAACCAACCAAGACCAACACTTTTTTTTTCTTTTAGAAAGTCTACCCCTTGCGTGAAATCACCAGGCATGTCCATAACCGGGGACACGGCAATTCGAATAGATTTACACTCTACAGAGGTTGTACAGCTTTACCCACAAGACACGACATCTCTAGTTTATCCGGCACCCGTCGATGCCTCGCTCACGACCTTAGGTAAGTAGGCTAGAGTACGTGACAAGGCCTTTACAAAGTTCTGCCTTGACTCAGTTCCGCTCGCTAAGGTTTCGCCTTCCTGGCCCCCTCTTGTGCCAAGTGTGCGTATCCATCCCAAATCAAAGCATTGCCAATTAGTTGGCTAGGACCACCCTAGTATGGTCTTGTGGTCGCACGGTATGGTCCAGATCAATGGCTTACAAGGTTAAATCCTTTAGGGACTACTCAGGTGAGACAACCACATCCCAATGTGCGTATAGCACCCCCTTTACTGCACGATCACTCGCCCGAGTATAAAACATTTTGGGAAACAACCCGGCCAAATGACCACCCTAGCCATGGCACAACAAGTTTTATTAGTGGCCACACAGGCCAGGGCAACGCATGCCGAGACAACACATGCCAAGGTTAACACGTGCCATAATTCCATAATCTCTTAGTCAAATTTATTATTATGAAACAGGTGATCGAGAGACATCGCATAACTAAGCAGGTCTATGCAATATACGCACCCGTGTTGGTTATCGCAATAAGAATGTCCAACTAAGATTACCCAACCTATGGTGGTCCAAAGGTACATGTCAACATGTCGAATACAAGTATCCACGGAGTCATACTGTCAAGTAGGTATTTAACTATCTCCCAAACCAGTTTTATACAAATAGCTATGCATGTTGATATAAAACAATATACTTTTTTTTGCAAACTAGGTTCAACATGATCAAAGGTCTACGACTTACCTTCATTGAAGGGTTGAGGTTCTTCGGTAGAGGTCGCTGGGTCCAAGAACTCTTCAGGGAAGCCGGAATTTACACGTGCGAAAAAGAGCCAAATAAATACAACGAATCCAGAGGAAAACCAAAAGCTAAAACCAAAAGGAATGCATAGAAATAAAAACGGGTTCTAGGGAGGAGGTCCTGAGGAGGTCAAAGGAGGAGGTCCTAAGAAAGAGGTCCAAAGGAGGAGGTCCAAAGGAGGAGGTCCAAAAGGGGATACGACTACTTAACGTGGTCGTAAAAGGGACACAACTACGCAACGTGGTTGTAAAGGAGATACAACCTCGCATCGTGGTCGTGAGAGCAAAAAGAGAACAAGGCACGGAGGAACGCACCGACACACACACACACACACATAGAGAAAAGATGGGAGGAGGACGACGAACGGCGCGGGCGCTCCGATGAACACTTCGACAGCGAGGTTGTTGAAGACGGCACAAGCTCCGGCGGGCTCCTTGGCAACGAGGAGGGCTCCAGTGAACTCCTTGGAGAAACTCCAAGCACGGAAACTGGGTGAGAGCAAGAGAGAGTTGAGAGCTAGGTGAGGAAAAAAGAGATGAAGGAGGGCTGCTCAGGCTTTTATAGCTAGGGAAAACAGGAAGGGCTTGCTGAGAAGCTCAAAAGCACACAAGGTCAAGGGTAGGTGAGGGAAGAGATAGGAGTAGGTCGGGGAGGAGACAAGAGGGGGAAACAGGTACTGCAAAAGGACAACATTTAATGTGACACAACAACATTTAATGTGCAAGGACCTTTGCGTCAGGAGTGACGCGACGAGAGGAAGAAGAAGGTGAGCAGGACTGACAGGTGGGACCCTCCATCAACAACCAGTAGAGTTAAAAAACTTGATCACTACGGTATTGAAAACTCACATATTGCACGTCGCGTGCCATGGTGAGCACACAGAGCATGACGGCGAAGAGGTCAGCGATCACCGTCACTCTTCCTCACGATGTCATCATCAACATCGTCGGCCTTGTGGCCGCGAGCTCTCCTCAGCCCATGGCTGACCTCTGTAGCCTATGAGCCACATACGTATTTATATACCTACAAAAATACGTACTAATGTTTGTTGTGGCAACTAATTCATGCATAATTTCAACTCTAAATCTTGACTGAATAATTTGGCTAAATCCCCTAAATCAATGTTTTTGGTCTAAGCTTTGACTAAGCATAATTTTTCAATCTGTTCTAGTCACACTAATGTACTAACCAAATTTTCAAATAAGGTAGCAAGGAATGGTTAATTTAATGACAAATTTGGCTATACAATGGAATTGGGAATAACTATAAAGTTAAAATAGGAATTTAAATTACTTGAATTTAAATAAACATGCAATAATAATTTAAAACACTGGGATTCAAATATGATCAAAGATGTAACTTGCCTTACTGAAATGCTTGACTGTCTAACTCTTCAAATAACTCAGGTTCCCCGGAGTCTTCAAATATGCGGTGACGGGCATGGGCGGCGGTGCTCCGATGATGTGGAGAGGAGACCAATGTGAGCACCAGCTATGCCTCGGTGTGGGGATCACGAAGAGCCGGTCGTTTCGGCTAGGGAGTGGCCGAGGAGGTGCGTCCATGGTGATGACCGGTGTCGAAGAAGAACGACGACGGCGGGGCTTTTCGGTGATGGAGATCCGGAATTGAGGTCGGGGTAGGGAAGAGGGGTACTGGGAACACGTGGTGATGCACTCGACTTGGCAAATGATTGACCGGAGAGGGAGATCGAGTGGAGGGCAGAAGTATGGGGAAAAGCGGCGGCGGTGGCTCTAGGGGAAAAAGGGATAGAGGGAGGGGAGAATGGGGGTAGAGGAGGGCATGGCCGACCTTTCAAAGAAGAAGGAGGGAAGGAGAAGGCATGCGCCTGTGTGGCGCACAGCATCATGGCGCGCCTTCGTCAAGGCGCCGACTTAGCAGTGGGGGGGCATGGGCAGGGTGTGGTCGCCTGTAATGGGTTCGCGAGACATGGGCGTGGCGAGGGTGGTAGGCGCCGCAGACTACTGGAACCAGTGTGGCAAGGGTATGGTAGCAGCAGGTAGGTGGCAAAGGGGCAGCCAGGGTCAAGGGGCGACTCAGAGGTGGTGCTTGGTTAGCACGACACAAAGCAGCAAAGCAAGGGCGGTCGAGAGCATGAGAAGGAAGAAAAGAGGAAGAAAGAAAAGAAAAGACAGAAGGACAAAGAAAAAGAAAGAAAGAAAGGAAATAAATAAAAAAGGAAAAGGAAAAGGAAAAGGTAGAAAAATGGAAGAGAAAAGGAAAAGGCTTTCAGCCCAAGAAAATTCAAAATTCAAAATTTGAATTTGGATTTTGGCGAGGAAAATTTGAATTGAGACCAAAGAACTTGGATTTGACTTTCGGGTTTGGAAATTTAATTATATACAAAAACTCCAAAAGAAATCCAACACTTTGAATTAATTAATTTAAATTAAATTTTACAACAAATAAAATAAAATTTGGGAAAACAGAAAAAGAAATAAAATAAATTGGATTGTAAGAAACAATAAAGAACTTGGAGAAAATCCAAGAAAATCTAGACAAATCCAATAAACCCATTTTGAATTTAATTTAAGATGGATTTAATCATTTAAAATGTTTTCATTTTCTAAAATTCCAATTTAAGCTTTAATTAATTCAATAAAATTCAAATGGTTTATTTTTGTTTCGAAAATTTCAATAGACCAAAAAATTGGGATGTTACAAACCTACCCCTCTTAAAGGAAATCTCAGCCCTGAGATTCAGACTTGCTCTGTTGTCGGCTTTCAAATCTTCTTTTCGTTCCCAAGTGGCTTCTTCTTCTAAGTGATTACTCTATTGGATTTTGCACGAACAGATGACTTTGCTTCTACTAATATGTTCTGCAACATCAAGAATCTTGATTGGCTGCTCCACATAGGTGAGGTTCTCCTGAAGATCAATGCTCTCAAGCGGTGTTTGCTCTGTTGGAATTCGAAGACACTTCTTCAGTTGAGAAACATGGAAGACGTTATGAATTGTAGATGAAGATGCCTGTAGCTCTAATTGATAGGCAACTTTGCCTCTTCTTTCTAAAATCTTGTACGATCCAACAAATCTTGGTGTGAGTTTTCATTTGGTCCAGAATCTTCTTACCCCCCACCCCTAAGTTGAGTTAATCTGAGATAGACAAAATCTCCTGTTTCAAACGACAATTCTCTCTGACGATTGTCAGCATAACTTTTCTGTCGGGATTGAGCCACTCTCAATCGTTCTCTTATCACTTTTACTTTACTTTCAGCCTCCTTAATTAATGTGGTGTAACACCCTAGCCCAATCATGAGCTTGGAATGCTACTAAACTAACAAAGTAACAATTTAAAACCTAAGACGTTAAACTAAATTTCGGCATAATCTCCTTTGTATAGTTAACCATACCGGAGGTTCCAACAAATAATAGAAGCAATAATCAATAATCCAAACATCCAATCTAAAACGTAATCATAATAACATCCATAAGACTCTAAACAATTCTATTACAGAGCATCACAAGCATAAGACATAATCAATAGTAATTCGCTAGGCAGTTTGCTCAATTATTAATTCATAATCTAAAAGCAATCGTTCATAAATAGTTCGTGGATGTGTGCAACAGATCTCAATTCTAGCCCCTCCCATGCATGACGTCCACGCAAGTGGTACCTAAAAAACATAAGCAATAGCAAGAGTGAGTCCAAGACTCAACAAAGTACAATAATTCAATATACAACACTAACATTATCATCCAATCATAATTCTTTATAATAAACCATTTCACATACTCATGCAATGCAAATGCTAGATGCACCTTTTCTTTTCTCTTTGCATATACCGGTAATGCGGAGTATGCATCCGTCGATGCATACCCATGCCTGTGCCTTCTAGCATAGGGACCATAAGCCCACACTCCACGAGTGTGGGGACCTTAAGCCCATCTAATACATGACAGGGATCTCAAAATCAATGCTTGGTCACCACGTGACTAAGCCTCAAGGATGATAACATGATGCATATGAATCAATTCTTTTATCCAACATAGACATGTATTAGCCAGCAGCAACTTACATGAATGAAGAGCATACTCATACTTCTAGCATTCATGAACAGCGACAAACACATCATTCTAGCATCCATGAGTAGAGAATATACACATAATACCAGCAATCATGAACAATCACTCTTAATTATTCTCTTTGCAAAAACCCCCCTCTAATCCTCTATTAAATTGCTTTGCTAATTGGTCATTCTCCTTAATTTTAATTATGCTCTCTCGAATACATTTGGGGTATTACATTCTACCCCCCTTAAACAGACTTCGACCCTAAATTCTTATCACGCTTAACACCAATGAATAATCGCAGCTAAAATTTACCAACATTATCACGGACCTGTTGTGATTAATTCTGGATATTGCTCGCACATGCGAGACTCCAATTCTCAGGTGGCCTCTCTCTCAGTCTGATGCGACCATAACACCTTGACATACTTCAATGTCTTATTCCTTAAGACTCTTTCTGACTTCTCCAGGATTTGTACTGCCTTAGATTCAAAAGATAGATCTTGCTCAATGGTTAGAGGTTCTAGCGGAATAATGTGCTCCGGATCCCTCAAATACTTCCTCAACATGGAGACGTGAAATACACTGTGCACACCGCGCATGGACTCTAGAAGGTCCAAACGGTAAGCCAACTTTCCAATCTATGCCAAGATCAAAAAAGGCCCAACATACCTCGGGCTAAGCTTTCCTTTGGTACCGAATCGCACAACACCTTTAGTGAGAGACACCTTCAGGAGCACCTGATCCCCTACTTCAAATTCCAACTCTCGTCTCCTCACATCAGCATAGCTTTTCTGCCTGCTCTGAGCTGCTAGTAGATTCTGCCTCACCAAGGCCACACGCTGAGCAGGTCTTCAGACCCAATCCAAATTTCAAAATCGCCTTCTCACCCACTGCCTCCCAACAAAGTGGTGATCTGCACTTGTGCCCATACAGAACCTCGAATGGTATGGCTTTAATACTAGAATGGTAGCTACTGTTATAAGAAAACTCTACCAATGGCAATTGATCCTCCCAACTACCTTTCCAAGACAAAACACAGATCGCAAAGATGTCCTCTAAGGTCAGAATGGTGCGCTCGATTGTCCCATCATGCTCGTGGGAGAAATGCCGTACTAAGACGGAGCTGAGTGCCCAGTGCGCTCTGGAAACTCTCCCAAAACATGGAGACAAACTTGGCATCCCTATCGGAAATAATGGTCTTTGGTACACCATGCAACCTCATAATCTCACGCACGTAAATATGAGCCAAATCGCTCGCTGAGTTGGTCGTGTAGATAGGAAGAAAATGTGCAGATTTGCTAAAACGATCCACTATCACCCAAACTACTTCCTTCACTCACGGCGATCGAGGTAACGCAACCACAAAGTCCATGGAGATATCATCCCAAGGCCATTGAGGGACCTCCAAAGGCTGCAATAACCCTGCAGGACGCTTATGTTCTGCCTTCACTTGTTGACAAACACCACAAGAGGCTACATAATTAGCGGTATCCACCTTCATCCTTTTCCACTAGAAGTTCTGTTTCAGATAACGGTACATTTTCACCTCACCTAGATGAACAGTGTACGGGGTGCGATGTGCCTCCCTTAAGGTATCATCTTTAACCTCCACCTTTTGTGGCACACAAAAGCGACCCTTAAACCGCAAAGCACCGGAGCCATCCAAACTGAAATCTCCTTCTTTTTCCCATATCCAGATGTTTCCTGACACTCTGCAATAACTGGTCATTCTGTTGTGCTTCCCGCACACGGTCTGGAATGGCTGACTCAAGGATCAACTGTGTCTCAACATGTGTCGTGCCTTCATAGCAATAAGATATCCCTATGCGGTGAAAATCAGCAACGAGGCAATCAAGGGTAGCAGGTGTCGCCTTGCAACTAAGAGCATCAACAACCACGTTTGCCTTGCCAGGATGGTACTGGATTGAGAGATCATAATCCTTAATCAGATCCAGCCACCTACGCTGCCTTAAATTCAAATCCTCACTACTACAAAAAGGCTAATACTGGACGCCTCATTACAGACGGTTGACCAAAACCGTTTGTATTAAATACAATTACAGACGGTTTTGGTTTAGCGACCGTCTGTGTTACTAGCTACGCTAAAAACCGTCTGTGAAGAAGTAACATCACAGACAGTTCATGTTGAAAACCGTCTGTGATACTTCACAGATGGTTCTTGTTAAGAATCGTCTATGATATTATGGTTAACACAGACAGTTTTTGTTTGAAACCGTCTGTGATTTGCAGTGCGGGATGGCAAAAAATTTTGGATGCGTGCACGGGAGACCAAATGTTTTGGACGCGTGCGCGGGAGGCGAAATGTTTTGGTACTGTCCTTATATATTATAGCCACCCCTGCCTTGTCTTCCACTAGTCTCTCACTCTGCCCTCCCCACGCCGAGCTCCGACTACCGTCGACTACCGTCGTGAGCTCCTTCGCCTCCGGTTGTGACGCCACGGTGATGTTGCCACCGCCTCTCCTTCATTGCCGGTGATATCCCCCATCTGATCCCCTCCCCTCTCTTCCTGGCTAATATCCAACATGCTAGTAAGTGATCAATCGCTTGTCGCCTCCCCCTGCCTTGTCACTTTTGGTGGCTCTCAATTGTGACCGTGGTTTTCTTGTGAATGAATAGATCAATATAAGGCTGCGGACTCATTTTCGCCTCTTAAATCCGGACTCGTTTTAAGACCTTTCGTAAAACAACCATAACTTTTGCATACGAACTCGGATTACGACGTTCTTTGGCTCGTTGGAAAGCTAACGAAAAGCTCAATCCGAAAATCCATAGATTCTTTTCGCGAGGTCCCGAAAAAGTGAAAACCCCAAAAAAGGTCGTTTAGGGCCTCAAAACGGCCTCCAAGTTTCGAAATTCAAAATTTTTTGCAATAGAAAATACTATCACGAGCGGTTCTAAACAATAACCGTCTGTGATAGTCTATTTTCACAGACGGTTGTAAACAAGAACCGTCTGTGATAAAATTATCACAGATGGTTCTTGTTTAGAACCGTTTGTGAAAATAGACTATGACAGACGGTTATTATTTAGAACCGTCTGTGATAGCTTTTTCACAGACGGTTCAAAAACCGTCTGTGATGACCTCGTAGTATCACTGACTCATAAACTCAGACGGTTCAAAAAACCGTCTGTGATGACGATTTTGAACCGTCTGTGATTACCTTTTTTTGTAGTAGTGCGTTTTGCGTGAAAATGTACTTAAGACTTTTGTGATCTGTGAAAACATCACAAGTCTCCCCATACAAATAGTGCCTCTAGAGTTTCAAGGCAAATACTACAGCGGCCAACTCTAAATCATGGGTTGGGTAATTCTGCTCATGCTTCTTTAGTTGTCTCGATGCATAAGCTATTACTTTACCATCTTGCATAAGAACACAACCCAATCCAACTCGAGAAGCATCGGAGTAAATTGTGAAACGCTTCCCAAGCTCAGGAATAGTAAGAACAGGAGTGGTCACCATCTTTTCTTTCAAGGTTTGGAAACTGCGTTCACAATCATCATCCCACCAAAACTTTACATCCTTCTGCATGAGCCAGGACAAAGGCTTGGCAATAATGGAGAATCCTGCACAAACCAGCGATAATATCCTGCCATACCAAGGAAATTCCTCACTTCTTTGACACTGGTCGGTCTTCCCCATTCTACTACTGTGGAAATCTTTCTCGGGTCAACATATATTCCCTTATCATTTATAATGTGCCCCAAGAATCCCACTTCTGACATTCAAAACTCACACTTTTTCAGTTTAGCATAAAACTTGTTCTCTCTTAGTGTCTCCAATACGAGCCTCAGATGATGCCCATGATCTACTTCAGTCTTTGAATAGATCAAAATATCATCAATAAAAACTACTACAAAATCATCTAGATACTCATGCAACATCCTGTTCATTGTCTCCATAAAAACAGTAGGGGCATTCATTAGTCCAAAAGACATAACCTTGAATTGAAAATGTCCATACCTTGTGGAGAATGCCGTCTTCTCAATATCCTCCTTTCGGACAGGAATCTGATTGTATCCCAACTGGAGGTCAATCTTTGAAAATATCTTAGCCCCTCTCAGCTAATCAAATAAGTCTTCAATGCGAGGCAGAGGATACTTAATTCTTAATGGTTAACTGGTTGAGAGCACGGTAGTCAATACACATGCGCCAACTACCATCTTTCTTCTTGGTAAAAAGAACAGCAGCTCCCCTAGGAGACACACTGGGACGAATGAGATCTTTGGCTTTTAGATCATCCAACTGCTTCTTTAGTTCCTCCTAGAAAGGACGAGCCAGACGGTATGGAGTCATGGAAACCGGTTGAGCACCTGGGACCAAATCAATTCTGAACTCTAGTGGGCGAGGGGGAGGCATTCGAGGCAACTCCGCTGGAAAGACATCTAGAAATTCCCGAACCACTGGAATATTTTTTGCAGTCAAGGATGAACTCGGCTTTTCCACCAGAGACAAAAGAAACCCATTCTTTGCCGCTAGGCTACCAGAAAACCAACTAGCCAGCACAAAAAGTGAGTGTGATGGAGCGCTCCCCTGAAAGACTATTTCCTGTCCAGACGGAGCTTGCAAGGTTACTGTCTTCCAAAAACAAGAGATGATAGCACAGTAACAATGCAACCAATCCATACCTAGAATAACATCAAATGATTCCATCTTCATAACCATCAGGTTAGCAATAAATTCTTCCCCATCTAAAGAAATCACACAACCAGGACAAACTGTGGAGCTGGAAAGAGTTCCCCCAGGAGAGTTAACTAAAACTAACTGAGCTATATGCTGCATACTCAACTTTGCCCTGCTAGCGAACTCTAATGATGCAAAGGAGAAAGTAGCTCATGAATAAAAAAGAACAAAAGCTTCCACTGAATCCACTAGAAGCGTACCTGTCACCACATCAGGACGACCTACCGACTCGGCAGTTGGCATAGCATACGACACTGACGCTGGGGTGGCAGAAGCCCCAACACCTTGGTATGGTGGTGTGGCAGCTGTTGGAGGTGCTGAAGGCACCGCAACTGGAAACGGTGCTGCAGGAGTAGGTGGCCAAAAGTACCCTAGTGGTGGGACCCCTCCAAGAGCACGAAGGTAAGGCTGCGGTGGCACCCAAGTCTGAGTAGGGGTGGCTACTAGCATCTACACCAATCCTCGAGAAGAAGCAGCTAGCGTTGGCGCTAATGCTTGAACTGGCTCCCATTAGATGATACTAGCGGGATTCCGCCGACAAATCAACGCCTTGTGGCCCTCTTGACCACAGTGGCGACATGGGCTAGACCAGGTACACTCTGAAGCACGATGCCCGTTGCCACACTTGAAACAAATCACACCTTGCCCTGGAACTGGACGAAGCATGGGTGCACCCGCTGATGATCGAGATGTGACTGAAGACTGCGGCTTCGAGAACTTGGACTTGAATGAGTTCTGAGGGCCTTTGAACTTCTTGGAAATGGGCTTCTGAAAAGATCCAAATCCTCCACCAAAACTCCTCTTTTGATCGCCACCAAGACCATCAGAACCGAAGATACCTCCAAATACCATGCAACTCCTCACTGAGCTGCATCTCTATCTCCATACCCCTGGCCTACTCTACCAGGGAGCTAAAGTCACGCAACTCCAATGCCCCCAACACATGAAGGTACTTTGGCTTGAGCCCTCTACGAAACCTCTTTGCCTTCTCTACATCATTAGTGGCCCACAGTGATGCACGGTTTAATTAGGTTATTGAAACCCGCCAGATTCTCGACATCGACATCTTGCCTCACAGATAGTTGGTCAAGGAAACCTCCATCCTCTCCACAAAAGAATCTGGATAGAACTTCCTCCTGAACTGCTCAACAAACAACTCCCAGGTAGCCGGTCCATGGGCAGTGGTCCTAGTTGATAGGACTCCTTCCCACCAGATATCTGCCTGCCCCTTCAGTTGGAAGGCCACAAACTAAGCCCTCAACTCCGAAGTCATCCCCAGCGCTCCAAAGTGCCTCTCCATATGACGCAGCTAGTTAGCAGCATCAACTAGCGTGCCCATCCCATCGAAGGTATCCAATCTCAGAGCATTCCATTGATGGAGCCCCATAGCCACAACAGCAGGACCCGCCGCAGGTGCAGCCATAGGAGCGGCGGTAGGTACAGCAGCAAGACAATGTTGGGGTTGAGCCTGGTTCCCATGAACCGCTAAAGCAACTTCTTCTTCTGACCCCACAGGACTACCTTCCCTAGCTACAGATTCCTAAACCTTAGGAGGTGGCGTTGCTTGGCCCTGACCAGCACCCTGCCGACCACGGCCATGGCATCTACCCCTTGCCACTGCTAAACACCACAAACAAGAACATTTATACGTTAAGCACAATGATCAACTATCAACTCAATGACAAGAACAACTATAATATTCAACGGAAGTGTATATGCAATGCAAAAACCCAAACCCACCTACTGTGCACAGTGTGTCAAGATTAATAATTCAGGTACTACAGATCTACAACCCCCTCTGATACCAACTGTAACACCCTAGCCCAATCATGAGCTTGGAATGCTACTAAACTAACAAAGTAACAACTTAAAACCTAAGACGTTAAACTAAATTTCGGTTGAATCTCCTTTGTATAGTTAACCATACTGGAGGTTCCAACAGATAACAGAAGCAATAATCAATAATCCAAACATCCAATCTAAAACATAATCATAATAACATCCATAAGACTCTAAACAATTCTATTTGTGGATATCATGGGGATGTGCTCACGATCTTAGTGTGATGGTACAATTGGCAATGGCTCTTAAGGTTTGTCGAAACAACGTTTCAGCAAGTGTCAGAATAATCGGTCATACCGGTGTGTAAGTCGCGGTACGACTGCAGTGCGGTAGTACCGGCTTGTAGAGGGCGGTAGTACCGCATCACGGTGTGACCGTTTGAGTAGTGGTATAGAATTTCTAGAGAGGATGTTTTTGGGGAGTTTTGGATTTCCTTAAGAAGCGGTACGACCGCAAGTATATCTGTGATACAACAGCGGTGCGGTAATCTTGCCCCTTCTTGGTGGTAGTCCGATTGCATTTCTAAGTTTCGGTTAACTTGGAGAATTATTTTTGGGTTAGGTCAAGTTCATGGGTTTCATGGCATATGTGTTGCATGAGGCATGTTTTGACTAACGTGGGTCAAGTTGTGAAGAACTTGTTCCCGGAATCGATTTCTTTGTCTATTATTGTGCAGGTTGCTTGGAGGTTAATGACGGTCAACAGTGAGGATGATCGGGACTAAGCTTAGAGAGCTGAGGTCTAGAACGATCGGGGATGCCGGGTGAGGTCAATGGAGTCAAGCATGGCGCAAGAGGGACAAAGGTGACCGAACGGGCAGTTCGGTGCGACGGGTTGGATCAAGCGACGCGGGGGTCGGTGCAAGTGCCATGGTGGTTTCGGTGGGAGCCGGATGGGAGAGACTTGCCGACATGATGAGAGCCGTTGGATCAACCTATACATGGCGAAACATGGAAGTGCTCCACGAAGATGGGACTTAGTCTTTGCAAAAAGATCGAGATGTGGTATTTTGGTAAAATTACCAAATACCGCCTTGGTGACCTTTTGTCAACCCACGGCGCAAGACGACGCATGATGAAGCGGATTAGGTCAAGAGGAGATGAAGACGACGCTTTAAAATACGTGCGTATATGACCCGTTTGTGTGTGGGCCTTAACGGGAGCCCATTAGGGTTAATGCTTCTAGAAGCTCTAGGCCTCCACTATAAATAGAGGAGGGAGGTGGCTGCACCCCCTTCAACCCTTTCATTATTGAAAACCCTAGTTTTGCTTTTGTGCTTAGGGAGAAGATAGTTGGAGGTTAGGGTTCTAGAGAGTTGGATTTGATTTCATGCTCATGTATTGAGTCTTTGTCCTCTATTGATGGAGTGGCTATAAACCAATACAATATCAAATCAATCTAAGGAAAGATTGCTCAAAGATGAGTCTCTTTGCTTTCCTTCTCTTTATTTGATGATTTTGAGTCTTTCTTTGATTCACGAGTTTTCTCTTGGTTTCTTATCGTGATCTAGCTTGCTGTGACATGTCGGAATACATCTAGGATCATCTTGATCATCAATCACCCACGAGCATGTGTTTGGATTATATTTTGGTTTTGACTCAGTTTTTGGAGCAACCTTCGTTCGAACGGAAAAAGGTCAGAACTTTGGCAAGGATCTTCACGATCGTTGTATGGAATAGGTTCCTAACATTCTTAGGAAGGTGTGTTTCAAGTTTCGTGAAGTTTGGAGTTACGGATCAAAAGTTACGTCAATTTTTGATTTCGTTTTCAGGTTGTTTACTATTCATTCGCCTGATTTTACTGTTCACCATGGTACAACTGGCACTGTTCATCCGGTTGTTCCAATTTTTTGGTACGACTGGAACTGTTCATTGGTACAACTGGTACTGTTCATTAGTAGTGTTCAGTAGGCTGTTTTTGTGTTTTTGGTTGTTTCTTTTGGGGGTTTGAAGGGGATTCAGTACAAGTCTTCCGCTACGCTTATATATATTGATCTTCATAGTTCTCATAGCTATTGGAGTCAATATCATGTTTGAATCCGATCAAAGTGAAAAATAGATAGTGCTCCTATTCACCCCCCTCTAGTCGCCGTTCCGGTCAAAGCGAAAAATATCATGTTTGAATCCGATCAAAGCGAAGAACAAGCTATATAGGAGGTTGTTCGAGCCCCGCTCGTTTTGCCCGAAGTTGCTTCACCGGCTTTAGCAGTCCTTTTGGCTAACAACAAGAAGGCATAGAACCTTCTATTTGCTGGGCTTGGTAGACAGGAGTACGATAGGATTTGCAACCTTGAGACCGCACATGAGATTTGGCGCACCCTCGAAACTTACCATGAGGGATCGTCCCAGATCAAGCAAGTGCGCCAGACGGTCTACAAGCGAGAGTATAACAAATTCGATATGCATCCTGGTGAGAGCAACGATGACGTTTTTACTCGCTTTAACAAGGTGATCAATCAGATGAGAGCTATTGACATTGAGTACTCTCAATCTAAGAATGTCACCCACCTCTTGGCTGTAATCAACACCAAGGAGTGGGAGATCAAGGCTACTGCCATTGAGGAGAACGTCGATCTCTCTACTCTCACTTTGGAGCTGCTTTATAGCAAGCTCAAGACTCATGAGATCAAGAGAGGTAGTCTTCCTAAGAAGGATAACATGGCTTTGGTGGTTGATCCTCTCAAAGGGACTCCTGATGGTTCTTCTGAGTCTTCTTCTGGCTTTTCTCTTGCGTGTTTATCTACTGTTCAAGGAGAAGAGTTTGAGAGTCTTCCTGAGGCTGATTTAGCTCTTTTAGTTAAGAAAGTTACACGAGCATATAACAATATTAGAAACAAGAAGAGAGGTGGCCATGTGATGTGCTATGAGTGTGGAGAGCTATATCATATCCGGGCAAACTGCCCCAAGCTGAAAGGTAAGAGCAACCACAAGGAGGAAAAGCCAGCTTGGAAGAAGCCTCAAGGGAACAAGCCCAAGTACAATGCTACCAAGCTCATGAAGGCCGCTCACTGGGTCCTTGTCGCTTTTGGAGATCAATCCATGAGCGATGTGGACTCCGGGAGCGAGGAGGACAAGGAGGAGGAGCTCCCTCAAGACAAGAAAGGGAAGGCCAAGGACTTCACCGGCATGTGCTTCATGGCCGACATCGTCAACATCAATGACAATGATGAGATACCTCCCTCCTATGGTGTTCTTTCTGCTAGATACGATAACATGTTTGAGCAACTCATGAGTTAGGATAAGGCCTTAGAGTTTACCATGGCTAGGAACAAGGACTTAGAGTCACAAGTAGATTATTTGACATTAGAACTTACAAATGCTAAGACTCTTGAATCTGATGAATGTTCCTCTTGCCATACTTTACATTCTGAATTTGCTAAACGGCAATCTGCTCATGATATTGCTTTGCATCAACTTGAAAATGCCAGGACTGAGCTAATTGATGTTAAATCTGCTCCCTGTGAAAAGTGCTTAGAGTCTAGCAAGTTGGATGCTTCTGGTAATGTTAAATCTAGCTTTTGCTCTTTCTGCATAGAACGTGAACATGAAGTTAAGGACATTTTAGAAGCAGTTAGAACTAAATATCCCAAGCTTAAGGACACAATTGAGTCTACACCTTATGCCTCTTGTGCAGCCTATAAGCTTGAAGTTGCTCATCTTAAGGAGAAACATGCTAGAGTCATTAAGGCCAAAACTTGTGAATCATGTGTTAACTTTGGAAAAGAAAATGCTTACCTTAAGGACACACTAGAAAATTTTTCTAAAGGTAAGAAACAGTTAAACATTATTCTGAACACGTCTAAAACTCCTTATAAGAAGCAAGGTTTAGAATACAACTCTGCCCAAGACACATCCAAGCCTAATGTCATTTAGGTCTTGGAAAATGGCTTAGTTGAATTCAAAACCCAACCTGCAAAAACTGTTTTTAAATCTGCAGGGTTTGTCCAACCTTCTTTTGAGGCAAAAGGTGCTTCTCCCAGTGGTACCAAATACCATTGCATCTATTGCAAGAAGAGTGGACATTTGGTAGAGTTATGTTGGCGTAGGTTGAAAAATGCTTGGAGAAATATTGGTAGAATTTCATCTCATCAACCTAGAGCTTTTATGAGACATGGTCACTTAGAAAATAAGAAACCTAGATTAGGATTTGTTTCACATGCTCATCATGTTCCTAGACAGGATGCTTCTCATGTTAAAGTAACCATTGCTCATAATAGAACTCTTAATAAAATCAAGGATAGCACTTCTGCTTTGCATACTACTTTCATGACGCGTGTGTCTCGATCCTGGGTTCCCAAGTCGCTTTTAACTAACCCCAGTATTGAGACACATCGTTCTTTTGTGCCTTGATTTTTTAGGATCGCCACGGAAGGAGGAAGAACACGTGGCTCGTCGACTCCGGCTGTTCACGTCACATGACCGGAGACTCAAGATAGTTCACTTCCTTCACGCGGTCAACGGGTGATGACTTCATCACCTTTGGAGATGATACACAAGGGCGAATTGAAGGAACGGGATCAATCAAGGTGAATGACATATTCATCTTGAAGGACGTCGCCCTTGTGGACAAGCTAAGGTACAACTTGCTTTCTGTTTCGTAGCTTCTTGATGATGGCTACGAAACTCATTTTAAGAAGAATGCCTGTCGTGTGCTTGATTCTTTTGGTGAGCTCGTTTGGATTTTTAGAGTTGGTAGAATTTTTAGTGCTGATTTTTCTGAATCTCTTGCTGGATCTCTCAAATGTTTAATTGCATCTTCTTCTGACATCTGGCTTTGGTACCGACGTTTGGGGCACATTGGTTTTGACCATCTGACGCGAGTTAGCGGCTTTGATCTCATGAGAGATTTGATTTCGTGCTCATGTATTGAGTCTTTGTCCTCCATTGATGGAGTGGCTGTAAACCAATACCATATCAAATCAATCTAAGGAAAGATTGCTCAAAGATGAGTCTCTTTGCTTTCCTTCTCTCTATTTGATGATTTTCAGTCTTTCTTTGATTCACGAGTTTTCTCTTGGTTTCTTGTCGTGATCTAGTTTGCTGTGACATGTGGAAATACATCTAGGATCATCTTGATCATCAATCACCACGAGTAAGTGTTTGGATCATATTTTGGTTTTGACTCGGTTTTTGGAGCAACCTTCGTTCGAACGGAAAAAAAATCCAGAACTTTGTCAAGGATCTTTATGATCGTTGCATGGAATGGGTTTCTAACATCCTTAGGAAGGTGTGTTTCAAGTTTCGTGAAGTTTGGAGTTACGGATCAAAAGTTACGTCAATTTTTTATTTCGTTTTCAGGGTGTTTACTATTCATTACTTTGATTTTCTTGTTCACCGCAGTACAAGCGGCCTTTGTTCGTCCGGTTGTTCGATTTTCATCTGACAAAGATGGTCATCCGGTACAACCGGTACTGTTCACCAGTACTGTTTATCAGGCTGTTTTTTTGTATTTTGGTCGTTTCTTTTGGGGGTTTGAAGGGGATTCAATACAAGTCTTCCGCTACGCTTATATATATTGATCTTCATAGTTCTCATAGCTATTGCAGTCAATATCACGTTTGAATCTGATCAAAGCGAAAAATAGATAGTGCACCTATTCACCTCTCCTCTAGTCGCCGTTTCGGTCCAACACTAGTACAGAGTATCACAAGCATAAGACATAATCAATAGTAATTCGCTAGGCAGTTTGCTCAATTATTAATTCATAATCTAAAAGCAATCGTTTATAAATAGTTCATGGATGTGTGCAACAAATCTCAATTCTAGCCCCTCCCATGCATGACGTTCGCGCAAGTGGTACCTAAAAAACATAAGCAACAGCAAGAGTGAGTCCAAGACTCAGCAAAGTACAATAATTATAGTAATTCAATATACAACACTAACATTATCACCCAATCATAATTCTTTATAATAAACCATTTCACATACTCATGCAATGCAAATGCCAGATGCACCTTTTCTTTTCTCTTTGCATATACCAGTAATGCAGAGTATGCATCCGTCGATGCATACCCATGCTTGTGCCTTTTAGCATAGGGACCATAAGCCCACACTCCATGAGTGTGGGGACCTCAAGCCCGTCTAATACATGACGGGGATCTCAAAATCAATGCTTGGTCACCACGTAACTAAGCCTCAAGGATGATAACATGATGCATATGAATCAATTCTTTTATCCAACATAAACATGTATTAGCCAGCAACAACTTACATGAATAAAGAGTATACTCATACTTCTAGCATTCATGAACAGCGACAAACACATCATTCTAGCATCCATGAGTAGAGAATATACACATAATAACAGCAATCATGAACAATCACTCTTAATTAATCACTCTTAATTATTCCATCACTAATTGTACTTGCCTCAACTGTGCGAAGATGGAAGGCGCGAAGAGGTTGCTTCCCCCGGAACCAAACCCCCAACTGAATAATTTTAACAAACACTCTAAGGTAACAATCTAGAAACAAATATGTAACTCACTACGCTCCCTAGCGCAACCCAACACTAACTCCTATGAACATCGATCTGTCCCAAACAGAACGGTCCCCTTCTAAAATTCATAACTTGTCGCGTACTTATCCAAAAAGGGTGTTCTTTGATTATCTAGAAAGCTTATTAATGTATCTACATAAACCTAGTTGGTGAGCTTTCTAGATTTGTCACATCCCCAAGTTAATAAAAGATAATTAGAATGCATCTCATCAGCATACATCATGTTTTGAAGCATTTGCATATTTATTGCACTTGGAAAATCTTGTTCAAATAGTGAACCTACACTTAAAGAAGTAAACTCAAATAGAAAACTGAAACAAATGCTACTGAAGTTCCCCTAGAAATAATTTATTCAAATACTATAATAATTATCTTGAATTAATATAATTGTTCCCAATGTTTTGGGAATAGTTTTAACCCTTAGAAAATTCAAGCACATTTCAATGACTCATTTTAAGTTTGAATTTAAAATGAACAAAATATATCTTAAACAGTAAGGTTTAATAATTTTTATGGACACTTGACCTTCCCAGGAACACTTCTAAATTATTTCAGGATTTTAGGAAATTTATTTCTATTTTTAAGGCCCTGGTCAAAGTAGAGAGACTAATTTAAGTCTCAGTCAAACCCTAAACCTAACCAGCCGCTACTGTTCCTCAGGCTTGAGTCCGACCCAGCCACTTGACTCGGTCCAACCACCTAAATGCACCTCACATGAGCCGTCCGATTGGAAATCGACGGCCCAGATCTCATAACCTTTCAGCCTAGTCTGAACGTTCATGCGCGTTGTCAACCATTCGATCTTGATCCAACGGCCCACATGGACTCACTTACTCGGACTCTCGTGCGCGCGTGTGAGTCGCTGACACGGTGGGCCCGAGCTGTCAGCTTCGCCTTCAACCTCCCATCAGCTCACGTAGAGCTTCGACGCCACATGGCCGCGACACTCTGCCTCGCTCCGTCGATGCCGTGACCGCACCGCCGCTTCCGACCAATCTGGGAGCTTGTCCACTTCACTCCATCTCCACTCCATCATCTTCCCGGGGATAATACCCCTCGCTCCCTTCTCATTTTGCCATCTTTCCTCTTGGTGGCTGAGGAAAGAGGGGCTCTCCCGCATGCATTGCTTGGGTAAGCTTCGCCCACGTGGTTCTCCTCTCTTGTATCTTCCATGCCCTCTCCATTTTTGCTAATACGAGCTTCTCTCCTTGCTTGTAGCTCATTGTCCATCTTCGAGCTCTAAGAAGCCCTAGAGAGCGCACCTGTGGACACTCTTGTGCCATTGATAGCCTCTGGAAGGTATTATCCTCCCTCTTGTGCGTCACCATGCGTGCTTAGGTCTACTGAGCATTTCCCCTCAATTAATTTTACCAATGCACGACAGGTTTTGGGGAATCGAAGGTTGTCCCATTTTAAGCCGAAGAACAAACCCTTCATCTCCCACTTGGTCCAGTAAAGCTCTCATCGATTCCTTGCTCTCATAGCATCCTTATATGGTCCTTAACATGTCTCGACCATTCACTATCCTTAGGATTGCTCAGGAATTTCTACCCTAGTTGAGCTGCATCGCTGCCATCATCTTCTCCGGCACCGACGTTGCTCCAAGCTCCTCCGACCACCTCGGCCTCTCCCCTAGCTTCAGGTAGTTCCAATGGACCTCATTGATGCTCGGGCACCTGCTTGTATGTCGCTGTGGAGCTTCACCTTATGCATGCTTGTTTGCCATATGCACATCGGCGCTCCTCTCCGGCTCGCCGCCGGTACCGGCCAGCTTAGCCATCGAGAGCACCACCATTGGGTGCACAATACTATTGCGCACCTGTCCATACCCTTGCCTGGCGCCGCCATTGTCTGAATCACCAGTGAGACGACGGGCAAGGAAGAGTGCTGTTGTTGGAACGCCCGATAGCGACTGTAGCATCGTCATTAGTGTTAACTGCAATCATTAGCATTTAATGGAAGATCTTTGTCGGAAAATCACGTGTTAACGGGTTAAGTAAAGACTCTGAGTCAATGACAGGTGGGCCACGTTCCTTAAGCACGCTGGGCGCTGTGCTTGTGCACCGGTGAACTCGGTTCACCAGTCTGAGTCTATGACAAGCGGGTCCCACACGTCAGATCGGATTTTAAATCGGAAGTTAAAAGAAAAACAAACTATTCACCGGGCCCGCTGGTCAGTGACTGAGGCTAGTGCAGCCCTCAGTAAGAAAAGTGAGAAAAACTTTAGGAAATTCGAAATCCATTATTTTACACACTAAAAAAATATGAATAACTTAAAAAATACATAACTAATTCATCTCAACTCCAAAATGGTTGAAACCAGTTTTGATAATTTTCATTTTTAATGAAATTTATTAAAAATTGGTTTCAAACATATCTCTATAACAGAAATTATTATTTTGGAGAATGATCCATAACTCTATTATTTTTACAATAGAAAAAGGTTGATGAATTTAAAATGCATAACTAATTCATAAAAACTCCAAATGAGGTGAATCCAGATATTTTGAACTTGTAATAATATTATATATTTATATATATAATCCTTGTATCCCCCACTGCTATGCAAATTTTGGCCAAATAATTAAATTGCATGAACTTCGACATATTGAAACTTGAAATTCAAATTGCGATAACTTTCACATAATGACTCCAAAAAGAATAATAATTTCACTTAAATTCATCTAAAATCATACACTATCCCTTGTAGAAAAATCATACATTTTTTAGCATTTTGATTTTTGAGGTATTTCTCAGTGTTTATCGATATCGTTATTTGTTTAGATACCGAAGCAATTGATATTGACTCCTATGCTACTGAGAGTGAGCAATTGATCTACCAGCAAGGCAAGCATTATTTGAACTTTCTTTTGCACCATATTTGATCCTAGTTTTTGATAAGTTAATGCAATGATAATTGCTTGCATGCTTATTTTGCTATATCGCTATTTTTGTGATGTATAGTTAGTTATATCCTATTCATTGAGGTTATCCTTGAATTTATTCCAGTACCACATGCTTAAGATAGGTTGTGTGAATTATGGTATGGTTTTGCTTAGCCATGCAAGTCTAGAACGGTAATTTGATTGTCGGGATTAACCCGACAATTATAGGAGAAACACACATTCTTATATTCTTTTCATTTCAGATCTTCGTATCTATTTTATGAGTTAAAATTTGTCATTTTAAATGAGTTTTGAGGTCTGGACAAATGGATGCTAGTGAGGATGCCTTCGTGCATGAGATTGGGTATGTGGTTGTCTTGTCTGGACCATTAAGGACCAATCTTTGGTACCTACGATTCAAGTAAAACTCGTGCTATCACATGTGGTATATGGGTGTTGTACGGTTAAGTAGGGGGGGGGTTTATTGTGTTACGTCCCTTGGTGGTGTAAGGGCATTTGTGTTGATCATTTGTCCTTAGGAGCCGATGTAATGTTCTATAGTGTGCAAGGGAGCACCAATTTTTAATTTGTGCATTGCATCGATATTTCCAATACAACTTGTGAGCCGCTTAGCAAGTGCTATTAGTCGCTTGTACTAAGTAAGGGAACATCTTGCAAGGGGGACTTAGTCCAATAGGATTTTCTTGCCAAAAACGACCGTATCTCGATTCTCCCCAGCCGGCACACCTAAGGAAGTGTGCTATTTTCGGAGGCATCTGGAGGCTTACGGGCTAATCGAGTCATGTGGGTAAAGTAGTACACCTCTGTAGAGATAAATCTATTCGAATAGCCGTGTTCGCGGTTATGGATGATCGCTTGAGTATGTGGCTGCTATTGTTAGACTTTGAATTAAAATTTGCGGGTACAACTTGGTATTCGGTATGAACAGGTGTTCATGCATTTTAGCGTATCAAAGTGGGCTGCCACTTTGATGTTTGTTTGGTTCATTTATTTATCTTTGTATTACTTTATCACATGATTTACTTCTACTTCAAATCTATTTTTAAAATGGCAATTGATAAACTAGTATGTGTAGGTTGAAAATTGTTGTGTATTTCGCAAAACTAAGCCAATATGAGCTATCCTTTGGAACAACCTCTAGCATAATTAATTTTTATATGTGTAAGACTTGCGAGTACATTTGTACTCAACCCGGTTGCTGCAATTCCAGGTATAGAAGACCGTGAGCTCGTTGAGCTTGTGAGCGTCGATTTAGGCGACACTGAAGAGTAGTGCTATCATTTAACTCCCAGTTAGTTGCCGATGGGTTGTGGGGCATACCATACTGGACTTTTGGTTTATTTACTTATTTCCGCTGCTACTTTATGATCTCATCTGAATTTGGCCGGTTGGCCACTTGTAATAGTTGTAGACTTGAACTATTATGATGTATGTCTTTGAACTATCAATGTGTGAATGTTGTATGGATATGATTAATGTTGTATGTGAGTTTGGGTATGTTGGTCGCTGATCTTGGGAGCCAACATGACCCCATGCTCGCTGTTCATGGATTCCATTTTAACTCACTAAATGTGGTCTTTGATTGTTTAGAGAACCGATAATCTTGCAGTACTCATAGGGGAGCGGTATGCATGATCACCGGGGCTCTAGTTTCAGTAAAGACCTCTCATTTAGATGGAGTTAACTTAGAATCCATTTACCTGGAAGCCCAAAGTTATCTCCTTAAGATCGGGCGGGTCTCAGTCTTACGGAAATAACCTGGGGGCTCCCACAAGATTGAGCCATCTTCTATCCTTACCAAACATATTAATAGAACTACTAAATCTCGTCACGAGTTTTGGACAGCGAGACTAAAACTCACATATCTTTTAGTACAATTATCCAAAATTTACGTTATCTGGCTTTCTGGAAACCTTATAAAAATACCTACAACTTTTGTTTAGGTGAGATCTTCCAAATAATTCATTAACTATTTGCTAATGACCGATTAACATTAACTGCCAGAATTATGCCAAAACCACATAACAGTGACGCTACAAAAATCATATCTCCTGATTCGCTCATCCAAATGACCTGATCTAAGAACCTACAGAAAGCTAATGACGCTATCTACAACTATCTAGGAGATGGCCAGACTGGATTTCGTAGCTAACAGCCCTAAATCGAATGAACACTACAAACTGCCAGAAAACCGATCTATTACCGACATTGCTTAAATACAAGAATACGCTTAAATACAAGAATACACTACTAAACGAATGGAATTGGGATTACCCTTGGAGAACCGCTGATGAACGCCGAAACCTCCACGTGACCACTCTCCTTCCCCTTGTTACATCCCCAAGTTTATTAATAATAATTAGTATGCATCACATTAACATGCATCATGTGTTCAAGCATTTACATTACATATTGCACTTGAAAAATCTCAAAACAATTATTAAACATACACTTTGAATTGAACTCCAAAAGAAAATCTGAAACAAATGCTACTGAAGTTCCTTTGGAAATAATTTATTCAAATACTACAATAATTATCATGAATTAATATGATTTTCCACAAATTTTTGGGATTGGTTTCAACCCTTTGAAAATTCAAACACAATTCAATGTCACATTTTAAGTTTAAATTTAAACTGCACAATATATAACATGAATAGTAAGGTTTAATAATTTTTATGGACACTAGACCATGCCAGGAACACTTATGATTTATTTCAGATTTTTAGGATTTTTATTTCTAATTTTAGCACTCAGGTCAAAGTGGAATCAGTTTGAATTAAATCTCAGTCAAACCCCTATACTGTTCCTTGGGCTCAAGTCCGACCACACCTTTTGACTGAACCCAACCACCTAATTGCACCGCACACGAGCTGTCCGATGGGGAAATCAATGGTTCAGCAAGGTAGTTAAAATCGCGATCCTACTCGTAAAGTCGTACGATTCTACAATCCCACGACGGCCTGTCAATCCAGATCGCACTGTGGATCGGAATCAGGTATGTGGTAGAGTCGCGATCCAAAGGGTAGAATCGTGTAGAATCGCAGAGTAGAATCGTGGTAGAGTCGCAAATTTTTTTTTGCAATTTTTTTTAGAGGCCCGGCTTTGCTGATATTTTGTTTTAGAGCAAAATTTGTTGATATTAATTTCTGAGATTGAAACTATAAATAAATAAGGAGCATGCAAAATATTATATCAGTGTGGTAATGCTAGTACAAATATCTATATTCTGAGTTATGACATGAGCAATCTTGAGCTTGATAATGATAAGCTATTTTTATTCTGTAGTATGTCTAGTCGCTTTTAAGGAACATGCAAGCGTTGCAATTAGATATTGATTTACAAAACTTGTGAACATTTCTCATTAATTGTAGTAAACTAGTCAAGGCCATTGGATGTTCTCCTGTAGTTCAGAACTATATCACCCATCATGTCAGTACCATTATGCTTTTCTGTTGTGTGATAAGAAGTGTTTTGCCCCTTTTTTGGTAATAAGTAAGTGGTAAACCTTATAAGAATCATGCAAACTTATAGTATAGATTTTAAATATGTGTATTTTTACAAATCCGTAGAATCGCCGATTCTACGATTTGATACTACGATTCGATCCTACTGGAGGCAAATCGATCTGACTCGGGATGTCGACTCTGACTACCTTGTGGTTCAGATCTCGCAACTGTTCGGATAGTCCGAGCCTTTCATCTAATCTGAGCCATCCAATCATGATCCAACGGCCCTCACTAACTCACTTAACCCCCGCTCACGCGCGCGCATTGAGTCACTGCCACATCGGGCCCACCTATCGGATCCGTCTCCCACCTCTTGCTGGCGCTTCCGCAGGGTTGCTGTGCCACGTGGCCAGTGATTCCTTCCACGCAGCAGTGGACGCCATCAATCCACCGCGTCTGTTGGCCAATCCAGAGCTTCCCCATCTAACGCTGCCTCCATCTCCGTCAATCTCTGAGGATAATACCTTCTCTAACCCTCCATTTTAGCTCACTTCTCCTCACGGCCGAGAGGAGGAGGACACTCTCCTGTGCACCCAGTTCGGGTAAACTCCTCTCGGATGGTTCCATTTGCCTCTGTGATCAATGCCCTTCCCATTTTGACTAACCTCGGCTTGTGCATTTGCTTGTAGATCTCGGTTCATCTTCGAGCTCTCTACCGTGTCCAGAGCATGCACCCGAGTGACATCACCAAGCCAACTTCGTCTCTGGTGATGTTCTTGGTCAATCTTGCGCATCACCTTGTATGTTTCAACCTCCTAAGTATTTCCCCTGAACTTATTTCACCAATGCACGATAGGGCTTCGTGGATTTGAAGAAATCTCCTTTTCGATTGAGGAACAGTCCCTTCGTCTCCTACCTTGATCTGGTAAGGCTTAGGTCAATTCTTTGCTTCTATAGTTTCCTCAGATGATCTATAAACCCTCCCGATCATTCACTCCCCTTGGTTTTCACCAGAGCGTCCTCTCCGCGTGAACCGCAACCGCCACCGTGGACATTGTCGACGTCGAGCTAGCTTCGGCCATCTCCAAGCTTCTTCGACCCTTTCCTAGCTCAGGTAGCTCACTAATAGTCCATAGTAGCTTGGGCACCTGCTTCTTTGGACGCTGCGGAGCTCTTGTGCTGTTTGCATGTTAGCCGTAATAACACCTCCGCTCCTCTCTGGCTAGCCGCTGATATAGGCCGGCTCAACCGCTGTAACCACCATCATTAGAAGCGCATGGCTATTTGGAACCTGTGCATGCCCTTGGCCGGCATCGCTGTGGCCGGAATCACCGGCGGTGAGCTCAGGAACGAGCTCGGGCGTGTTGTCGTACGCCGATAGCAATGTAGCAGAGCCATTAGGGCACTGATTCGGTCATTAAATGCCTAATGATTGGTTTAGTCATTAAATGTTGTCTTAACGTTTTAAGTGTGCCACTTACACGTGGGTCCCGCGCACATAAAACAGGAGCTTTAAGTGAAAGAACAGAGAGACTGACTTGTGGGCCCAAGCACTTAAGCCCTATGAGCTGTGCACATGTACCGGTGGAACAAGTCCGTGGAATAAAGTCACTGACAGACGGGCCCCACCTGTCAGATTTGAAATTTAAATCGGAGTTAAAAAAGAAAACACGCTATTCATCGAGTCCACTGGTTAGTGACTGCGGCTAGCGCGGCGCCGGTGTAAAAAAGTTGTAAATGCTTTATAAAATTCAAAATGCATTAATCTGCACATTGAAAAAATGAATAACTTCAAAAATACATAACTAATTCATCTCAACTCCAAAATGGATGAAACCAGTGCTAATAATTTTCATTTTTAATGAACTTTATATTAAAATTGGTTTCAAACTTGTCTCTATAGCAGAGAGTATTATTTTGGAAAAAGGCTGATAATTTAAAAATGTGATGAACCCAAATGTTTGGACTTGTAATAATATTCTCTATTTATCTGTATAATCCTTCGTCTCACCACTGCTCTACAAATTTTGGTCAAATAATTAAATTAGGTGAATATTATCAAATTGCATTTTCTAGAAAACTCAAATTCAAACCATCATAACTCTCACACACTAAATCCAAATAGAATAATTCTTTTACCTAAATTCATATAAAATCATGCACTAGTCACTGTAGAAAAATCATGCATTTTTTGAGCACTTTGATTTTTGAAGTATTTCTTGGTGTTTATCGATATCGTTAATTCTATAGATTCCAAGGCTATTGATATTGACTCGTACACTGCCGAGAGTGAACAACTGAACTACTAGCAAGGAAAGCAACATTTGAACTTTCTTTTGCATCATATTTGATCCCAGTTTTGATAAGTTAGTGTAATGATAATTGCTTGCATGCTATCTTGATAATGTCGCTATTTTTGTGATGCGTAGATTAGTTATATCCTATTCATTGAGGATAATCTTGAATTATTCCAGTACCACATGCTTAAGATAGGAATGTGTGAATAATATTGTTCGGGTTTGCTTAGTCATGCAAGTCTAGAAACGGTAGTTTGATTGTTAGGAATAACCCGACAATTATGGGCAACACTCACTTTCTTATATTCATTTTATTTCAGATCTTTGTATCTGTTTTATGAGATAAATTTCGTCATTTTAAATGAGTTTTGGGTCTGGACAAGTGGTTGCTAGTGAGGATGCCTTCGTGTACGAGATCGGGTATGTGGTTGTCTTGTCTAGACCATTAAGGACAGAACTTTGGTAACATCGTTGATTCAAGTAAAACTCGTGCTACCACACGCAGGATATGGGTACTGTAGGGGAATGTTTTATTGTATTAAGTCCCAAGGTGGTGTAAAGGCACTTGTGTTCGATCATTTGTCCTTAGTTGCCGATGTAATTTTCTATAGTGTGCATGGGAGCTCCAATTTTGGTTATTTACATTGCATCAGTATTTCCAATACAACTTGTGAGCCGCTTAGCAAGTGCTATCCATCGCTTGTACTAAGTAAGGGACCATCTTCCAAGGGGGACTTTCTCAATAGGATGTTCTTGCTAAAAACGACTATATCTCGATTCTCCCCGGCTGATACACCATAGGAAGTGTGTTAATTCCGGTGGCTTACGGGCTAGTCGAGTCGTGCGGGTAAAGTAGTACACCTCTGCAGAGATAAATCTATTTGAATAGCCGTGTCCACAGTTACGGACAACCGCTTGAGTTCGGGAGTTACTATTGTTAGACTTTGTATTTAATTTGTGGGTAAAATCGGTATTCGGCATGAATGAGATGTTCATGTATTTTGTTGTATCAAAGTGGGCTGCCACTTTGGTGTTTGTTTGATTCATTTATTATTCAATTTATCACTTATTCACATGCTTTACTTATACTTCAAATCTGTTTTTAAAATGGCAATTGATAAACTAGTATGTGTAGGTTGAAAATTGTTGCGTCTTTTGCAAAACTAAGCCAATATGAGACATCCTTTGGAATAACATCTAGCATAATTAATTTTTATTTGTGTGAGACTTTCGAGTACATTTGTACTCAACCCGGATGCTGCAATTTTAGGTGAGGAAGACTTTGAGCCCGATGAGCTCGCTAGTGTCGGTTTAGGCGACACTGACGAGTAGTGCTATTATTTAACTCCCAGTCGGTTGCCGATGGATTATGGGGCATACCATGCTGGACTTTTGGTTTATTTACATTGCTTCTGCTGTTACCTTATGATCCTATTTGAATTTGGCCGGTCGGCCACTTGTAATAGTTGTAGACTTGAACTATTATGATGTATGTCTTTTGAACTATGAATGTATGAATGTTGTATGGATGTGATCAATGCTCTATGTGAGTTGTGGCATGATGGTCACTGATCTTGGGAGCCAACATGATCTCATGCTTGCTGTCCATGACTTCCAATTTAACTCACTAAGAGTAGTGCTTGGACTGTTGGAGAACCGATAGTCATGTAGTGCTCGCAGAGGTGCAGTATGCATGATCATCGAGGCTCTAGTTTTCGGTCAAGCCTCTCACTTAGATGGAGTTAAGTTGGAATCCATTCACAAGAGACCCAGAGTTATCTCCATACGGCCGAGAATGCCTTGGTCTTACGGAAATAACCCAGGGGTTCCCACAGCGTTGGTATCAGAGCCATACTGACTGTAGGTTAGGAATAGCACGGGCGTTATGTTTAGCAAGCCCTTGGTCAAATTATTTTCAAAATATCAAAATAGTTTGAGAAAGCTAAGTTAGGAATCTCTTTTATTCCTCATCCATCTTAGTATCACTTCTCACCTTATTCTTGTTTTGATTTGCAAAACTAACTTACCTTGCCCTTCTTGTCCTTAGATGAGTCGTCCGTGCCTTGTCAAGGAAACCTAAGCAGAAGATGTCGATGGATACCCAGCATTGCTCAGGGACTTGATGTGGAGAGCTAACTTCACGTATCAACAGGTCTACTCCATCTACCGATGCGACAGAGGGCCAGGGATGGAGGAGTACTTGGCAGTGGTCAACATCATTGCCAGGCGTGTGACAGGGAGTATTCCATATGGGTTCCAGGCGCGTGGCACCTCTGAGGCCGTGGCAGTACAGGAAGTGGCTTGTGTGGCCATGAGCCATCTTCGTCATGACTTGATGGAGTTAGCTCAGCTGCCCTACGACCATTTTCCTATGCAAGCACGTGGGGCAGAAGTGAGCACCTTTGCCAGGATTCAGTATGGAGAAGACCCTCAAGTGTGACAGCTGGAAGATTGGTCGGCATCATGGATCAGATCCACCGTTGCACTATGCATGAGTTATGGGAGACGCGGTGTCGTCTCATTGTGGCTTAGGAGCATCTGCAACCCTTATGTAACATGGGATTTATGGACCGATATGAGCTGTATGGGGAGAACATGGTCTCCCCATATGCTTCTACACCACCGGAGTACCGTCTTCCCGAAGTGGGAGGGCAAGTGACCAATTATGGATCAAGATGTCAAGTTCGTATGCCAGTGGGATTCCCTCGTACTCAAAGGCCAGAACCTGCAGGAGGACACATCATTAATATCGGATCCCCTCTACGTCTAGTCAACACATGTGACCCCGATGACACGGGATCACCCGGATATCATCTTTTGGATGAGTTCCCGGTGAACTTCGATCGAGAAAATAGATAGAGTGTTACTATAGTAACATGAGCTCGCTGTCTGAATAAGAGTTCGGCGAGCATGTATCTTTAAATTTATGTAATAGGTTAGTAGTTGTTGAACTCGGGATGTTTCTTTGCAAGAACTTTTGTTTCGGGCTATTACCATTCGCCTACGGGCTTATACATTCATACTTGTACCAGAAAACTATGATTTACTTTAATGGATCTTATGATGGTCTTTGTGCCTTTGCTTCTTCATTTGGTGTTAATTTTTGTGCATTTTGTTGCCATATTTCATGATAGGTTAAGATATTCTACTTGCTGTCCAAAATTGTATTCACACTCATTCAAGTGTATCCTTAGTCTATTCTCTAACCATCCTTATAGCAACAGGATGGTAGGGCCTAACACTCGATCAAGGGCTCAACCGCAAGAGGAAGGATCACCACCCCCTCGTACTCACTCTACAACTATGGATGATCTCTACGCATGAGGGGAGGGTGGTGAGCCTTCTCATTGGTAAAATTAGCGAGGTGGTCCACCGGAAGAAGTGCTTCCCCCACCGCCCACTATGGCAGAGGTCTTGGCTCAAATTGAAAGAAACCACATGGATCAAACACGGATTCTTGAGGCCATTTCCCGCAACACTTCTCCGACACCTGGACCATCGGGGCCACGAGCTCATGGAGGACTCGCAGATTTTCAACGAACTAATCCCCCGACCTTCTCCAGCACAGAAGACCCTATGGAGGCGGAGGACTGGCTCCGTACCATAGACAAGAAGCTGGTGATTGCTCAATGCACCAGCATTGAGAGGGTTATCTTTGCTAGCTATCAGCTGGAAGGTGCCGCAAGCACGTGGTGGGATAATTTCTCCGCCATGCAACCTGAGGGACGAGTCCTGACTTGGGACCAGTTCCAAGCGGCCTTCTACGAGGCTCACATCCCTGAGGGGGTGTTAATGATCAAGCAGCAATAGTTCCTTGCCCTTAAGCAGGGAAAGAAGAGCGTTACGGAGTATCTACACGAGTTCAACTTCTTGGCTTGTTATGCTCCATATGATGTGTCTACAGATGCCCATCGTTAAAGCCGGTTCATCAATGGCCTGACAGAGGAGATGCAGCTAGCTCTTGCTGTGCATGACTTCAGGAATTTCCAGCATATGGTCAACAAGGCCATCGTGGTGGAGCATAAGAGCATAGCCTTGGATGAGTCGAGGAAGAGGAAGAGAGCCGCCCAAATTTCAGCAAGTGGCAGTTTCCCTTGGCAGCGCATCGGACTGCCCCCGGCACCTCGTGCCCAAGCTTCGGTGCCACCGAGGCCTCCCACAACGACTCCACGACCTTCTCCACCAGCGACACAGCAGTGTAATGGGGGCACAAGCTCCCAAAATAGCAGCACATTGAAGCCCAATATCACCTGTTTCCATTGTGGCCGCCCCGGCCACTATGCACACCAGTGCCTTGCGAGGCAACGAGGAATGCCCCGGACTTATCAAGCTCCTACACCATCACCATCTCCGACGTCGTTTTGGGTACTCTCTTTGTCAATTCTTTTCCAGCTACTATCTTATTTGATTCGGAAGCATCTCATTCATTCATCAAGAAGTCTTTTTCTGCACACCATCAAATTAAAATGCATACACTTCAACCACCTTATCAGATTCAGTCGCTTGGATCGGTTTTCCAAACCGATCAAGTCTGCCGGGACGTAAAAGTGGAAATTCAAGGGATTAACTTCTTGGCAAATTTAATGGTTATAAATTCAGTAGGTATTGATGTGCTATTAGGGATGGATTGGATGTCCAAAAATCAGGGGCAAATCGATTGTGCTTGGCGATCTATTTCTGTCACAAGCAAAGACGACAATCAGGTCGTTTTTGCACCTTTAGTGGGCAAATCTCATCTCTATGCCTTAGAAGCTAGTACCTCCCTTGAATTGGAGAAAGTACCAGTGGTATGTGAGTATCCAGATGTATTCCCTGAAGAACTCCCAAGCATGCCCCCTGATCGAGAAGTTGAGTTCATCATTGAGATTGCACTTGGTACTGCGCCTATTTCAAAACGGCCGTACCGTATGCCTCCCAATGAGTTGGAAGAATTGAAGAAGCAACTCAAGGAACTCTAAGATAAAGGCTTTATTTGGCTGAGGTCCTCACCCTGGGGATGCCCGGCTATATTCGTCAAGAAGAAAGACAAGAGTTTGCAGATGTGTGTCGACTACTGTCCATTGAACGAAGTCACTATCAAGAAGAAGTATCCACTCCCGCGGATAGATGAATTGTTCGATCAATTGAATGGAGCCCAAGTGTTCTCCAAGATTGATTTACGATTGGGCTATCATCAAATCAAGGTCAGAGATGAAGACACCCCGAAGACGGCATTCTCTACCTGTTATGGTTTGTACGAGTATACTGTGATGTCCTTTCGCTTAACCAATGCTCCGGCATACTTCATGAACCTTATGAATTCAGTTTTCATGGAGTATTTGGATCAGTTTATCGTTGTATTCATTGATGACATCCTTATCTACTCCAAGTCTGATGAAGAACACGAGTGGCACTTGCGGCTTGTGTTGGAAAAGCTTTGTCAATATCAACTCTATGCCAAATTCAGTAAATGCAAGTTTTGGTTTCTTGAAGTTAGTTTCTTGGGTCATGTTCTATCCAAGGGCGGTATCGCTATTGATCCAAGCAATGTACAAGATGTCCTTGATTGGAAACAACCTAAGAGCGTCACCGACATTCGTAGTTTTCTCGGACTTGCGGGATATTACCGTAGATTCATCCAGAATTTCTCAAAAACTATGAGGCCGATGACCCAGCTTCTAAAGAAAGAAAAGAAGTTTGAATGGTCAGCAGAATGTGAGCAAAGCTTTTAGATCCTAAAGGAATGTCTCACCAAAGCTCCAGTGCTCATCCTGTCTGATATTCACAAGAGCTTCGATATATACTACGATGCATCTCGCCATGGGCTCAGTTGTGTGCTCATGCAAGAGGGCCGAGTTGTGGCATATGCATCGAGGAAATTGAGGCCTCATGAATTTAATTATTCCACACATGACTTGGAGCTAGCAGCTGTAGTTCATGCTCTTAAGATTTGGCGACATTACCACATCGGTAATCGTTGCGAGATCTACACCGATCACAAGAGTCTCAAATATATTTTCACCCAAGCTAATCTGAACTTGAGGCAAAGGAGATGGCTTGAGTTGATCAAGGATTATGATTTGGGACTCCAATGACATCCAGGGAAAGCCAATGTGGTAGCTGATGCCTTGAGCAGAAAATCTCAATGCAACTGTTTATCGGTAACTCCCATTTCGGCAGGCTTGTGTACTGCAATGCAACGTCTGCAACTGGAGATAATTGAAGCAAGGTATCTTGCTACCCTTAATGTGAATTTTACACTTGAGTACCAGATTAAAGAAGCCCATAAGACCGACATGGAAGTAGCCCAAATTTGGGAGAAACTGAAACAAGGCGAGGCCAAATGTTTCACTGAAGATGCGCAAGGCACCCTTTGGTTCGGAAATCGTTTGGTGGTGCCTCATGATCATAACTTGAGAGAGTTGATCCTCAAGGAAGCTCACAACTCTCAATTCTCCATTCACCTCGGAAGCACCAAGATGTATCAAGACCTGAAAAGGAGGCTATGGTGGAGTCAAATGAAGAAGCAGATCGCGCAATATGTTGCCGAGTGTGATGTATGTCAAAGAGTCAAGGCTGAGCATTTGAGACCAGCAGGTACTCTCCAACCTTTGCCCATTCCAAAATGGATGTGGGAGGAAGTTAGTATGGACTTCATCATTGGACTTCCGAGGACTCAATCTGGGTCAGATTCTATATGGGTGATTGTCGACCGTCTAACAAAAGTTGCCCATTTCATTCCTGTCAAGACCACCTACATCGAGGACAAGCTAGCAGAACTTTATATCTCAAGGATTGTCTATCTCCATGGTGTACAAAGGTAATAGTTTCAGATAGAGGTCTGCAGTTCACATCCCATTTCTGAAAGTGCTTGCATAAAGCAATAGAGACCAGTCTATCATTCAGCTCCGCTTATCACCCGCAAACGGATGGACAAACCGAGAGGGTGAACCAAGTTTTGGAAGACCTTCTCTGAGCTTGTGTGTTGTCCTATAGAAAGAACTAGGAAAAATGCTTGCCGTTTGCAGAGTTCTCCTACAACAATAGTTTTCAATCAAGCATATAGATGTCACCCTTTGAGGCACTGTATGGAAGAGCTTGTAGGACACCCTTGAATTGATCCGAAGCTAGGGAGAGACCATTCTATGGTGGAGGATGCCGAAGAGCAAGTTCGTATCATCCGTGAGCGACTTCGGACGGCTCAATCTCATCAGAAGTCATATGCCGACCGTCGTCATCGCGAGTTGAGCTTTGAGGTGGATGATTATGTTTACCTTAAAGTCTCTTCGATGAAAGGAATGCATCGTTTCCAAGTTAAAGGCAAGTTGGCACCTTGCTATATCGGACCATTCCGAATTATAGCAAAACTGGGACCAATGGCCTATCATTGGAGTTGCCACCATCACTTTCAGATGTGCATGATGTCTTCCTTGTTTCCTAACTCAAGAAGTGAATTCGCGTTCCAACTGAAGCAACTAAGTTGGAAGAACTTGACTTGCAACCTGATCTTTCTTATCGGGAGCACCCGATTTGCATTCTTGAAGAAACAGAGCGCAAGACGAGAAATCACAACATAAAGTTCCTCAAGGTTCAGTGGAGTAATCATACTGAAGAAGAGGCTACTTGGAAACGAGAAGACCATATGCGAAGTGAATATCCAGATCTTTTTCCTTGAAGTGCCTTCAAATCAAGAAAGGAAAGGTTAAACAAAGCAATGGTAAGGAAAACAGAGTAATCACTCCTTGTAATCTTGTAGGACATCTTAGCACTATCTTTGAAGGAAATCAAAACAACAGATGTTGTACCTTCTTTTAGAACCTTCCCATCCATCTTCCGACCTACCGAGATCTCGGGGTCGAGATCTTTTGTAAGGGGGGAGGTTTGTCACATCCCCAAGTTTATTAATGATAATTAGTATGCATCACATTAACATGCATCATGTGTTCAAGCATTTACATTACATATTGCACTTGGAAAATCTCAAAACAATTATTAAACATACACTTTGAATTGAACTTGATGCGGGGAATGCCCGATCTTCACGACGTAGGATCGTTGATAACTTTGGATCCGTGCAACCTGACGAACCGATGGCGCCAACCACTGTCAAAACAGTAACTTGCGACAAAAGAATTCGCCCAACCACACGCTCGTGATCCCGTCTGCCCGATCACACCAAGTAGACGTGTCGCTGCTCCTGCAATATACAAGGAATCACAAGAACAACAAAACGACACAACAGATTGAAACTCCCTATTCTAGTGGAGGCAATATTGCTCAAACCCTAGAATCAAGAGTATATTGAAAATCTGAAAATATGTCATTTTTTTACATGGTCATCGGCCGTAGCTTTTTATAGTGCTAACAGATGCACCAAAGCTTCCAGGCCCACACCGACTCAAAGTCCAAGTCGGTTCGGTTGGGGAAGCTAATTACATGGCCGACTCAAAGTCCACGTCGGTTCGGTTGGAAACAGGGCCAAAGCATGCAGCCCACACATTTTGGTAGCCTGAATAAAAAAATAGAAATAATGATTTCGATTTGGGACATGGCCGAATCAACAAAATCGTTCAACTTGGCAAGCATCCTTTGGTCCACGTGAAACAACCATGCAATATATTTCTTTATTCCTTTTGCTCCATGCACCATGATTTGTCCACCTGAAACAACCACTCTTTGATTTCTTCATTCCAAATGCAGACCATCTCCGTGTGCTTTGCGCCACGTTACTTTTTCTTCGCACCCAAACCTAAGAACAATTAAAATACTAGCATTATGTAGTAACCAGTTCTCATGTGAATAAAAATCAATTTCAACTAGGAGTGAGTTCACCTGTTGATTAATCTTTTTAGCTCGTGCTCGTGTATTCGGTCCAATCGGCGAGATGTCCTCATCATCCTCCCCCTCTTGAAAAGGAGTCGTCCTCGACTCTGATTCTTCTGGTCCAAAGAATGGTGACAAATCAGCAACATTGAATGTAGAACTCACAGCATAATCATCACCCGGAAGCTCTATCTTATATGCATTGTCATTGATCTTCTCAAGTACTTTGAATGGACCATCTCCTCGAGGCATCAACTTAGACTTACGCTTGTCCGGAAAGCGTTCTTTGCGTAGATGCACCTAAACTAAGTCACCTGGTTCAAATAACATCTTCTTTCTTGACTTGTTTGCCTTCTCAGCATAATAACGTGCCTTCTTTTCAATTTCTTCTTTAGTCTTGACATGAATTTGCTTCACATATTCAGCACGTTTTGACGCCTCCATATTAGCATGTTCATGTAGCGGCAGTGGCAGCAAATCAAGTGGCGTGATTGGCTTAAAACCATACACCACCTCAAACGGGCACAATTGAGTAGTAGAATGTACCGCCCTATTGTACACGAACTCCACATGCGGTAAACAATCTTCCCACTCTTTTAGATTCTTCTTAATCATCGTTCGTAGTAGCATTGAAAGTGTTCTATTCACCACTTCCGTTTGTCCATCCGTTTGTGGGTGACAAGTTGTGGAGAATAACAACTTTATCCCAAGCTTGGCCCACAAAGTCTTCCAAAAGTAGCTCATGAACTTGACGTCATGATCTGAAACAACCGTCTTTGGCATGCCATGCAATCTTACAATTTCCCTGAAAAACAAGTCAGCTACATGCGACGCATCGTCGCTTTTGTGACAGGGAATAAAATGTGCCATTTTAGGGAACCTATCCACAACTATAAAAACTGAATCCCTTCCCCTCTTAGTCCTAGGCAGTCCTAAAATAAAGTCCGTACTAATATCCTCCCAAGGTACACTAGGAACAGGAAGTGGGGTATATAAATCATGTGGATTAAGTTTAGATTTTGCTTTGTGGCATGTCACACATCGCTGTACAAACCTTTCGACATCACGCCTCATTTTAGGCCAATAAAAGTGATCACTTAACATCATGAAGGTCTTTTCTCTTCCAAAGTGTCCCATCAATCCACCTACATGAGATTCCTGCAATAAAAGCAAACGCACGGACGAATCTGGAACACATAATTTGTTAGCATGAAATAAGAACCCATCATGAATATGAAACTTGTCCCATCCTTTCCCATCTTGGCATTTAGAATATGGTTCTGAAAATTCATGGTTGGAAGCATATAAATCTTTCAAACTCTCTAATCCGGGTACCTTTACTTCCAATTGAGTTAAAAGCACATGTTTTCTAGATAAAGTATCAGCTACCACATTCTCCTTTCCTTTCTTGTACTTAACAACATATGGGAAAGTTTCAATGAATTCTACCCACTTAGCATGTCTTCGATTCAATTTAGCTTTGCTTTTCAAATATTTCAAAGCCTCATGATCAGAGTGGATAACAAATTCTCTAGGCCAAAGATAATGTTGCCAAGTTTCAAGCACACATACCAAAGCATACAATTTTTTATCATACACAGGATAATTCAATTGAGCACCTCCTAGTTTTTCACTAAAGTATGCTACGGGTTTTCCTTCTTGCATCAAAACACCACCAATGCCTATTCCACTAGCATCACATTCAATTTCAAAAGTCTTAGTGAAATCAGGTAAAACAAGCAATGGTGCTTCAATCAAACGTTTCTTTAGCTCTTGAAAAGCTTTTTCTTGTGGTGCACCCCATTCAAACACAACACTCTTTTTAGTTAACTCATTTAGTGGGGCAGCAATGGTACTGAAATCTTTAACAAAACGACGATAAAAACTAGCAAGACCTTGAAAGCTTCCGATTTGATTAACATTCACAGGGGTAGGCCAATTCTTAATTGCTCCAGTTTTAGATTCATCTACCTCAATACCTTGTCTAGAAACAACATAGCCTAAGAACACAACTTTATCGGTACAAAAAGTGCATTTATCAAGATTGGCATATAGTTTCTCATTTCTAAGCACTTCGAGCACTTGTCTAGTATGATCAATGTGTTCATCCATCGTTTTGCTATAGATCAAAATGTCATCAAAGTATACCACAACAAATTTACCAATGAATGCTCTTAAAACATGATTCATCAATCGCATGAATGCACTAGGTGCATTAGATAAACAAAAAGGCATGACTAACCACTCATACAATCCAAATTTAGTTTTAAAAGCAGTCTTCTATTCATCACCAAGTTTCATCCTAATTTGATGGTAACCACTTCTCAAATCAATTTTGGAGAATATAACAGCACCACTAAGCTCACCTAGCATATCATCTAACCTAGGAATATGATGACGATACCTAACAGTGATATTGTTAATGGCACGATAATCAACACACAATCTCCATGTACCATCTTTCTTAGGAACAAGAATTACAGGAACAACACAAGGACTAAGACTTTCACGTACATACCCTTTCTCAAGTAGCCCTTGCACTTGGCGCTGAATTTCTTTGGTCTCCTCCAGATTGGTACGGTATGGTGGACGGTTTGGAAGTGAAGCGCTGGGAACTAGATCAATTTGATGCTCTATTCCGCGCAATGGTGGAAGTCCTGCTGGTATCTCCTCCGAAAACACATCCTCAAATGCCTGCAAAAGAGAGGAAACACCACTAGGAAGAGAGGTTAAGTCGTTAGTTGAAAGCAAAACAGTTGCATCTTTGTACACAAGCATAAAGTGCATCTTTGATGGGTCATTGCTCACATCTCTCAAATCTGATTTTGTGGCTAACATAACCAACCCTCCCTCACTCTTACTTTTTCCTCTCATATTTGGCTTGTGGCTCTCACTCACCGATGTGTGGAAATCACTCTTTTCTTTCTTTTTACTCTGATTTTCAGCAAGCTTCTTTTGCTGAAATTCAGCATGTATTTGACTAGGAGTCATTGGATTAAGCTCCTTTGTCTTCCCCTTCCACTTAAAAGCATATCTATTGGAATGGCCATCATGTTGCACACTTCTATCATATTGCCATAGCCTTCCCAACAGCAGATGGCACACGGTCATAGGCACCACATCACACTCAACGGTGTCCTCACAATCACCAATTTTGAAAGTAACATGCACCACATACTGAACCTTCACATCCCCACATTCGCTAAACCATTGCACATGATATGGACGTGGATGTTTCAGCTTCTTTAAACCAAGCTTCTCACACAATTCAACACTAGCCAAGTTATGACAACTACCTCCATCAACAATAAGTTTGATTACCTTGTTGTTTACCTTGGCTTGTGTTTGAAACAAGTTGAATCGCTACGGATGTGCATCTTCTTCTTGTGCAAGTATGCTCAAATTTTTAGTGACGACTAGTGCCTCTCCCGTTTCATAACTCAACACATCAATCTCATCATCGTCATCGAATGCATTTTCATATTTCTCATTTTCATGACTGGGCTCAACCTCATCTTCACTTGCGGATTCAAACTCTCCATCTTCTGTCACAAGCATGACTCGGTTGTTGGGACACTCCCTAGCTATGTGCCCACGCCCTCTACTCTTTGCTGTAGCATTAATTAAAGATGTAGGAGATGGAGCCACCTTCTTCTCACTTGATGTAGGTGCTGATTTTGCAATCGGGGAAGAACGAACATTAGTATTTGAACTAGTACTAGCTGAAGATGTACCTCGTCCCAAACTGAAGCGTGCTTTGGTGGCATTAGATGAAGATGATGGAGCTTTCAAGTTGAAAGATGCTGTCCTTGGTGCTGGTTTCATATCTTCTAGCAACTGTTTCTCCGCGTTTGTCGCTTGATGCACCAAGTCAACAACAGTAATGTAGGGCTGATATTGTACTATGCGTTTAATGTTTTATTTAGGCCAAACAGAAAACGCGCAAGTGTTTGCTCTTCATCTTCGTGCACATGTGCCCTAATCATAGCTTGCTCCATCTCCTTGTAGTATTCCTCCACCGAGCGACCTCCCTGCCTCAAATTCTGCAATTTATCAAAAAGATCACATTTATAAGTAGTAGGAACAAAACGTGCTCTTAGCTCTTGCTTCATTTCAGCCCATGATGCAACTGGTGGTTCTCTATTATCTTCTCTTTGGTTCAATACTTGCTCCCACCAAATCAACGCATACCCATCAAACCCAAGTGATGCCATGTGTAGCTTCTTCTCTTCCGAATAATTGTGCATCCGGAATATCTTCTCTACCTTGAGTTCCCATGTGAGATATGCATCTGGATCGGAAGCCCCTTTAAATTTGGGAATATTGAACTTGAGCTTCCCAAAATTTTCCTCCACGTGCTGCTCATCATGACGACGACCATGGCGTTGATAGTTATCATTGCGGTGTAACCAAACGTCATCGCCAAAGTCCTCAATGTGGGCAGCACAGCTGCGTCCATGGCCACGCCCACGGCTACGGTCTCTCCCTTGGCCATGGTCAGCACCCAAAACACCTCCCCCACGCCCGGGAAGGGGTGGACGAACCGCGTTGGCAGCGACTCGACCCGCTTGAGCTTCTCTAGTGAATCGTGTAGCCTTCTCCTCATCAGTCTCATCAAGCTCAACGCCTTCTTCATGTACACCAACTGGGCCCCGCTCTTTGCGAAGCTCCTCTAGTATCTCCCTCCTCAAGATGCTCATGTTGTCATTCAACTGAGTGTTGAAATCATTTGTGAGCTTCTCAAGATCAGCTTGTGTAACATATGCTGGTTCTCCTTCTTTCCCTGACATGGTTAGTGCAAACAAAGAAAAACTATATATGTGGATGTGGAAGTTTTTATTTGTGGAAATCACTCAACCTCACCTTCTCTTACCGACCGAAGTTCTTATGCGTCCTTGTTGGAATTGAAGAGCTGCACGCACTTTGGTGATGGTAGACAACACAAGGTGATAGATTAAGCGAATTCAATTGCACAAGCACTGTTAGACGATGGGTTATTTGTGGAGCTTGGAGGGAAAAATGTTTACCTATGTAATCTGAAATTTCTAGATATTGTAAAGCTAGGTAACAATCCAAACTAGAATTCAATGCTTAGTTGCTGATCTTAAGGTATAAGCGAAGAACGAAGCAACTCACACGCAAAGATGATGGAACTTAGTGCAATCAAAGGAATGAGCTATATATAAAAATATAAGTGATAGACAACTAGCTCATATTGCACAAGTTATGGAGAGACGCTAGCTAATTGCTCAATGATATAAAATAGGACAAAAGATTGCTCAAAACAATGAAATAGCACAATCTGAAAATAGATACCTTCTAGGTGTGCTCACAAAACAATGTCGGCCAAGCACTTTTTTTAATTCTTTTTTTTGTCTCTTTTTTTTCTTTTGTTTTTTTTCTCCTCTGTTTTTTTTCCTTTTTTTTTTGGTACTCGACCAACAAAAAGGTTCACAAAGAGCAGCACAAGCCCTTTAGGTACAGCTAAAACTCACAAGCTAGATTGTGCAATGAGATGAAAACGAGCAGCCCTAGAGCAATATCAACAAGCTAGTCTCAAATAGGAGCAAAGTATTCGCAAAGGATTGAATTGGCTCACAAAAGATGTACGGATTTTTTCGTGCCTCGTAGCAATAATTCACGCATACGTAGTGCGCCCAGATTTTTCGATCTTTGTCGACGATTGAGTAGCACGCGATCGCCGTTTTACGCGCACTATAGCAATAATTCACGCACTGTAGCGCTGTTCAGCGAGTACTATAGCACGCGCTACAGTAATAGCAGATTTTTTCCACCTGTTCTCGCGATTGAAGGCGGCGATTCTTTGCTGTGATCGGACCAAACCGATTGCCTTGTTTATGCGCGACTATAGCACACGCCATCTGGTGCGACTTTTTCTCACGCGTTTAGCGGTGGCGCCCTACTGCATGCAACGGTGCCGTAGGAATTACAGCACTGTAGCGCACGCTACAGAGATTGGAAATTTTTTTTTTCGACTAACAGATTGGAAACAAGAAATTAAAGCTACGCAAAGGAAACAAAGATCAACGACTAAACACAATTTCTAATGGATCGAGACCTAACCAAACGCACTAAAAAAATCAGATTGAACTACGGGCTAAAGGATTTTTTTTGGGGCTTTTTGTGTATAGGACAGGAAAAATAAATCTAACTACGGGTAATTGATCCTACCGTGGCAACCGATGCTCTGATACCAAGATGATGCGGGGGATGCCCGATCTTCACGACGTAGGATCGTTGATAACTTTGGATCCGTGCAACCTGACGAACCGATAGCGCCAACCACTGTCAAAACAGTAACATGCGACAAAAGAATTCACCCAACCACACGCTCGTGATTCTGTCTACCCGATCACACCAAGTAGACGTGTCGCTGCTCCTGCAATATACAAGGAATCACAAGAACGACGGAACGGCACAACAGATTGATACTCCCTATTCTAGTGGAGGCAATATTGCTCAAACCCTAGAATCAAGAGTATATTGAAAATATGAAAATATGTCGTTTTTTACATGGTCATCGACCGTAGCTTTTTATAGTGCTAACAGATGCACCAAAGCTTCCAGGCCCACACCGACTCAAAGTCCAAGTCGGTTCAGTTGGGGAAGCTAATTAGGGTATGTACAGTGGGTGACATCAGCAGTCTATAATCTTTGCCACGTAAGATTTTTAATGACGTGGACGAGAGAGAACGAGGAGAGAGAATGAAGCCGTCTAGCATGCAACAAACAGCCTATAAAACTCTTATAGACAACACAACACACCATTGTATGAATTGTTGTCTATAACAAATATTTTTTCCAAGCAAAAACTGTAGGACCAGAAAGGCGACTAGAGGGGGGTGAATAGGAGCACGAACACTTTTTCACCTTAATTAAATTCAATACTAATTTCACTTCAATAGCTATAAAAGCTATGAAGATCAATATATAAGCATAGTGGAAGAGTTGTATTGAATCCAATCAAAACCCCGACGGAAAACACCCAAAATAACCAAGAACTCAATTTGCAAATAGATGGGCAGTCGGACCTCACAAATTGGAGGGTCAAATATTTTGCCTAGCAGTTAGACCTCTGATCGGTCTAACTTTTGATCCGTAAGGCCAAACTCCGCGAAATTTGAGACACACCTTCTTAAAGATATTAGGAACCAATTCCAATCAAAGATTGTAGAGATCCATGCCAAAGTTCCTATCTTTTTCAGTTTGAACGAAGGATGCTTCAAAACCGAGCCAAATACGAAAACGGTGATTGAGATAATTTCGTGGGAGGAATCAATCCAAGATGGCTAAGGATAATCTCCCATACATCTTAGCACTCTCAATCATAGGAAGAATCAAGCCAAAAGCTCTCAAGAGCAAAACCCCCGAAAATCACCCTTTCTTCACCAAAACCGGGCAAAACCAAAACTTAGATCCAAAAGCTTGCTCGTGGATGATTGATGATCTAGATGATCCTAGATAGGTTTCCACATGTCACAGCAAGCTAGATCTACGTAAGAAACCAATCAAAAACCCGCGGATCGAAGAAAGCCCCAAAATCACAAAATAGAGAGAAAGAACAAATAAGAACTCATCTTGTTGCAATCTTCCTTGGATTGATTTGAGAAGATGAATGATTACAGCCACTCCCTCAAGGAGGACAAAACTCACAACATGAGCACTCAAATCAATCCACTCTCTAGAAACCCTAGCCTTTCCTCTCTTCTCCTCAAAACCCTAAAACACACAATTAGGGTTACAAATGGCCAAAGGGTTACCAAGTGCAACCAGCACTTAGCCCTTATATAGTGGAGGCTAGATCCTAGAGAATATTCTATTAGGACACCCATTAGACCCCACACACAAATGGGTTAATACACGCACGCATCTCAAAGCGCCGTCTTCATCATCGATTGACCTAAACCGCTTCACCATGCGCTAACCCGCGCCGCGATTTAGCCAAAAGGTCAACAAGGCGGTATTTGGTGAAATTACCAAAATACCCCTTCTCGATCATTCTCCAAAAGACCGAGTCCATCTGCGCGAAGCACTCGCCTGCTTCACCACGTGTAGGTTGATCAACAGCTCCATGTCGTCAAGTCTCTCCCGTCCGGATCCCACCGGCACCACTGAGCACTTGCACCGACTCCCGCGCCGCTTGATCCAACCAGTCGCACCGAACCACCCGTTCGGTCATCGATGTCCATTCTGCGCCCCGCTTGAGTCCTCTGACCTCAGCCGGCATCCTTGATCGTTCTGGACCTCAGCTCTCCAAGCTTAGTCCCGATCCTCCTCGCCGTTGACCGTCATTGACCTGCAAGCCACCTGCACAGCAATAGACCAAGAAACAATTTCCGGGAACAAGTTCTTCACAACTTGAGCCATGTTAGTCAAAACATGCATCATGCAACACATATGCAATGATAACCCTGAACTTGACCTAACAAGAACATGTCGTCACCACGCGAGCCGACGAACAAGCCAAAACCAGTCAGACCGCCACCCTTGGCCGGTCTGACCGCCCACTGGCCGGTCTGACCGCCAACCAAAGGCCGGTCTAATAGCCCCCTAGGACTTAGCCAAAATTCCTCTCAAGGAAATCCGAACCTCTCTGGAATTTTCAATCGAATAGATCTTTTGACTGAAAGCTCCAAAAATTATGGGACCAAGTGCAGAAGAACCCTCTCACTTGCCTACACCCTCTATTTTTGGCCCAACTCCAAAATCCAAAGTCATAAAGTGGGCGATCTGACCGCTCAGGCAAAGCCGGTCAAACCGCTCCGCTGGCCAGTCTAACCGCCACCCTGGCCGGTCTGACTGCCAGCCACCATTGCAGAAAAACCACACAAGGCATGGTCGGTCAGACCGCCACCATGGCCGGTCAGACCGCCAGAGGCCTGACAGAACTAGAGCAACGCCGAAAACGGGTGATTCCGCAAACCCTCAACGCCATTGCCAATTGTCTCATCATCCTAAGATCGTGGGTATATCCCCATGATATCCACAATCTCCCCCTTGATGAACACATTGGCAATCTATCAGAAAATGTAAGTTTGAGGTTTGAAAATTAAAATACTTGATGTTTTCGCGCAAAGGCACAACTTGGTCCATTAGCAAGAGAAAGCAATGGAAATGACCAAGCTAGCTTCAAAATAGCATGGGCAAGTGAGATACAACAAAAGAAAGCAAGAAAGCTTCCAATTCCAGAGAATCGACAAAAATCTCACTTAAGGTCCGTATGAAAGAACAATTGTTCTATTTGACCTTAGATCATTGTGAGGCTTCAAGATTTGCAATTCAAGTTCAGAAAAGGCAATAAGACCAAAAGAATGCAATATGAATGCTCCCCCTCACTATGATCATCATTTTTCAAGAGAGAATTTTCAATTTTCAATTTCTCCAATTCTCTCCAAAAAGCTCCTAACTTCTCCCCCTTACAAAACTTCTCCCCCATAACCAACAAGCTCTTTATTAACATTACATTTTTGCTATATCTTCTCCCCCTTTGACAATGGATTCATCAAGGAATCATACCTTCCTCTCATCTAGAGAAGACAAATGCACAAGAAAGGAAGAAGCAAAAGAAAGAGCATGCATGAAATGCAGTGGGGGTGGCTTCATTTTTGTTTTGATTTTTCAATTTTGAGGTAAAAAAAGCTTTGGAGATTACTCAATTGAACAGGCTAGCATTTGTACCATTACTCAAGATACAACAAGCCTGACAAAGTTAGCAAGATTATGTTAAGACATATATAGCAAAGCTAGGCTAATGAGCTCAATATATCACATGTTGTTGGATTAAATTAAGCAATGCTTCAAAATTAGCAAGTTCAACAACAGGTATCCTAAAGTGATAATGGCCTTGTCAGAATGTCATTGTGAGATCCAGAAGCTAGCAAAGACCATCTTAGAGGCAAAAAGTCCTAAATTGAATCATTTTGCTCAAAATACCTCAAAAGCCCAATTTTCAACTGTTTTTCATTTGTAATGAATATTCAAGTTGATTAAAGGTCTATCTTAGTAAAGAAGGTCCTGGACTAGGAACCATCCACAACATCTTCCTAAGCTTCAACCAATTTTGAAAATTTGCTTTTTAGCCATGTGCTAGATCTCAAGCCTTGTCGCGACCATCTCAAGCACAAAAAGCTTAAAAGAGTGGTCTAGGTCATCCAAAACTTCCCCTGAGTTCATGCCTAGTGCAATGGCAAACCGTCTCATGAGAAAGAATTGGTGAGATCAGTTTTTTCGCACAAAAAAAAATCATTTTTCATTGTGCACAAGGGCTATTTTAGATTCTCTAAAGGAACAAAAGGCTCAAAGATGTTCGATTCTAGATTCCAGAGCTAACAAAGCAATTTTGACAGGGCCAATGTCACAAAAGGATCACTAATTGTGCAAGTAGCTAAAAGATCCACAAATTGTAATTTTCCGTTCAAGTTAATTAACAGTTCTAGCTCATATAGCAAAGACATTGCTGCATATGTGAAAGCATGATAATTCTAGCAAGTCAAAAACTAAACACAATCTTGAGCAAGAATTGAAATACTAAAGCTCAAGAGGGTAATAAGCAAAGCTTTATCAATTAAAAAGATGAGCAGTAAAGCTTATATTACAATGCATCTTTTTGTGATTTTCGTATGAATGCAATATGATACAATGAGATGCACGAAAGACTTAAAAGCCTAAAAAGATCAAAAAGATCCAAAGAAGATACCACTTGAAGAAGATATCAGAAAAGATCCACACAAAAGTTCAGATGAACACACTACTACAGGAACCGACATCACAGACGGTTCGGAACCGTCATCACGCAGCGGTTTTTGAACCGTCTATGTTTGTTAGTCTGTGATAACAGGATATTATCACAGACGGTACAAAACCGCTCGTGATACGAAATATCACAGACGGTTTTATTAAAAACCGTCTGTGAAGTCAAGTATCACGAGCGGTTTCAACCGAAAACCGTCGTGATTCGAGAATATCACGAGCGGTTCTAAATAAAACCGCTGCGTGATAGGAGAATATCACGAGCGGTTCTAAATAAAATCGCTCGTGATTTGTGACTATCACAGCACGGCTTTTATATAGAACCGTCGTGATATTCTCCTATCCTGAAACATTTGCAAATAAACCGTCTGTGATACTTGCCTTCCTGAGCGGTTTTAACAAAAACCGTCTGTGATAGCTAATACCCACGCCCACAATTTCTTTGTTTTCTGGCTAGCCTCGGAATTGCTAGCCATGCCCTCTGAAAACAAGCATTCACGAAAATGATTCAGCAATCACAAAAATAGCATTTCACAATAACATTCAAGCGACCATGACAACTCAAAGTGATCATTACTCAAAGTAAATTACAAAAGATCGCATTTGTTCAAGTATTGTCGCTATAGTTACAACTAGATTACAATTGTTTTGCGTTGAGAGGTTTTAGTGGGGGATGCTCGGGTTGGCGATGGAGTGAAACTCTCCGTTGTCGTTAATGATTTCGAGTTGATAAAGGCGCAGAGCTTCCTCGAATGTCCTTGATCTCTTCCGCAACGAGTGAATCACATTGTAAATCCAAGACCTGCCGCTACCAATTAAGAGTAAAGTGGTAAGCTATATATATTTAAATTTATAATTAGGAAATAATTATTTGAGATTGACAAACCTCGGGATCCTTCTTCTTAGTCAGAAGGATTAGTCGCATATGATAGCGACGTAGATTGCACATAACTCATCATCTTTTTCTTTGGCGGCCTTTGCAAAAATAGAATTACATATATAGGTATAGTCAGTTCGAGACGCGTTATTATGAAGTATGATATAGTATTATTGTGTTGTAGCACGTACTGGAAAATCCATCCTATGTGTTAGTTGGGCGCTCTTTCCATCGTATATTCCTTTGTTGGCAACATAATTGATGAGCGACCTACATGATTCAAAAAGTTATCCTCGGCCATTTCAAGCGAATGAAGACTACAATAGAGTTATGTAAGGAGGAAATGAGCATACCTCTCGAGTATTCCTCTTAGAGTCTTTGAAGTCGTGCTTGTTGCGGTTTAGGGAATCAAGGTATATCACATGGTTCCTCTTGGGTATAATAACTAAAAGGATCCAATGGTACCTACTCATGTATGTCGCTATAGTCATTAAACCTAAGTTACGTCTTTGCAGATAATGTACAAATGAAATTTGTATAGCAAGTAGTGACACTTACCCACGGTTGTAGGGCACCACTATGTACTTCATGTTCCTCTGAGAAGCAATGACCTCGTTATGTATTTCTCGACGAAGGACGAGTCTTGTAGGATGGTTTGCAACGATACCACGTGTGGGTCGAGGAAACCCACCGGTTCTTTCCATTCCCGGACATTTTGTAGCATGTATCTATACATAAGCAATGAGTTGTGATATTTATCGGTATTAGATGAATGTAGAACTTGATTATGCGTGCTTACGATGTCCAACATCGTAGAAGCGAGACGTCGAGGCCAACGAGGTTGAATAGTTCAAATAAATCATTGAAGCCCACGACGAAGTACCTCGTCCCGTTGAAGAAATGCTTGACCTCGTTCCGGCGGTGATTCGATGTCGGACCCTTCTTTTGGGTCTTGTCCAAGTACCAGGCATGCAAAGCCTGACAAGCATGTCCAGCGTGCATTAATACTGCGCCGGAACACAACGGTTTTCCGATGATGTATTTCCCGGGTATCGCGGACTTCCCGAGTATCGCGGACTTCCCGGGTATCGCGGACTTCCCGGGTATCGCGGACTTCTCGGACTTCCGGACTTGGGAGGCGCCTTAACGTTCGTTGATTTCGATTTGGCCTTAGCGATTGGCATCGTCTTTTTGTGAGACGACTCGGGAACCGATACGTCGGCACGCTTTTGCTTGTTCCTTCGGCGTCTTCTCACGGGAATCGAAGAGGTGGCCTTTTGAGGCGAAACATGAGGTGGAGTCATCGAGGGTCCCGTTGGAGAGGAATGGTCGTGTCCGATCGCAACCTTCTTGGTTCGAGGCGATGTTCTTCTTGGGCCACTGGATAAAAGAGAGGACGGCATCCCCTAGTGTTGTGATCTCTTCGTTCGGGCAAATGTCCAGCGGGATGGCTCGGAAATTGACATGTACCATATCCACTTGGACCTTGGCGTAACCGTGCACCAGCTGGGCACCGTGCTGCACTGCCCCTTCCTCGTATGGATACACCATCCTGCAAGCAAATTTCAATACAAAGGACCCATCCATCCTCACTTGGAGCTTCTGAGCGTCGGCTCCTACAAAACGATACGCAATTAGCTAAGGCGTCGTTAGGGTCTATCTTTGGTGCATTCCATAGATGTACGTTACCTTGATGTTGTCTATTGGTAATCGGACGTCGTCATGTTCACAATTTTGCGCGGACGCGACGCTACTCCGACGTCGAGGAGGACTGTCTTCCAAATTAGCGGGGGCGGCTTGCGATCACCGCTCATGAGTATATCCATTTGACTCCGCAATGCTGCCATCTCTACTTGAAATTGGTTAGTAATCATCTGTACCAACTGGTTGTCGTGCTCGGCCTTGGATCTCTTCCTAGTCCTATACGTGTAGTAGTCGTCCCGCGAATCCATGAATCCAAGGTACGTTAACCCCAAGGCCTCGCGTGCGACCCGGGTGCTCCTTGTTTCCCAAGGCCGTAGATAGTATATCCTTCTCCTGCTGCGCACGGAAGGAGCCTTGGGAAGCTTGGGCGATCAAGTCACGCCGCAAGAGGTCATCACGTTATTATAGACACTATGGAGTTATGGACTTATTAACAACTTAGTAGTTCGATATACTTACCACACGTTGGGACACTTCCCGGTCTGCGGGTTTGTGAAGGAGATCTTTGCCGAAGACGAGACTTGTGCCCTCGCTTTTAACCAAATTTTAGGGAACGCGGTCTGCGTGACATCGAGAAACGGGTTCTCCTTCTCCGCCGCCCATTCCTCGTATTTACGCGTAACCAGCGGTGCCGAGTCTGTCTTGGTGAGTGTTTCGTGTCCGAGAGCTTTGTGCGCCGCACTTTGCTCCTTAAATTCGCCGATGTTTTCATAGCCACAAAGGTGTCCCATGCTTCCCGCGTCAAGAATCTATCTTTGGCGAAGCGTCGACCCGTGTTCACGTGCCGTGACAAGAATGCTCTTGAAGGTCCTCCACGATTTACCCATCGTGAGCATCGCCGTCCGTCGCATGCGTGCCGCATATATACGGAATAGTGAACTTCTCTGAAAGTTACATCCCACACAGCGCCTTCGCTTCTTTCGTCAGGTCCTTCCACCTTGGTGTGGTGATGAGGACCCGTTCCCTTCCAAGTATCCCGCAGTTGGTCCGGAATCTCGCCGCTGATCTCTTGGGACTCAGAGGGACCCCAAAGTCACTAACCTCTGTGATGACCAGCCGGCCCGTAGGCATTTTCGATTGTCCTCTGCCATCTCGCTTCCGTGTCATTATCATCGACGGTGACGGCGGCCTCGTCGGCGCCTCTTCCATCTGCGGGGTCGGTGTTGGCGGCCTCGTCGGTGCCTCTTCCATCTGCGGGGTCGGTGTTGGCGGCCTCGTCGGCGCCTCTTCCATCTGCGGGCGTCGGTGGCGGCAAAAAGACGATGCCTTTGCCATCTCGCTTACTTGCTCTCGGGAAGAAGTACAGAGGTTGACTATAGAGATCAAGATGGCAAATGAAGAGTTGAATGAGCTCATCTGAGACTACTAACATTCCTAACACTCCTTAATCCACGAGCTTCTATTCTAACACTCCTAACACTCCTTAATCCACCAAATTCTCTTGTGATCTTTGTATAGATAGAAACTAGTGATACAAATCTTTTGCCCGAGCCTACTTCTCTAAGGAAATGCGATTGATGATATTATGTGCTCTCGGAAGGAGAGTAGCTAAAGAACAAGTCTTTGCCATCTCAATCCTATTGTCTATACTCTTCATGAAATGAATATGATAATATAAATTCAAACTATGAGCTCTAAACAATACTTTGCTTAAGCGTCAAATGATCTCAACTGCTAATCTAAAAACAGATTAAACTTCCAACAAGCAGAGGTTGACTACAGAGATCAAGATGGCAAATGAAAAGTTGAATGAGCTCATACATACTACTAGAAGAATCACAAACTAGTCAATACAACTCGATCAATTTGCAATAGAACTATGAGTGAACCGAAGTAACCAATTAACAAGACAACATATTGACAAGAGCAAGTAATACAATAGAGCTCAAGTATGAACTAACTATCACATTCAATCTCAAGATAAGACGGAGTTCATCACGAGCATGTCAACAAAGCCCATCGATTAATTTGCAACTAGCATATATATATATATATATATATATATATATATATATATATATATATAAAAGATCAACCGAATCGCCACAGAGGAGCAATACTCACAGAGAGGATGCCGCACAAGAACTGGGAGGCAGGTCAGGGGAGGAGGCCGATCTGAGGGAGGAGGGAGGCTGGGAGGAGGTCGACACGGGAGGAGGACGGCAAGGGGAGAAGGCCGGTCAGAGGGAGGAGGCCGACACGGGAGGAGGACGGCGGCGTGAGGTCGGGGCGCCAATGTCGGGCGGCAAGACCGAGGTCGAAGGCGGCGACGTCGGGCTTCTGACTGGGAGGTGAATGGGGCGCCGAGGTCGGGCGGCGGCCCCGAGGTCGGCGGCGCCGAGGTCGGCGTGCGCGGCAAGAGGTCGGGGCACCAATGTCGGGCGGCGTAGGTCGTGGTCGGCGGTGAAGGTGAGCCCTAAACCCTAGAGGAGGCGAACAGCCTTGGCGTCTTGGCGAGAAGTAAGGGCGGGAGAGGAAGTGAGAAGTGAGAGGAAAACCCTAGCGTTTCCCGCCTTATAAAAAGTATATCACAGACGGTTCGATATCCTGACAAAACATACTGAACCTGGTGAGACATAAATATCCTGAGAAAACAGAGTGAACCTGCTGAGACAAGTATGATGACAATTATGACAAGTCCATATGAATTCTAACCTGGTGACAAGTATGATGACAAGTTTATAACACATTTGACTTCAAAATTTCATATCTAATTCAACTCAACTCCAAATCAAGTGAAACCAATTTTGATACTCCACATTACAATGTCGTCCACACATTGACATTAATATCAAATATGACAAGTCCATAACAAGTTCATAACACATTTGACTTTAAAATTTCATATCTAATTCAACTCAACTCGAAATCAAGTATGATGACAATTTTGATACTCCACATTACAATGTACGTCCACATTGACATCAATATCAAATATGACAAGTCCATAACACATCAACACATGACAATTTCACGTTGACATCAAAATATATGAGAGATTACAAGTCCATAACACATGATGTTATGGAATAAATTAATTACATTGGAGTAAATTCTTAATTAAGATATAGGCCTTCGTGATGATCGACGCGCATATAGCTAGCTTCCTCACTGGGTTCTTCCTCGAGCCTAATGCCGTTTCCGAAAGGAGGCAACTCGTCAAATTGATTGTATTCTTCCTCGTCCACTACATTCTCAACTCCGACAATCCTCCTTTTTCCATGAAGAACTACGTGGCGCTTCTTATTTGCCGTCGGTTACATAGAAGACTTGAACAACTTGGTTAGCTTGATCTGAATGGTTCGTCTTTATATCCGACACGTTCGAGGTCCACGGTAGTGACACCGTGCTTGTCGACCTTCACTGTGCGAGATGGACCCAACGGCACCAAATAGGGGATCTTGAAAAGCACGTGTCGAGCTCCCATATCTCGTCTATTTGCCCATAGTAGGAGCTCCTCATCCCATCGGCATCTTGAATGCATCTATGCGGACACCGCTATTCGGGTCGGCTCTTCCTATCTGAGTGCCGTATAAAATGTGTACCCATTGATGTCGATCCTTGCCATGTGACAATTGTAAATTGTGGCCCTCGTGCCAACCATAGCGGCGATCATCACTTGATGACCTCCCAAAGTGATTCGCACCTTTAACCATTCGTTGAACCGATGGTTGTACTCTCTCGTGATCCAAACCTCCGAGCGGTGCGGATTACATTGGCGCACCATGTCTTTGTGCTCGCGTCGATATCTGGGACACTTGGGTCATGTGTTGCAAGACCATGAAATGGGCTTGGCGTATGTATCCAGATCGGGAGTTATTGATTTCCTTCCGATGGTCCCGATACCATCGGTCTCCCCTCATGGCGAGATAGAGGCACACCTATCGGTTCCACGAGCCATGTAGTCGACGCAGAACTCAATGACCTCTTCGGTTGCATAACCTTCGATGATCTTGCCCTCGGTCGAGATCGATTCGTCGTAGGACTTGAGAATTCCCATGTACCTCTCGAGCGAGTACATATGGCGTAAGAACACAGGGCCGCATATCTTTATCTCTCTCACAAGGTGAACAATGAGATGGACCATGATATCGAAAAATGACGGAGGGAAATACATCTCAAGATGACATAGAGTGGTCACCACCTCGCCTGCAGAGCATCTAGTCCTTGGGGATCAATGATCTTCCGAGCAATTGAGTTGAAAAATAACACTGACCTCAAGATTGCCACTCGGACCTTGTTCGGCAAGATACTTCTAATTGCAACAGGAAGCATTTGTGTCATCAGCACATGACAATCATGAGACTTCATACCAATTAATTTCAAATCTTGCATAGAAACAAGGTTCTTAATGTTAGCGGAGTAACCAGATGGGACTTTCACTCCATGCAAGCTCTGGCACAGTTCATTTCTCTCGGCCTTGGATAGAGTGTAGCAAGTCAGGGAAGGTACGTTAAATCTGTGACGGTCTCTACCGGTGCTAACTCAGTCCTTATGTTCATATCAACCAAGTCACGCCGTGCGTTAACACCATCCTTTGTTTTGCCACTAATGTTCAGCAAGAGACCAATCAAGCTATCACATACATTCTTCTCTACGTGCATGACATCGATGCAGTGGCGAACTTCTAAGTGCTCCCAATAAGGCAAGTCCCAAAAAATTGACCGCTTCTTCCAGATGTTCTTCTCACGGGTTCTTAATTTACGTCCCTTCCCAAGCACAACATCGATATCCTTAACCATATCATAGACCTCTTTCCCTCTAAAAGCCCTTGGAGCTGAATCGTTCTCCTTATTTCCGTCGAATTGTTTTTTCATCTTGCGGTATGGGTGACTCCTGGGAAGGAACCTACGGTGACGCATATACACAGTTTTGCGCGAGTTGTTCAGCCATACACTCTCTGTAGCATCTAAGCGGTCTTGAACGAGCTTTGGTTCCTTTTGTCTTGGGCTCTATTAAAGTTACCAAGGGCGGGAAAATCATTGATGGTGCGAGAACAACATGGCGCGTAAAGTGAAGTTCTCTCGTTTATACGCATCCCATACCTGCACCCTTCGTTCCACAAGTGTCACAAGATCTTCCAAAATGGTGCTAGGTACACATCAATATCATTCCCGGGTTGCTTCGCCCTTGGATAAGTAGTGACATCAAAATGTACTTCCGCTTCATACACGACCAAGGAGGAAGGTTGTACATACATAGATTCACGGGCCAAGTGCTATGTCGGTTTGCTCATGTTACCGAAAGGATTCATTCCATCTGTACTCAACCCTAACCTTATGTTCCTCGGTTCCGCACCGAACTCTTGAAGCTCGATCGAAGTTTCTCCACCGCGCGAATCGGCAGGTGTCTTAGCTTTCCATCTCTCTTACGCTCCTCCGAGTGCCAGCGCAGCAATCTTGCGTCCTTTGCGTTCGCAAATAAGCGCTTCAAGCGTGGGATCACAGAGCAAATACCACAACATCTTAGCAGGAGGTCCTTGCTTCACCTTAGCGATGATTCGGCGCTTGTATCGGGATGCTTTGCACAGGACATACATGCATGTCGCATACTCTTTACTGAGAGGATACAATCATTCTGACATGCATGTATTCTTTCTACTTCCATTCCCAATGGACAAATAACCTTCTTTGCTTGATAGGTGGTCTTTGGGCAACACGTTTCCCTCGAAAGGATGTCCGCTAGGAGAACTAATAATGCCGTGAAACTCTTATCGGACCAACCATTGCTTGCCTTCAATTTCAGCGGTTCAAGCACGGTTGACAACCTTGTATATTCGGCTTGCAACCAGGGAACAAAGGTCTCACCGAGTCCTCCCTTAAGCCCTCGAATTTACAAAACTCTCTCTCCTTTGTAGTTCTCTTACGCATCGCGTAGCATCTGATCCAGATTGTCATCGTGTGACATATCCTCATCAAAAGCAAGATCCACATCCGCGATCGTTGACTTCCTCGGTGGTGCCGTCATTACTAACTTCATGTGTAATAATCGCTCTTCACCGTGGTGGTCCAACATGTATACCCTTTTGTGAAACCCTTGAATCAAGTGCGCTTCTATTTGCGCGTTGTTAAACATCTTCAAATTACATAATCAATGCATGGACAAGACATAAAATTTATCTCCTTCTTCAACATATCACCTTTCGGCGGCTCTTCTAAAAGCAACCACGCCATTAATGTACTCTTGACTCACACGGTTCACACTGTGTACATCGGTTTGATCCATCTACACTACGCATGTAACAAATTAGTGTCAAAATTGATTAGCGATTAATTTATAGCAAATATAAAGGGTTATAGATCGTTACCCTCGAAGGTCACGAAGAAAATCGATTCCTCTCCTTTCCTTCTCCTCTCTAAGGTGGCGCAATGGGGAGGAGGTGGCGGGTGTTGGGCGCTAGGGCAAGGGTCCAACCTTCTCCTCTCTAAGGTGGCGAACGGATAATTATTGATTATCTGCATGATTGTTGATTAGATACGAGACAAAAGACAAGAGGAAGATCCTAATTAATAACTAGCAAGTTGGTCCGCGATTATTGCGTATATCTCTTTTCATATAATTGAAACAATAAACCCTTTGTGATGACGTTTCTTCATGGATATAAATGGAGGAAATATAAAATACATCATTGCACATGTGACTTATCTTGGTGTGTCATAAATTCTTCTTTTTAATCTGTTCTCGAAAACTACTCATGAAATTAGTTCTGATTAAGACTTTCACTTCTTTGCACGTACTTACTCGTTTTGTCTCATCGTTGCACAAAGGAATTACACCAGATTAATTAAAGGCTACATGTTTTGCTTTTCATTTTCTACAAATAGGGTCCATCAAATTGAGAGCTAGATGTGCGTCGTTTTGCCTTTTCCCATCAAGTAGTATTAATTGAAACCTAAACCCTATGCTTCCGATTAAGGAATACAACAAAGAAAACAAAACATTAGCGTCTATGTACAGAGTAGCAAAGTCAGGGAAATTTACTAATCAATAGAGTGAAAAAAGGATAATCAGCATTACTTCATCTGTTTAATTAGGGAGAAATCGCGGTTGGAGGAGCTAGGGAGGAAGTGGCACGCACTGGGAGGAGAAGCTAGCTACGAGATCTAAGTGGAGCCCAAAGAAGAGAGGGCGGTCGGTTGATTATATTTATCCAAACGCAGCGAGAGAGTGGCAGAGGCACTGTGGCGAGGCTTGGCAATGAACCACAGCCAGCGGCTGGCGAGGGATGTGTCGCGCTCAATTTATCTGCGATGGGCATATCACATACGGTTCTTAATAAAACCGTCAGTGATAGATGACTATCACAGACGGTTTGTAAATAGAACCGCGTGATATTACCAGAGCGGTTCTATTCACAAACCGCTCGTGATAATCACCAAATCACGAGCGGTTTGTAAATAGAACCGCTGCGTGATATTCCACGACGGTTATTAAATAGAACCGCTCGTGATTGGGTGATTATCACGCAGGCGGTTTGTGAATAGAACCGTCGGTAATATCACGCACGGTTCTATTTACAAACCGTCTGTGATAGATGACTATCGCTGAGCGGTTCTAAAAATACCGTCGTGATATTCTTCCGCGCCACCGCGCAGTGCGGCAATAGCCAACACGAGCGGTTCCAAAGGAACCGCTCAGTGATGGGGTGTCTACTATAGCCTGTTTTGTAGTAGTGACAAGGAAAGTTCAGAACTGAACCAACTCCCCCTCAAACCAACCCATAGAAATAAATTATCCCTAACTTGCTTCTCAAGGTGGCAAACCTTGTTGGGTCAAAAAGGCATTGAGAGGAGATCTGCCAATTGGCCTTGGACTCCACAAAAACTAGCACAAAGACTTCAAACACCACACGATCTCTAGGAAAAGCAACTCGAAAAGCTAGGGAGCGAAACACCAACACTAAAAAGCCCTACAGGCAGCTCAAACCTGCTAAGACAAGTGATTAGGAGACAAGTTCGACCTAGGCTGTGAGAGAAGTGCATCCTAAAAAACATGGGATAAGAAGAGTGTCTAGAAAGGACACGTGCTAAGACAGAGCCTCCTATCTACCCTGAACTCGACAAGCCCAACACCTGACACAACCCAGATGCTATGCAAGGTACACTAGGGATACCATACACAAAAGTAAGGTATAGAAGCTCGAACTTGAGTCGCACTGCTTGGCAGTGAGATGTAGTCATGATGGATGAAGATCCAATCCTTGAAGCTTCAGAAGGTAGTTGCACTCACCCATCATCCTCATCTCAAGTTCCTTCGTCTCCAAGAAGTGATAGCCAGCATGAATGCACAAATGAAGAAGAACCAACAGTTGGAGTCTTTGACCACTTGTTGGACCACATGTTCTTCTTCTGAACTGAAAAGACTACACCACAGAGACAGAAAAAGTCTATGCCTTGGTACTGGGTTAGTGAAGCAATATCTAGGGAAAACAGTACTAAGACACATGACTAGCAAGGATAACAGCAAATGATCCAAAGCTCATAAAAGCATATAATCAAAAATTCAGAACAAGAGCATGAAGATAAACAAATCAATTACAGCACATGCTATTCAAGATATGATAAAGCTCAAACTATCCTTAATACACAAAAAGACATAGGAGCAACCAAACAAGCACATAGCATATCACCCATCATATACACAGTCAAAAGTAAAGCATGCTAGTGAAAGCTATGGCAAGACTCATGCATCCACAATTAATAGTAAAGCACAATAACCATGTAAGCATAAAGCATTTTAGAACAAATCAAGAACAATGTATGCTAACATGGATATCAAGTGAACATGTGGATACAAAGATAAAAATCAACACGAGCAAGATAAATCATGTACAAAACAGCATAGGCTCATGAAGACAAAACCAAGCTTATACACCCATGGAAATAATGAACAACAGTCTAATACATGGATACATAAGCAAGAATCAATCATGAGAAATATAATAAGGATACAAGACTACACAAGCTCATGATGATAAACTCAAGTTCATACACCCATGGAAATAAAGAACAATAATATGATACATGGATGTACAAGCAAGGTAAAAGAAAAGGCATGATGAAAGATATCAAAGGAGTAACACATGCCAATATGATACAAGTGAGCACAAAAACAAGCACAACATGCCAAGTATGAATAATCATGAAGATAAGGGCATGAAGGTATAGGATAGCTCACCAAACATGTGAAAGCACCATTCATGAAAGCACATGCCTCTTGGAGGCCATCGTTGAGATGGAGAACCATCAAGTGTCTCGATCATGTGATGAAGCAAAAGATCAGAATCTTTAAGTCCATGTTCTCCAACCCGCGTTCTTGGTACCTACACATGAGAAAGGCAAGGTGTCAAGTCTTGGATCCCGAAGGGTTAGAGAGCAAATACTTGGGAACCCAAACCTTAGACACACCACCACCAGAAGCAGTCGAACTATTATGTGAGTTAGCATGATGCAAATGATGGTCCATGCAAGAAGATCCAATATCAACCTTGAAGGTACGCCGCGAGTGGACAACTCGATGAAGAAAACGAGGTCCATCTCTAGAAAAGCGGCGATGGCCTTGCTTGAAAGCACCATGATGAGAACCAACAAAAGCATCAAAAGAACTCACACAACCTCGCCGTGGGTGTGTACCTCGATGAACAAAACGAGGTCCACCTCTTGGAAAACGGCGGAAATCCTGCCTCGGGGCAGCTCGTGGACCAAAACCAAAACTACGCAAACCATGTCCACGGTGCTGTCCGACACCACTAGAAAAGGTGTCAAAGAAGCCATCAACAAATCGAGTCTTCATGCTAGGCTCTTTTGTGTGCATGTCATGAGAGAGACTATGCCCACTAGGAGACTTAGAAGCATGAGCTCGACGCAAATATTTTGCACGCCGAAAATAGAAATTTACATGATGTCCATTCTTTCCACAAAATGAGCAATAGTGTAAAGTTCTACTAAGAGACACGGTCCGAGAGGACGAAGCACCATTATGGCTCAAAGAAGAAGTCCTGGAAGAACTAGCATCATGACTTGTCCTCGTATTGACACTAAACACACACAGGCCATGAGAAAGACTATGTGTGTTCCTAGAGGTACGATGACGCACTCAACGCTCATATTTCATACGACGAAAGCAAAACTCGAAAGTGTGTCCATCTTTCTTACAAAAGGTGCAATGATACTTCTTTATAGTACCATTTGAGGAAGAAGCACCTTTGTCTTTTGAAATCCCTTGGACAACACAAGAAGAGTTAGAAAGAGTCGAACCTCCCAAAGAAGAGCTATCCAAAGTGATGCCACAAAAACCAACATCAAGTGACTCACGTTTAGCATAAAAAGACTCCAACTCCAACTCCGAATGCAAAGATGCAAGAGAAATCTTAAAAACATCAATCTCGGAGTGAAGACAAATACAAGAGTCACATGACTTGGCGCTCATATCATCGCGCAAAGACTCAATCTCGCTCTTCAAAGAAATGCAAGATGTGCAAGAGATTAATGATGCTTTTGTATTAAGCAAGCAATTCAAAGCATCAATTTCATTTTCTAAACAAGAACAATTCTTGCAAGAGCTAAACCATCCTTAAGCAATTTTTCATGTTCTAAGCACATGCTACAAGGCCTAGCTTTGATATCAATAATTTCAGCCCTAGCATTCTCTAATTGCTCAAGGTGCATGGAATTAGTCAATTTCAACTTTTCAATTTCAGCAAGCATGCCTACACAAGAATCACAATTATTTCTAGCCATAAAACTAAGATTGCCTATTTCTAACTTAGCATTATCAAGCTCATGATGTAAGGCAACACAAGAATCACATGGCATAGAAGCATTTGATTTCAACAATTCATTTTTAGATTTTAGGCATGCAAGAGAATTATTCAAGTTCTCCATGTCTACAAGCAATGAATCATAAGCATTCATAGAGGTTTTCAATTCAGAGAGCTCATGAGACAAATCATTCTTTTCTTTTTTCAGTAATTTCATTTTCTTCCTAAGAGCATGCAATTTATATTCATATGAAATCAAGCCATCAATGAGTTTTTCTTTACTCACCTTGCTTAGCTTGAATAGGGCATCGTCCTCGGAAGAGTCATCATCAATAAGCTCTCCATCATGTTCATCCTCAATCGCTACTGCACATTCACCAATGGGCTCCTTCTCCTTGGGGTCCAAGCGAATCTCATCTCTGAAACTAGGACAATCAAAACAAAAGAATTCGCCACAAATATCACAGGAGAAACCCTCGTCAATCGACATTATTCTTATCATACATTCAAATATCTTGTTACGACCATCACCACCGGTAAAAGAACTACGACAAGATGCAAAGAAGCGCTCACAAGTCTTCATATTTGTCGTCGTGCTCAAAGATCGGTGAAGATCACAAAAGAGCAAACTTGGCTCTGATACCACTTGTAGGACCAGAAAGGCGACTAGAGGGGGGGGTGAATAGGAGAACGAACACTTTTTCACCTTAATTGAATTCAATACTAATTTCACTCCAATAGCTATAAAAGGTATGAAGATCAATATACAAGCACAGTGGAAGACTTGTATTGAATCCAATCAAAACCCCGACGCAAAACACCCAAAATAACTAAGAACTCAATTTGCAAATAGATGGGCGGTCAGACCTCTCAAATTGGTGGGTCAAATATTTTGCCTAGCGGTCAGACCTCTGATATTGGCGGTCTGACCACCCCTGACGATGAACAGCAAAATCAGCACAGACAACCCGAAAACCGAAACTCAAATCGGTCTAACTTTTGATCCGTAAGGCCAAACTCCACGAAATTTGAGACACACCTTCTTAAAGATATTAGGAACCTATTCCAATCAAATATTGCAGAGATCCATGCCAAAGTTCCTATCTTTTTCAGTTTGAACGAATGATGCTTCAAAACCGAGTCAAATGCGAAAACAGTGATTGAGATGATTTCGTGGGAGGAATCAATCCAAGATGTCTAAGGATGGTCTCCCATACATCTTAGCACTCTCAATCACAGGAAGAATCAAGCCAAAAGCTCTCAAGAGCAAAACCTCCGAAAATCACCCTTTCTTCACCAAAACCGGGCAAAACCAAAACTTAGATCCAAAAGCTTGCTCGTGGATGATTGATGATCTAGATGATCCTAGATAGGTTTCCACATGTCACAGCAAGCTAGATCTACGTAAGAAACCAATCAAAAACCCGCGGATCGAAGAAAGCCCCAAAATCATAAAATAGAGAGAAAGAACAAATAAGAACTCATCTTGTTGCAATCTTCCTTGGATTTATTTGAGAAGATGAATGATTATAGCCACTCCCTCAAGGAGGACAAAACTCACAACATGAGCACTCAAATCAATCCACTCTCTAGAAACCCTAGCCTCTCCTCTCTTCTCCTCAAAACACTAAAACACACAATTAGGGTTACAAATGGCCAAAGGGTTACCAAGTGCAACCAGCACTTAGCCCTTATATAGTGGAGGCTAGATCCTAGAGAATATTCTATTAGGACACCCATTAGACCCCACACACAAATGGGTTAACACACGCACGCATCTCAAAGCGTCGTCTTCATCATCGATTGACCTAAACCGCTTCACCATCTGCGACCAGCGCAGCATGTTTAGCCAAAGGTCACCAAGGCGGTATTTGGTGAAATTACCAAAATACCCCTTCTCGATCATTCTCCAAAAGACCGAGTCCATCTGCACGAAGCACTCGCCTGCTTCGCCACATGTAGATTGATCAACGGCTCTATGTCGTCAAGTCTCTCCCGTCCGGATCCCACTGGCACCACTGAGCACTTGCACTGACTCCCGTGCCGCTTGATCCAACCAGTCACATCGAACCGCCCGTTCGGTCATCCATGTCCATTCTATGCCCCGCTTGAGTCCTCTGACCTCACCCGGCATCCTTGATCGTTCTGGACCTCAGCTCTCCAAGCTTAGTCCCGATCCTCCTCGCCGTTGACCGTCATTGACCTGCAAGCCACCTGCACAGCAATAGACCAAGAAACCATTTCCAGGAACAAGTTCTTCACAACTTGACCAACGTTAGTCAAAACATGCATCATGCAACACATATGCAATGATAACCCTGAACTTGACCTAACAAGAACACGTCGTCGCCACGCGGGCCGACGAACAAGCCGAAATCGGTCAGACCGCCACCCTTGGCCGGTCTGACCGCCCCCTGGGACTTAGCCAAAATTCCTCTCAAGGAAATCCGAACCTCTCTAGAATTTTCAATCGAATAGATCTTTTGACTGGAAGCTCCAAAAATTATGGGACCAAGTGCAGAAGAACCCTCTCACTTGCCTACACCCTCTATTTTTGGCCCGTCTCCAAAATCCAAAGTCATAAAGTGGCCGGTCTGACCGCTCAGGCAAAGCCGGTCAGACCGCTCTATTGGCCGGTCTGACCGCCACCCTGGCCGTTCTGACCGCCAGCCACCATTCCAGAAAAACTACACAAGTCATGGCCGGTCTGACCGCCACCATGGCCGGTCTGACCGCCACCATGGCCGGTCTGACCGCCAAAGGCCTGACAGAACTGGAGCAACGCTGAAAATAGGTGATTCCGCAAACCCTCAACGCCATTGCCAATGGTCTCATCATCCTAAGATCGTGGGCATATCCCCATGATATCCACAAAAACTAAAAGATTGTGGGATCTCATATAGACAACTTAACAGACAACTCATTATATGAGCCGTTTTTAGTGCTGTCTATAGGTGACATGGATGGCTGATATAGACACCCGTTGTCTGTAGCATTGTATATGCCCTTACATGGCCGACTCAAAGTCCACGTCGGTTCGGTTGGAAACATGGCCGAAGCATGCAGCCCACGCATTTTGGTAGCCTGAATAAAAAAAATAAAATAATGATTTCGGTTTGGGACATGGTCGAATCAACAAAATCGTTCAACTTGGCAAGCATCCTTTGGTCCACGTGAAACAACCATGCAATATATTTCTTTATTCCTTTTGCTCCATGCACCATGATTTGTCCGCGTGAAACAACCACTCTTTGATTTCTTTATTCCAAATGCAAACCATCTCGGTGTGCTTTGCGCCACGTTACTTTTTTCTTCGCTTTTAAACCTAAGAACAATTAAAATACTAGCATTAGGTAGTAACCAGTTCTCATGTGAATAAAAATCAATTTCAACTAGGAGTGAGTTCAGCTGTTGATTAATCTTTTTAGCTTTTGCTCGTGTAATCGGTCCAATCGGCAAGATGTCCTCATCAGAACTCCAAAAGAAAATTTGAAACAAATGCTACTGCAGTTCCTCTAGAAATAATTTATTCAAATACTAAAATAGTTATCATGAATTAATATAATTTTCCCCAAATTTTTGGGATTGGTTTCAATCCTCCGAAAATTCAAACACAATTCAATGTCACATTTTAAGTTTAAATTTAAACTGCACAATATATAACATGTATAGTAAGGTTTAATAATTTTTATGGACACTAGACCATCCCAGGAACACTTATGATTTATTTCAGATTTTTAGGATTTTTATTTCTAATTTTAGCACTCAGGTGAATGTGGAATCAGTTTGAATTAAATCTCAGTCAAAACCCTATACTGTTCCTTGGGCTTGAGTCCGACCGCACCTTTTGACTGAACCCAACCACCTAATTGCACCACACATGAGCCGTCCGATGGGGAAATCAACTGTTCAGATCTCGCAACTGTTCGGACAGTCCGAGCCTCTCATCTAATCTGAGCTGTCCAATCATGATCCAACGACACTCACTGACTCACTTAACCCCCACTCACGCGCGCATTGAGTCACTGCCACGCCAGGCCCACCTGTCGGATCCGTCTCCCACCTCTCGCTGGCACTCGCGTAGGGTTGCTGTGCCACACGACCGGCGATTCCTTCCATGCGCCAGTGGACGTCGTCAATCCACCGCGTCTGTTGGCCAATCCAGAGCATCCCCATCTAACGCCACCTCCATCTCTGTCAATCTCTGAGGATAATACCTTCTCTAACCCTCCATTTTCACTCAATTCTCCTCACGGCCGAGAGGAGAAGGACGCTCTCCTATGCACCCAGTTCGGGTAAACTCCTCTCGGATGGTTCCTTTTGCCTCTGTGATCAATGCCCTTCCCATTTTGACGAACCTCGGCTCATGCATTTGCTTGTAGATCTTGGTTTATCTTTGAGCTCTCTGCCGTGTCCAAAGCACGCACCCGAGTGACATCACCAAGCCAACTTCATCTCCGGTGAGGTTCTTGGTCAATCTTGTGTGCCACCTTGTATGTTTTAACCTCCTGAGCATTTCCCCTCAACTTATTTCACCAATGCACGACAGGGCTTCGTGGATTTGAAGAAATCTCGTTTTCGGCTGAGGAACAGTCCCTTTGTCTCCCACCTTGATTCGATAAGGCTTAGGTTGATTCTTTGCTTCTATAGTTTCCTTAGATGATCTGTAAACCATCCCGATCATTCACTCCCCTTGGTTTTTAGCAGAGCATCCTCTCCGCGTGAACCGTAACCGCCGTCGTGGACATTGTCGACATCGAGCTAGCTCCGGCCATCTCCAAGCTTCTTCGACCCTCTCCTAGCTTTGGTAGCTCACTAATAGTCCATAGTAGCTCGGGCACCTGCTTCTTTGGACGCTGCGGAGCTCTTGTGCTGTTTGTGATGATTCACAGTGGCCCGATCTTCCGATAGGTTCGATTGATTTCGTCGTGAGGACGTTGACGCTTTGAGGCTTCCGACCCGCAGGTTGTCACCTCGCAATTCGCTACACCCGCACGACTGTCGTTATCAACCACGCTTGCACGCGATCGACCTTACCACGAGGGTTATGATTCCTGCAAGCAATCGAAGCAACTCACAAGAACAAGGTAGATGCAATCTGAATTATATTGCGAATATAGATGAAGTTCACAAGTGGGGTTCCTCAAACCGAACAAGCGGCGAAACTGCAAAGTGGCAGAATAATCTAAGAAAAACCCACCCTAAACTGTGGCGGCGGCTGCAATATATAGGGGGAACACGAGGAGGATGACCTAGGGTTGTGCTGCCATGTGGAGAGGCGTACACTTCCTGGGTTTCGACCTCGCCACGCTTACAAGGCCTTATTAGGCCCAAAACGGTGACGCAGCACCTTATTTCAATGTCTCTGACCAACACCCAACGTGGTCGTCACTGGTCGTAGGCCTGGTCGTATAGCTTTGAGACACAGTCGTGGGGTCGGTCGTGAGCTTGAGACACAGTCGTGATCTGGCAGATCTGGTCGTAGAGCAGGTACACCTGGTCGTAGAGCTTGCAGATCACAGAGAACAGGGTCAACGAGAACTGGTCATAGCCCTTGGAAACCTGGGCATAGACGGTTTGGATCCTCCCCATTATTCCTAAGTAATAGAAGATCACAATTTTTAGGTAGCATACCATTCTGCATAGATAAATTATTAGCACCTAGAAACGAGCTCACCTCATAATTTAAGTGACGTGCACGAGCTCTTGTCATAGGACCTTGTAGTTTAGCAACCGGATCTGGAGTCGTCCTCATAATTTGTGTAGTGCGTGTATCCGAAGGAGTGATGTCCTCATCATCCTCCCCCTCTTGAATTGGAGTCGTCCTCGACTCAAGCTCATCTTCTTCTCCCACGTATGGCTTCAAATCTGAAATGTTAAATGTAGGGCTAACCCCAAAATCTGCAGGTAGATCCAGTTGATATGCATTGTCATTTATCTTTGCAATTATCTTAAATGGTCCATCAGCCCTAGGCATCAACTTTGATTTTCTTAATTCCGGAAACCTATCCTTTCTCAAATGCACCCAAACTAAATCACCTGGTGCAAATTTTATTTCTTTTCTACCTTTACTTCCAGCAATTCTATACTTTTCAGTCATACGCTCTATATTCTCTTTAGTTGTTTCATGCAACTTAAGAACAAATTCAGTACGCTTCTTAGCATCTAAATTAATTTTTCAGAGGTAGGCAAAGGTAGTAAATCAATAGGAGCATGGGGGTTAAAACCATACACTACCTGAAATGGACTTACCTTGGTGGTAGAGTGTACTGACCTGTTGTAAGCAAACTCAATATGCGGTAAACACTCTTCCCACATCTTCAAATTCTTCTTTAAAACAGCCCGCAACATGGTGGATAATGTGCGGTTGACAACCTTCGTTTGTCCATCAGTTTGGGGATGGCACGTAGTAGAAAATAGTAGCTTTGTCCCCAATTTGTTCCAAAGTGATCTCCAAAAGTGGCTCAAAAACTTCGCATCGCGATCCGAGACAATAGTATTGGGCACTCCATGTAAGCGAATGATTTTCCTGAAAAACAAATCAGCTATGTTTGTGGCATCATCGCTCTTGTGACAAGGTATAAAATGTGCCATTTTAGAAAACCGATCCACTACTACAAATATACTGTCCCTCCCCCTCTTTGTCCTAGGCAATCCTAAAACAAAATCCATAGAAATATCCTCCCATGGGGCGCTAGGAATAGGAAGAGGCATATAAAGTCCATGTGGGTTGAGACGGGACTTAGCTTTGTTGCATGTAGTGCAATGAGCCACGAAGGCGCTTCGACATCGCGTCTCATCTTTGGCCAAAAGAAGTGGGCGGCTAGCACATCTTCAGTCTTCTTTGCTCCAAAATGCGCCATCAAACCTCCTCCATGCGCCTCCTGCAACAACCAAAGACGAACGGAGCTAGCTGGAACGCATAGCTTGTTAGCACGATAGACTAAACCATCAATCAGCACATATTTATTCCATGTTTTCCCTCCTTTACAATGTTCAAGCACTTCTTTAAAGTCTAAATCAGTAGCATATAAATCTTTAATGGTCTCCAAGCCAAAAATCTTATGATCAAGTTGAGATAACATGGTATAACGTCTAGAAAGCGCATCGGCAATCACATTGTCCTTACCTTTCTTATGCTTTATGACATATGGAAACGACTCAATAAATTCTACCCAATTAGCATGTCGTTTATTCAGTTTAGCTTGACATCTAATATGTTTTAGCGATTCATGATCGGAATATATAACAAATTCTTTGGACCATAGATAGTGTTGCCAAGTTTGAAGCACACGAACTAAAGCATACAATTCTTTATCATAGGTAGAATAATTCATACTAGGCCCATTTAATTTCTCACTAAAATATGCAACCGGTTTACCTTCTTGAATCAGTACACCACCTATCCCAATCCCGCTAGCGTCACATTCAATCTCAAAAGTTTTACCAAAATCAGGGAGCTGGAGTAGGGGTGCTGTGGTGAGCTTTTCTTTCAATAAGTTGAATGCCTTCTCTTGTGTAGGTCCCCATTGGAAAGGCACTCCTTTCTTTGTTAATTCATTCAATGAATGCGGCAATGGTGTCAAAATCCCGCACAAAACGTCGATAGAATCCAAAGAAGGCCGTGGAAGCTCCGCTTTTTGTGTCACAATGGTAGGCGTCGGCCAACTTTGGATGGCTGCAATCTTTGCCTCATCCACCTCAATTCCCTGTGGTGTCACAACATAACCAAGAAACGCAACTCGATCGGTGCAAAAGGTGCACTTTTCGAGGTTACCAAACAAATGTGCATCTCTCAAAGCATTAAAAACAGCACGTATATGATTCAAGTGTAGCTCATGTGACTTGCTATAAATCAAGATATCATCAAAATAAACCACCACAAATTTTCCAATGAAAGAACGTAAAACCTCGTTCATCAATCGCATAAAAGTACTAGGTGCGTTAGTTAGACCAAAAGGCATGACTAACCACTCATATAGTCCGAACTTAGTTTTAAAAGCAGTCTTCCATTCATCTCCTAATTTCATTCTAATCTGGTGGTAACCACTCCGCAAGTCAATCTTTGTGAAAATAATAGAACCACTCAACTCATCAAGCATGTCGTCTAGCCTAGGAATAGGATGACGATACCTTATCGTAATATTATTAATGGCTCTACAATCAACACACATACGCCAACTACCATCTTTCTTAGGAACCAAAAGAGCAGAACAAAGACAAGGACTAAGGCTTTCTCAGACGTACCCACGGTCCAAAAGATCTTGGACTTGTCGCTGAATTTCCTTAATCTCCTCTGGATTGGTCCTATATGCAGCATGGTTTGGCAAAGTCGCTCCCGGAATCAAATCAATTTGATGTTCTATCCCTCGAATAGGCGGTAATCCCGGGGGTATCTCAGTTGGAAATAGATCCACATACTCCTGCAAAAGGTTAGCAACAGCAGGAGGCAAAGAGCTAGATATATCCTCAAGTGAAAATAAAGCATCTTTGCATAACAAAGCATAGCATGGCAGCTCATTGTCACAAATTTCAGCAAGTTCAGATTTAGTAGCAAGCATGACACACCCCTTCAATTTAATTCCCTCGGACTTAGAACTAGGCGTCACTTTCTCCCCTTTAGGTGGGAAAACACGTTTTGCTACTTGCTGATTTTCAGAATCATGTTCATTGGTGTTTCTTTCATTTTTAGCACGCTCTACTTCATCTTTCACAATTTCAGCTGGTGTCAAAGGCAACAACTTAATCTTCTTACCCCTATGTGAGAACGAATAGGTATTAGCTCTACCATGGTGCAAAACATCATTATCATATATCCAAGGTCTACCGAGCAACAAAGAGCATGCTTGCATAGGCACTACATCAAAGTTGGTACTATCTTTGTAATTACCAGCTGAAAATTGCACTCTCACAACTTGGTTTACCTTTAACTTACCACACGAATTGAACCATTGGATGTAGTAGGGACGTGGGTGTGGCTGTGTGGCCAAGCCAAGCTTCTTGACCATCTCGGAACTTGCAAGGTTATTGCAGCTCCCTCCATCAATGATTACTCTGCAGGCTCTCTCCTTCACGAGAAATCTGGTTTGAAACAAGTTGTGCCGTTGATTTTGCTCTTCTCTCTCCACTTGTGCGCTCAGCACTCGTTGTGCAACAAGGCTCATATGATTCCCGGTGTCAACAGCAGCTACTTGTTCCTCTACATCATCAGCATCACTGTCTGTTTCGTCTCCTCCACCTGCAATGTTAGCTGCAAGTACATATTCATCCTCAATATCACTAGCACTTACATAACCTCCATCTGCAGTGGCAAGGTATGCTCGCTGACTTGGGCAGTCCCTCATGACGTGGCCCATTCCCTTGCAACGGTGGCAAATAATCCCAGTCGTACGGCCCGTGAAAGCAACCGAAGAAGAACTCTTGGCCGGGGCATGCACACTAGTAGATTTGCTTACCTCGGGTGCATGTGATGGTGTCGGAGGTGCTGCTGAACGCGCCCTACTCGAGGAGGGGGCAGCAGACCGTGTAGCCGAAGGTGGGACTGTTTTAACTTGACCCGGCGTTGTTCTTGGTGTAGACGTGCCTCCAAAATTGTTCCTTGGCCTCTGCTGTCGTCCCTGCAATTCCTTTTCTGCCAAGCATGCAAGTTGAAACAATCTAGGGATACTATCATATTCTTTGTAATCAACTATGTCCTGAATTTCACGTGTTAATCCTCCATAAAAACGTGCCATCGCAGCCTCTTCATCCTCAATAATACCACAACGTAACATACTAATTTGTAGCTCTTGATAATATTCTTCTACAGATCTATTGCCTTGGTCTAAGCGCTGCAATTTCTTAAGCAAATCACGTTTAAAAGAAGGTGGAACAAATCTATTACGCATAGCAACCTTTAGAGCATCCCAAGTAGTAGGCGCTAATCCATCATTGCATACCCTATTCCACCAAATGATGGTGAAGTTTTTAAATTCACTTGTGGCTTGTCGAACTCTATGCACTTCAGAACTAAGTGAGCATTAAATTTACGTTCTCCGTCAACTCCCAATCTAGATATGTTTCAAAGATCATAAGCACCCACAAAAGATGGTATAGTGAACTTGACTTTAGCATATGGATCATCATTAACACGTGCATTATGTTGCTGAGCGTTATTACCTCTCATACCTTGACGGTTGAAGTTCAACCGGTTCCGTTGTCGTGCATCAAAGGCGTCGTGGTTGTGCATCTCATTTTCATTGTCAAACTCACGGTCATGGGCTGCACCATGAGGACCCACACGCCCATTGTTCGGGGGTTGGTTGGCCAAACCATCAATGCGTGTGTTGAGCATTGCGATACTATCATTGAGTTGCTGTAGTGTAGCAGTTGTTTCTGCAAACTTCCTATCAATGTCGTCATTAATAGCATGGCGGTGCTCATCCAACACCCTCGTGAGCTCTTCCCTCAAAACACACTCTTGCGCATCCAATTCCTCACCTGCCATGGTTAGTAGAAGACAAAAGACAACACAAAGATATTATCCCTATCAACTACTAGGTGGTGGGAGGTGGGATCACACACTCTCAAGCGTCTTACCAAGCTCTTATGAATTTCTTACCAATTGCAGCAGGTGGTATGATCGGAGAAGGTGGGATGTACGACCGCGGCGGATGGCGAATGCGGGGATCCAAATCTGAGGGCCGAAAGTATGTGGAGCTCGGACAGGTAAAATTTTGTAGCAAGGAATAGCAGTAATGAAAACAGATTAGAAAAGCTGAATCAAAGTCCACGGTACTCATCACAGTTGCTGGTCCAAACGCGTTCCTAGAACTAGATCAAGCAAGCCGAAAGATAGGGTAGATACAAGCACAATGGAACAAAATTCGCAAAGCAATTGATTTCTCCTGTGGGTAGTCGTGGACCAACTGTGGATTATCGTGAGCCACCTGAGGGTGGTCGTAGGCCAAATGAGGGTGGTCGTGAGCCAACTGGGGTGGTCTCTTTTTTTGTTCTTCTCTTCTTTTTTTTTGCTTCTCTCTTTCTTTTTTTTTTGACTGCCGAAACCCAACCGAGGGTTCCTCTTTTTTTTTTTTTTTTGAAAGTGACCTTGACTCACAACTCTTCAAAACCCTCTTCTGGGTTTGGGGATATATATAGGTCACAAACTTTTTCCGGAGAGCAGGGGTATAAAGGTAATAAAAAGATCTGAGGTGGTCGAAAGGGTAGGTGGTCGGATCTGAGGAGGTGGTTGTATCTGAGGATGGTGGTCGAATCCGACTAGGGGGTCGAATCCGAAGAGGTGGTCGAATCCAACCGGGTGGTCGAGCCCAAGGGGGTGGTCGTATCCGATCAGGTGGTCGAGTTCGAGTTGGTGGGAAGTCAAAACTGAGTACGTGGTCGGATGAGGGTGATGACACGATCTCGGCTATAGTAGACAAAACAACGGATGCAACCAAGGGCAAGCCGAGATACACGATGACCGTAATAAAGAAAGACTCGACGCTAGAAACTAGATCACGACGACTAGACCAAAGAACAAAGACACCGACGATGGACTCAAATTCAACAACGCTAAAAAAACACAACTGCGAAAGGCACAAAGTGGTTTGGACAGCGGAAGAACTAAGATCTAAAACTTTTTTGTGGGGCAATTTTCTGGACTCTAGGTGATGGAAAACAACTAACAAAAGGGGATAAATGAGATTACCTAACGGGCAACCTGGTGCTCTGATACCACTTGATGATTCACGGTGGCCCGATCTTCCGATAGGTTCGATTGATTTCGTCGTGAGGACGTTGACGCTTTGAGGCTTCCGACCCGCAGGTTGTCACCTCGCAATTCGCTACACCCGCACGACTGTCGTTATCAACCACGCTTGCACGCGATCGACCTTACCACGAGGGTTATGATTCCTGCAAGCAATCGAAGCAACTCACAAGAACAAGGTAGATGCAATCTGAATTATATTGCGAATATAGATGAAGTTCACAAGTGGGGTTCCTCAAACCGAACAAGCGGCGAAACTGCAAAGTGGCAGAATAATCTAAGAAAAACCCACCCTAAACTGTGGCGGCGGCTGCAATATATAGGGGGGGGGGAACACGAGGAGGATGACCTAGGGTTGTGCTACCATGTGGATGTTGGAAATATGCCCTAGAGGCAATCATAGAGATGATGATATTTCGTTGTATCCATGATTTAATAAATGTTCCTTGAATATTGCCTTTGTGTTGATTAACAAGTATGTGACTTGTTTGTGAAACTCTTCACTTGTATGGTTATTCTAAAGATTGTCCCTAGTCGAGTTCATGTGAGGACACATGTGAATGATGGATTAGCACATGTATCGGTTGATGACCATGTTTCACGAGTCATAGACATGGAGATGTCAAACCAATAATGTGGACACATGTTTAGAACATGGGGTTGGACCGACCCAACATGAGACATAACAATTATACTTATGGTTCTCTCTACACAATGTGTACGCCTTGTCCTTAGACACGAGATTGTCGCATGTACTTGAGATGTGAATCGACCTACTTAGGGGCTATCAAACGCTACTCCGTAACAGGTAGTTATAAAGGTAGCTTTCGGTTTGTCATGAAGCATCTTTGCAAGGCATGGTCGGTCGAGATGGGATTTGCCCTCTCTACCGAGAGAGATATCTCTGGGCCCTCGAGTGATCGGATCCGAAATGCATGGCCATGCTACTTAAGGTTAAGAGTTAACCTAGTAAGGGATTCGAATCACAGGATCGAGAAAGAGTGGTCACTTGGAGCTCGATCAATATCGTGAGGCAAAGGGATTGGCATGTACATAACGTTGTGATGGTTCGTCCGATATGATCTTTGTGTACGCTTTAGGAGTTGGCACGTCTTGCTAGAGACCGCTACCAACTATTGACCAAGTATGTATACTCGCGTCATGTCTAAACATACGTGAACCTATAGGGTCACACACTTAAGGGTGAAGCCTAATTCGGATTGGATCCGAATTAGGCTCAAGCATTGAGTCCTAATGGGCCTCTATTAGTAGAAGCCCATTGTAAGGACGTCTATAAAAGGAGGGCAAGGCGCACAAGTTTGATGATGAGTTTTTCGTGACACCATCAAACCTCGCCGCCACCCTCCCACGCCCTAATCGCCGCGCGGATCTAGTAGTCCGGCGTCGGCGCTTCCTCCGTCGTGTGGATACCTTTGAGGCGCCAGCATCAGAAGCGTTTGGACGAACCACAAGAGAGGAGTCAGACGTGGGGCCGCGACGAGGACGAGGAAGTAGTACGACTACTCTACCCCGACGTCTTTGCATCAACTTAGTACGACTACTCGCCCGACGTCTTGCATCAATTCCGCACTGCGTCTAGTGGTAAGACCGTGATCTATAACTACATGATCTTGGTTTACTGGGTAGAATTTTTATTAATTTGCGCTAGTGTAGCCTACCCGTGGCCCTTCGCGGTATCGAGGCGGTTCTTTGTCATGTTATAGGTTCGGGTGATTTGCATATGGCGATATGTAAGTCGGTATGATCGATGTGATCGATTGTATAGTTCTGGTAATGGATTGATCTGGTTTCCGTGATCATGCTGCTAAGGTCGTGAAACAACATACCCCTACCGGTCGGATTCGCCATCGGGGTAGACAGTGACACGTAAAACCGATTGCGGAATGCGAAGATCAATATGATTGGTCGAATCGGAACCTAGATTGATAATCGATGTTCCGTGATCATGCTGCTAAGGTCATGAAACAACATACCCCTACCGGTCGGATTCGCCATCGGGGTAGACAGTGACACGTAAAACCGGTTGCAGAATGCGAAGATCAATATTATTGGTCGAATCAGAACCTAGATTGATAATCGATGTACCGTGATCGTGCGATCGGGCTCCATGAGCCGAAAGTTGTCTCGGTGCTCAAACCACGGCATACTACACGCAAAGATCAATACAAATTGGTCGAATCGGAACAATAGTCGATTTGTGGTAAATATGATTTGCCGATCAAAATCCTAAGTAAAAATTGCATAAATTGCATAGATACCGCGAGGGGCGCTGCCCCTTCGAACCCCGCGGGGGGAAACCCCCTCGACCCCTTATCCGGTAGATTGCGATTCTATGCATAACTTGTTTTTGCAGGATGTAAGTGACCAGTATGGCCTAATGTGTATGTGATGCATGTTTGTAATATTTTCATGACCTGTGTGTCGTGGGTTCGGCAACACGGCTGGAGCCATTGTGTTGTCAAAGTATTGTATTAACGGCCTGCGTGCCGACTTGTGATGATTCCTTGTATCCATGTATTTTTATTACTAGCTGTTATGAGTAATAGCTTATATTAATACTCGGAGGACACATCACTTGGAGGATGGCACACATTAACCATGGAGATGGAGATCATCATGGTGGATGATTCTATGGCGATGGAGATCACCATGAGAAAATGGGCCATCTTGAGTCTGGCTGTGTGAATGCTATTCTGTTTGTTTTACTCCTATGCATGTTTGAATGGTAGAAGTATAGCGATCCTCACAAAATGTTAAGTTAAACATATGCCCTCCCAACTAAACTTTGCACCATCCCATGTCTTGTAAATTGATGGTGGGTCTATAAAATTAGGGCACCATCGACTTTCCTTGACTAGATGGGTTTGTATCGGATACATACATGCATAAGGGTTGGTGAACTTAACAAGGCTATCATAAAGGTTATGGGCCTTGGGGCATAAAGGTTGGGCGCCGGGGCATAGAGATGTCACCCAACAACAAGAGTCATATAGAGATATGATTAGCAAGGTGTTGCTTACCGAATTACCTTGTCTCCTAGCGGTGATGCAAAAGCTCACTAGTAGACTCGTTAATTGCGGATCTTGAATCGCTAAGAATCAATAGAGGGATGTTGATTTTAGTGGGAGTACATTCTATTAAATTTGTTTAATACAGTTTACTCTATCATGGTTTTATTTGTCTTAGTATTTTGCATTTCCTATTGTAGATCAATGGCATCTAGCAACCGCGCACACCCTTTTGCTTTGCGATCGATTCTTGAGAAAGAAAAATTAAATGGAACAAACTATTCGGACTGGGTCCGTAACCTGAGAATTGTTCTCAGGGCAGATAAAAAGGAAAACGTTCTGGACACCCCAATCCCGAAGAGCTCGCTAACATAATTGCTTCTTTATTAAAACTGCCTACAAGAAAGCATGTGATGACTCTCTTGAGGTTAGCTGTCTTATGCTTGCATGCATGGAACCTGACCTTCAAAAGCAGTTTGAGGATCAGGAAGCGTATGATATGATCATGGCGCTTAAGGACATGTTCCAGACACAGGCCAGGACTGAACGATTCAATGTCTCTAAGGCTTTTCTGGAATGCAAGTTAACAGAAGGTGCACCCGTAGGCCCACATGTGATCAAAATGGTTGGTTCTGATCGGACTTTGGATAAACTTGGTTTTCCAATTAGCCAAGAGTTGGCAACTGATTTCATTTTGGCATCTCTTCCACCTAGCTATGGACATTTCATTTCGAACTACCATATGCATGGGGTGGAAAAGGGCCTTAATGAGCTTTGTGGGATGCTCAAAACAGCAGAGAGTGACATTAAGAAGTGTGCAGGCCCTAGCCATGTGATGGTCAAGTAACAAGTCCACTTCAAGAAAAGGGTAGGAAGCCATGGGCAAAGAATAAGGGCAAGGCTAAAGATATGATCTCGAAATAGCGCCTAAGCCTAATCTTTGGACTCGAGCCGAGACAAGATGCTTCTATTGTAAAGCGCCATTTGGAAGAGAAACTGCAAGAAGTACCTGGATTCCGAGGAATGCAAGAAGAAGGCTGGAAGTAAGACTTCCACCCAAGGTACACTTGTCATAAATGTTTTAGACATTTTTCTCGCTGATTCTCCTATTAACTCTTGGGTATTTGATCTGGGATCGCTTGCTCACATTTGCAACTCGATCACGGGGCTAATAAGAAGTAGAGGAGTCGCAAGAGGTGAAGTTGATTTTCGCGTCGGAAATAAAGCAAGGGTTCTTTGCGTTGACCGTCGGCACCATGCAACTTCACTTCCTTCGAGATTTATTATGGAATTGAATAATTGTTATTATGTTCCTAGTATGAGTCGAAACATTTTATCCCCTCATGTTTGATGAGAGATGGTTATTCATTTGCAAGTAAAGACAATGGTTGTTTGATCTCTAAAATGAAATGTTTATGGCTTTTAGCCCATTGTGAATGGGTTATTTATTTTAAATCTTGATGATCGCCTATCTTTAACATAAATGCTAAAAGACTTGACCTAATGATTTGAATCCCACCTATGTTTGGCATTGTCGTTTGGGTCACATAAGTAAAAAGCGCATGAAGAAGCTCCATGATGATGGTCTTCTAACTTCGTTTGATTTGAATCATACGAGACATGTGAAGCTTGTTTGCTTGGTAAGATGACCAAGTCACCTTTCAAAGGTTCTTTTGAGAGGCGTCGGACTTGTTGGAAATCATACATCTTGATGTATGTGGACCAATGAGCACGATCGCTAGAGGTGGATTTCATTACTTCATAACTTTCATCGATGATTTTAGTAGATATGGCTATGTCTACTTAATGAAGCATAAGTCCTGAAACTTTTGAAAAGTTCAAAGAGTTCCGAATGAAGTTGAAAATCAACGTGCCAAGAAAATTAAGGCTCTGCGATCTGATCGTGGTGGCGAGTATTTGAGTCATGAATTTAGCAATCATCTGAAGAGTTGCGGAATTGTTCCACAGCTAACACCGCCCGGAACGCCTCAAAGAAACGGGGTATCCGAGCGGCGTAATCGGACCTTGTTGGACATGGTTCGATCGATGATGAGCCAGTCAGATCTACCATTATCATTTTGGGGTTACGCTCTAGAAACGACAGCTTTCACACTTAATAGGGTACCGTCTAAATCCGTAGTTAAGACACCATATGAGATATGGACTGGGAAGAGTCACAGTTTGTCTTTTCTAAAGATTTGGGGATGTGAGGCGTTTGTCAAGCGACTAAAGTCGGACAAGCTCACACCCAAGTCGGATAAATGCATTTTAAATGGGATATCCGGAAACCTTTGGATATTACTTCTACAACCGACTAGAGGGCAAAGTGTTTGTCGCTCAAGTGGTGTTTTCCTAGAAAAGAGTTTCTCAACAGGAGACAAGTGGAAGAACAGTGCGACTTGAAGAGGTTCAAGATGAACCAATCGGGAAGACTTCGACGAATGATGCCCACGTGGCGAGAACAAGTTGAGAACCCATGGCAAAGGAAGCACCACCACCACGAAGGTCGGAAGGCTCCAATCGCGAGATATGTTATTGTTAGACAATGATGAGCCTCGACCTATGCGGAAGCAATGATGGACCAGACTCGAGAAATGGCATATTGCCATGAGATCCGAGATAGCATCCATGGGAGACAATCAAGTTTGGAACTTGGTTGACCCGCCGATGGTGTTAAAACCATAGAGTGCAAATGGATCTATAAAAGAAGATTGATATGGATGGAAATGTTCATATCCATAAAGCTCGACTTATCGCAAAGGTTTTCGGCAAGTTCAAGGAGTTGACTACGATGAGACCTTCTACTTTGTGGCGATGCTTAAATCTATAAGAATCATTCTAGCTATTGTTGCATATTTCGACTATGAGATATGGCGGATGGATGTCAAAACGGCTTTCCTTAATGGAAATTTAACCGAGGACGTGTATATGATACTGCCGAGGGTTTTGTCGATCAAACAATGCTAGAAAAGTATGCAAACTTCAAAAATCCATTTATGGATTGAAGCAAGCATCTCGAGTTGGAACATTCGTTTTGATGAAGTGGTCAAAGGGTTTGGCTTCATCAAAAGCGAAGAAGAATCTTGTGTTTACAAGAAGGCAAGTGGGAGCTCGCTCGTATTTCTAATCTTATATGTAGATGACATATTCTTGATTGGAAATGATATTCCTATGCTCGAGTCGTTAAGACCTCACCGAAAAATAGTTTTTCAATGAAGGACTTAGGGAAGCGCATATATTTTGGGTATTAAGATCTATAGAGATAGATGAAAAAGGCTAATAGGATTAAGCCGAGTACTTACATTGACAAAGTGTTGAAACGGTTCAACATGGGGAGGCAAAGAAAGGTTTCTTGCCCATGTCTCATGGCATAAATCTTGGCAAGACTCGGTGTCCTTCGACAAGCGATGGCGAGATCGCATGAGTAAGATTCCATATGCTTGACCATTGGATCTATCATGTATGCTATGATATGTACTCGCCCAGATGTTTCCTATGCTCTAAGTGTTACGAGCAGATACCAAGCTGATCCCGGTGAGAGTCACTGGACAGCGGTTAAAAACATCCTCAAGTATTTGAGAAGAACTAAGGATGTATTCCTTGTCTACGGAGGTGAGGAAGAGCTCGTTGTAAATGGTTACACCGATGCAAGCTTCCAAATCGACAAAGACGATTACAAATCGCAATCGGGTTTTGTGTTCATTTTGAACGGTGGTGCGGTCAGTTGGAAGAGTTCCAAGCAGGAGACTGTTGCTGACTCTACAACGGAGGCCGAGTACATTGCGGCTTCTGAAGCAGCAAAGGAAGGTGTTTGGATAAGGAAGTTCATAAGCGAACTAGGTGTGGTTCCTAGTGCGTGCGATCCTCTGGATCTTTCTTTGTGATAACAAGGGGCCATTCGCAAGCCAAGGAGCCGAGGAATCACCAAAGAACAAACACATCTTCTGGCGGTTTCATCTCATTCGAGAGATCCTCAATCGAGGAGATTTAAAGATATGCAAAATACACACGGATTTGAATATTTGAGATCCTTTGACGAAGCCTCTTCCACGACCTAAGCATGAGGCACACACAAGAGCTATGGGTATTAGATATCTTCTAGATTGACTCTAGTGCAAGTGGGAGATCTGTTGGAAATATGCCTAGAGGCAATCATAGAGATGATGATATTTCGTTGTATCCATGATTTAATAAATGTTCCTTGAATATTGCCTTTGTGTTGATTAACAAGTATGTGACTTGTTTGTGAAACTCTTCACTTGTATGGTTATTCTAAAGATTGTCCCTAGTCGAGTTCATGTGAGGACACATGTGAATGATGGATTAGCACATGTATCGGTTGATGACCATGTTTCATAGGTCATAGACATGGAGATGTCAAACCAATAATGTGGACACATGTTTAGAACATGGGGTTGGACCGACCCAACATGAGACATAACAATTATACTTATGGTTCTCTCTACACAATGTGTACGCCTTGTCCTTAGACACGAGATTATGCATGTACTTGAGATGTGAATCGACCTACTTAGGGGCTATCAAACGCTACTCAATGTGAGGGTAGTTATAAAGGTAGCTTTCGGGTTTGTCATGAAGCATCTTTGCAAGGCATGGTCGGTCGAGATGGGATTTGCCCTCTCTACCGAGAGAGATATCTCTGGGCCCCTCGAGTGATCGGATCGAAATGCATGGCCATGCTACTTAAGGTTAAGAGTTAACCTAGTAAGGGATTCCAATCACGGGATCGAGAAAGAGTGGTCACTTGGAGCTCGGCCGAATATCGTGAGGCAAAGGGATTGGCATGTACATAACGTTGTGATGGTTCGTCGATATGATCTTTGTGTGCGTTTAGGAGTTGGCACGTCTTGCTAGAGACCACTACCAACTATTGACCAAGTATGTATACTCGCGTCATGTCTAAACATCGTGAACCTATAGGGTCACACACTTAAGAAATTGAAGCCTAATTCGGATTGGATCCGATTAGATCGGGCATTGAGTCCTAATGGGCCTCTATTAGTAAAGCCCATTGTAAGGACGTCTATAAAAAGGAGGGCAAGGCGCCTGAGGTTTGATGATGAGTTTTTCGTGACACCATCAAACCTGGCCGCCACCCTCCGCCCTAATCGCTCGCGCGGATCTAGTAGTCCGGCGGCGACGCTTCCTCCGTCGACGTGGATACCTTTGGAGGTCGCTGCATCAGAAGCGTTTGGACGAACCACAAGAGAGGAGTCAGACGTGGGGCGCCGCGACGAGGACGAGGAAGTAGTACGACTACTCTACCCCGACGTCTTTGCATCAACTTAGTGCGACTACTCGCCTCGACGCGTCTTGCATCAATTCCGCACTTGGCGTCTAGTGGTAAGACCGTGATCTATAACTACTGATGATCTTGGTTTACGGGTAGAATTTTTATTAATTTGCGCTAGTGTAGCCTACCCGTGGCCCTTCAGTGGAGAGGCGTACACTTCCTGGGTTTCGACCTCGCCACGCTTACAAGGCCTTATTAGGCCCAAAACGGTGACGCAGCACCTTATTTCAATGTCTCTGACCAACACCCAACGTGGTCGCCATCGGTCGTAGGCACGGTCGTGGGATCGGTCATATAGCTGAGACACAGTCGTGGGGCCGGTCGTGAGCTTGAGACACAGTCGTGATCTGGCGAGATCTGGTCGTAGAAGCGGTACACACAGTCGTGAGCTTGCAGATCCTGAGAGAACAGGGTCAACGAGAACTGGTCGTAGCCCTTGGAAACCTGGGCGTAGACGGTTTGGATCCTCCCCATTATTCCTAAGTAATAGAAGATCACAATTTTTAGGTAGCATACCATTCTGCATAGATAAATTATTAGCACCTAGAAACGAGCTCACCTCATAATTTAAGTGACGTGCACGAGCTCTTGTCATAGGACCTTGTAGTTTAGCAACCGGATCTGGAGTCGTCCTCATAATTTGTGTAGTGCGTGTATCCGAAGGAGTGATGTCCTCATCAGTTTGCATGTTAGCCGTAATAACACCTCCGCTCCTCTCCGGCTAGCCACCGGTATAGGCCGGCTCAACCATTGTAACCACCATCATTAGAAGCGCATGGCTATTAGGAACCTGTGCATGCCCTTGGCCGACGCCGCCATGGCCGAAATCGCCGGCGGTGAGCTCGGGAACGAGCTCGAGCATGTTATCGTACGTCGACATCACTGTAGCAGAGCCATTAGGGCACTGATTCGGTCATTAAATGCCTAATGATTGGTTTAGTCATTAAGTGCTGTCTTAACGTTTTAAGTGTGCCACTTACACGTGGGTCCCGCGCACATAAAACAGGAGCTTTAAGTGAAAGAACAGAGAGACTGACTTGTGGGCCCAAGCACTTAAGGCCCGTGAGCTGTGCACATGCACCGGTGGACCAAGTCCGTGGAATAAAGTCACTAACGGACGGGCCCCACCTATCAGATCTGAAATTTAAATCAGAGTTACAAAGGAAAACACACTATTCACCAGGCCCACTGGTCAGTGACTGCGGCTAGTGCGGCACCAGTGTAAAAAAGTAGTAAATGCTTTATAAAATTCAAAATGCATTAATCTGCACACTGAAAAAATGAATAACTTCAAAAATACATAACTAATTCATCTCAACCTCAAAATGGATGAAACCAGCGCTAATAATTGTCATTTTTAATGAACTTTATATTAAAATTGGTTTCAATCTTGTCTCTATAGCTGAGAGTATTATTTTGGAAATTGATCCATAACTCTATTATTTTTCCAATACAAAAAGGTTGATAATTTGAAAAATGTATAACTAATTCATAAAAACTCCAAATGTGATGAACCCAAATTTTTTGGACTTGTAATAATATTCTATATTTATCTATATAATCCTTTGTCTCACCACAGCTCTACAAATTTTGGCCAAATAATTAAATTAGGTGAATAGTATCAAATTGCATTTTCTAGAAATCTGAAATTCAAACCATCATAACTCTCACATACTAAGTCCAAATAGAATAATTATTTTACCTAAATTCATCTAAAATCATGCACTAGCCACTGTAGAAAAATCATGCATTTTTTGAGCACTTTGATTTTTGAAGTATTTCTCGGTGTTTATCGATATCGTTAATTCTATAGATTCCGAGGCTATTGATATTGACTCATACGCTACCGAGAGTGAACAACTGAACTACCAGCAAGGCAAGCATCATTTGAACTTTCTTTTGCATCATATTTGACCCCAGTTCTGATAAGTTAGTGCAATGATAATTGCTTGCGTGCTATCTTGATAATGTCGCTATTTTTGTGATGTGTAGATTAGTTATATCCTATTCATTGAGGATAATCTTGAATTATTCCAGTACCACATGCTTAAGATAGGAATGTATGAATTATATTGTTCGGGTTTGCTTAGTCATGCAAGTCTAGAAACGGTAGTTTGATTGTCGGGAATAACCCAACAATTATGGGCAACACTCACTTTCTTATATTCATTTTGTTTCAGATCTTTGTATCTATTTTATGAGATAATTTTTATCATTTTAAATGAGTTTTGGGTCTGGACAAGTGGTTGCTAGTGAGGGTGCCTTCGTGCACGAGATCGGGTATGTGGTTGTCTTGTCCGGACCATTAAGGGCTGAACTTTGGTAACATCATTGATTCAAGTAAAACTCGTGCTACCACACGCGGGATACGGGTACTGTACGGTTAAGTAAGGGGAATGTTTTATTGTGTTATGTCCCAAGGTGGTGTAAGGGCACTTGTGTTCGACCATTTGTCCTTAGGAACCGATGTAATTTTCTATAGTGTGCATGGGAGCACCCATTTTGGTTATTTACATTGCATCGGTATTTCCAATATAACTTGTGAGCCGCTTAGCAAGTGCTATCTGTCTCTTGTACTAAGTAAGGGACCATCTTGCAAGGGGGACTTATCTCAATAGGATGTTCTTGCTAAAAACGACCGTATCTCGATTCTCCCCGGTCGATACACGATAGGAAGTGTGTTACTTCCGGTGGCTTATAGGCTAGTCGAGTCGTGTGGGTAAAGTAGTACACCTCTGCAGAGATAAATCTATTTGAATAGCCGTGTCCACAGTTACGGACGACCGCTTGAGCTCGGGAGTTACTATCATTAGACTTTGTATTTAATTTGTGGGTAAAATCGGTATTCGGCATGAATGGGATGTTCATGTATTTTGTTGTATCAAAGTGGGCTGCCACTTTGGTGTTTGTTTGATTCATTTATTATTCAATTTATCACTTATTCACATGCTTTACTTCTAATTCAAATCTGTTTTTAAAATGGCAATTGATAAACTAGTATGTGTAGGTTGAAAATTGTTGTGTCTTTTGCAAAACTAAGCCAATATGAGCCATCCTTTGGAATAACCTCTAGAATAATTAATTTTTATTTTTGTAAGACTTGGGAGTACATTTGTACTCAACCTGGATGTTGCAATTTCAGGTGAGGAAAACTTTGAGCCCGATGAGCTCGCTAGTGTCGATTTAGGCGACACTGACAAGTAGTGCTATTATTTAACTCCCAATCGGATGTTGATGGATTATGGGGCATACCATGCTGGACTTTTGGTTTATTTACATTGCTTCCACTGTTACCTTATGATCCTATTTGAATTTGGCCGGTCGGCCACTTGTAATAGTTGTAGACTTGAACTATTATGATGTACGTCTTTTGAACTATGAATGTATGAATGTTGTATGGATGTGATCAATGCTATATGTGAGTTTGAGGCATGTTGGTCGCTGATCTTGGGAGCCAACATGATCTCATGCTTGCTGTCCGTGGCTTCCAATTTAACTCACTAAGGGTAGTGCTTGGACTGTTGGAGAACCGATAGTCATGTAGTGCTCGCAGAGGTGCAGTATGCATGATCATCGAGGCTCTAGTTTTCGGTCAAGCTTCTCGCTTAGATGGAGTTAAGTTGGAATCCACTCACAGGAGACCCAGAGTTATCTCCATAAGGCTAGGAATGCCTTGGTCTTAAGGAAATAACCGAGGGGGTTCCCACATTCCTCTTCTTCTTCTTGGCCGGCCAATCACCCGGGTATCCTTCCTTCTTCCTCCACTTGGCCGGCAGCAACAAGGGCCTTCTTCACTCGCAGCGGGGGGCTTCACTAGAGGAGGAGGTGCTGTTGGAGGTGCTGGGGCGTAGGGGTGGCGACCAAAGGGGGTATGGGGGTGGCGGCCAAAGGGAGGGCGTAATAGGAGGGTGGGGGGTGTAACATCTCAATTTTCTGAGCCTTTTTGAAAATTTTCAAAATAAAAAGAACCATTTGGTTTTGTTGAAGTTCTAAAGCTTAACTTGAGATTTTGGAATTTAAAAGTGTTTAAATGGCTAAAACAAACTTCAACTAATCCAATAGTTTGGTTTTTTTGAGTTTGTTGGAGTTCTTTGGTGTTGAAATCCCTTTACTCTGTTCGTTCCGTTTTCTCCTTGGCTCAACCCTCCTCCCTTTGGGTTTAGACCTCCCTTGTGGTTTAGACCTCCCTTTGGGTTAAGACCTGCCTCTCGGTTTAGACTGAAGGGCTACGGGTAGGCTACACTAGCGCAAATAATAAAAATTCTACCCGTAAACCAAGATCACTGCAGGTTATAGATCACGGTCTTACCACTAGACACGCAGTGCGTAAATTGATGCAACCGTCGAGGCGGAGTAGTCGACACTTCCTCGTCCTCGTCGCGGCGTCCCACGTCAGCTCCTCTCTTGCGGTTCGTCCAAACGCTTCTGAGATGGCGCCTCAAAGGTATCCACACGCACGGGAGGAAGCGACGACGCCGGACTACTAGATCCGCGCGGCGACTAGGGCGTGGGAGGGTGGCGGCGAGGTTTGAGGAGGTCACGAAAAACTCATCGCCAATCTCAGTGCGCCTTGCCCTCCTTTTATAGATGTCCTTACAATGGGCTTCTACTAATAGAGGCCCATTAGGACCCAATGCCCAGATCTAATTCGGATCCAATCCGAATTAGGCTTCACTTCAACTTATAAGTGTGTGACCCTATAGGTTCACGTATGTTTAGACATGACGCGAGTATACATACTTGGTCAATAGTTGGTAGCGGCCTCTAGCAAGGCGTGCCAACTCCTAAACGCACACAAAGATCATATCGACGAACCATCACAGCGTTATGTACATGCCAATCCCTTTGCCTCACGATATTCGGTCGAGCTCCAAGTGACCACTCTATCTCGATCCTGTGATCCGGAATCCCTTACTAGGTTAACTCTTAACCTTAAGTAGCATGGCCATGCATTTCGGATCCGATCACTCGAGGGCCCAGAGATATCTCTCTCGTAGAGAGGGCAAATCCCATCTCGACCGACCATGCCTCGCAAAGATGCTTCATGACAAACCCGAAAGCTACCTTTATAACTACCCGATTCTGAGTAGCGTTTGATAGCCCTAAGTAGGTCGATTCACATCTCAAGTACATGCGACAATCTCGTGTCTAAGGACAAAGGCGTACACATTGTGTAGAGAGAACCATAAGTATAATTGTTATGTCTCATGTTGGGTCGGTCCAACCCCATGTTCTAAACATGTGTCCACATTATTGGTTTGACATCTCCATGTCTATGACCTATGAAACATGGTCATCAACCGATACATGTGCTAATCCATCATTCACGTGTGTCCTCACATGAACTCCGACTAGGGACAACTTTAGAATAACCATATAAGTAAAGAGTTTCACAAACAAGTCACATACTTGTTAATCAACACAAAGGTAATTTTCAAGGAACATTTATTAAATCATGGATACAACGAAATATCATCATCTCTATGATTGCCTCTAGGGCATATCTCCAACATAGACGTCCCTTGTGGTTTAGACCTTCCCTTTCGTTTGGACCTCCCCTTAGGTCTAGACCTTCCCTTTCGTTTGGACCTCCCCTTAGGTCCAGACCCCCCTTTCGTTTGGACCTCCCTGTTTGACCGCGACCTCCCTTTGACTGCGACCTCCCCCTTTGACCGTGACCTCCCTCTGTGGCCGCGACCTCCCCCTTTGACCGTGACCTCCCCCTTTGACCGCAGCCTCCCTCTGTGGCCGCGACCTCCCCCTTTGACTGTGACTTCCCCCTTTGACCGCGACCTCCCTCTATGGCCGCGACCTCCCCCTTTGACCGTGACCTCCCTCTTTGACCGTGACCACTCCTTGGGTCACGACCTCCTCGTTGGTCACGACCTCCTCTTAGGTCGCGACCTCCCTTTTGACTGGCCCCACCTGTCAGCTCTGTTCACCTTATTTTTTCTCCCATTGCGTCACTACTAACGCAAAGGTCCTTGAGCATTAAATGTTGTTGTGTTGCATTAAATGTTGTCTTTTCTGCAGTAACCGTTTCTCCCTCTTGTCTCCTCCCAGACCTCCTCCCATCTCCTCCTTCACCTACCCTTGAACTCGCGTGAGCCTCTGAGTCTCTCAGTGACTCTCCCAAGCTATAAAAGCCTGAGCATCCCTTTTTTTATCTCCTTTAGCCTCACTCAACTCTCTTGCTCTCATCCAGCTTCACCTTGCTTGAAGTTTTGCCACCGTCTGCTGGAGCCTGCGCCGTCACATCCTCCTCAGGACCTCCTCCTTGGGAACTCCTCATGACCTCCTCCTCAGGACCTCCCTCGACCTCAGTTGGACCTCCTCCCGAGAGCCCGTTCCTATTTCATCTATTTCAGTGCCTTTTCTTTTGGTTCTAGTTTGATAGTTTTCACTTTTGTTTGGATTCGTTGCATTTATTTGGTTCTTTTCGCACGTGTAGATTCCAGCGTCTCTAAAGAGTTCTTGGACCCGGTGACCTGTACTGAAGCATCTCAGCTCTTCAGCGAAGGCAAGTCATAGACCTTTGATCATATCAATCCCAGTTTAGAAAATTACTTTGTTTTATACCAACATGCATGGCTATTTGTAAAAAAATGGTTTTGGAAAAATAGCTACATACCTACTCGACAGTATGACTCCTTGAATAATTTTACTTGACATGTTGACATGAACTCTTTGGACACCATAGGTTGGGTAATCTTAGTTGGACATCTTTGAGATACCAACATGGGTGCGTATATTGCTTAGCCCAGCTCTTAGTTGTGACGTCTCTCGATCACATGATTCAATGATGATAAACTTGACTAAATGACATATGGAATTGTGGTGCGATACCATTGATGTGCAACTGTGGTGCGAGATCACAGTTGTATCATTTGTGGTGTGATGCCGCTGTTAATAAAAAATTTTGTGCCATGACCAGGGTGGTCATTTGGTCGGGTTGAACCCAAAAATGATTTTTGCTCGGGCGAGTGGTCGGTGGCAAAGGCGAAATGCGCGAGGCAAAGTGCGGGGGGCACTGAGGTGCGTGAGGCACATGAGAATGCGGAAAGCCTCGCCTCAGCAACAACTAAGTACTTAACCTTGTAAGCCATTAATCCAGGCCATACCGTGCAACCACATGTCCAGGATGGGGTGGACCTGGCCAACTAATTAGCGATGTTTTGATTTGGTTCTATTGTGTTTGTTGAATTGGCGCAAGAGGGGGCCAGGAATGGCGAAACCTTAGCGGGCAGAACCGAGTCAAAAATAGAGCTTTGTAAAGGCCTTGTCACGTGCTCTAGACTGCTTACCAAAGGTAGTGAGCAGGGGCATCGACGGGTGCCCGACCAACAAGAGAAGTCGTGTCTTGTGGGTAAAGCTATACAACCTCTGCAGAGTATAAATCTATTTGAATAGTCGTGTCCTCGGTTATGGACATGCCTGGTGATTTCACGCAAGGGGTAGACTTTCTCAAAACTTGTTGGTCTTGGTTGGTTCCGAGTGGTCTAAGTAGTGACCAGGGTGGTCACGAGTGGTCCGGGAAGTGATCAGGGTGATCACGAGTCATTTCAAAAGAACCTTGATTACTTATGTAATAATCTTTCAACTTGTGCTTTGCAATCTACTTACTGTATTTCCATTCAATATTGCTTTCTGCAAAGTAACCATAAAGACCTCCTTGTCAAGCCTTGCATGAATACTATTTGCATACTTTTCAAGGCTTGCTGAGTACATTCAAAGTACTCATGGCTTTGTGCCCTCTGGTTAATCAGCAGCTAAAGACCACCCAGTGACCTCCGACCTCTTCGAAGACGAGGTCTTCGAAGACCAGGCGAGCTAGGGGACGTCCCCCACTCGATTGCCTGTGGGCATGTCTGGCGATTTCCACGTGTGTTTTGTGTTCCGCTGTGTTGTAGGCCTGTGCGGTAGACCTCTGTAACAACCTTGACCATAAGGTCTTTTGCTGTTATTATTGATTTGTCTGCTTCATCTTTAGTTTGTTGTATGGCTGTGATCTCATCATGTCGGAACCGTACAGACCAGCTACTGATCTTGGGACTGGTCCAGAATGCACAGTGGGTCTCGGGGGTTGCTTACCCGGGGCGTGACAGGCGGCTAGGGCTTTGGGGGAGGGTGGCGCCTCCCCCCTATGGCCGGCTCCCACAAGCCCTCTTGGGCCAAGGCCCAAGCCCAGGTTGTCTACCCTTTGTAAAAAAACCCCCTCTAATCATTTGTTAAATCGCTTTGCTACTTGGTCCTTCTCCCTAATTTTAATTATTCTCTCTCGAATACATTTGGGGTATTACATGTGGGTCCAAAGAAGAGGGGTCCTATACTTTCTGCTGTACAATGCTTCAAATGGTGACATTTGCAAAACGGGATTGATAGCTGTTGTTGCACGAGAATTCTGCATAAGAAAGATTCTGATCTGAATTCTTTCCATAATCTATAGCAAGGCTCGGAGCATGTCTTCCAGAATCTGGTTTACACGTTTTGTTTGTCTATCTGTTTGGGGATGGTATGCTGTACAGAAATTGGGTCTTGTCCCCAATGCTTCATGTAGGTTCTTCCATAATCTAGATGTGAATTGCGAACCTCTGTCGGACACTATCTTTTTGGGCACTCCATGTAGACATATGATCTTGACCATATACAAGGCTGCTAATTTACTGCTTCTGTAAGTGGTCTTGACGGCAATGAAGTGTGCCACTTTAGTCAAACGGTCCATTACCACCTAAATAGAATCGCATCCTGATTGAGTCCTAGGAAGTCCGGTGATGAAGTCTATACCAAATTCTTCCCACTTCCATTTGGGAATTGGTAATGGCTGCAACAAGCTAGTGGGTCTTTGATGTTCTGCCTTAACTCTTTGGCAAACATCATAGCATGCAACAAACTCACCAATTTGTCACTTCATGCTGACCCACTAATATTTTTTCTTCAGATCCTGGTACATCTTGGTACTTCCTGGATGAATGGAGCAAGGTGATTCACGGGCTTCCTTCATAATCAACTATTTTGTTTCTTGATGATTAGGTACACAAATATAGTTCCCAAACCAGGCGGTACCATGCTCATCCTCTGAAAATCCTAAGCTTTGCCTCTTCTCATGTTCTTCCTGGTTTCTTTAATATCCTCATCATCTTTTTTATTTTCTCTAATTTGACTCAGAACGGTCGGTTGAACTTCTATGGTGTTTACACAGTCCTGGTTGACAAACTCTAAGTTTAGATGCCTCAATTCGTCATACAATCTTTGTTGACTTTCCTGAACCAACATAGTATGGCAATACCCTTTTCGACTCAAACCATCTGCCACTACATTTGCCTTGCTTGGATGATAATGGATTTCAAGGTCACAATCCTTTATCAATTCCAACCATCTCATTTGCCTGAGATTGCGTTTTGACTGAGTGAAGATGTATTTCAAGTTTTTGAGATCCATAAAAATCTCATAGCGACTACCAATAAGATAATGACACCAAAGTTTCAAGGCATGCACAATTACGTCTAACTCCAAATCATGCGTTAGGTAATTCCGTTCATGAGGCCTCAATTGGCGAGATGCATAAGTCACAACTTTACCTTCCTGCATTAGCACACATCCAAGCCCTGACGAGGGGCATCACAGAAAACCTTAAAGTCCTTATGGATGTTGGGCAAAATCAACACAGGTGCAGAGACTAGCCTTTTCTTCAACTCCTGGAAACTTTGCTCACAAGCATCTTTCCATTCAAACTTCTTCTCTTTCTTCAAAAGCTGAGTCATAAGTCTAGATGTTTTGAAGAAACCTTCGATGAATCTTCAGTAATAACCAGGTAAACCAAGAAAACTCCTCACTTCGGAGATGGACTTGGGCTGCTTCCAATCCATTACGGCTTCAACCTTGGCGGGATCTACTGCAACTCCTCATGCTGACAAAATATGTCTGAGAAAAGCCACTTGGATTAGCCAAAATTCACTCTTGCTGAATTTGGCATAGAGCTGCTGCTCCCTAAGTTTTTCCAAAAATGCCCTGAGATGTTTCTCATGCTCTTCTTTATCTTTTGAATATATGAGAATGCCATCAATGAATACGACCACAAACTTGTCCAATAATTCCATGAATACCTTATTCATCATATTCATGAAATAAGCTGGTGCATTCGTCAAACGAAATGACATTACTGTAAACTTATACAGTCCATATCTTGGGGATGTCTTCTGATCGGATCTTTAGCTGATGATTGCTGGATCTTAAACCAATCTTGGAGAAAATACTTGCTCCTTTCAACTGATCAAAGAGATCGTCGATCCTAGGCAAAGGATACTTGTTGTTGATTATGACCTCATTGAGTAATTTGCAATCCACACACATCCTCGTACTATTGTCCTTCTTTTTGACAAATAGTACCAGTGCTCCCCAAGGTGATGAACTTGGTTGAATATAACCTTTGTCTTGCAATTCTTCAATATGTTTCTTCAATTCTGCTAACTCATTTGCGGGCATTTTGTAGGGTCTCTTTAAAATCGGAGCCGTCCCTAGGATTAGGTCAATTAGGAACAAAATGCCCATATTTGGTGGCATGTCGGGTAATTCTTCAAGATATACATCTAGGTATTCTTGCAGCACTGGTATTTCTTCTAACTTCACTTCCTTCAGACTGGTCAGGATAGAAATTTCTCTAACAGAGGTATTGGGTCTGAATTCTACTTTAATTCCTTGTCCATTTGTGAGCGTGGTAGACCTATTGGCATAGTTTATCTGACCTTGATTCTTGGTTAGTCAATCTATTCTGATAATCACATCCAATCCTTGAGAGTGCAAGACTATTAAGTCTGCCAAGAAGGATACTCCTGATATTTTCAAGGTAAGGTTTAGGCATAGAGAACTAGTCCTCATTTCCAATCCCAGAGAATGGATTATCATAGGGTTAACTGAAGGAGAGGTAGATAACCCATATTTTTACGTAAACTTATTTGAAACAAAAGAATGTGAAGCTCCTTAATCAAATAAAACTGATGCTGGTACTGAATTGACAAGGAACATACCAAGGAACACATCTGGTGCAGTCTGACCTTCTTCAGCTGTGACGTGATTCACATGTCCCTTCATGAATTGAGCTAGTTGCCTTGCAACTTGAGTACTGTCAGAGGCTAGAACTCCCTGATTTGGTCTGGATGGGGTTGCTGGTTGATGCTTTTTCGGGCACTTATTAGCATAGTGCCCCGTTTCATTGCAATGGAAGCAAGTAACTCCTGCAACTGAGGAAGTTGCCTTCTTCTGAAATTGGCCTTCAGAAGAAGTGTTGCGGAAGCCGGAGTTGTTTGGGCACTGGGCTGACACAGGTGCTCTGGATGAAGAAGACTGGAATTTCTCATGTTGAGGTGGTTGAGTGATGCGGGGCTTGGAAAAACCCCTAGAGTTGAACTTCTGAGCTGCCATCTTCCTCTTGCGGTTCTCCATCTCTACGTACTTGCCCTCCTAGCGGATAGCCTTGTTCACAAACTGTTAAAAGTCGGTGTAGTCTTGAGCAATGAGGCGGATAGAGAGATCGTCATTAAGTCCTTCCAAGAAATGTTCTTGCTTGACCTCATCCGTGGCCACATCTTCAGGTGCATAGCGAGCTAGCTGGTTGAACTTGTGTAAGTACTTGTTGACTGAGCGATTTCCTTGGCACAAGGTGCGAAACTCTTTCTTCTTCAGGGTCACTATGCCTGAAGGGATGTGTGCATGGTGGAAGGCCTGCACGAACTCGTTCCAAGTGTATTCTAAGGATCAGCATGAGACTGAGTGAAATTGTTCCACCATTCTGATGCTGGTCCATTCAACTGGTGAGAGGTGAACAGTACCCTCTTGCGATTAGTGCATTGGGCTATATCCAGCTTCTTACTGATTGCCCTAAGCCAATCACTAGCATCCATTGGCTCAGTGCTGTTGGAAAAAGTTAGTGGACGCATCCTCATAAATTTTGACATGCTGGTCCTTTGAGGTGGTGGTGATGGAGCATAGGCTGAAGCTACCTACTGATTCTGATCTGATTAAGTGACTGGGCAAACAGATCAATCAGATGGGACTGGTTGGCCATCAATTGGCGCCAGTCGGGTCCTTTAGCTGGAGAGGGTGATGGCTGCAGAATCAGGTTCTCTTGATAATCCACATTGTCTCTGCCCTAACTGCTGGCACTGCCACTGCCGGTGCGAGTAGTTACCATCTATTAGATCTCTAAGGACTTAGAAAAGAAGAGGAGAAACTAAGGGGATAGAGCGAAAGAAAACAACCCAAACGAAACAACTAACTCAAAAGCTTTTCCAAATAACTTTAATAGCTTTATACAACATTCTACTCGATCGAGACTCTTAATCTGATAGAATGTCTCAATGCACAGAATGAGCCATGGCAAACTTAGACTATATGGTTTGGCTGATATCATGATCTTCGGCTCACGGTTTTTTATGATTCTTGCATAACAATGCTCTCTTGATAGCTTCATGTCTTTATGGTCTTGAACATAATGGTTAATAATCGTGTGACCATCTATAGAAATTTTCAAGGGAAAGATGATCAGTTTAACATTATAAAATGGTGAAGAAAGAACAAGGTAAAAAATAATTGCTATGAAGAAGCTAAGGATAGATAGATGACCAAGATGAGGAGAGAAAAAATTATTTTTCTTGATATATAAAATAAGTTTTGAAGTTTTCCAACTGTCAACCATTCTAACTAGGTCACGACCTACAGTCGATATAGCTCTGATACCACTTTTGTCAAACCCGGGAACGAAAGATCCCAGATTCTCTGTGTCTCATATACTAGTCCAGGAACAGCTAGTGTACATAGTCAAATAAAAATGATAGCAAAACCATAATATACGATTCATTCATAATAATCCAAGTCTGTTACAAAAGGGAATAAGGCCAAAAGCAAAGTACAGCGAAAGCATAAATAATAAGGTAGGCTACACGATTAGCCACAGGCATCGTTTGGGGGCGTAGCCTAGTCGTCCAGGTTCTCACCCTCCTCGTAGTACTCCTCCTTTGAACAACAATGTATTAAGCAAGGGTGAGTACAAATAAATGTACTCCGCAAGTTACACCCAATAACAGAGATAATGCATACAGGATATTGTCAAAGGAAGGCTTATAGGGCTCAATTTGCATAAAGCGAATTTTTCTATTTAAATATTCTTACTAAGTTCCAAAGCAGTTTATTCCATAATTAAAATCAACTTTACTCACAAGAGATAATTTTGCTTAACATGTTGGCCAAGACACGATTCCGAAGGCGTGCGACTAAGCAATTATTAATAGGCTTTTACAATGTTCTACCCTAAAGTTATTATGCCCGCTAAGGTTTCACTTCCATTGGGCTAACCACCTGTTGGGAACCCCCTCTTGCGCCAAGTGGGAATACTTTCTAACCAACACCCACACATCAACATGGCACAATTAACAATGAGGTATTACAAATTACTTATCCTAATCTGTCCCATTCCAGACTTGTGATAGTATAATGGAGCTTTGCAAGATACGGCTCGAAAACCGGTCCTTAACCAACTTAGGCAACATTCTGTAAACCCTAGACTCGATCATTAAAATGAATCGGTCTTGTGCATTAACTTGCACCATACCAACATCCATTTTACCCAAGTCTAAACCATTTTTATTTTCTTTTTCATGTCAAAACATTTTCCAATATTTCTATGGCAAACAATACCATAGTTTCACCTCTAAATCATGAATGAATAATTTGGCTAAATTCCCTAAATCAATATTTTTGGTCTAAGCTTTGACTAAGCATAATTTTTCAATCTGTTCTAGCCATACTAATGTACTAACCAGATTTTCAACTAAGGTAACAAGGAATGGTTAATTTAATGACAAATTTGGTTGTACAATGGAATTGGGAATAACTATAAAGTTAAAACAGGAATTTAAATTGCTTGAATTTAAATAAGCATGCAATAATAATTTAAAATAGAATTTAAATAATTTAAAACACTAGGATTCAAATATGATCAGAGATGTAACTTGCCTTGCTCAAATGTTTGAGGGTCTAATTCTTCAAATAATTCAGGTTCTCTGGAATCATCGAAATCTATACGAAAAAACGAGCCAAATTCAAATAAATTAAAATAAACTCAAAATTAAATAATTTCAGTATATATAGCTTGATCTTGATTTAGATGAATTTTGAAAAACGAATCGATAGAATCGGAGTTCGTATGAAGAAGAATGAACATCCGGATGTTTGATTTTCACATGAAATGATGAAAATCAGAAAATGAGATTGGAATATTCCTGGAAGATGCTTTCTGATTTTTGACATGCAAAACCTGGCTGACAAAGGGGCTCACCTGGAAGAGAAAGCAAGAGAAAAAGAGAAAAGAAGAGCCAATGACTTGGGAACCCCACATGGAAGTGACTCGAGAATAGAAAGAAGCAATAGAGCACAATGCAGGGAGGCTCGGGCTCGACGGGCTCGGCAGTGGTCTTGGCGAGGAGGCGTGATCGCCAACAAGGGCAAATGGGTCTCCCACGAGGGAGGTGGTGGACGGCATGGCGCAAGCAAAAATGGCACATGGGCGGCCAAGACAAAGCGATGGCACTCCGGTGATGGGGAGAGGAGACTAGCGTGAGCATCGGCTCCCTACGGCAGGAGAAGGAAGAAAATAAAAGAAAAGAGAAAGGGAGAAAGAAAAAGAAAGAAAGGAAAGAAAAGAAAAAAATCAAAAGGAAAATGAAGAAAAAGGGAAGAGAAAAGGAAAAGGCTTTCGCCCAAGAAAATTCAAATTTCAAAATTTGAATTTGGATTTTGGTGAAGAAAATTTGAATTGAGGCAAAACAACTTGGATTTGACTTTCGGGTTTGGAAATTTAATTAAATACGAAAACTCCAAAATAAATCCAACACTTTGAATTAATTAATTTAAATTAAATTTTACAACAAATAAAATAAATGTTGGAAAAATAGAAAATAAATCGGATTGCAAGAAACAACAAAGAACTTAGAGAAAATCCTAGAAAATCCAATAAACCCCTTTTGAATTTAATTGATGTTTGATATAATCATTTAAAATGTTTTCATTTTTTAAAATTTCAATTTAAGCTTTAATTAATTTAATAAAATTCAACTGATTTATTTTATTTCAAAATTTTCAAAAGACCCAAAAATTGGGATGTTACAAGTGATTTCATTCGCATATAGCTACCTCAAGTAATTTCGGATACTGTAAAGCAAGATGACATCCATGTGCCTATGTGTTGCAACATATTTTAAATAAATGACAGCATATGTTTTAAACTCTCGAAAACAAAATAATCTAACTTTCCCTTTAAACATAAGTTGGTTGCTCGTGAAACTAACTTTTTTACAAAATATTTGAATTCATGTGTGTTGCTATGGCCTTCATCATGCCTTCGATATTGGTGCAGAGCCTGGCCGAGATTTGGTTTGGCACATTTAGCCACTGTTGTTGAGCTTAGCATGTACCATGCCCTTGGCTCTGCCCTGCATCGCGCTCATCGCTATGCTTGGCTTACACCACACCCTTGGCTCCATCGCTACACCTGACCAAGCTCTGTTACATATAAGATGTGGTGGAATCAACTAATATCTAGAAATTCAGTTAGTCACAATTGTTAAAGGACAGATCCCACTAAATAATCAAACTGCATGCGGATGTAAACAGAGTGAAATGATTAATTAAACAAATGTTAACTAGTCCCGCTCAACTAGACTCACAGAAGTGACTAGCCTTGAACAGTGTGAGAAAGGAGCCCAGAAATCTGAAAATAGAAATGCGTAGATGCAAGGATTCAAATTACAATAATAAACTGTATCACCAAAACCTTAGTATAATCTCACCATACTTAACATGTAATTAAGGCTCTAGTACCAATTCACGGTTCTGCGTCTACACTCTACAGGGGAAAAATGCAAACCCACGAAAAATGCAATCTTATAAAACCATTATGCCAACAGAATGAATATTTGAATTTAGAAACTAACTAAAACCTAGAAACAGATCAAAATGCAAATGAGCTTGCGTTTGTTAAAAAAATCGCCCGAACAAATAAATAACCCATTTAAACTGTCTTGAGAACTAGCAATGTCTCACAACAAGACCCATTTCACCCTGTTGGCCGCCATCATCACGCTGCTTCAATGAATTTTGGCAACAAAATATAGATTAGTTATGGATCAATCTATGTTTTTTTAAAAAATTCATTACCAATCTAAAAGGGGAGGAGGTCCTGGTTGTGACAGGTATCAATCTATTATGGTTAGGTCTCAATCTCCAAATAACACAATCACTGTGATGCCATGTGAAGCAAACCCTACCAAGAGAGCAAAATTAAGAATGGAAACACAATCAATCAATTCGGTGGTACCAATGCCAACAACTCACAAACCAAGAAAATGACCGAGATGTGATCAGGCTCATAAACAGGCACACTAATGAACACCAGGACACAGACATGGCTCATCACTACAGGTGGTGGTGATAGACTTCTTGGCTAGACGTTCGGTTGGACCCACCGGCTGTGGCCGCCGAGCTCCGCTGTCGCTCTCCCGAGGAAGGCACGAGCTAGTTGGGGGTGACGATATCAAGCGTGGTGGGCCACAAGGGAGGAAGCTGGCCAGGGTGCGATGGGGACAGTGACTATTGTGACTACGACATTAGGGGAGGAGGAGTTGGTCGTGCGTGGCAGCGAGTGCTCCTTGCGCCGTCTAGGGGAGGAGGACGTGGCTGGCAGGTGGCAGCGAGGGCAACTTGTGGCTTCTAGAGGAGGAGGAATTGTCGGGGGAAGGGGGATGTATTAGTCGGGAGTCGTGTGGATTGGGAAGGTAGGAGACTAGAGGTGGGGAGCCAGCTTGGAAGAAGGGAGAAGGAATCAGAGGAGGTTGGAAGAGGACGGGAGTAGAGCGAGGTTTTCATGGCCTTGTGTAAGACCCGAGAATTAATACTCCCGAATCCTCTGTGCATTTCTGAACTAGTCCCATGATCAGTAGCTAGTTCACACAGTAAACAAATATGGTAACAAAATCATATCACAACTTTATTAATAAATAACAATAGAGTTGATTACAAAGGAGGCTTACAAGCCAACAATAAAGAACACAGCGGAAGACGAAGAAGATGTAGTAGAGTCCAGTTAATCTGCCACAGGCAATCGACTAGGGTAGCGGCCTAGTCGTCGAGATCCACACCGGTAGCAAAGTTCTTCTCCTCTGAAATTTGTTTGCATAAAGCAAGTATGAGCACAACTACCGTGCTCGCAAGTTACACCCGTCAAATAACAGAATGACATGCATACATGGATGTAACAAAGGATAGCTTAATATGGTTGATTTGCGTAAAACAACATTCTCTTTAAATACTTGTACTAAGTTCCAAAGCAGTTATTTTATAGCTAAAATTCATTTTATAAATCAATTTTATAGTCAGATAACATTCACACATGAATGGTGAAGGATACCCTCCTATCACATGGCTTCCCGCCCAATTCCCATTTGCATAATCCATTTGATGAAGTCTTTTGAATCAAAACCAAAATCTAACTTTGAGAGGCTTTGCTAGCATGTCCTTGACCGTGGACACGGCTATTCGAATAGTTTTACACTCTGCAAAGGTTATACACTTTACCCACATGACATGATTCCTCTAGTTTGTTCGGCATCCGTCAATGCTGCCTCTCACTGCCGAAGGTAAGAAGTCTAGAGTTCATGACAAGGCCTTTACAATGCATCATTCCACCGCAGTCCAGCCTCGCTAAGGTTTCGCCCCCTTTGGATTAACCATCCGTAGGTTCAGGGCCCCCTCTTGCGCCAGGTGGGAATAAAGTAGTCATAAAAGACAGGCCATGAAAGACGACCCACGTACAGACAGGATAAACTGCGATGGAACTCCACAAATTAATCAGCCAGATCCCACGCCCCATTCTAGAGACATGTGGTTGTACGGTGAGGCATAGCCCATTATAGGCATAGCAAAGGATCGCTCAGAGACCGGTCCTTAACTGACTTGGGCGACTTTCCAAATAACCCCTGGGCCTCAATCCTTCCCGGATTGATCCCGTGCATTGACATGCACCAACCAAACAACCATTTCGCCCAAGTACAAACCATCTTTTGATTTTATTTTGTTTTCAAAAATCATTTCCAAGAGTCCATGGTAAAACAATACCATAGCTTAATTTTAAACAAGATTTGAATCATTGGCTAAATTTCCCAAATCAAATACTTTTTGGGTCTAAGCATTGCTAAGCATAAAGTTTTTCAATCAAACGCATCTTGTTAACACTATCGTATTAACAAGAGTTTTATCTAGGGCAACAAGGTATGAGGAATTCAATGTTCAAGATTTGTCAAGTACGAGACCAGTAAGTAAACCATCCGTACTGTGCTCATAATCCCATAATCCAAACTCCAGCAATTATGTAATCCTATACTCCAATATCAAATAGTCTAATATCCACTATATCAGTCTATTTCTATGATCTGACCTCCATCGATCCAACATTCAGTAATGCTCTAATTCTATAATCTGACATCCATCAATCCATTATTCCTTATTTCTAATAATTCAACACCCAACAATCCGATGATTATGTAATATAATTTTCGATATTCCGATATCCAATGATTATCTATTTCTATAATCTATTCCTCGATAATTCATTATCAACAATTATCTACTCCTAGAATCTAAACAAGTTTTATTTCTAAAATCCCACCAAGAGTTAATCCTACAGTCCAACACCCAAGCCAATCAACATTCTATAATGACTACTTCTATAATTCAATCTTAATAGTCCAATATCAATAATTAACTATCTCTACATTTCAATATCCATCGATCACTTATTTTTACATCCGTCATTAATGCATTCCTATGATCCAATCCCCAACCATTCTTTTTCCCTATAATCCAACAATCAACAATTGTATAATTGTAATATCAATACATAAGAATCATGTATTCATATAATCTAATATCCAATGATCATGTTATTCTATAATCCATTCAATATGTCTCTATAATTCAATTTCCAACAATTCCATCTCTGCAATATTTATCAATAGACTATTCCTATAATCCGATATTCAATGATCATGTAATCTTATAATTCAATATTTTCACTTTCTACCTCCAATATATATCACCTTCGAAATGGTTCTCCATACGGTCTATACCGACAATGAATGGCTATACATAGGAGTTGGGTATAACTATAAAGCTTAAAACATGTATTTAAATTACTTGAATATAAATACGTATGCAATAATAATTTAAAACAAAAATTAAATAATTTAAAATAATGGGTGCAAATATGGTCAAGAGTGTAACTTGCCTTGCTTGATTAATCTTTGTTCTCAAACGGTGTCGAAATCCGGTCGTCCGAAGTTGTCGAAATCTATACGCGTAAACGATCCGAATTCAAACAAAATTCAAATAAAATCCAAATAAAAATCCAAAAATTATAAAATAAATACTACTAGGAAGGTATCGACTTTATATGAATTTAGAAAGTTGAATCGAAAGAATCGGAGTTCGTATGAAGGAGAACGAAATTGTAGAAGTTTAAATCTCGAAAATGAGATGCGTATGTAGCTTGCATGGCACTGTTCATTGCATGGCACTGTTCATTCCATGCACGTGAACAGTACCAGCTGGTTTAACCAAGCGCAGTCCGCAGAGAAATGGCGGCGCTGGTGAAAGGGAAAGGAGAGGCGGCCGGCGAAGAACAAAAATGGAATCCCGAGAGCGAGACGGACCTAATGGTGGTTGTCGCGTCACTGGCGAAGGTTCGGTGCTGCGGCGGCGCGCAAAATAGTGTCAGAGGAATAGTAGCACCGATGAGCCGGGGGTGTTTCAGGGAAAAGGAAGGGAGCACTGCGTAGAACGTTGCGAGGCGAAACCAATGGCGTGGACGATGTCGTCGAAAAATAAAAAACGACACCGAAAATAGTGACAGAAGGTGGTTCGGCCGTTGGTGCAATTTTTTTTTTTTTTGCTTGAGGTGAGTTAGAGGGGCGAATTCCAGGGATATGAAGAGAAAGCCGAGGGGCACGCCGCGACATGATTGGCTCGGCGAGATGACCTTCGATGGTGACGCAGTCCGACGGAGAAGTCCTTCGACGGGCGAACATCGGCGTTCCGGGCAAACAGAGAGGATTTAGCGAGTGAGGTTGGCGGCGATTTGAAGATGAAACCATGGGGAACACAACGCTCACCCCGGTTGTCGTGGAATGCGCAAGGTCGGCCGTCGGCGGCGGCGACACGCAAAATGAACCGAATAATTAACGGAAATTAAATAAAATCTAAAAATTATGAAATAAATACTAAAAATAGTAGATGAATTTAGATGAATTTAGGTGAAGGAATCAACGGATTTGGAGCTTGTATGTGGGAGAACGAAATTTTGGAATGAATAAAATGTGTATGTATAAACTTGAAGGCATGACTAGATAATCTATACTGTTCATCGTCTTCTAGTTTGGCTGAAGACAACAGCACGCATGGAGAAAGAAAAGAAATGGCGACACTGGCCAGAGGAAGGGATGGCGGCGGCCGAGAACAGGATAGATGGATCGCTTACCCCGAGACAAGGCCGTAGGAGGTGGCGGCGCGGCGACCGGTGGCTGGTGGTGGCGGCGGCGAGTGCACGGCAGTGCATGGGGTGGCGGTGCTCCGGCTACGGCGACGGGAGGGGAGGAGAGCATCGTGTAGAGGACGACGTCGCGATACTGACGGTGGTGACGAGGGTGGCGGAGACTCACCGGAGGCGACGCTAGAGGTGGAAGAAGGAGATCGGCCGGTGGTAGAAAAAGCTTGACTGTGGGGAGAAGAGAGGGAGGGAGGACCTGAGATTTCAGGGGATGAATGAGGGGGAGGAGAGGCACCCGATGCTGCTATTTATAGGGCGAGGGGAGGAGCCGAGGAGGGAGAGCCACGTGCGTGTGTCACGGTCGGTCATGGCGCGATTTGTGAAATTAGGTGATTAGGGAAAGGTTTAATGGCCTTAGATGGAGGAGGTGATGACCGGGGATTTAAATGCCATCAATTTCGGGAGGAAAATCTAGAGGAAAGGCGGGTTTTGAAGAGCTTCATTGGCCTCTAATGGCTGCATGCGTGCGCGTGTGTCCACTGGAGAAGAAAGCTGTTGGAGAAGAAAGGAAAGAAAGGAAAGAATAAAAGGAAGAAAGGAAGTAACATATTGATTGAAATGCAAAAGGGCAAGTGGCAGCTCATGCCAAGTTAATTGAGCACAGGCTTGGGGCAGTAACAAGATGGGTGACCCGCCGGGAAGGGAATAAAATATATATTTTTTTTATTTCTTTTATTTTCGAAATTATTTCAGATTTCAGCAATAATTCAAATACAATTTTAGAAGATAGCAAATAGAGTCCAAAAATTCTAGAAAAATTCTCAAAAATTCCTAGAGAGGCGCGGGTGGCTGGGGGTGGGCATTTTTTAGAGTGGAGTGGGCAATTAGGATGACTCGGTTGTCGGCGCGCATCGTTTGTGAAGTGGGAGGGTTGCGGAGAGAACGGACCACCACCAACTAATATTTTTAAGTAGTAGAGACTATTCACAAATAGAAAGATGGTAATGCAATATTATTCCATGAGAGATACTGTAATACACCGGAGTAGAATTCGAGAGAAAACAAATATTTAAAGAGAAGGACTATTTAGATGTTGAATCAGGAGAAGGATCAAGTAGAAAATAGTTAATTAAGCAATTAAAGAAGGGGTTTGCAGTGAGTTTTGGGCAGCTTGGGCCTGGGCTTAGGCCCTTGAGGCCTTAAGGTGGCTGGCCAAGGGGGGAGAAGCCACCCCCCCCAATCCCCCTCTCCCACTTGGTAGCCACCACCCCCTCTCTCCCCCACACCATTGGCCGCCACCCCTGATCTCCCACGCCTCCTCACTACTGGTTCTTCTCTACTGCCGGCCAAGAAGGTGTTTCCCGCTGCCGGTGTCGAGGAGGAAGAGGGAGGATCGCCCGGGAGATAGATTAGCCAAGAGGAAGAAGAAGAGGAAGTGGAAGAAGGGAGGGACGAAGGGGAGGGATCATGGGTTGCTGTGCACACTCATTAATGGTTCTACAAGGGTAAACCCCAATCCCCCTTCGATTAGTTGTGTAATTGGTTAATTAATCAATGTCAGTATTAGATCTGTTTAGGACAGATCGGGTTGGCTGACGTTTTTTATTTGGTTAAGTGCAGAATCTGTCTGGACGCCTCCTAGAGAATTGTAGGTGACGTCGATACCTTTCCGTAGAGTACTAGATCACGTCGTTTGGACGAACGGTTCAAAAGTTATGAATTGTTTAGCGCTGCTGTTTTGCAATTCTGTAGTATTCCTGACAGTTAATGGTAATTGAGCAGTAGAGAATAGTTAATGGAATATTTAGGAGATCTCACTATAACAAAAGATGTAGATAATTGTCTTAGCTTTCCATAAAGCTAAAGATCATGAAATTTGGATAAATATACCGAACGTTAGGATGGTTTTAAGGTCACTGTCCAGAAACCCTAATGTGAAATAGTTGCTCTATTAATCAGTTTAGTAAGGGTACTAGATGGCCGAATCTGGAAGGCTCACCAAATAGGTTTAGGTGGGAAATTTGATAAGCTTTCTAGAAAGTCTCAGAACGCGTTATTTGGATCTCGGATCAGAAAGTTATGGATTTTAGAATATGACTGTCCGTTAAGGGTACATATGGTAGTTTAAGATTTTGGGAGTTGGGTTTGCGCTAGAGAATGTAGCGATTTCGTAATTGCTTCTAGCTTTGTTTTATCTAGTATTATTTTCTTAGCGTGCTTTAAATAAATTCAGGTGGGGGTTTGGTCCCGGGGGCAGCGCCCTCTTCACGTCCCCCGTTCTCGCACGGTTGAGGCAAGTACCTTAATTGATAGACTTAATATGAATGAATGATATTGTTTGCTAGTATTGTGAGTATATGTGCTATTCATGGATGCTAAGATATTATGAATGTTAATACTCATCTTTACCAGCTTTATGAATTATGTGCTATTCATGGATGCTTGAAAATTATGAACGTTAATGATCATGAATGCTAGTAGTATGAATAAGTTTATTCATATGTGATGTTGCTGCGAACGCCTGGTTATGATGATTTAAAGTTTTATTCATACGCATCATGCTAGCATATTGAAGACTTGGTCACGTGGTGACCGAGCATTGATTGAGGTCCCCGTCATGCAAATGACGGGCTTATGGTCCCCATGCTCGTGGAGCGTGGGCTTAGGTCCCCATACTTGTGGAGTATGGGCAATGGTCCCTGTGCTAGATGGCACAGGCATGGGTATGCATCGACAGATGCATGCTCTTCATTACCGGTAAAATGCAAAAGAGAAAGAGAAAGAGAAAGTGCATTTGAGCATCTTGCATAGCATGTGAATATAACATGTTTGTTAAAGAGATTTGTGAATGATTGGTGATGATTACAGTTGTTATGTTATTGTTGCCATTTTATTGTACTTGCTGAGTTGTTGGACTCACTCTTGCTGTTGTTGTGTTTTTAGATACCCTTTACAAGAACGACATGCATGGGAGGGAATAAATCCTAGAGTGGTTGCACATTGGTACAATTCATTCACATTTGATTGATTGGATAATTAATTTAATACTTGAGTAATCTGCTTAAGGAGCAACTTATGATTACTCTCTTTGCTTGGAATAAATTGTAATAGAGATGATTAGAGGTTATGGATGCTCATTGGATTATACTTTAGTTGCTTAGTATGCTATGGATGTTATAGTGATGATTAGCATAATTTTGAATGCCTTTTGATTATGTTGGATGTTGGATTATTTAATTATGATATATTTATCTGTTGGGACCTCTGGTATAGCTAACTATACAAAGGAGGTTCTGCCAAAATTTAGTAAAATGTCTTCGTTTTAAATTGTTATAGTATTAGTTTAGTAGCATTCCAGGCTCATATTGGGCTGGGGTGTTACTGTTGGTATCAGAGCGGGCTTTAGGTCCGTGGTGAATAGATTAATTAAAATTTGCTAATGTCTTACCCACTTAAAAATTTGACACACTGGTGCACAGTAAGATGGGAATGGGTAAATCATTGCATTTACGTTTCCGCTATATCTTATTGATGATTGCTGATATGTATTGAGTATGATTGCTCATTAATTGATTATATGATTATTATGTGTGGGGATAACCCATGTTGAGAAGTTGAGGTCGTGGTTGTGGCCTTGGGTTTTACCAGGTTATACCACCGTTCGCGGTATGAGAATAGGGAAGTGGTTACCTTGGATATCTTAGTACAGGTGTTGATAATGAGTATCTTTAAAAGAGTTGTTCTCTTCCTTGAATTTGAATTTGGTCAACTCTTATCCAGTTGTGTTTGATGAGTTTCTCTTGAGTTATTAGTTCATTGCGGTTGATGGGTTGATTTGAAAAAAAGGGTTGGTGTGTTTCCATTGGCTTAATTTGTCCCGTAAAGCAACCATTGTTTTCCCAACCGATGAGTTATTCTTGCGGCTGGTGAACTTGGTTGATTGTCAAGTTTGACCTTTATATTGGAATTTTGTCTTTCCCATTGGAAAACATTACCCATTTATTCGCTTGATGTTTTTGGTTAATGAAAGTTTCCTTTTGCAAGTCCTTTAATACGTGGAGGCTTTGACTCAATGTATCTCTCTTGGGTATTTTTAGTGTCGAAGATTAATGGTTCTCTTTTATGAAAGAAGATGTTAAACCCTTTAGCGATGTTTTGTCTTGGTTAAGTGAGAGGTTATAATCAAAGCAATTAATGGATATGATATGGGTTATCAGGTTAGGTCTGCAGTGTGTGCATGATCGATCTTACCTAAGATCCTTGAAAGGAAATTTGATTAATTTGAAAGTGTCTTGTAGTAGTTCTTGAAGAGCCGTGATTATGAGTATGACTACTTAATTGGAGTCAATAGAGTTAATAAGAATTGTGGAACATTGATGAAATGGTTGATCATTAGAATTGTTTAGTTTGCTAAACTTGTTGAATTATTTGGTCTTAATGGATTAATCTAACTGTGTAAGAAGAGAAATATAAGGATGTGTTCGACTATAGTCTTAGTAGATAATAATATAGAATTTTTCTTTAATTGGATGTTTGATGATTTTTTTTTTGCTCGTGGGAATACAAATAGAGAAAGGACCATCAATTCATCCATGATTGAATAATCATCAATGGTTTATGATAACCTCTAGATTGGAATTAGTGTGTACTAATTTAGTGTGAGCATTCCTAATAGGTGAAGGGTTGAAATTTGAAAGTGATTTATTCACATGTGTTTCATGAGGATGAATTGTGGCTGCATGCCCTTGTTAAAAGAGGTTTGCTCCGATAGTGCGGTTAGTGTATTAGATATACTCTAGAACATGTTGTCTGCTGCAATCTTATTGAGATAACAAGAATATTATGAAATAATCCACCGTGTTTCTTTTGGAAAGAATTATGATGGAATTTAATAGGTGACCTGTGTTAGCATGATGGTGAAATTGTCAGATAATAATATGCCTTTGATGAAAGGGTTTTGGAATAACCCTTTTAAATTGTTTGGTAGGTTCCCTCTAAAATAAAGTGGTTATTGTAGTGAGGTTGTAAGAATTTGGTATACTCACAATTGAGGATGAGATGATAAGGGGTATGTAACATTTTGGTAAGCCTTTGGGGCTTTATAAAGGAAGGGTTGACGATAACGAATCTTGCTTAGAGTGAATTATGCTTGATGTTAGTAAGATTGTCCACAAGAGATTGTAACACGTTGGAGTGGTGATGATTCTTCTAGAGAGAAAGTAAGTTGATTGTTTTTAGTATCGGTTAAATGAAATGTTTGGAGTTTTGTATTCGTGATCTTTTGGGAGTTCATGATTTATGTAGAAGATGAAACTAGTGTGAGCAATGTGACATATTGGAAGTTCTATTTGGTTCCCAAGTGATTAATGTGATTTGGTTTTAAAGGCATTTCTTGTCTGGTTGGCAAGTAATGTTGTAATCAAAGGAAGTTGCTTTCTTTGTTAAAGGAGAGAGGGAAATAGAAGTATTTGAGATTTAAGTCAAGTTTTATAACTTGCAGATATTTGATTTTTGCCTCAACTTTCTGTTTTGCACATCAGAGTTTTCAGAATTCCAAAAGTAATGTTTTATTCTCGTTTGAGGTTGGCTATTCTCTGCTTGTGGGACTTGTGTCCTCAACTATGATCTCATCTTTTGGTTTTCCGAGATCATTGCTATTTGATTATTTCGCTTGATCCTGTAACTACTGTAAGTAGTAATGTTTTCCGATGTGTTGAAATTTATTTCTATTTGCCTCTTCTTCTAAGAAAGGGTTAACCGAATTGTGTTGCAAAGTCTTTTCGGTTGTGTTTTGGCAACTAGTTAGTGGTGGTCTAGTAGATGACTTTGTGAGCCTTTAGGTGTCAAGTTATTTGAGAGACATTGAGTAATAGATCAATTTATTAGAGTATCGCAATTGGGTACTCGGTAAGATGGTGTAGATAAATTATGATGGTGTAAGTTTAATAACAGTAGCAGTGTGGATAAATCTATCCGTCGTGCTAATTAATGGGATAGTAGGGATTGTTGAGTTTTGGTCAAGTATGACCCGTCCTCAGTGAGTAACCCCCTAGGAGTTAGATTATCTCTAAGGAAAACTTGGTCAAGAATATAATTATTTATTGACGTTAGTGCTTGAATATGTTTGAATCTTGATCATTTAGCTGAGGTATTGTGAATAGGTATATTGTGGTCGTGTAGCTGAACTTGATTGGGTGGTTTAGTGAAGGTCCAGGATTGATGAAATGAATCGCCTTGGGTGGTTACTCGATTGGTGAGAAATGTTGATAATAATAACTAAGGTTATTGTTGAGCTATGTGAAATTTTTAGTAAACGAATTTGAGGATTTCCTATCAATTATACCAGAAATTCATGGTAGGAGACTTGGAGGCTGAATTTGGGCTTTGCATTTTTATGCTAGGACCTTGGAGACCCAATATTATGTGTAGAGGTAGATGAACAGAAGCAATTTTAAATAGTGCGTTGGCCTTTGATAGAATACTTTGGGTAAAGTAAATGAGTATGTGTGCTGAGAATTTGAAGTAGACTGTCTTTAACAGAATGAGACGATGTGGTTGTGGGTGAAAAATCTCTATTGAGGTGTTGAAAACCATTTGTGAAAATAATTCCTTTGGTATAGGAGTGGACTAGAGAATCTTTTTGTGGATTAGTAGAGTCCCTCTGAATAAGTATGGTTATTCTTTCGGTTTGAGGATTGTTTTGGGATTGTCGGTTAAGAAGAAGGAGTCAGTGTGATAATTCTGGACACCCATGATTTGGGAAAGGGTTTATTTCTTAAAAGAACACCTGAGAAAAGAATGCTTGTTTGAGTTGGATTTTTATAATGGAGATCATGTACAATTTGAGTTGACTTATATTGACAAGGTGGTTCTGTCCGGTTCAGGAAAATAAATGAAGTGTTTGATTTGAGCATTCGAGTGATTTCTTTTTGGATTATGTGGAGTTTATTTGCAAACTGCCTAGTTGGAGTGCGAAAAGGTTTTCATGAGGAATCTTCGATTTTGGATTTGAGTGTTTTGGAGGAAAGTTGGTATTGCATTGTGAATCCTTTGTTTTCAGTTGAATCTGAATATTAAAGTTTGATTAAAATAAGTTGTGTTGCGCGTCCCTGCTTAACGAAGACCCTCCTGGTTAGGATGAATAGATCGACTGAAGTTAGAACGAGTGTTCCATATGCTTGTGCACAAATTCTGTGGTTTGGTACTAAAGGGAAGGATATCCCAAGGTACATTGGGTTGTTTTTGGAAGTTGTGGGGATGTTTGAAGCTAGCAAATCGCTAGGACCGTATTAAGCCCATGCGCGGAGTACGCATCGTCTTGTTTGTTCCAGTGCTGAGTGAGTACCAGAGAGGTCCAAAGTTTGAAGTTTCACGGGAGCCGCTGACCGTTGAGTAGCATCCTGTGCGTTTTTAGAGAGGTCAGAGCGAGTGCTGAGGCACAAGTCGTTGGTTTGTGTCAAGGTGCCTTTGTCCCATTAGTCCGAGAGAGAGGCAACTTGGGAGTTGGAGTCTCGCTTGTGCGAGCTCATATCTAGAATTATTCACAGCAGAAGTTGTGGTAATGTTAGTAATTCTTAGCGGTGAATAAGCGAGGATAGAATTCGGGGTCGAATTCTGTTTAAGGGGGGGGGGGGTAGAATGTAATACTCCGGAGTAGAATTCGAGATAAAACAAATATTTAAAGAGAAGGACTATTTAGAAGTTGGATCAGGAGAAGGATCAAATAGAAAATAGTAATTAAGCAATTAAAGAAAGGGTTTGCAGCGAGTTTTGGGCAACTTGGGCCTGGGCTTAGGCCCATGAGGCCTTAAGGTGCCCGACCAAGGGGAGGAGACGCCACTCCCCCCCTCCCGCCCCCAAAACCCTAGCCCCCCCCCCCAATAATCCCCCTCTCCCACTTGGTAGCCGCCACCCCCTCTCTCCCCCACACCATTGGCCGCCACCCCTGATCTCCCATGCCTCCTCACTACTGGTTCTTCTCTGCTGCCGGCCAAGAAGGTGTTTCCCGCTACCGGTGGCGAGGAGGAAGAGGGAGGATCGCCCGGGAGATAGATCGGCCAAGAGGAAGAAGAAGAGGAAGTGGAAGAAGGGAGGAAGGGGAGGGATCACGGGTTGCTGTGCATGCTCATCAACGGTTCTACAAGGGTAAACCCCAATCCCCCTTCGATTAGTTGCGTAATTGGTTAATTAATCAATGTTGGTATTAGATCTGTTTAGGACAGATCGGGTTGGCTGACATTTTTGACTTGGTTAAGAGCAAAATCTGTCTAGATGCCTCCTATAGAATTGTAGGCAACGTCGATACCTTTCCGTAGAGTACTAGATCATGTCGTTTGGACGGACGGTTCAAAAGTTTTGAATTGTTTAGCGCTGCTGTTTTGCAATTCTGTAGTATTCCTGACAGTTAATGGTAATTGAGCTGTAGCAAATAGTTAATGGAATATTTAGGAGATCTCACTATAACGAAATATGTATATAATTGGCTTAGCTTTCCATAAAGCGAAATATCATGAAATTTGGATAAATATACCGAAAGTTATGATGGTTTTAAGGTCGCTGTCCAGAAACCCTGACATGAAATAGTTGCTCTGTTAATCAGTTTGGTAAGGGTATTATATGGCCGAATCTGGAAGGCTCACCCAATAGGTTTATGTGGGGAATTTTATAAGCTTTCTAGAAAGTCTAAGAACACTTCATTTGGATCTCGTATCAGAAAGTTATGGATTTTAGAATATGACTATCTGTTAAGGGTACATACAGCAGTTTAAGATTTTGGGAGTTGGGTTTGCGCTAGAGAATGTAGCGATTTCGTAATTGCTTCTAGCTTTGTTTTATCTAGTATTATTGTCTTAGCGTGCTTTAAATAAATTCAGGTGGGGGTTTGGTCCCGGAGGCAGCGCCCTCTTCACGTCCTCCATTCTCGCCCGGTTAAGGCAAGTATCTTGATTGATAGACTTAATATGAATGAATCATATTGTTTGCTAGTATTGTGAGTATATGTGCTATTCATGGATGCTAAGATATTATGAATGTTAATACTCATCTTTACCAGCTTTATGAATTATGTGCTATTCATGGATGCTTGAAAATTATGAACTCGTGGAGCGTGGGCTTAGGTCCCCATACTTGTGGAGTATGGGCAATGGTCCCTGTGCTAGATGGCACAGGCATGGGTATGCATCGACAGATGCATGCTCTTCATTACCGGTAAAATGCAAAAGAGAAAGAGAAAGAGAAAGTGCATTTGAGCATCTTGCATAGCATGTGAATATAACATGTTTGTTAAAGAGATTTGTGAATGATTGGTGATTATTACAGTTGTTATGTTATTGTTGTCATTTATTGTACTTGCTGAGTCGTTGGACTCACTCTTGTTGTTGTTGTGTTTTTAGGTACCCATTACAAGAACGGCATGCATGGGAGGGAATAAATCCTAGAGTGGTTGCACATTGGTACAATTCATTCACATTGGATTGATTGGATAATTAATTTAATACTTGAGTAATCTGCTTAAGGAGCAACTTATGATGGGGGAATTCATTATTTGCCCTCTACTTAGATCCGTTTTCAGAATTTACCCCTATTCCCGACGTAATACATTTTTTGCCCCTCACTTAGTCTGTTTCTTCGCTTTTTGCCCTCTTTGCATTATTTTAATAATATCTATCTGTTTTTCCGTTACAAGACACGAAAAGACATTTTAACCCCTTCTTTCTTATCTCCTCACGCTTACACACAAACGGGCTTCTTCCGACCGGCGCCGGAGTCTTGCTCATGCCTGCAGCTCCTCCTACCTCCCTCTGGCGCACCTCCGCTTCACCCGGCTCTCCAGCGTAATGAATTCCGCCATCTAAGTCTGATCATCTGATGACTTTGATCTATCACTCATAGCTCGAGTCGCAGATCTCACGCCCCTTCATCCCGCCAAGCACCAAACGAGCGCACTGTCACGCAAAGCACAAGTGCAAATGGCGTCGAGGAACCCTTGCCACCGCCACCGCCTCCTGCTCCCTCCCGACGGGCCTCCCCAGCTCCCTGCGGCCGCATCGCTAGGGACCCCTCTCCGGCGACGGCGGGCAGTGGCAGTGGTCGTTCCTCGACGTCGTCTGGGCGGTCTTCCTCCTCGCCGTGGTCATATTCCTTGCGCTCGTCTTCACCCGCTCATGGGACCCCTACTCACCGCAGCCGGGCAGTGCCACGGTCTTGCCGCCTCGGAGGTGGACCTCCTCCCTGCGAGACCCCTGCGCAGCTCCGCCTCGGCCACGAGATGAACTACTACGATCTTTGCGGGCGAGCACAGCCGAACCGGGAGGCGCGTGGGAGAGCCGGGAGGCGGAGGCGCGGTGGGTCGGTGCATGTCTTGTGGCGGAAACAAAGAGGCCGGAGGCGCGTGGGGTGGCGGGCGGCGACACCATGGAGGGCCGAGGAGGCGCGAGCCAGGAGCCAGCCAGGCCTGGCCTGAGCGGCGGCTTGGGGCCGAGCCAAGGGCAGGCTGGGCGGCGCATTTGGCCACTCCTCTGGAGAGAAGAAAAATGGGGAGAAGAACCAGAAGAGAATGGGGAAAAGAATGAGCAAGGGCAAAGTTGTATTTTCGCATGGTCAAAACGGGAAAAACGGTTGGATATTAGTAAAATAACGTGAAGAGGGCAAAAAACGAAGAAACAGACTAAGTGAGGGGCAAAAAATGTATTACGTCGGGAATAAGGGTAAATTCTGAAAACGGATCTAAGTAGAGGGCAAATAATGAATTCCCCCACTTATGATTACTCCCTTTGCTTGGAATAAATTGTAATAGAGATGATTAGAGGTTATGGATGCTCATTGGATTATGCTTTAGTAGCTTAGTATGCTATGGATGTTATAGTGATGTTTAGCATAATTTTGAATGCCTTTTGATTATGTTGGATGTTGGATTATTTAATTATGATATATTTATCTGTTGGGACCTCCAGTATAGCTAATTATACAAAGGAGGTTCTGCCGAAATTTAGTAAAAATGTCTTAGTTTTAAATTGTTATAGTGTTATTTTAGTAGCATTCCAGGCTCATATTGGGTTGGGGTGTTACAGATACCTCCCTGATGCCTAGTGGGAAAGCACTAACATAGTAGATGGGCCTATGATCACAATATCACATCAGTCGTATCGTTGAAAAATTAAAGCTATGCTTAAAAACTGATCATGAGTGATTCATACAGATCAATGATCCTTGTGGAGGGTTAAAGGCATTGACGAAGGACAGTAGGCTACTAATCAACATTGTGATACTCTGGGAAGCACATAATAAAGGAAAAACATGAGGTTCTATCACAATGTTTAATCAACTACTTCTATTGCAATAGGATTGTGCTTAGAAAATGAGCCATGTGGCATTATCCCAAGAGCAAATGAAAAAACAGAACCCTACACTTTCCAACAGTCTTTCACATTTTGTTTGAACTATTTGAAGTAGCAACAGCCTTAACAAATAAGTGGTTGTGGTTTTTTTGTAACATCCCAAATTCTTTCTTCTTTAAACACTAATTTTCAAATTATTTGTATTATATATAGAGTTTTTGTGAATTTCAAAACCTAAATTTGAAATCCAAATCCAAATCTCTTGGGCCGAGCCCATTCTCTTCTTTCTTTCCCAACTGTTTCATTCCTTCTTCTCTTTCTTGCCTAGCCGACCCAGCCTAGCTTGGCGCACCTTCCCTCTTCTTTCCCCTACCTACATCGAGCCGCACTCTGCCTATGCCTTGCACGTACTAGCACCTCCCCGAGCCCTACGACACCCTCATTGAAGCATCTCGTGTGCGCACTTTTTGGAAACACTCGCAATCAAGTTGGCATCGCCACATGCCTTCACTACTCTTTCCATTTATTTTGTTTGTGTTATTCTATGTTCCCAAGCCTCGTGAACCTGTCCCCTAAATCAATTTGTGCTTTGTCACAGCTCGTGAGCTTGATCTCCAACTCCATACCCCTAGACTGCTCAACAACATAGTTGAAGTCACAAAGTGGTGTAGCTCCTAGAACATGTCAGAACTCGGGATTATATATCCCTATATTATATATCGTTTGTAGTCTCCAGCCACTTTCGGGGGGTCATGAGGGAGGATGACACAGCTGCCACGGGTAACCTCTCATCGAGCCTTGCAAATTCATGAAGTGAGGCTGCAAGAGAAGGCGCGTGGACATACAATTACCCTGGATGTCGTCGATAGGTAATTGGACTGGACATCAAGAAATGGCTGGTTGCTGATACATGAAGCCAACCAACCATTGGCTTCATGTATCAACAATTAGCCATTTTTTGATGTCAAGTCCAATTACCTATCGATGACATCCAGGGTAATTGTAATGTCACGACCTTCCTTGCAGCCCTACTTCTTGAATCTGCAAGGGCTCGATGAGAGGTTGCCCGTGGCACTGCCTCATCCTCCTCACGACCCAATCGAAAGGGTCAGACTACAAACGATATATATTATATATATATATATATATATATATATATATATATATGAAGCCGTTTTAAAGGCACAAGCGACCACCGCTTGGAGGTTTTATAGAGAAGAGATGAGGAATAGAATGGTAGGACGATATCGCACTGGGACGCAAGGGAGGAGAACTTGACCTAGGACTCAAATATGGAAAGTTAATTGCAGCCAAGCCTCATCTGAACCACATCGATCCCATGTAAGCTAACCAAGCACAAAGAACAAGCATCAATAACCCTCAGTACCCATCAGAGAGCATTAACCAAACCCACCATTTTTCCCCATTCATTTTTGTCAATCTGAACCCACAAAGCATGAACTAAGCAAGATGCACAGAATGCACATACACCAATAGCCCTCGGTTTACATCATAGAGCAAGGGACTATTAATATGAACTAATTATCAATTCAATTTCAGCATAAGACTATTAACATCATTACATCACGAGCAAGGGACTATTAATATGAACTAATTATCAATTCAATTTCAGCATAAGACTATTAACATCATTACATCACGAGTAAGGTAGGGTGATACCTCGATGCAATAAGAACCACGGCGGCGACCCCCACCACCAAAGACAACCCTCATCCATCTCCTTCACCTTGCATAAATCACACAAACATCAGGACACAACTTAAGGCTCAAGCATAAAAATCAAACTCAACAAAAGACATTAAGCTAACAGATCTAGAGGAGAATAGAGGGAGGATGGGGAAAGCAAAGCCCCGCCAGGACTCGAGCGCAGGAGGCTGAGCAGGAGAACCAAGCCATGGCGGCGCAGGCGACATGTGGGGTGGCGGCGTCACCGTAGTTGTGGCACGACCCTAACACTGCACAAGACACTACGACTATCGTACGATCTTGTGCAGTGCAGAGTGGTGTCACAACTTGCGGCAACGGCGACGGGGTCGGGCAGCGACGGCAACGAGGTCGGGCGGCGGCGTCGAGGTGGGGAGGGTAATGGACGAGAGTAAATGTGCTGGGAAGTGATGAGTTAGGGCGAGCGCAAACCCTAGCGGCGCTGGGGAGTGACGAGTTAGGGTGAGCGCAAACCCTAGCAGCGTTGGGGAGTGACGAATTAGGGCGAGCGCAAACCCTAGTGACTGGGCTCCTACTAATAAAGAGACTTATCACAGACGGTTCTATTATGGAACCGTCGGTGATAATTATCACAGATGGTTCCATAATGGAACCGTCCGTGATATGTCCCATTTCACAGACGGTTCCATAATGGAACCGTTTGTGAAATGGTTTTTTCTCAAGTATATTTATCTTGTATATGCACTTATATAAAATGAAGAAATTACATTTTATATGTCAATTTTGTCATTTAAATACTGCTGAAAATTTGCTTTAACTATATATATATATAATTAATTAATTTGTTCCACTAAACTGTCTCTGATATAATTAATATTAATTAATGTAACTTCACCTCCAAACTAGATTTTTTTTCCACAAAACCGTCTCTGATATATATATATATATAGTAATAATTCAACATATAATTAATATAGTAATTAATTTCACCTCCAAACTTTTTTTTTCATTTTGGAATTTTCATATGGCCAAACAAATGTGGCGTTAAACACAAAAATATTAAAAAAAAGTAGAAACCTATAATTAAACAAAGTTTTTCTAGTGGCGGAGGAAGGCTGCAATCTCCATCTTCAATACTTCTAGGCGACGGTGTCGGATCGACGCCTCGATCATCACGACGAAGCTCAAATGTGTCCATCCGCTGACACGCTCGTTCGAGTATCTCCCGAAGACCCTCAGACTGTTCAACCAAGAAGAATTGAGCCCATAGGCTCTTTTCCCTTGCTTGAGGGGTCTCGGCTTGGTCAACTCGGTCGCTTGCCGCCTCGATTACACAGTCCAAGTGACGGCAAGCCTCCTGGAGACGTGCAACGTCATTTTGGAGGACCACGTCGATGACACGGTAAACTCGTCGAAAGTGGGAGATCACCCGGAAGACACGGCGGAGGAGGATGTCAAGATGGCGAAAGGTGGCCGTCACCTGCTCCGGCAAATTCTTGGCCGACGTAGGAGTGAAGACACTGTTGAAATAGTGTTCTTCCGCAGCACGGTTCAATGTACAGCGAGAGAGGTGCTCGTACAGTGCGGCCAGGTAGGCCATCAATGCCGGCGACAAGGAAGAGGCAGCCATTTCTGTTTCTTTATAAGTATGTAGTGGGGATGATCATGTTCAATGGTAGATGATCCTTTTTATAAAACAAGGTATAAATTCGGAGCGTGAGACAAAGAGACGCATCGGGGAGCCGAAGCGGATCTATGCGACGAAGAGACGCATCGGAGAGCCAAAGCGGATGGCGACGAAGAAGAAAATGCATTGGGCTGTAGCGATTTTATCACAGACGGTTATAACAAAAAAACCGTCTGTGATATGTGGTAATATCACAGACGGTTATTGTTAAGAACCGCTCAGGATATTCCTGACGGTTCTTTGTTGAAAACCGTTTGTGATATGTAGAATTATCACAAATGGTTATTAACAAGAACCGTCTGTAATACTTCACAAACGGTTTTCAACATGAACCGTCTGTGATATTACCTCTTCACAAATGGTTTTTAGCGCAGCCAGTAACACAGACGGTCTCTAAACCAAAACCGTCTTTGATTGCATGTAATACAGACTGTTTTGGTCAACCGTCTGTGATGAGGCGTCTAGTATTAGCCTTTTTGTAGTAGTGAGACCCATCCACATCTTAGTTGTGGGTGGAAGAACAACAGGAGTAGCAACAGATGTTGCGGTAGCGAGAGATGCTAGCACCTGTTGGCAAAGCACACGGGTCTCTCCAACAAGTTCTCGCAACACAGTTGGGCTTCCCTCCTGTCCCCCGACTTCTGGCTGGTTAGCTGCAGTATCCTCCTGAGAACCACTCCCCTCAGCTACAGACTCAAGAACTGTGGGCGGTGGCTCCAATGGGCCACACCCAAGACCACTACCATGGCCTCCTCCTTGGCCTCCATGACCACGACCTCTACCCTTTGGCATAGCTATCCACCACAAGCAAACATTCATGCAATAACTCAAAGGCGTCATCCTCCTAACATTACTAATCACCAATGTGACATAACAGAAACGTAAATGCAATGCTTGACCAATTCACATCCTACTGTACACCAGTGTGACAAATAATTCCTTTCATTGAGGACTGTACTAGAGTATCTTTGTGGATTAGTAGAGCCTCTCTAGATTGGTGTGGATGTTGCTTTTGGTTTGAGCATATACTTGAGGCTGCCAATTTAAGATGAATGAGTTAGTGTGCATGTGATGACTTGGAATACCAAGATTTAAGAGAGTTTATTCTTAAAAGAAAGATTGTGCAAAGTATGTTTTCTCGGGTAGTGAGATACCCTCTTGGTTCCTATTTTAGCAATGTGTTTATGGCGGATGCCATTTGCAAATTGAGTTGGTTTTATGTTGGTACACGTGGTTCTTTCCGATTAAGAGAAAGAAAGAAAAATGGTTAATTTGGGCATTCGGGTGATTTCGTTATTAGCTTATGTGGTGTTTATTTACAAACTACCTACGTGGAAAGAGCAAAAGTCTTCATGATGAATGTTTGAATTTTGGACTAGACTCTTTTGAAGGGAATTTGGTAATGAGTGGTTGCATTGTGAATCCTTTGTTTTCATTTTGGGTTATTTTTGTAAGAGAGCTGGTTTAATGCGAGTTCTTTGTGCGTCATTTGTTAAAAGAGATGCTCATTGCAAAGTGAGGTGATCGATTGAGTGATGAAGTGAGAGTTCCAAGTGTTAATGTGAAGGTTGTGCATTTGTGCATGCTTTGTGGGTTTGCAAAGAAAAAAAAGAGGATGACCGTTTGGTGCTCAAGTGCTCTCGAGAGTATCTCCCACCAAGGGCAATGTACGATTTGGGTACTGAAGGGAAGCTTATCCCAAGGTACATTGGACCATTTCTGATAGTTTCGCGGATAGGAAAGTTGGCGTGTCACTAAGACCTTCCCGAGTTTATGCCAGGGGTACACAACTTCTTTTATGTTTCAATGTTAAGAAAATACTAGTTAAATCTGAAGTATGAGGTTTCGTTAGAACCGTTGACCATTGAGCAAGACCTCATCTTCAAGTCCTGTCCGGTGCGTGTATTGGGGGAGTCGGAGAGGGTGTTGAGACATAGGCATTGTAGTATGTCAAGTTATTGTGTCGCATCAAACCGAACGAGAAGCGACTTAGGAGTTGGAGTCTCGCTTGCGCGAAAAGTACCCAGAGTTGCTCGATGGGTATGTCTTCAAAGTTGTTTTCATTAAGTTTCGGTTGTTCCTCATGTAGATTTACATGTGTAGAATTAAGGGTCGAATTCTTTTAAAGAGGGTAGAATGTGATAGCATGTTTTATTTAAAGCCCAAGAGAAGGAATTTAATAGCCCATTATTTAATTAAAATCTCATGGGGGAAAGCCTGTACTATAAAAGGAGAGAGGAGGCAATGAACGTTAGCTTCCATCCCTGCCGCAGCCGGCCCTAGCCATCTCCCTGCCGCAGCCGACGTTAGCCCTCTGCCTCCTGTCGATGCATTGCACAGTTTTTTCTCCAGCGGCAAGCCTGCATGCGCCAGCTTGTCTTCAATTGCTTGCAAGCCGCGTGCTGCCCTCTTGCATGCCAGCACCATCAAAGCTGCATGCAAACCGACCGTGCCATCAAAGCCTGCACCATCAAAGCAGCCTTTTGTTCTTTCAGCCAAAAAGCCAGAGAGAGAGGGGGAGGGAAAAGGATAGCACTGTTGTGGTGTGTGCTTCTCCTGCCAATCTTCTGTGCTGCCAATGAAGAAGCAAGGAGATTCCAGCAAGGGGAAGGAGCAAGGAAAGGAAGAGGAAGGAAGGAGAAAGGGAAAGAAAATAAGAAAGCTAGGGTTCGAGATCGTCGAAGGTTTTTTCATGCGTAACAATCTTATAGTCCCTAGATTTATTCGAGAGTAATGATTATTTATGTGGTAGATTGATTTGGTCACAGGAGATAGATGTTGTGTGATGCCCTAGTTCGTTAAACTGTGCTGCAGAATTCTGCAAGGGGAATTAGGGGTATCTCTACTCAGAATCATGTTTTTGTCTGGTTAGTAAAGTTGTATAAAATTTTCTTAGCTTTCCAAGAAGCTCTAGATAATTAATTTTGGATAAGTGAGTAAAACGATATGGCCTCAGGAATACTGCTGTCCAAAAATCTGCTATCAATGGCAGCAGTCGTGTAGATGGGTTAATTATGTAGATTAGATGAAATGATTTAATTGTATTGATAACTAGAATAAGCTAGATATTTTTCATTAGATTCCATAAACATCATGGTTTACTGTTTTCATGTTGTAGAAAAATAGATACAAAAATGTGTAGTTAACTGTTCTGGTAATTTCTAGTATAACATTCGGGGTTGGAAACGGGAACCTAAACGACAAATTCAAAATATTTTCATAACTAAAATATTGTGGGGAATTTGTGGAGTTTCTAGAAAACATATAGTTTACTATATTTGGAGTTCAGAGATGAAAGTTATGGTCATTTGATCACTAGGATAGCAGGTAGGTTGTCCAGTGAAGTTGAGTTAGGAGTGTCGGTTTTGCGTGTAGGTATGATAGTATTTTGTTTGATGAATTGGTACTGTTGTGGCATATTTTGAGTGTATTATTGACTTTTTATTCAAGGAGCGTTGCCTGAAGCACAGTGCCACAATTTCATCATCTAGTTTCTAGAGGCTAAAAGGCAAGTGCATGGTAGAGCGGTAAACGATGGGTGGTTGTCATTATCTTGTTATTGCATTACCATGTGATTTAATTGTGCTTTCGTTAAGCTTATTTACATGCCTTAGTAATATTGATGATTTAATGAGATTATGATATGATGATGCAATTACCATGAGAATGGCATGGTAATGTTAATAATGAACAATGAACAATTGCATCATTCACTTGCATAATTGCCAGGACGGTGAGTACTATCATGTTTATGGCTAGTCCTGCGTGCTCCATGTTAAAATCATATAGAGGTAGGGACCCCACCCTCAAGAAGGTGGGGAAAGAGTGTGTCATCGATGTGTGAATATTTTGCTATACTGGTATCAGCTGCTAAGTTACATCATTGGCATTGCATACATGAGAATGATATTGATGAGACTTGAGAAGAATGGTGAGGACTTCCTGTTGGTGAGACAAGAGGGAGAGATGGGTTGGGAAGAGCAGAAGAAGAAAAGGAAATGGGATGCGAATAGATTCAGAACAGAACTAAATTTGGAGAAAGGAAATGATTTTATGAATTTTGGAAATGTTGACTCCGAAGAAAGCCAAATCAAAAATTGAACTCCCGAGAAAATCTAGAAATCTAAGTTCAAGAAATAAAATATTTGGTAAATAGAAACTTCAAACCCATGGTTTTTAGAAATTACGAAAAATAATGTTAACTTAAATAATGAAATTTTGGGATGTTACACCTCTCCTCAACTTCTCCCGTTGGCGAAGATCAAGGAGGAGTAGATGATATGGATTTATGTCGATTCTCGGATTACCAAATCCGAAACCCTCTATGTATTCTGCACTAGTTCAGGATCATGCTAGTGCACATAATGGTAACATCGATGAAATATCAATCATTCAATGAAATAACTAAGAAAGTAACAAATTATTATTAAAAAGTAACAATTGGACTTTATGGTCAAAGCTTACTTAACTTGCCACGTAGGGCTTTAAGAAACTAATAGAACTCATGCAGCGGAAATAAAATAACTTGTAGTGGCCATTCAACATGCCTATAGGCAATCAACTCGGGAGCGCATCCTAGTTCGCGAAGTCTTCATAATTCTCCTCCTCGTCGAACTCTTGATTAACTTGTTCTTCCTCAACTGAGCAACAATGCATATAGCCACGGGTATGTAGAGTACTCAGCAAGTCGTATGGAACAATATGCAATAATATATTCATGCAAGGCTTAAACAAAGGAATAATCATATGGTCTTTTTGCAGAAAGTAAGTGTTGATTGTAAATACAGTAAATATATTGTAAAACATATTTGAAAAGATATAATAAATAAAGTAAACAATTGTATTGAAACATCAAGAGAACTACTCGTTCACTTCCCAATCATTCCACCATCCAAAAGTTTTATGAAAATATAATCTTCATGTGAAATCACCAAGCATTGTACATAACCAGGGACACGACTATTTGAATAGTTTTACATTCTGTAGAGGTTGTACAACTTTACCCACAAGAGATAATCAACTTATAATATCCGTCAGACACGCTTCCATAGGTATGCGACTAAGTATTATCACATGGCCTTTACAATGCTCTATCTGAACATGATTTCGCCTATTAAGGTTTCACTATCGAGTAGGCTAACCACCTAGTTGGAAAGCCCCCCTCTTACACCATGTGGAAATATCTAACCAACACCAACATTCATCTCAATAGCGAAACCAAAGTTGAGATATTACAAATTAATCAGCCAGGTCTATCCCATACTAGACATGTGGTTGTACGATAAGGCTCAGTTCAATGGCACATAAAGTTAAGTCCTTAATTAACCCATGTAAGAATTCCACATTCCAAATATGCTAACCACACCTACTTAATGCATGATCACTTGCCCAAGTCTAAAGCAACATTTTGTTTAATCAAGACAAATGACACTACCCATGTCATAGTGCAATAATTTTATAACTATGGCTAACCACCATGATTCAATATCTCACCTAGTCAAGTTCATATGATTGATCAAGTGAGAATGGACCCAACATACAACTAAGCACAGCTATGTCAACCCATGTTGGTACTACAATCACTACTAGAAATCTCCATTTTTCCTAGTGAGTAATATACTAGGGAACATGCCCAAAACTGTAGGGAATTGGTTTCCCTAGTGGCATTCGTAGGGAACGACTACTAGGGGAAAGAATGCGGGGAAAGAAAACGTTCCCTATGGTTTTTTTTGGAAAAACCTAGGGAAAGAATCGTTCCCTAGGATTTTAAACGGTAGGAAAATCTCGTCCACGTGGCATTGTCATCTGACGTGGAAAGTTTATTTCCCTACGTTACATTTCTGCCAGCCTAGGGAAAGAATCCAACAAATTCCCTACGTTATTTCTTGTATACCCTAGGGAACATTTTTATATGAATATTATTTTCCTATTGCTAATTTGAAATTCATCCCCTACTATTTGGTATGAACACTAGAGTATTGAATTTATTGTTTTTAATATACATACATTATTCAAATATTTATTTATATTCAAAACACTAAATTCACATTATCATTCAAAACAAAGTTTATGTAGAAGATAAACATAACAATATCATATATTTCCAATAGACCATCAAGTACTATTTGAGACACATTTGCACTAACATAACTAAGTGTAAACATCACACTACCATAAAGTCAAAAAACAACACCCACGCTTGCACCACAAGTGCACAACACACATGCATACTGAAGTACAAATGACCAACAGAATAACAAGTTTGACAGTGTTAAGATAGATATGGATAAACGATGTTATTCCAAACTCATTTGACAGTGTTAAGACAGCTATTGAAACATGATTGTGTCATTGATCACTTGGGCTCATTTCATCAGCATTATACAGATCTTCATTACCAGCACTCCCACTGGAACCTTGTTCCTTGGTACTAGACTTCAAGGCATCTAAAGCAAGCAAATCAGCAAACCTCTCAAAACGAGCCTGAGATCTGCAGACCTTGAATGTGTTAATAGCTATACACAACTTACATAAAACCTCCGTCCAGCCAACACAACACTCCGGATTTCACTTCCAGAGGCAACATCTTCGTAGCATTCGTAGAGTATATCCATGCAAGGATAATATGATGCACTGTACGCCTTGTCGAACTTCTTTTTCCCTTCCTCAGTCAAGGAGTTGTACACTTGAATAATCCCCTGGTAAAACCAGGGGGAAATCACACTATAATAAGTAAAGACGATAAGGGATACCAAAAAGCTCGATAATAGAGTACCTTCTTTGAGATGGTTTTTGAGATAATTCCCGTGATGCCCTCTCAGTGTTTTTGTATCTTTGAGTCTTCATCCATTCCTTGCTCTGTGTATCTCCTAAACAGAGCCTCCACAATGCCATGGACGGCACCTAGCAAAATTCACGACACTAACCGATTAGTTACAAACTTACAAAGGCAATCATCGAGGCAACATAAACAGGAAGCAGACTCACCTTGCTCCCCAAAGATATCACTCTTGTACTCTGTTTTAAAGTAGTAGCAAATGTGAAGGGAGATCCTAGTGCAACTGACCATCCTAGAGCAACATCAGTTGCCCTTCCATCAACATCCTACGCAGCAAAAGAGCGTACACATAACATGTCTTCACACCAAATATATAATTGAAAATATGTTTTCAGTGAAATTATCATACCTGGTGAATAGCAAAGCTAGAGTTGATACCAGCACCATTTATTTCTTTGCCCTGAACATAAAGTCTATGAACTGATGGGCCCATTCCCTTGGGGCATACAACAATCACATTGATATTTTTTGGGAAATCAAGGCCACTTGATTGCAAATGTCCAAGGTAAATCCATGAGATAAACCAAGAATACTGTTCGGTTTCATGTGAGAGAATATTTTCTTATAGTTGTCTGCCTGCAGAAAGTAAATGAGAACTTTACAAGGATAAAATAAAGTGAAGGTGTGACTACACAAGTATCGTGTAGGAAATGATAAGTATATAACAGATTCCATGTCAATATTTGCCCAATCATGAATGATTACTCATCAATATTTGGCATCATAGTTTATTGAGCAAAACATTAGCAGTTCCTCTAGCATGAATGCATGATTACATTTCAATGGAGTGAATCTCACATAAACTTGAAAATTTGATATTTCCCCAATAGAAAAGTTCCCAAAGGGCTCACTCCTTAAAGTAGAAATAGATAAGAAATTAAATTCAACGGTAGGTTGCAGTATAAACAATAGAACAAAGAGTGTGACAAACAATAATCTACTATGCATCTCAGCCCTGGAGCAACCACTTTTGGTGCTACATCCTCACCGAGCCTGTTAATTTAGGAGCAAATTTACCGAATATTAATTATTGATACTTTGATAGCAGTAAGAAGGACAGGAGATGGACTCTACATCTTACAATGAGTGTAAATTTCAACCTACAATGCTAGCTAGTAAGTGAATCTAATTCCTTTTATTTCGTATAATACATTTAGGTTCCATACATTTAACACTGAAATACTGTCCATGCATAGCTCGAACAAAAGGAACCATTATTATAGATCAAATAGGCAGTGAGGAAATACCAGTTATGCACCATGGCTCTACGGTCCAACTTGTCTCCGAAGTCGTTAAATGTTTCTTCCCTGCAAGCATGACATGGTGTCTGTTAAGGGTTAAGAACTAATTGGAAACTGTGAAATCAGCAACTGATAGGCATACCAGCTAATGATATCGTAGCCATGCGATATTGCTATCTTAATACAAAATATCTGAAAGACAACAGAAGTTAGGAACTTTGTTAGACTGTTGAGTAAGATATTTACTATTTTCTACCAATAGTAAATGAATCCAAATAATGTAACCATTATATATTTATATGCGTTGACAAGTTTTATGAATCACTGATTTTTGTCAGAACATGCCCACAAATTAAATGATCTTTTGAAATAACAAGTGTACAGGCTAACTTCACTTATGTTGACAAGATTTATGATGTATCACCTGAAAGAATACCATCAATAACTTCAAACCAAAAGCTGTTGCAGACATCAAGTGGTTCTTTGCAGCTATCTGCTGGCCACAATGATAAGTAGCCAACACCCCTGAAAAGGTGCAATATTCACATTTATCAACCATGCTTACTGCTATGTATTCTATATAAATTAAACTGCACGTTGTGAACTCCAGTAAGGTATCTTGACTCTTGAGTGTATTCACAAGACAAACTGTGGGTTTTGCGCTACAAAAGATTCTATGTAATTCTAGAGCATATTATTCATTTATTTGTACTATGCATCATTGAACAGAATGAAATGCCTTACCATGAGAGAGCATGGCCAGGAACATCAGTCTTAGCCAAGATATTTACACCTCGTTTTTTAGCATGAATAGAATGAACATCAATCTCAGCCAACATATTTACATCAATCTCAGCCAACATATTGCATTGAACAGAATGAAATGCCTCACCATGATGGACTGGGGGCGTCGGGGAAGAGGGGCTTTCGGGAAGGAGGAGGAGGTCAAGAAGCGTCGGCGTTAGGGAAGAGGGCGGCTCGGGGCCGGCGGCGGCGTCGAGGAGAAGGCTGCCGTCTTGGGGCAATGATGACGGCTCGGGGGAGGAGGAGAAGGGGAGAGGGGCGGCGGTGACGACTTGAAGGAGGACGAAGAGGAGCAGGAGGAGGAGGGGAGGGGGCGGCACCGCTCAGGGGAGGAGGGGAATGAAATGCCTTACCATGATGGACTAGGGGCAGCGTCGGGGGAAAAGGGGTGGCTCGGGGAAGGAGGACGAGGCTAGCTGCAGCGTTGGCGTCGGCGTCGGGGGAAGAGGAGCGGCTTGGGGCAGCAAGTCGGCGTCGGGGAGCAATGCTGCGTCGGGGCCAATGACGACTGCTCGGGGAGGAGGAGAAGGGAGCGGGCGGCACAGCATTTGAAGGAGGACGAAGTGGAGGAGGAGGGGAAGGGGCGGCACCGCTCGGGGGAGGAGGGGAGCGTGGGCGGTGGCGGCAAGGGGTAGGAGCCTGGTAGGGGCGGCACCGCTCAGGGGAGGAGGGGAGCGTGGGCGGTGGCAGCAAGGGGCGGGAGAATGGTAGGGGCGGCAGCCTGGTAGGGGAATTTGGGTTGGCGTTCGTTTGGGGAAATTGTGAAGGGCACACAGCGCAGCAAAAAAACTTGGCGCGGTGCCTAAAAAAAGTAGTGCGCAGAAAAAAAAATTGGCGGGGTGTCTAAAAAAACTAGAGGTAAAAATGAAAAATACATTTCCTATGGTTTTGCTTATCCAAGCAGGGAAAGTTGCCACTATGGCGTTGATATGGTATAATCAATTTCTCTCTCTATAGTCTTTCCCTAGTAATTTATGTAAACAGTAGGGAACGATTTCGTTCCCTAGGTTTTTTTTACCTCACCCCAGGGATAGATACTTTCCTTTGGATTACAATTCCACTACTAGGGAACGTTTTAAACTGTAGGGAAAACGGAGATTTCTAGTAGTGAATTATGTCCAACTAATAATGACCCAACCTAGGGTGACAATGGGTACATGGCATTCAAATAATCAAGAAGGCATAATGACAATTAGGTATTTAGCTACTGCTAGAAAAACAGTTGATATAAAAGTAGCATGCAATTTGATATGTAAAACAAAGTACTTTTGTTAAACATATGTTGAAAACGATCATCGATTATGACTTGCCTTGATTGTACAATGTTGCTTTTCGAATGCTTAGCTCGCTCCTCAAGGACCAACGTCTATCGAGAAAGAAAGCAAGAAACACCAATAAATACCAAACAGAGGCTCAAATGAACTCCAAATAAAATAAAAATAGAATATGGAGAAAGAGCTTGATTTTAGAGGAAATTAGAAAGAATAACTGACTAAATCAGAGCTCATATGAAGGGGAATGGGCTTTCGACAATTTGGACGAAGATAAAATCGAGAAAAATAAAAGGAAGAGAGAAATCTATGGCTGACAGGTGGGGTCAAGGGAATACTCCAAGAATATTTCTAGATTTTTGGAAAAAGAACAGAGGATGACACGTGGTCCCATGATTTAAGGACTAAGTCCATGAAGAAGGCTTGTAGTCAGCGACGAGCTGGGTTCATGGAACATGAAATAGATAGGTGGGGTTGGCTTGTCGGCAATGCGGTTCATGATGGACCAAGTCCATGTGGATCTAAGGTTTGGGCTCGGTGGCCACGTGGGCAGCTAACTGGGACGGCGGGATGTGGTGCAAGCTGACGGGACGACTAACATGGCACAAGCGGTGGCCCACAGGAACCAAGAAGGGCGGCGAGTGGCAACGCTACTCCGACGACAACATTGATGGTGAAAGACAGCGACTCTAGAAATGTGAAGCACCGCAAAAGAGAGAGGGAATGATGATGAGCTCAGTGAGTGACACGTAGAGACCGAGGGAGGACAGAGATGGCCAGTGGCCAGGTCTAAGTGGGGGCAGTGCTACGGGCTTTGACAAAGTCGACACTCTGGTCGTGCTTCGATGAAGCTGAGGAGGGGGCAGAGTTGGGGGAAATGGGGCTAAAGACGGCGATGGAGAAGGTTAGGATGCACCGACGGTGGTGGAAATTGTCGACGAAGGTGGCAGAAGAGGCGATGACTTTGACGCATAAACCGAGGCGATAGCTAGAGCTTCGAGTGTAAGGCTACTCGGGGTGCAGATCTGGAGCTCAAGGCACGGCTTATGTAGGCAGCAGACATGGAGTCTAAGGCAAATGTGTAACATCCCAAAATTTCAATAATCTACTTCAGTAAATTAAATGTGTGAATTTCTGAATTTTTGGGCAATTTTCATAATTTTCCACATTAAAGAAAATGTTTTCCTAATTTTTAGTTGCTTCTTTTGAATTTTAAAAATTATTTGAAACTTTACCAGAGCCTAGAGATAATTTATTTGGGTTCTAAATAATCTAAAGTGTCTTTCCAAAAAATTTCATAATTTTCAAAGTTGGTTTGCTAATTTTAAAAATCCAAACTTGTTTTCTGGGATTAAAGCAATTAGAAAACTATTTTTAAAAAAATCCAATTCTATCTGTGGGCCAAATTTCTCTACTGTTATCCTGGCCCACTCCTGTTTTGGCCCAACTATAGCCAATGCATCGTCCCCCGCCTTTGCAGCCACTAACACGTGGGGCCCACACGCCAAGCCCCTTCATCTACCTCGCGCTCGACCATTCTCCACTCGCCTGCACCCGCATTAGCTCCATGCACACGCCCTTGGTTTGCGACCGTCGCCCACCATTCCATCGCCTAGCAAGACATCGTCTCCACATTGTCGTTGCCATCTCGTTGCTGTAGGCACTATGTACTCCATTATCATCTCCTGTTGTCCGTTCTGGCAGAGAATGAGAGCACGCTCTCAAGTTCTCACTGTGGCTACCACCTTCTCGCCACTTTCTCTTGTGTTTCTCTTTAGTAATTAAGTCCTCCAACCATGTCAGTGATGTCACTGTCCTCCCAGCTCGCAACTCATTCCATTTTTGTCAAAACCAGTGGTCTTTGATCTCTGGTTCAGCGGAACAGGAGTGTCATTCTCGATGTCGGTGAGCCCACTTTGAGCCACCATCGCCACTGGTGAGCTTCTTTCCCCTTGACGTCCGCGTCAAAGTTTGTCTTGCACCTCCCTAATACTTTTCCCTCGGTTGTCGATGCAGTTGGAACCACGGAGAGCAGGAACACATCATCTTCCTCAAGTCCGGTAGATTCTCTCACCTTCATCATCGTGTTATCGCCTATGTGTTGAGTCTTCTTTCGAGTTCTTGCACCATTGATGAGGACATCCCTTCCACTGATACAACCATACCTACGACTTCTAATCTTCAACTTGATATGCAAGGACCAATTACTAGAGCACGTGCTCGCCAACTAAATTATCAAGTAACTTCGTTTCTAGGAGTTCATAATTATTCCATTGAGGACAGATTGCTACCTAAGTCTTGTGATGTTATTCTACTCAGGAACAAAGGCAAGGGGAGTACCACTACTACTGCAACAAGTCCAGATCGACTGAATTTCAATTTCAGATCAATTCGGAGTCAGCCTGATAGCACCAGCTTAAATCATGCATAACTTTCACATATTGAGTCCGTTGGAGGTCCACGAGTACTTGATGGAAAGATTATCTCGTCCTCTTTCCAACGATCTGGCCCCACCTCCAAATTCCTTTTAAGCGCACCGTAATTGCCAAAACAATCCACTACTGTTTCTGAGCCTAAGACAAAACAGTGCTACGCCACCTTCACTTGGGCCCATGGGCCTTGTAACCCTAGGGTTTGGTACTATTCATATGGTTACTATTCACACATGAACAGTGCCACCACCCTCCCTTCTCCTATACATAGTGGCCACCGCCCCCTCTAGTTCCTTGGGTTTTGTTGATTGAAGTTTAGTTTTGCTACTTTATACTTTGTCCTCTTGTTCGGCGAGATCAACAACGACATTGTTCTTCAGAACCCCAATTAAATACAATTTCAATTCCTATTCACAATTTCAGATTGCTTATCTATCTTGTTCTTGCGTGCTTCTTCGGTGTATGCAGGAATTGATCTTCGTGATCAGGTCATCGGGGTATTCGTGTATGGTTGATAACGACTTGTCGAGTAGTTTAGCGATTGCGTGGTTTCGAGCCATGTGAGTTCGTAGCCAGGATTGTGAGAGTTGAGCAACTACTACCGAACTTACCTTCTTATCGAAAGATCGGGCCAGAATAAGACCTTCGTGGTTCATCAACCATCTCGTGTCCTTTTCCCTCGTGATCAAAAGCCATAAGTTCATTTCATGGTTCGTGCAGTAAACTTTCGGGTTTGGATCGTCGTCTTTGCCTTCGGCCGCCACCATCATTCCTACCGTTTCTCAAAGACCAGTGAGTCTTCGGTCATTTCTCATTCATCTTCACCACCCCCAACATGAGTGAGCTAATGCATGGCTCCTATGCACCGGCATGCACCGCGATTTCTCTAGTATCGCCAATCCAGTATTTTGGTAAAGATACCAAAATACCCCTTCTCGATCCTTCTCCATGACTGAGTCCAATCATCATGAAGCAATGTCATGCTGAACACATAGGTTCATCAATGGCTTTCCTCATGCCAACAAGTCTCTCCCATCCGTCTCCCATCGGACCACCTTGGCACTTGCACCGGCTCCAAGCCACTTAATGCAACCCGTTGCACTGAACTTACTATTTGGTCATTCTTGTCCATCCTACGCCTTGCTTGAGTCCAACAACTTCACCCGACATCCTTGATTATTCTAGACCTCAGCTCTACTAGTCTAGTCCTAATCATCCTCGTCGTTGATCGTAGTTGACTCCAAGCATCCCTGCATAGCAATAGACCAATAAATCGATTTCAAGCACAAGTTTTTCACAACTTGACTCATGTTAGCCAAATCATGCATCATGCAATGCATATGCACTGAATCTCATTACTTTGGCCAAATCCCAAATTCACCACAGCTCACTGTGCATGAACTTGCCCTGGCTAGTTAGACCACTAGCCTCGGCCCGTCTGACCGCCATCCTCCGGCCAATTAGACTGCAAACCAATGGCCTGTCTGACCGTCAGCCCCAATAACAGGGGTCAGACAGACACTTCCTAGTTCCTGAAAGCACTCTCTTTGGACTTTTCGGCAAAACTCTGTCTATTTTCAAGTCTAGACTCCATTTTCAATGAAACCTGGTGCAAACTCAGCCCCAAATACTCTCACACAAGTGTTTGGTGCTCATTCCTCAAAAGCTCTCACTGTCGGTTTGACCACCACCCCTGGCCGGTAATACCTCCCAGCCTCGGTCAATCAGACTGCTATCACCCATACAACAAATCTGACAATTTTTAAATCGAGAGTTTACTCCCCAAACGTCTCAACACCGATGCCAATTGTTTAAGACCTAGATTAGGATCATACCAAATGGTCTCCGCACACAACTTTTCTCAAAATACCAAAACTTCCCTACCACTCGTGTTCTCCCCATGGCCTATCTGTATCTTTCTCTCTCCCTTTTAGGTGTTTTTTGAAATGTTGGTATGTGAAATGAGAAAAATAGCGGTTGGATATATTTTTTTGTGAATTGGAAAGGGCACAAGGGTCATTTTAGCTTAGCCAAAGGACTTTAACCTTGCCAAAGTGTCATTTCCCAAAGGAGTTTGCCATTTCGATGACATAAAACTAATAAGTCAAAAAGCAATGGCAAAACCCAAAAGCCACAAAATATCACTTGCATAAATTGAATTTTCTCTTCTCCATTTTGTGCTTCAAATACCAGGTGAGTACCAACCAATTGTCTGCTCTCTCTAAAAAATGCTCTATCTTTAGCCGATAGTGTCTCTTGTAATATTATATTTATCGTATGAAAATTGTATTGGCATATCCTTCGGTCTTAATTCGAGGCAGAATTGGGCGCAGCTCGACCAGGCCACGTCGATGTTTTATTGTGCCCCGTCCGATCGCGTTTGGTTTGTTTCTATGCCGTTCGATCTGCTCTATGCTCGGCCTTCGTGTTTGCTTGCGCGGCGTGCTATCTCGGCCACAAAAGCGCACAAAAATTACTAGTTTGGCACACGCACCCAATCCAGCTCGACGCAACGACGACTCCCATCCGTCGCCGCCGACACGCAAACCTCACAAGCCACCACGATGGTCACCTCCGCCCCGGCCGTGACGCCGCTCGCCGGTGCGTCCCTCATTCCCTTCCTCACCGTGCGGCCGCATCACGCGAGATTCGCAACTCTCCCCCTGGTACCTCCCACCATGCCCCTCAACCTCAGTCGGACCACGCAACTTTCCCCCAGCTTGCCGCGCACCCAGTCGGTCAAGGCACGGTGGCTACCTTGAGCCCGGAGATGTGGGCGACGCTAGACAAGGTGGTGGGGTCACACAAGGTGGTGCTGTTCATGAAGGGGACCAAGGACTTCCCTCAGTGCGGCTTCTCCCGCACCGTCGTGTGGATCCTCCGCTCGATGTCCTCGCCAATGAGGCGCTTCGCTAGGGGCTCAAGGAGTACTCCAGCTGGCCCACCTTCCCATAGCTCTACATCGACGGCGAGTTCTTCGGCGGATGCAACATCACTGTTGGTATATATGCTCTCCCACTTGTCTCACACATGCTCTCACTTCCAAAACTGTGTCTTTTTCTTTCTTTTCTTTTCTTTTTTTTGCTGCGCTCGTGATTTCGTGATATGGGAATCTAACCAGCGGTTCAATGAAATTTTGTTTTGTTTGGTATCAGGACATACCAATTCATTAATCTTACATATTGCGAGTTTCTGGGGCCAAAAATGGTATATTTGGCAAATGGAAACCCCATGCCTTTGTAGCTATTTCAAGCATATCATAAAATAATTTGCTAATGCTCAAGGCCTACTACAATCCACTTAATTGCCTTAAAGCCTGTTATAAACCTTAAAAGGAGGGCCAGACACTCTTGTTGTTCCTTGTGGCTGAAAGGGGTTGGGGGTGGTGTCATAGGTGTAAGTTAGTTTAATTCTTCGCATTTAAGGGCTAAATTTTATGTTTCAGTACTAATGGCAGGAGATAATTCTAGCTTCTGAGATAATCCAAGTATCATCATGCTCAGACTATCCGAACACCAATTTTGCTGTAAACCAAGAAATGTAGTTCTATTGTGCATAAGTTTTTGGGAAGGGTGCAAAATTCACATTCCATAACTAGCTGTAAAGCATTGTATCCCCAGTATTTGCACCACCTCTGATTAGTATCCACTATCCAGTTTCCTGTTCTAGGCTGAACAACAGGAGCTATAAGTTTATTCCATCCCGGGATGTGTTAGTGTTGGAAAGTGAAGTCCGCCTCAGCTCCGCTTGTTGAAGCTCTAGACTATCCGAACACCAATTTTGCTATAAACCAAGAAATGTAGTTCTATTGTGCGTAAGTTTTTGGGAAGGGTGCAAAATTCACATTCCATTACTGGCTATAAAGCATTGTATCCCCGATATTTGCACCACCTCTGATTAGTATCCACTATCCAGTTTCATGTGTCTAGGCTGAACAACAGGAGCTATAAGTTTATTCCATCCTGGGATGTGTTGGTGTTGGTGTTGGAAAGTGAAATCCGCCTCGGCTCCGCTTGATGAAGCTTTAGACGATTCAATTCATCAAGTAGTGAAGTCTTACAAATTGATTTGTGATGATCTGTTGTAAATTAGTAGCATATCTAAGTGCTCTAGCTTGATTAGCGTGGCTTATGTAATCAGTTCTGTGATGGTGTAATTCTCCTACTTAGTCAAGTCTGATTATGCATCGATGGAATGTTGAATGGACGGATGAATGTATGTTTGAATGAATAAATGATGCTACAGAAATGCCATATGGTGATTTAAGCATGAGCCCTGGGCATGCTTATTGCTGGATTATACCGATCTCATGATTTAGGCCAAGAACAACACACAACATTAAGGGTCCTTAGGTCAAATGCCCGACGAAATGAACCAAAGGTCAGAGAAATAACAACCTTATCATTGTTAGATAACTTATGATTTTTTTGGTTAATTTTTCAGTTTTAGCCAGAGATAGAAAAACACAGGCTGTGTGGGGGAATCTAACAATTAATTGACAATGATTTCACCGTGTTGTGCATTGGTAGCTTCAAGACGAAGGTATTTTCCATATGTAAGCCACAATTGAAGTATCTTATTCTTCTGAACTAGGAAAAGCATTCTGGTATGGAGGATGAAAGAAGAATATGAAAAAGGAAGTCAAAAGTAGTAGTCTTTAACAAGGTTTTCCCTCGTCATCGTAAATACCTAAAGTAGAGAAACGTCGTTATTATTATGCACGCCAACATTCAAATCTATATCTGTACTAATTGGAGGCTCTCCTAGAAGCCCTCATGTTAATCCTAGGAGGTAAAAAGGCTAGAAATGCCCACATTAATCGGAGAAAAAGAAAAAGGCTAGAAATTCCCACGTTAATTAGAGAAAAAGAAAAAAAAATCCTAACCATTTATAAGAGTTTGTACTTGCCTGTTTCCTCTTCGGTTAATCAATTTGCTTGATACGTGCCTAGATGGGAGTCATCATTTGATACGTATGTGAAGAAGGCATTGGTAAAACGTACACAAGCTGGGCTGCCTTGCGGGAGCGTAGAGATGTGGGAGAGAGTCTGCAACTCGATCGGTTCTCAGATGGAGAGACACCCTACCCAGGAGGGGATGAGGCAGGTGCTCACGCTCAGCTACAACCACTTGCCTCATCACCTCAAGGCTTGCATGATGTACCTCAGCATTTTCCCGGAGGATTACGTGCTACGCAAGGACCGGCTGCTCAGCAAATGGATCACTGAAGGCTTGGTTTCCGAGAAGATAGGGTTGACATCACACGAGGTCGCGGAAGAATACTTCAACGAGCTGCTGAGCAGGAACATGATTGATGAAACAACGTTATAGATTTTAGTTGATGCATATCTATCTATCTATCTATCTATCTATATCTATACTAATTGTAGGCTCTCCTAGAAGCCACTATATTAATCCTAGGAGATAAAATAAATGGAGGGAGTAAAACTACTGTGACATAGAGAAAGACTGTTTAAAATATGTAAAGTTTGACTCTCAAAATGTATGGATGCCTTTAAAAAAACCAGAGAGAATAAAACTACTGTAACATAGAAAAACACTGTTTAAAATATATATCCTGTGTGGATATATGGGTTGATGACTAGAGGAACCAAAACTGCAAACTACACCGACCGGCCTCCTCTTGCAAGTACGTACTCCAGTAACTTCTGCACACGCAACCAAGACACGACACCCGAGCCATGCACTCGCACAGTTTAATTTACACCAACACAAACGCAGAGGCACACCACTGGTACGACGACGTACGTATACCACTCTCTCACAGGTGACAGCATCTGGGCCCCACCATGAAGCAGGCCGCCCGCCTGTTGTGCCGCTGCGGAGAACTCCGGCCAAATTGCACCCGCCCCGGTTCCGGGCACCTTCCACGTGTCCACATTGTCGTTCTCCAAGAGCACGGTGGGCCAGAGCAGCGGCGCCGACGTCCCTGCAGGGCCGCCCGAGCCCGAGGCCGTGCAGGCCCACCTCGGCGCCCGGTGTGCCCCACTGCCCGCCCGGCAGCCCGAGGCGAGGTCGAACCCGACGCGTCCCTCGAGCAGCGGCGCGCGCGCGCGAACAACAACGAACCGAGGAGGCCCTGCTGGGCGGCAGTGGCGGCATCGGCGGAGGGGTGCCAAAGTGGACGAGCGGCGGCGAACGCGCAGCGCGCCATCGCTGGCGCTTGCGGTGGAGCCGCCGATGGGGACGCGTTCGCGAGGATCCCCGGCGTCCCATGGCGGCGGCGGCAGCGCAGCGCGCGCGCTGCGGCGTGTTGTAGTTGTTGTAGTAGCAGAACTTGGTGTCGTCGGCGACGCGCACCGTGGGCACTGCTCCCGCCGCCGGTGCCGCCGCCGCTGCCGCGTTCGCGCTTCGCCCGGCAGCGGCTGGAGGCACGACACGCCGTCTGGGTATGTAGCAGCCGCCATCGCCATCGTCGTGGCGTCGTGCTTGCAGTTGGGAGGCATGAGCGCTACTGGCATGGGGGGCAGCTGCTGGTGCAGGGGAGCTTCTATGACCTGTCCTGGCATTTGAGGTTCGGGCTTCGCTTTGTGTTCTTGTTCTATTAAATTCTCTAATACAATTAACACACAAACTGTCCAGATTTTCTAATTCTAAAAACTAACATTTTCCATACCAAATTGTTCATATATTTTTCATACCAAACTGTTTATACTATGTAGCAAAAAAAAAATACTCTTTTTCGGTGCGCTATACGATGCGCACAGGCCACTAGTATCATAAAAAACACTTCGATGATGCTATACTTCTATAGCCTTTACCAATGTGTCAAAGATGCCAATTTACTTTCTATATGGCCAATCAGGCTCAATGACTAGGCAAAAGACATAGCAGATTAGCAGTACGTTCAATATGGCCAATCAGGCTCAATGACTAAGCAAAAGACATAGCAGTAAGATATATCATGCAACATCTCTAATCCACAATTCCAAAATGAAAATAGAAATTTAGACCGTTCGAAACACTGGAAAACTCAAACAACCAATTATCCCTGCTACAATTCACTATTAGGGGGCGTTTGCGTGAGGGAGATGATACTTTTGGGGAAACTTTTAGGTCCTAAGGATTAAAAAAAAAAATCCCCCTACCCAAGCAAGCCTTACTCGATTGCTTAGTACCACATCGTTGAATTTTATAAGGCACCCAGACATTTACGTTTTCAAACTTTGCAAATTTGACCAACAATTTGTCCAACAATATATAGGTTATGTGATATAAAAGTTATACCATTTGATTCATATTTGAAAATGCTTTCTTATGATCTTGATTTTGTAGTTACCAACAACATGCTGTAAAAGAAATTCATAGTCAAAGATCAATTTCCAAGACCAAATCAAGTGATTAAACGGGGCATCAAGTATTGTGATTAAAAGTACTTCCTCTTTTCAGAAATATATGACATTTTAGAAAGTGTGTAGTCAAACATCTTTAACTTTGACAACTAATATATAAAAACTATTTATATTGGTCATGTGAAAGTGGCATCATTAGGTTAGTCATGAAAAATATTTTCATAATATAATAATTTTATATTATTTTATAAACATATTTATATAAAAAGTAATGATCAAAATTGCATACTTGGAACTGTGTTAATATCTAAAACATCATATATTATTGAACAGAGAGAGTATTACAGAAGAAAGCAGTGGATGGTTAAGAGCACATATCACCTTTTATTCCTCGAAACTAAAACCCTAGCAGCTATTCAATTTATTCAAGAACTCAAAATAAAAAAAATCTCAGCGACTTAGGGTCCCTCCAAAGTCCATAGTCCAAACCGATCAAACAATTCACCAATTCGACACAACCACAGCAGCACACAAGACCTGCACTAAATCATCACAGCAGCTGGACCAGCCGCAGCGGCTGCCCGGACCGGCGTGGCTGGCGCGCTCCGGAGGACAGTAGCTGATACAGCCGTCGCCGGCTTTCCCCGGCCCATAGTGAACCCTCGCGTGCCGTCGGGCATCCTCGGCCCCTGCGGCGCGTGTCGGGGGCTCATTAGTGAGTCGAAATGCCCGGCCGAGCTGGCGTGCGCGGAATGCGGTGTCTGCGGCGTTGGGGTGGCGTGCGGCCTCCCCCGGCCTCTCCCCCACGGCTTCATGCCCCCACTATGGTGTTCTTCCTGCTGTCAAGGCGATGATGGCATCACATTAGTACACCTGCTGAAGTGTGAGTAGCATAATCTGTTGGTCAGTAACAAGTCAGGGTCAGGCTCATGCTTACATGATGTTCAGGCAAGTGTTCTGCCGTTGGGGAGTCCGACGACACCTGAGACTGCGGGGAGTGCTCGTCGTCGGAGATCATGAGGTGGTCGAAGTCGGGCCGCTTCAGCCGTATCACCGATTTTGGCTATGGAAAATGGAATGAAAAATGACTACTGAACGTTTCTGAATAATGACTACTGGTTACGGAATGACTGCTCAGTTTTGGCAGCTGAACTGCTGACTGTTTTGTATAAAGAGGAGCTTGAATTACCGATCGTCGTAGCACTGTGCGCACGCGGAGCCCCTTCCTCCAGTTTCGTTCGTCGTTCAACTTGTCGACCTGATAAAACAGTTAAATTCCAATACCGTAAGTAACTGGAGAAAACGACCCATCATGTTTCATGTCAAAAGTTTAGAAGTGGTGAGCAATAACTTACTGCCTTGTCGGCTTGCTGTGAGGTTTCATACTCTATAAGTGCATGCAACTTTGGAAGAAGAAAAGGAACACAAAAGAAGATCAGGAACAAGATTCAGATGTAAGAAAAGGCTGCAAATTTGGAACAAAAAGTACAGTTTGTATCCATGCCTTCAGGGGCGGAGAGAAGGGGGCTGGCGGGGCTTGGCTCCCCCTATGGTTGTGTTACCTCTATAGCATTAGGCCTTAGCCCCATAAAGATATGGTCTAAGGCACCCAGCAAAGCATATTACTAGTCTTCTCTTTTTTATTCTTCTTCCTCTCCGTGATGTTAATCTCTCTTTTACTATATATAATTCAATTATGTAATCAATGCACTCGTTTATTGGTTAATATTCTTGATAATTGTTAATGGTATTAGGTGGTGGATATATTAATACTATGAACATTTGCTTTCCATTCAGCATATTTAATTTACGCATGGGATTTGTATTGTCACTAATGTTTTGGATTACGAGTTCGTTGCCACCTTTTTTAGCTCCTAGGTAACACATACCTTTATATTATACCATATATAGTCGATACATTGATATTTAGGATTAAATCCCTAAAAAAAGTAGACATGAGCCTTTCGGACCTTTTGCGACTACTCAATTAGCCTTCGAATGGATTAGAGAGAGGCAGACGGGTCTCACAGGAAAAACCTTTAATATCACTCACATTGATTGGTTGATCCTCACACATGTGTGTGTGGGTAGTGTGAGTGTGGTGTGTGTTGAGTGTGTGTGTGTCTGCCATATCCAACTCGGCCCCCTATGCCCAATTCCTGGCTCCGCCCTGCATGCCTTCATCAACTCAGTATGTAAGTACCTTGTTACTCACTAGCGCATCAGATGACTTTGAAGACCTTGCAGAGCTTGGCTCCTGTGGATGGCATATTCTGATGTTTTTCACGCTGTTTGGTATGCAATTACAGTTAATAGATATTGTATCACAAATTTACTTATCACAAGGAAATCCCAGGAGTTGTCTTCTGACCTTCCGATGGTACCGAAGATCTTCTCAAGGCTGTTTCTGGTTGAATCCTCCGGAAAATTCTCGGCGATGACCATTCGAGACTGTGTGAATGAAATTTAATTTGGTCTCTAGATGGTTAAAGTGCTACACTTGTAAACAGTTGAAGCTCACATATGAAAAATGTGGTCAGGCTTAAAATTACTAGTTTACTACTGACCTGCAACTCTTCTTTATGTCGCTCAGTGAATGGCTGTGCACGTCGCACTTTTTTGCCGTCGTCGCTGACAACCTGCAGCGAAGAAACTCATAGAATTTCAGGATTCAAGCAATATCGTTCGTTACCAGAAGCACAGGTAGCAGTCGATTACTAGCTTTGACGATGTCCGAAGAGCCTTAACCAGCAGTTGGCTTGTTACCCCCATAGCCTTAATTTTCTTCCAGGATGAAATAACTGACATAGGAACTGTTCAAAACATTAATAGAAATGTAAATTTTTGTTACATTTTTCCCTCAAATATCATCTATTTTATTTATGCAGATATTTTGAATGGTGATACGTATGTCCATATGTTCCTTTTGGGCAATAGATTCCTGATCTCAAACTGTGGGTGTTATATTACTTACGGGATTGAAGAACTAATGATTGTTTTCACTCACCATAGCCCTCATGATCTTTGTTCATGAGCTTCGTCAAGAAATCATTAGCGATCAAATTCGTGTCGCTGAATTGGTACTCAACCTAAACAAGAAAGAACGTGAGAAGACTCCAAGAAACGGAAGAACATGAGGAAAAACTCTTTCCACAGTATGATCAACAAAGTGTCAGGCTATGAGGCTACCTTTTAGAAATTTTCCTCTGCAGATATTAGCATGTGGAAAAATGCTGATGAGTTTTTAGGCACCATAATAAATTTAGATTTGTCACGCTTGGAGAAGAAAATTTCTAAAAGGCGTTGTTAAGAGTAACATCGATCCAATTGAAGTGACTAGTGTACTATGCAAAAATAAAGGCACCCTCTCATTGATCTGCAAACCTGCTTGACAATCTTCTGTGCAATATCGGCCGCACTTGCCCCCTTTGGCTGCCCATTGCCACCGGCGCCGCTGCCAATCTTGGCATGCCCGAAATCCGGCACGAAGAACGTCGGCTCCGGATCGGCGAAGAAGCTCCAGTCCGTGCCCAGCCCAATGCCGGCACCACCGTTGGACAGCTGCAAGAACGGCGAGTAGTAGCCGGCGGCCGTCAGCGGGCTGGCCATCGGGCTGGCGGCTGGCGACCTCGGTACAAACTCTGGGGCGTGCACGTTGAACTTGAACGGCGTCGAGCAATTACTGCTGCTCGCTGCCGCCGACGCCTTGCCGGAGCTGTCGCCACTCTCTTGCGCCATGGTGTTCGATCGATCGATCTATCGTTTTGTGTGTGTGTGTGTGTGTAAGACAGAAAAGTTTTAAGATCAGAAATGACTCAATGAGTGTGTGAATTAAGTGCGTGTGTGATATGCAGTATGTGGCACCTTTGACCACTTCTTTCTTAGCACTTTGTGAGACGAGAGTGTTTCTTGCGCAGTTTTTTTCGCGCCAGTACGTGTGTGGCACTCAAACCGTTAAAGAGGGAGGGGAGGCCGTTGACTGCCAGGGGCAGAATTGGGATTTAATTTTGCAGCCGGAATTCCAGGGAAAAATGAATTTGGAAATAAATTCCACTTTAGTTCTTTCTTTTTGGATCAAGTTTGAAATTTATCTTAGACTCAAAAATGGCATCATAATTTTGAATTGGGTAGCATGTTTGAATGTTTAGCCGAGCACCATGATTATGATTCGTTTAAACTACCTTGTTCCTTGCAATGAGATCCAAAAAACAGGACCCGTGTTCAATACATTTTGGTTTTATTTGGTAGTAGTTTTTTTCCAAACAAATCAAACATACTACAGGAACAAAATCAGGGAAACTACCTAAACAAATGAAACATACTATCTGAACAAAATTAATCACACCACCAAACAAAATCAAACATACTGTAAAAACATTGTTCCAAGCGTGGAATCAAATTGTTTTCAGATTAAATAGAATTGTTCCAACCGTAGAATCAAATTGTTCCAATGGTTAAATTGAATTGTTTTGACTTTTGACTGCGGAATCAAATTGTTTCGATGTTTAAATTTAGTTATTCAGGCGTTAAACTGAAATGTTCCGAGCACTAAAATAATTCGTTCTGAGTCTGCTAAACTCCTATTCACCCTTGCCTTTCAATGATCGCAGCCTCTCGTGCGCTCCTCCACCCATGACCCGTAGACCTACTTCACCATGTTATCTCCTATCGCCTCACCAATACACTTCCATCGATTGTACGCGACTATGTGCTCTGCCCGCCTTTTGGGCATCTTTGCCTTTCTCTTTCAAACCATCAATGAATAGTTTCTTCGACTCGAGATACCACCATCGCTCTAGCCATTGTCCTTCGTTGCTTGCCCCCCCTGCGGTTAAAAGTGAATCCCTGGGTTAATGTTTTCAAATCTCAAGATTGAAAGTTGAAATTTTCCATGAAAAAGTTTGAAGTTGAAACTTGATTTTTCTAGGTTGAAGTTTGAATTTAGAAGTAGAATTTGTTTTCCAATCGAAGCCTTAAATTTCAAAGTACATGGGCTATCACTACTACAAAAAGGTTAATACTGGACGTCTCATCACAGATGGTTTTCCAAAACCATCTCTGTTAATGGTAATCACAGATAGTTTTACCAGTATGACCGTCTCTGTTACTAGATATGCTAAGAACTGTCTATGATGAACTAATATCACAGACAGAGTTTTAGTGATTTCAAGTCATGGTGATTTCAAGTTATGGTAAAATCACAGTGTTAGTGATTTTAAGTCATGGTAAAATCGGAGTGTTACTGATTTCAAGTCATGGTAAAATCAAAGAGTGGGGCATTTCAAGGTATGGTAAAATCACAGAGTTAGCCATTTCAAGTCACAGAGTCAAGTAAAATAGGAAGATACTTATCACAGATGGTTTTTAATATGAACTGTCTATAATATTAGCTCATCAGAGATGGTTTTTGTTTGAAATCGTCTGTGATTCGCGGAAAATTTTGAACGCTTGCGCGGGAGGCGAAATATTTTTGCGTTGTCCTTGTATATTATACCCACCCCCACCTTGTCTTCCATCAGTCTCTCCCTCTCCCCTCCCCACGTCGAGTTCCGGTGACCGCCCTCGATTCCCTGGCGTGGTTCGGCGAGGAGACGCATCCGACTGTTTCACGGCGCCTCCGATGAGCGAGATGCTACGACTCGACCAATACCGCTAGATCTGCCACCCCCATCTTGGCCTCAGGTAAGCACGAAGTTTTGCCCCCAAATCCTCATCCATGTTTCTTCTTACTCTAATGTCATGCCCTCCATCCTGTTAGATTTCGTTCTCAGTGAGAACCCTCATCTGTGGTCGACAAGGGAGGCCGATTCGGTTCAAGATGGATGCCTCTACTCATCCTCGTCAGAGAGTGAGCCATTGATTGAGAGAGAGAGAAAATCTTTTAATTACCTTCTTGCAAACTATCGAAAGAGTATATGGTTGGGATGAGATGGGATGATCCTACTTTTTTTAGATGGGATGAGATAAGATGGTCCGAGTAGGATGTTTGGTTGGGGGATGAGATGGTCCTAGATTTTGTTTGGTTTGGAGAGGTGGGATGGTCTATGATGCTATAAGTTGGTGTTTGGTTGGAGAGATAGAATTGCATGGGATTGCTTGTGATAATTAGGTGGTGAGAATACCCCTAAATACCTCCTCTGTATTGCAACGTTGGATCAAGATTTAATGGATCTCAGCTCATCTTCCTTAATTGTATAAACTCTATCTCTCTCTCACCCCTCCCAACCTAAAGCCTACCCACATCCAAATGGCAGTGCTGTAACCTCCCAAAATTAGAGTTCATTTGAAGCATTTAAAAATAAAAATAACCATTTGAATTTTCTTTCTTAAGTCAAAGATTAATTTGAATTTATAGAAATTAAAATGATTTAATGTGAATAATCTAAACATTAATTAAATCTAAAGATATTTTATTTGGATTCCTTGAGTTGTAGAGTATTTTCGATAATTTTCTAGGAATTTTTGGAGTTTATTTTCTATTTTTCTGAGCTCGGTTTCCTTTGTTCCTTTTTCTAAAATTCAAAAATCTGTTTAAATTCTGGATTTTCCTTTGGGCTGATTTTCTATCTCTTCATATCATTTCCTTTACTTTCGGCCCAACCCATTCCCACTTTTCCTTTTTATCCCACAACAGCACCCGGCCTAGCTCATTCCCCTTTCTCTCTCTCTTTCTCTGCCCACGGGTCCCACTCACCAGTGTCCCGCCCTGTCAGCGCTTTCCTTCTTCCTCATGGCTTCATACTCGTGTCCGAGCCAGTCACACTAGTGCCGTTGTCCTCGTTTCTAACAATCCCACCCCAAGCCTTTAAAAGCCTCTGCCCCCGCATAAAAATTTACGCACCATCCTTCTCTTCCGGTTGCGCTAGCCGTCGGCCTCGGTCTCGTCTTCATCTCGTCAAATTGAGCCAAGGAAGCCGCCGCCATCGAAGGTCGTTCTAGCCGAAGTTCGCACTATCCGTGATCCTCCGCCCGTGTTGTCACCACCTTCGAGTTTGCCTCACCGCGTTTCGTGTGTTGCTCGCCTCGCTGTCCCCGAAAGAACCTCAAACCGCCGTCGCCTCCTTCGTCCCCAAAACCGGCCCCGCCTCCACACCCGATCTCGTCGCCGGTGAGTCCCCGTGTCTTCCCATGTGAGTCACCCCTCGTTCCAAGTTCTTCTCTTTCGATCCCCCACCTCAATCCAGCCTCTTCGTCACCCTAGCGTCTTGTCGTCGCCTCACGTTTGTCTCCGCCTCCGGCCGTCGACGCGTCGTCATTCCCGTTATCCTCTGGTATCCCCGTGCCACTCTATGTGATCCTCTCGCTCCCTCCGTGCTGGTGCTCACGTTCTTTTCAGTCGGGCGCCATTATTTCGCCGTTGCCATTGACGAGGATTAAAACCTCTATGTATTATTTTAATACATAGTAAAAGACCATACGTCTTCATGGTTGTAACCCCTAAGGCTAATGACCTCACTGGTCGCAAGGATTCCAGAGGTTACATAATGGGTACCTTGGTCGGACAAGGTCCTGTGCCTAGTCTCTGACCATGTAACTGCTCGGAAGAGCTACGAACTAGTATCTTAACCGTGTAATGAATGGAACATGTGCTGTATATTCCAAACCACACGATGTCACATAGTCCTAAGACACTGACATAAACTACCATACGGTTGAGTATCTCACAGACACTTAACCGCAAAACAATTGACACATTATCAACTAACACCTTGCTCCGACCAGTCACGACGCTTCACCAGGGACGCCTTCTTCGGGAGTAACTGCCATCTCTTCGGAAGTTATTTAAAGGTGGAGCGCAGAAGACAAAGGGCAATCTGGAAGACAAGCAAGATAGCAACATCAAATTAGAGCAACGCAATCAGTCTTAGATTCACGCTTTAAGTCTGATTGATGAGCAAAGCAGGTGTGAGATTCAGTGTAATTAGGATTAGTCCACATCCGGGTCGTAAAGCACCCCCTATAAATACAGTTCATATCGATAAAGAGCAGTCCCATTATCTCCCAGGAAATATCGCATCCTTTTCCTCTTTCATTTCGTAAGATCGGCGACTCGATCGTCAACAGCTGGCGCCGTCCGTGAGGAAGAAGACGCAAGTCTCCTGTAATACCCCGTTCACCGAGTAGAGAGAATTTAATCGGGAAAGGTTAATAGTAAAAAAAATTCAGAAGTTTTGGGGGGGAGTAAGGAGATGGGCCTCCGGCCTTGGCATCCACTGCCTTGTGGCCGGCCACAAGGCCCAAGAGAGGGAGGCGCCCATGGGCCTTAAGCCCAAGCCACCCCACTCCCCACAAACCCTAGCCAAACCACTACCCCTCTCCCTCCCCACTCCTTGCGCCCCACCTCCTGGCCGCCACCCCTCTCCTTCCCCTTCCCAAGCCACCCCATCTCCCTTTGGTGTTGTCCCTGCCATTGGAGCCTTCCCTCCTCGCCCTCGGAGCTCCCCACTACCGACCAACGCGAGGAAAGGAAGAGGACAACAGCGCTGCCGGTCAAAAGAAAGGAAGAAAGAGGGAGGAGAAGAAGGGTCTTCTTCGTGGGGGATCGATCAGCGTCTTCCTAAGGTTCTACAAGGGTAACGATGGATTTCCCTCACTGTTTAAGCTGTAATAGATGCGAATTCGATTAGTTTGATTGGATCGATTTGCTGCTGCTAGTAGTTTCGATTCTGTCCAGAATGTTGTGCGGCTGATATCATGTTCTTAGAGGACGAATTTGAGATGTCCATCTCCTAGAGTTTTATATGAATTGTTCTTAGCTTTCTGTAGCCGCTAATAACACTCAATTCTGATTTATGGACCAAAAGATATGGTAGAATCTTTCCTGTTGTCCTGAATTCCTGACGTGAAATAACTGTCCATTTGTCTTTTAAGATATGATTAAGTTAAGGGCAATTTTAGGGTTTCAAACCAACTAGGTTGTTGTGGCATTTTTGTTAACCTTTCCATATTAATAAAGAACAATTAATTTGGAGTTGTAGAACAAAAGATATGGCTATTTCTCTACTGCTATGTAGTTCTGTTTGACAGTTTGGGTGTTCAACATTCATAGGACTGTTAACATGGTTTTTTGGCCGAATTGGGAGATCTCGCCAACTAGACTTTCGTAGATATTTTCATTATGTTTCTTTAGGATCTGAGCTCACCTCGTTTTGAGTCTCAGATCAAAAGTTATGATTTATCTAGTACTGTTGTCCAGATTGTTGTCCTGCTAGATTACTCAGTTTAATAGAGTAGATCGACTTTGTGAACCTTGGGCTTAAGATGCTGCGATTAAGCGTTTTGAATGACGTCCGGATCACGTGGTTCCTTATTCAAGTATTTAATTTGTGTAGGAGGGGGAATTTCGAGTGTAGCGGCATCTGTCTTGCCTCATAACGCTTCGCAGAGCGGAAGGCAAGCACATTGTAATTCTTCATGTTGGTGAATGCTGAGTGCTTGTATTCATACTGTTATTTCTATGATCCATAAGTAGATTCAATGCTTCATGTTCCTTTCATATCTGTTAATCCATGTTTAAAGAGAGGTTGTATTTCATTATTCATGATTCATTCCATTCATTCATTTGTTCATGTTTCTTCTACGGGAGTGAAAAATAAAGACCCATCAATTCCAGTATGGGCACGTAAGACCCACCATTCCAATGTGGGCAGAGTTGGATCTCCATATGAAACGTTCTTCATACGGGCATTGGATCCCCGCATTTTGTTAAATACAGGCCTAAGTGAACACCAATGGGTGTGTCACTGGCTATACCGGTATAAGCAGATGTGTAGTCCATTCATTCATATGTTTCTTTCAGTTCTATGTTCATATTCTTAATGATATTGTATTGTTCATATTCAGTGTAGTTCAAATTATTCTTTGTACTTGCTGAGTCTCAGACTCATTCTTGCATTTGTTTGTTTATTCTAGGTGATCGTTGATGATGGCATTCTTGGGAGGGAGTAGACACATATAATTCATTCACTTCACAATATTCAAGTTTCAATAATATGATTTTGTTCCTATCTTTCATTCATTAAGTGATGAATTGTAATAAATAGAGTTTGATGATGGATGATATCTTTCTCTATGTTAAGGTTGATTAAAAAATTGTTTGTGATCCTTGATTACTCATTTGATATAATTATCTTAGTGAATTCAGTAGACTTGAATAATTGGAGTTTGTGAACTGTTGTTGGATTCAAATTATATTCCTGCATTTGTTCTATTATATGTTGATCTCTTTATGCCATTAGATGAGAGATTGTTTAAATTCTTCCGCAATATGGTTGTAGGTTAGATTCGTTAGGTAACATTTTGGCTTACGAATAGCCAGGGTGTTACATCTCCTGAAGAAACTTTTCGCTCGCCAAATCCTCGCTCATTCCTCATAATCACTCATGCGACTATGGCAGGAGTTTGGGACAAGGAGAATTGGTTTGACCTCGCCGTCAATTATCGTCGCCTCCGCATGCCATCGCCGCCAACCAAGCTCCTCTATTCTACCCCTACTCTCTCTTTGTTTCTCTCTCCCTTACATGTGGGACCCTCCTGTCAGTTCTCTCTTTCTCTCTCTGTCAATCCAACCTCACATGTCATCCACTCACCTCTTGTGCACCTGGTTCACCATGAACCCCAGCCATTTCATGGACTTGGTCTATAGGCCATGGGCCCACCTTTTAGTGTCATTAAATTTCTTTTCCTTTATAAATTTAATTCCAACCGAAATCTTTTTCTTTTGCTGACGTCATGCTAATGCAGTAATCTGGAATTTTCTTTTAAAAGAAAATTCTAAAATCCAGAATAGTGTTTTCTCACTTTTTCCTTTTCTGTTTTCCTTCGTTCGAACTCCAATTCATCTCGTCCAAGTTCCTAAATTCATCTAAAATCGAGCCCTTCCTTTTTGGAGTTAGTTTTTCTATTTTTGGATTTTATTTGATTTTCTTTTAGATTTATTTGTGCTTCGCCTTTTTTTTCTGTCTCATTTAGATGCTCTATTTCAAGGAGCAAGAGCAGAAGCAAGCTTTGAAGATCCAAGTGTAGTAACTGTGCAAAGCCAAGACAAGTCGTAATCCTTTGATCATATTGAATCTATGATTTCAAAATGATATTGTTTTATATCAAATTGCATGTTATCTTTATATCAACTGCTTTTGGGAATAGTTAATCACCTATTGGACGGAACAAACCAAGAGGTTGGGGGAAGGTTCAGATCTTCGAACACCTACTACCAGCATGAATCCTCCGAGACCTTTGGTAACGGTACGAAACCTACAACGCGTTCAAGATATCTTGAATAATTCTAACCCTGCTCTAGCAGAGACCCCAGGTTTTGTACAACTCGTAGGCCAAGTATCGGAGATTCTTCAGCAGACCGTGCAACGAACGGAAGCATACCGGGAACAAAGGAATTCAAGAAGCCAAAGCATGACTTCATCCCAACGTTCCTCCCTCAGTAGAGGGCAGCATGGTCGTGTTGGGGAACAATCGATACCAAGACCCCCTCAACGATTCTGACCAAGGAGTCACGAGGGGAGAAGGCTGTTTCAGGCAGCCACACCCTCACCTCGTCGAGAGGAACAATCGCTTGGGCCAGACGATCTCCGACATCGTCTAAATCAAGCAGGCGATCGAAGATGTCATAGTAGCGTCTACGACCGGATCGGGACACCGGAGATCCGACAATCTAACCTTAAAAACCGGTCTCCGACCGATTACAATTTGGCATCTCTTCAAAGAAGGTGCCATGAATCGATTATAGGTTGTCGAGCCTTCTCTACAGGGCTCCAAGCTGTGCGTTGGCCAAACAGATTCCGACCGGTCAACTTAGACAAGTTCAACGGGACCCAAAACCCATTGGAATTTCTCCAAATATATACCACCGCCATCAGAGTTGCTGGTGGTGATAAAAATATAATAGCTAACTATCTACCCACAGTACTCAAAGGGTCTACCCGGTCGTGGTTGTTTAACCTACCGGTCGGATCAATCTACACTTGGGAGCAACTTTGCGACCTTCTGATTGCAAAATTCCAAGGCACGTATGACCGCCCTAGAAAGAAGGATGACCTCCAACGAATTCGGCAAGGCTCTAATGAGACTCTCCGTCAATACATCAAGAGATTCAACCAGGTTCGTAATTCCATACCAGAGGTTGCAGAATCATCTATCATCCAAGCCTTCAAAATAGGTCTAAGGAATCGACGGTTTACGGAGGACATAGCAATGAACCCTCCACGAACGACCGTCGAACTTTTCGACATGGCCGACAAATACGCCACCGCTAGCGAAGCAATCGAGTGGTGTGAGGCCATTGATCGGAAGGATAAAATCCTCCAACCTGGCTTGGATAAACTGGAGAAGAAGAATAAGAAAGCTCTCAAGAAGAAGAAAAACCGCAGACCCGACGATAAGGAAGTCCTGGCTATTCCCGAAAAGTTTACGAAGGGTAGGAAGGACTATACCAGTCGAGGCAAAGCAAAAGCTCCGACCAAAGGATATTAGAAAAACAAGAAGTGGTGTCCACTTCACCAGCAGGCAGGGCATGACTTGCGCACTTGTCGAGTCTGGCAGAAAAAGCTGGAGGATTACTATGCAGGTAAAGGACCACTCCCCGCAATATAGGAACTTGGTGAAACGAGTTCCAAAAAGGACAAAGATAGCGACGAAGAAATGGAGTACCAAGAGCCTTAACATACGGTCAACATGATCTTTGGTGGGTCTTCTTCGTATGAGTCAAAGCGTCATCTGAAGGCCATAGAGCGGGAGGTCAACCTTGTCGAGCCCCCAACCATCATTAAGCCATCAAGGTGGTCGGACACCGTAATCTCCTTCAGCAAAGAAGACTACCCCATTCCTTCAACTCGACCAGGTAGGTTTCCCTATTGTTGTTGAACCTACTATTAATAACTGTAGGGTTAATTGAGTCTTAATAGATGGGGATAGTTTTTTAAATATTTTACTTGCAGGAGCTTTAAAAGAGATGCAGGTTCCCAAATCAAAGGTGAAACCAGTGAAATATGCCTTCCATGGTATAGTTCCTGGCCCCACCGCTAAACCGATAGGACAAATTTCCTTACCGGTCACGTTCAGAAGATTTGATAACTTCCAAATAGAAAAGATTCCGTTTGATGTAGTGGATTTTGAGTCCGCATACAACAGAATTCTAGGTCGTCTGGCCTTAACAAAATTCTTGATAGCTACGCACTACGGTTATCAAAGTTTGAAAATGTCAGGACCTAAGGGAGTCATCACGGTTCGAGGAGATCAGAAAATGGCTTACGCATGTGATCGGAAATCCTTTGAACTGGGCGATGAACTTCCGACCAGAGAGGTTAATCCATCTACCGTGCAGGTCAAGCACTCGAGGCCAAAGATGACGCTAAAGCCTTCTGACTAGACAAAGGAGGTACCACTCGAAAAAGGTGCTTCCCCGGACAGCACTAAGTCGCCACCTGGGTTAGGAAACACTAACTCATCTACTCGAAAGATACTGGTCGGGGCAAGACTCGACCCCAAATAGGAAGAGTCGCTTGTCTCCTTCCTCCAAGCAAATCAGGACGTATTCACCTGGCAGGCGTCCAACATGCCTGGAGTCCCCCGGGTGATGATCGAGCATAGGCTAGCTCTCCAGCCTGACAAGAAACCGATCAAGCAGAAGCTCAGGCGTTTTGCATCTGATCGAAAGGAGGCAATCCAGTCTGAGATTGACAAGCTCCTCAAGAATGAATTCATTCGTGAAGTCGACCACCCTCAGTGGCTCGCCAATCCTGTAATGGTTAGGAAAAATAATGAAAAGTGGCGAATGTGTATTAACTTCACAGATCTTAATAAAGCTTGTCCGAAGGATGATTTTCCCCTTCCACGCATTGACCAACTTGTAGACTCTACTTCCGGGTGTAAGTTACTAAGTTTTTTAGATGCGTATTCAGGGTACCACTAGATTAATTTGCGTAAAGAAGATGAAGAGAAAACTTCCTTCATCACCCCATACGGCACTTACTGCTATGTTAAGATGTCATTTGGTCTCAAAAATGCTAGTGCAACTTTTCAAATGTTGATGCAGAAAACCTTTAATCCATAGATAGGTTGGAATCTAGAAGCTTACGTTGATAATCTAGTCATAAAGAGCATCAACGCTGGCGATCACATTCCAGAACTACAAGAGACTTTCAATAACTTGAGAAGGCATAACCTCAAGTTGAATCCGGAAAAGTGTGTGTTCGGAGTTTCCGCTGGAAAACTGCTCGGTTTCCTAGTCTCGGCTAGAGGTATTGAAGCAAATCCAGTAAAAATATCGGCCATCGACCGGATGCGCCCTCCGACCACGAAGAAGGAGGTCCAAAAACTAACCGGCTGTATGGCAGCACTAAGTCGTTTCATAGCAAGGTTAGGGAAAAAAGGATTACCTGTCTTTAAGCTTCTTCGAAAACATGGAAGTTTTGAGTGGAGTAAAAAGGCAAACGTTGCCTTTGAAGATCTTCAAAAGTACCTTACAAGTACCCCAGTCTTAGTCTCTCCAAGACCAGGAGAAACATTGTTAATTTACGTAGCTACAACGCCACAGACAGTTAGCGGTATACTGGTCATAGAGCGTGACAACGTCCAACGACTAGTGTATTACGTAAGCGAAGTCTTACATGGACCAAAAGAAAGGAACCCACAGGTACAAAAGTTGCTCTATGGTCTCCTTATGGCCTCAAGGAAACTAAGGCATTACTTTCAGGCCCACAAAGTGGTCGTATCAACTGGGTATCCCCTTGGTCAAGTCCTTAGAAACAGGGAATCATCAGGACGAATAGCAAAATGGGTGGTTGAGCTAGGGGCGTTCAACCTCCATTTTATCTTATGAACAGCAATCAAGTCCTATGCAATAGCAGAATTCATTGCCGAATGGACAAACCCTGAACCCACCCAAGGGCACGAGTACAACCACCATGACGAGTGGATAATGTACTTTGACGGCTCCTTGATGCTAAAAGGCTTGGGGGCTGGAGTTGTCTTGATATCCCCTACTGGCGAACACATCAAGTACGTCATCCAGTTAAATTTTCTTGCTACAAATAATGTGGTAGAATACAAAGGTTTACTGGCAGGACTCCGAGCAGCTCGTTCGCTTGGGATTCACAGATTACTAGTGAAAGGCGATTCTCAACTAGTAGTGAATCAAGTAGGGAAAGAGTATCAATGCTCAAGTACCAAGATGTGATCTTATTTGGCGGAAGTACGGAAACTCGAAAAGCACTTCTTCGGTTTTCAGATCCAACATATTCCTAGAAAAGAAAACTTTTTGGCAGACCAGTTGGCACGGATGGCCTCCACGAGGTCGACCGTCCCGCCCGGAGTTTTTCTCGAGCAACTCGATTCACCCTCAGTGGTCGAGCCTTTCGAGAACATACATGATTCGTACAAACCGATCGTGAGAACATGGATGCACCACAGGTCATTGACGGTTAGCGCTGTCGCAAAGGGTAGAAATTGGATGACTTCGATTTACAATTATCTTCAGCATGACATAATTCTAGAAGATGATGTAGAGGCTAATCGTCTAGCACGAAAGGCCAAATCATACACTCTGATCGAAAGTACCTTGTATAAGCGAGGATCTCACGGAGTGTTGATGAGATGCATATCTCAAACGGATGGCATTAAATTGCTAACCGAAATCTATGAAGGAGTCTGTGGAGCACATCATTCCTACAGAACACTGGTCGGTAAAGCCTTCAGGCAAGGATACTATTGGCCAACTGCCCTTCATGATGTAAAAGATCTCGTGACGAAGTGAGTACAATGTCAGTTTCATAGCCGACAAGGACATCAGCCGGCACAAGCTTTGCAAACTATTCCTCTTTTTGGCCTTTTGCAACCTAGGGACTAAACATTCTAGGACCTTTCCCAAGAGTACCCGAGGCAATCATAGAGATGATTATATTTTGTTATGTTCATAATATTAGATAATATGTTATCTTATTCCTAGAATAATATCGTTAATATTTATTATCAAGTATGTGACTTGATTGTGAAACTCTGTATTTCTGCGATGATTATTCTTAAACGTTCCCTAGTCGAAAACATATGAGAACACATATGAATAGACTAGCATAGGTATTGGTTGATGACTCTATTTCATAGGTCATAGATATGGAGATATCAAACCAATAATATGGACACATGTTAGAGAACATGGTGTTGGATAAGACCCACCTTGAGACACTGTTGAGATTGTTATGATTCTATGTGTCATTAGTTGGTCTCAAGGAATGATGATGTATAATCCTTAGACCTGAGATCAGCATAGTTTCCTACATGTGTAATAGCACTCTTAGGGGTTGCCAAACACTACTCGTAACTGGGTAGTTATTAAGGTAGCTTTCGGGTATGCTATGAAATATGTGGAGGAATGTGACTGGTCGGATATGGGATTTGCCCCTCCTAACATAACATGAGAGATGTCTCTGGGCCCCTCGTTGTGGTCGAATAAAGAAAGTGCATGGCCATGCCACCAATGGCCGAAGTGTCGACCATATGAAGTTATTCGACACTTGATCGACACTTGATCGAGAAAGTATTGAACTGTCTGTGGATGACAAATTATCTCACATGGAGTTCAACTAGATGTCGTGAGACAAAGGGACAATACACAAGCAGGTCATTCAGTTCGACCAGACATAGACTGGTCGAAGCTGGCCATAAACTGGTCGTGTGGAGATATGAGCTGGTCGTAGACTGGTCGAACATAATCACTAACTGGTCATAAGGAGTTGCGAACTGGTCGTAAGGAGTTACGAACTGGTTGTAATTAAGTATGGACTGGTCGTGACTAGGTATGAGCTGGTCGTAAGTGATAAGGACCTGGTCTTAGATCATATTGCATTAAGGTTCGTCCGATATATTCTATTTGTATTCGGAAATCATTATGTTCTACTAGGTACCGCTGACGATTTGTGGCCGGAAAAGAGTTTCCGAGTCACATTTGATTACACATGAACCTATAGGGTCACACGGTTAAAGGGCTAGGATTTAATTTGGATGGTGATCCGAATTCTTGTAGGCCACGTGTTCCTAATGGGCCTTAAGTTTGAGACGTTGGCATAGGGTAAAGTAATATTTGAAGAATCCCGAAACCCTAATAGCCATGTCTTCCTCAACCACGCCGCCGGTGCTAGCACTCCAGCGCGTGGTATCCCTACCTCGTACGTGTGGATACCTTGGAGGTGTTGTTGCGAAGCATCAGCACTAGGACGATCCGCAACTCGTGACAATCATCGGAGCAGGAGGAGAAGACGCGCGGTGAGTACGACTATGAATGCATCAACTCGCTACATCGACTCTACTTCCACTACGAGTCGATGCGTCTAGTGGTAATCTCGTGATCTATTACTAGCGGAGGTTCCTTGGTTGCGCGGTAGAAAATTTTGGTTTGTACTATCATAGCCTACTCATAACCGAACAGTTGGAAACGTCATGGGCAAGAAGTGACCACTTCATCTCATCGTTGAGATGTTCCCAGAAGAGAGCAATCTTCATCCCTTCATTTGGTATCTCAGATGCTGCGTAGCGGGCGAGATAGTTGAAACGGTGTAGGAACTCCATCACGGTCTGGTTCACTTGCCGGAGTTCGTATAGCTCCCGCCTCTTGATGTCCATGATGCTTGAGGGGATGTGGGCATTACGGAAGGCCTCCTTGAAAGCGGCCCAGGTGAGAATTTGGCCTTCTGGGAGCATAGCCTGATGATTCTCCCACCAGGCTGCTGCTGCGCCCTGAAGCTAGTAAGATGCGTATAACACCTTCTCCTCGTCAATGCATTGGGCAATGACTAACTTGCTTTCGATAGAGTGGAGCTAGTTATCCGCGTTAAAAGGATCAACTGCTAAAGTGAAGGTTGGTGGCTGAGTTCACATGAACTCGCCCATCCGGGATGATGGTCAGCTTGTAGCAGCTTCGTTCCCTCTGACAATTGCGCCGAGGGCTGCAGTGTTTTGCACTAGTTGCTGGACCAATAAAGTATTGGTATGCCTCCCTTGTTCAATCATGGCCAGAACTTGTGCCATGGTAGGTTGTGCCGGCAGAACTTCTGGCGCTTCGGTGGTGGTAGATGCAGGCTGAGGTTGCTCAGCTGGTGTTGGTGTGGATGGGTGCTGCGGATTGGGTTGCGAGGGTGTGGGAACCTCGCCTCCCGGTTGTTACGATCTCGAGGCAGCTCCTGTTGCCATGAGTTGGCAAATTGAGCATGTCACAGGCATCCTGTCCATATGAAGTACAGTTCAATAAACATGCAGAAGACAAGGGGGAATTAAGCACAAGTTAAGCTAGTCAGCAAGTATTATCATCCCAACAATTTTAACTTGACCAAACTGAAAATGCATTTAAACCATAAGGGCAGCATGCATGAAATTAAACATAGGGTCAAATTTTACATGGCGCACATGCCCGTTGCTTTTACATTACAAAAGAAGCAACTAAACCAGCACATGTAGCAGATTACAATAATTATACAAATACATCCCACTTAACTCTCGACCTACAAAATGCCAAAAGTGCTCACTCTAAGGCCTATAGGTGAGCTCTAGACTGTCTGCAGCAGTCTAAACATCCTAGTCACGCTGAGCAGCTCCTGAGGTCTCAGGGGCAGCGGAGGATGTAGTACTCTAGTGCTCAGCATCCTCACATCTAGCGATGTAGTGGTGGTAGCGTTGCAGTAGCTGAGAAGGATCTACTGCACCGTCATAGATTGCCATCACTCGGCGGCGATGTCCGGTCACCGACATACAGGGACATCGGGTACGGGGCTGCAGGCAGATGATGGGCTGAGGCAACTCCTTGGCAGGTGCCAGAACTGCATCCTCTCCATACAACAGCTCCCTAGAGAAGAGGCCCTGGGCCACCATAGGAGCAATGCTGTCCTCCATTGTGCAGATCCTCCGACGAGCCTCTAGAAGCTCACGAGACACTCGATGGAGATACCCGTCCATGGACCTCACTAGGCCTACGAGGTGCAGGTGTGGGGTAAGGAATTGTCTCCCTTCCACCTGATAGGTGGGCTCCTCCTAGTCCGCAACCCTGTTTGGGAAGTGAAAGAACGACTCCCGCAGTGCTGGCAGCTCGTGTCGCAGATGGCTGATGGTGACATAAGCCGCATAAAGTAGAGACATCCAGACGGTAGAGTCCCTTCCGTAACAATAGAAGGCCGGGTCACCGAAGTTCCTCCCCTGGACAAGCACCTGAGTGAGGTACTCGGTGGAGGCTATACTCGCTGGTGCACTATAGACGGTGTACTGCAGGGTGTGCAACCACTCGATCTGCTGCAACATCACCCACAGAGTGTGCTGTAGGGTGCCCTCCTCAAAGGCACTTGTACGGTACTGAGGCTCCCATTGGCCGGCCATCTACAATTTATGAGCAAGTTAGTAAACATGTAATAAGAGACTTAGATAAGAAATGATACTAGACAAGAAAAGAAATTTTAGCACGAGTTTCATATTTATTCTTTATGTTATTTAATCAATACCTGTGACTCAAACTCAGATCATTCTACCCCTTGGTCTTTACATACTATTAGACCTTTGTAATTGACAAGGATTAAAATCTCTATGTATTACTTTAATACATAACAAAAGACCATACGTCTTCATGGTCGTAACTCCTAAGGCTAACGACCTCACTGGTCGTAAGGATTCCAGAGGTTACATAATGGGTACCCTAGTCGGACAAGGTCTTGTACCTAGTCTCCGACCAGGTAACTGCTCGTAAGAACTATGAACTGGCATCTGGATCTATTCTAGGTATATTCTTTACCGGGTGATGAATATAGCACGTGATGTATACTCCACACCACGCGACGTTATATAATCTTAAGACACTGACAAACAACCACCGAATGGTTGAGTGTCTCATAGATGCTCAACTGCAAACCGATCCTGAGAACATAGATGCTCCACAGGTCATTGATGGTTGGCGCTGTCACGATCAAGGTAGAGATTGGATGATGTCGATCTACAATTATCTTCAGCATGACACAATTCCAGAAGATGTTGTAGAGGCTGATCGTATAGCTCGAAAAGCCAAATCATACACTCTGATCGAAAGTACCTTGTACAGACGAGGATCTCACGGAGTGTTGATGAGATGCATATCTCGAACGGATGGCATTAAATTGCTAACCGAAATTCATGAAGGGGTCTGTGGAGCACATCATTCCTACAGAACACTGGTCAGTAAAGCCTTCAGGCAAGGATACTATTGGCCAACTGCCCTTCATGATGCAAAACAGCTCGTGACGAAGTGCGTACAATGTTAGTTTCATAGCCGACAAGTACATCAGCCGGCACAAGCTTTGCGAACCATTCCTCTTTCTTGGCCTTTTGCAACCTAGGGACTAGACATTCTGGGACCTTTCCCAAGAGCACCCGGGGGCTTCGAATTCCTTTTCGTCATGATTGACACGTTTACAAAATGGATCGAAGCCGAGCCTGTTGATAAAACAACAACGGCGGCCACTACGAGGTTTGTCACTAAAAATTTGATCGCACGATTTGGTGTACCCAGTCGTATAATCACAGACAACGGTGCCCAGTTCTCAAGCGGTCAATTCCAAGAATTCTGCGACGAACTTGGTATCAAGGTTCATTTTGCTTCGGTTCCTCATCCACAGAGCAACGGAGCAGTTGAGCGAGCCAATAGTATCATTATGCAGGGGATCAAACGCCGAGTGTTCGACCAGTTAATCAAACGGTCAGGAGCTTAGGTTCAAGAACTCCCTTCTGTATTATGGGCCGTTCGAACCACAACCAGTTGTGCGACCAGTGAAACGCCATTCTTCTTAGTTTATGGTGCCGAAGCCATGCTTCCTCGAGAGCTAAAACTTGGCTCTGCTCAAACTGATTGTTTCAACAAAAACGATGTAACATCCCAAAGTTCTGTTACCAATTTAAAAATTATTAAAGTTATTAGTTTATTAGATTTTCTGAAATTTGAAAGAGTTCTATTGCTTTATTTGAATTTCTAAAGTTTTAAAAGTCAAAAGTAAAATTTATTGAAGTTTCATCTAGTTTGAACTGAAAAATAAAAATTAAATTAATTTCTCGAATTTTCTGGAATTTTAAAAGCTTTTTCCTAAATATTTTAAAAGCCAAAATAATTTATTTGCAAAATTAAAAAGGCAACTTTAAGTTGGAAATACTTTATTTAAGTCCAAAATAACTCTAAAAATTTTGTGAATTTTTCTAGAATTTTTGATTTTATTTGATATTTTCAAAAGCCCTTTTTAATTAAATGATTTAAAACAATTGATAAATCAATTAATTTCCGCAAATAGTGCTTGGGCTAATTTTCTCCTCAGCCCATTTCGGCCCATCACCACCCGAGCCAGCCCGCTCCCCATTTTTTCTCCGCGCGCCCATTTCGAGCCGTTAGATCTGAATCTGACGGTCCCGCGCCCTACCCTTTTTCTGCCGTCACCGACGCGTGGGCCCGCCCACGCCTGTCTTCAACCCTGCGCCTTTCTTCCCCGCATGGTCAACCGAGCCGGCCGCCATTATTGGCCACGCCAAGCTCCGTGCACCGCCTTTTTCTCCACGTTTTCCCTACACCCAGGTGCGCAACGGACTCCACTCATCCTGCCGCAACCACCCCGGCCTTATCCCCTCGTCTTCACACACGATTTCGCCAGAACGTCTGCATGCCGCAACCACCGCCCCCACACCATGATCTCCTCCCCCAGCCACTCCCACGCCCTATAAAAGGGAGCCCCGAGAGCCTTCTTCCTCACTCATCCAAACCCCTCAATCCGTTCATCCTCTCCCCTTTTAGTTTTGCCGTATTTCGAGTTTGAAGAATCGCAACTGAGTGCTCTTTCTTCTGTGTCTCCAGCTCCGCCCAAGCCGTCTCGTCGCCGCCGACCCCTCCTTCCGCATCGCCGCGATGACGCCGACGCCGTGTGCACCTTGCCCTCACCGGAGCGCCGCCCGAATCACCTCGCTATCGTGAACCCGATCTCGCCGCCGCCGTTTTGCTCGCCGCCGCCATTCCTCTTACGCTCTTGCATCGCCGCTGTAAGCACCATGCTCCGCATCGCCTCCTCTTCCTTCCTGGCACCTCGCCGCCGGCATGCACGCCGTGGTTTGCCGATTCATTAGCCTCCGTGCACCACCATACGCCAGCAAGACGTGGCAGTGCCATGTCACCGCTACCCGTGCACCACGTAGGTGTTTTAGCTGGCGTGGCGGGCATGTGGCTCCCGCGTGTCACTGACGTGGCAAGGCCGCATATCCTCGCGCACTTGGTCCACCGTGGACCCGGGCCCGCATGTTAGTGACTGGTTTAATTCAGTAAGTGGTTTGAAATTCGGCGGATGACGTCATGCCTACGTCTTAATTCGAATTTCCTTTGGAAGAATAATTCCATTAATTCGGGAAAATCCAATTTCATCATTTCATGTGAATTGTAAACTTCCCAGGGTTCATTCTCCTTCATACGAACTCCGATTTCGTCGATTCAAATTTCTAAATTCCTATAAATTAAGATATAGCTAACTAAACTAACATTATTTAATTTGGAATTCATTTGAATCTTCATTTGAATTTTGTTTGAATTTGGCTTATTTCACAGATAGATTTTAATTTACTTTCAGAGAGTCGAAGTTTGACGCCGTTTGAGAGCAACTAATTGAGCAAGGCAAGTTACATCTTTGACTATATTTGCGATCATTATTTCAAATTATTTAAATTTTGTTTTAAATTATTATTGCATGCTTATTTCTATTCTTTCTAATTTAAATACATGTTTTTAAATTATAATTATGTCTAATTCCTTTGTACATCCAAATTTGACATTGAATAGACATACCTTGACACCTTAGATAAAAATCTAGTTTATGCAATAGTATGAACTAGAACATTTTAAGAAAAATTATGCTTAGCCATGCTTAGACCTGAAATATTTGATTTGGGGAATTTCAGCCAAAAATCAAATGTTGTTTAAATTGTATCCATGGCATTGGTGTGTTATAGAAGTTTATAAATGACTTTGGAAAAATAAAATAAAATAAAATGATGGTTTGTACTTGGGTGAAATGGTTGTTTGGATGGTGCATGTTGATGCACAGGATCGAGTCATTTCTATGATCGAGGCCCATGGGTTTTGTGGAAAGTCGCCCAAGTCAGTTAAGGACCGGCTTCTGAGCGTTCCTTTGTTAAGCTACACCGTACTACCACATGTCCTGTATGGGCAGGACCTGGCTGACTAATTTGCAATGTTCCACCGTGGTCGTTCCCTTCAAATGCGGTGGGTAGTCATGTTATGACCTACGTTAGTCCCATCTGGCGCAAGAGGGGGCTATGAACCCGGCGGATGGTCAATCCAAAGGGGGCGAAACCTTAGTGAGGGGGACTAGGTGGAATGGCGCATTGTAAAATCCTTGACACGTGCTCTAGACTACTTACCTAAGGTAGTGAGCGGTGGTATCGACGGATGTCGAACAAACTAGAGAATTCATATCATGTGGGTAAAGTTGTACCACCTCTGCAGAGTGTTAGGAACTATTCGAATAGCTGTGTCCACGGTCATGGACATGCTAGCAAAGCCACTCAAAGTTAGACTTTGGTTTTGATTTCAAAATGATTTGACACAAAAGATTTTGGATTTTTATCCAAATGGGAATTGGGCAGGAAGCCTTGTGATAGGAGGGTATCCTTCACCATTCTTGTGTGAATGTTATCTGACTATAAAATTGAGAATTTATAAAATGAATTTTAGTTATAGAATAACTACTTTGGAACTTAGTACAGGTATATAAAGAAAACATTGCTTTATGCAAAATTAACCAATAAGCCTTCCTTTGATATATCCTTGCATTGCATTAACTCTGTTATTTGGGTGTAACTTGCGAGCACGGTTGTTGTGCTCATCCTTACTTTATGCAAACAAATTTCAGAGGAGAAGGACTTTGCTACCGATATGGATCTCGACGACTAGGCTGCTACCCCAGTTGATTGCTTGTGGCATATCAGCTGGACTCCACTACTTCGTCGTCTTCCGCTATGTTCTGTATTGTTGGCCTGTAAGCCTCTTTTGTAATAAACTCTATTGTTATTTATTAATATAATTGTGCGATTTATGGATGTTATCATATCTATTTACTGTGTGAACTAACTACTGATCATGGGACTAGTTCAGAAATGCACAGAGAATTTGGGGTGTTAATCCCGGGTTCGACAACGATCAGAATGAACGACGACTTGATGACATCAATTTCCTTGAGGAACGATGAAACCAAGCCTTGGTACGATCAGCTGTCTATCAATAAGCCATGCGAAGGTACCATAGTCGTAAGGTGCAACCTTGCAGCCTTGCTGCAGGTGATCTGGTTCTCAGAAAAATTCAGAACCAAGCAAATCGCAACAAACTTTCTTCCAAGTGGGAAGGTCCTTACACTGTGGTCGAAGTCATCTGACCAGGTTCTGTACGACTAGCCATGTCTGATGGGCAAGTTTTGTCTAATTCTTGGAACATTGATCAATTGCATAAGTTCTATGTTTAATTATTTTTTACATTCTTTCAATTCTTTTTATTTAAATAAAGATTAGTCATTCCTTTGTTTATTTCGATGAGCAATATTGTTTAAATGTCTGTACCTATACTCTGGTCATCTACAGTTGTTATTTATACTGGTCGCAGAAGACAACCTTCTCTCTGACATCCTTTACAAGGATCTCTGTTACTCTTTGGCAACGACTTCTAAGTCATACGTTGTATGGGTCCTAGTCGTGATCATTCCCTGAATGATTCCCACGTGCGACCACACTATTTTCTCAAAGAAACACACGAGTAACAAGAGCATAATAAACAATAACTTCATCTAATAATTCCTATGCTTAAGACTATGAAGACTATATTTTCATTTCAAAATTCTGTTCTACTCTTGTTTGGCTACTGGTCGGGACATGGAAAGCCTCCTAGTCGAAGTCGCTCCTTTTTCGCACGTGGTCCTGCCCACTGGAAGGATCTTCCTACTGACGGTTCTTTTCCTACGATCCTCACTGCCAGTCGGACTTGAGTCTAAACATGTTTCGCGAAGTGTCTTTCATGTCTTCAGTTCTTAGCAGTTCTTCCGACCAGTTTTAGATACTATATATAAATAAGCTTGCTTATCATTCATTGCATACATCTTTTTATATTTTCTCTTTTCATTAACACAAGTCTTTTTTCGACCATATATTGCTTTGTTTGCTATTTTGATTATTACAAAACAGATCTACAACTAGTCGAAGTCATACACTGGTTCGACCAAATTGATTTCCTAGTATTACTATGATCGGTTTTATCATAAAATCAGAATATGCTTTCAAAACAAACAGAATGGGTAAGACTTCAAGATCTCGTTTCCTTGGCTTACTGATTATATAGTAAAGTTCTTCTATTATAAATCAGTCGGGAGCTAGGGAATATCTGAGTATTTTAAAAGTCAAAAGGATAAACAAAAGACTTGTTGATGGCAAAAAGGTAAGTTTTATACATTTCATAATTCTTATATTACAATGTCCTACTCTTAAATACCTCTAGACTAATTGCTGCTTGATGGAGATCTGATTTCCATTTGCTCTGCAACGTTGTTTCCAAGAGGTTTTATTTCCTTGAGAAACTTATTTGCATCTTCAGGCAAGCAATTGAAGTCTTCTTCAACAGCTTGAAGATTGATGGAAGGGTCGGAAGCTTTCAGTTTTGCCAACGCAAAACTAACTCCATTGGCTACGCCTTCTTTCATAGTCTGGGCATAGCTCTCTCAAGTAGTTTTGAGCAGACCCTTGAGATCTTTTAGAAGTTGGCCCAAGTAGGTCATTTTCTCTGTTGGATCGCTTAAGGGATGCGGATTTGATCCTGATCCCATATCAAAGATCATCTTGTTCAGTGCATGGATCTTTTCATCAAGACTTTGCACAAGAGCCTCCTCCTTATCCTGCTCAAATTCCAGAGCCTTCTTTGCTCTATTCAACGCTTGAGTTTGCTCTATACGAGTAAAACAAGTAGTAAGTAAAAATGATTAGGGGAGGTTAATAAGTCAAGTCTATAACCAAATTACCTTCAATCCTCTTTTCATAAGTTTCATGTCTGGTCGTCGCCTCTGCGATCGACCGGTCCTTAGCCTAATTTTCTTCTTCAAACTGGGTTATTTTGGCTTTATCAGCCATGACCCCTTCTTTTATTTTTTTCCAAATCTATTGGATATCATAAGGGAGAATAATTAAAGAAAGAACAAAGTATTGAAGAAGGAGAAAGGTTAAGAAGAAAGTTCTTACTTTCAAATTCGGAGTGTTTTTGCTCCAGGAGTTTTATTCGCTGGGTCAGTCCTCCGACCACAGCAAAATTCTCGACCATGTGCTACATAAATAGCATTTTTCTTTAAGTTTCCTATAAACTTTTTAAGAGAAGCTATGAAATTGGTCGTAGATACTAACCTGGATTGCCAAGTCATTATAATGGGCAAAAATGATATCATGACCTATCTTGATTTGATGGTCCGATATTCTTCCCCATGCCTTGTCAAGCTCCTTATTGTAACACCCTAGCTATGCGGAAGCCAAGATGTTACCTAAAAGACTAATGTACAACAGTAATACAGAATAATTTCAACCATTTGTCAAAAAGTAATACCTTAACCAAATAGAACTAAGACCTTTGTCTAAAATCAGGCAGAACCTTCTTTGTATAGATGGCTATACCAGGGGTTCAAACAGTTTAATATAGCATCATTCAATAGTCAAATCATCCAATTTAACGAATCGTCAAAGGGCATCCAGGATAAGCTAAACAACTATAGCATAATCAAAAGGGCATCCATAATCTTCTAATCAACCCTATTACAAATCATTGAGACTCTACTGAACCAATTAATTTCATCAACTCAATAAACCATCAACCAAACATTCTAACCCATCACAAGAATTAAATGAACTCAATCAACAAATGAATAAGAACATAAATAGGTCATCCATGACCACAATTAAAACAACCACCACAAAGGATGGTCACAATCTGAATCTAAAGCAATTATCAAGAATAGGAATTGTGGCTAAATGGACTAGGTTATTCAACGTGGTTAGTGATTATGTGACGTGCACCAAGTCTACCCCTTCCCATGCATTTTGCTGCCTCGAGAGGTACCTAGCAAGCACAACACAGCAAGTGTGAGTCCACAACTCAGCAAAGTGCAATAGCAAATCAAACAGCAGCATCATAAATAGTCAAAGGGAATAAACAAATCCATCATGAATAACAGCATTGTATACCACCATCCATCTATTATGATAGCATCATAAGTAGTCAAAGGAATTAAACAATTCCATCAGGAACAACAACAACGTTATAGGCTAAACAACCAAATCCACATCTGATGCAGAAATGAAATGGATATGTCATGGATGCATCTCTTCACTTTCTAGCAATTACCAGTAATGCCGAGTAGGGTATCCGTTGATACCTATTCAAAGCATGTGCCCTCTAGGCATAGGGAACAAAAGCCCACACTCCACGAGTGTGGGGGAACAAAGCCCGTCCAATGCAGGATGGGGACCTAACGCCCATCCAATGCCTGACGGGGAACAACAAGGAAACAACTCTTGGCTACCACGTAGTCCAAGGTTCAGAAATGAATGACATGATGCAACATTTAAAGCATAATACCAACACATCATTGTCATCAATAACAAGGTAGTCTCATTGCTCACCTTGGTTCATCATTATTGCCATCAATTATGAAACCATTACCATGTAAATATCATCATTTAAACATTTCCATGTAAGGTTCATCACATAAGCATCGTCATAAAAACATCATCATTAAACTATGGCATTTAGGCTCATCAACATTACCAAACAACAATCAACATCAATCAACTATGGCATTCAACAAGCATATAATATGACAACTCATTAATAATACTTGCACTTGCCTCAACCGTGAGACGGAAAACAACGATAGTCAACTTCTAGCCCCGGTGTCCACCACCACCAGCACCACACTCCCAAACTCGCATTTTGAGGTGTGAGCGAGACAAGACACGACATCTAGGTTGACCTGAAGCATCATTCCAGACGATTCGAACAAAGAGCACATCTTGCTCAACACAAGATAATGATAGGCTGTTGTCAGATATGGTACCTTTCTGAGGGATTGGCCCATAGGAAACATTCAACTTGTGTAGATGCAATGCATTTCGTCTAAAGATATCCTCAACTGCTTCGATGGCATCCTGAATGCGAAGATCACCATCCTCACATGCAGCTGATAGGACACGGTAAACAACATCCCGTGCCCTTCTTGCACCTAGATAGTATGTCTCTGGAAAAGCATATCCATCAATGCTGAACATGACCTTCTTAATGGGAGCAAGCTCCATAAGCTCTTTAAGTGATGATGTCACTCCTTGAACACAAAGTTTAGGGATTGCCAAGCCAAAATCAAGGTAGACCTGGGAATAAACAGATGCAAGATAGGATACCTCCTTAGAAAATGGATAAGGAGCATGTATTCTCCAAACATGTATAACAGGTTGACCTTGTCTTCATGTCTACTCCAAGTAACCACCGATCGCCTGCTTGAAAATGGCAATATCACTTCCACATGTAGCAAATGTATATTCCTTGTAGGATGCAAGAGCACGGATCCAATAACAAGCTTACCAGCAGGCACCAAGTTCAGCTTAGCGCAGTTGTAGATGTGGAAGGCCTTGCCGACGCCGACGGTGATTTAAGATCTCAAGGTTAGGCGTTGCACGGAGAAGGGCACACACCCGCGCGATGAACCCGATCACTGAACGGCTCAAGACCCTAGGACAAGTGCGTTTGCGGCATTTCGTTGAGCACTCTCCGGGCCTCGGGGCTAGTACACGTTGAGCAAGGTAGCAAGGGTGGCGACCATCCCCATGGATCCTCGGCGGCAGCACATGTGCAGCGCCGGATACCGGAGGAGCCGAGGGGCCGGCGGATCAGCAGGCCGACCCGAGCGGCAGGGCCGGGCCGTGAGCCCCGGTGGCGGCGAGGCCGGGTGGCAAGGGAGCGGTAGGACCCACCCCGGTGGCGGCGGCGAGTCTAGGGAGAGTGAGGCGGCCAAGGGCCGTCAACATGACGCGCGGCGGGAGGTGCGGGTAGTGGCTCGGAGTGCTGGTGATTGGCGACGGCCAATGAGGGGAGGGGGGGCCAGGAGTTCGGCCAGGAGGTGGCTAGGGTTAACATAGGGTGGCGGCTCCCCAAAGGGGAGAACGGCAGCTGGGAGAACAATAGTCTAGGGTTTGGTTAATCTCTCCCTTAAATAGGTGTGAGGTCTTTGCCCTCTTGGGCCAAGAGCCAAAAGGCCAAACACTAATCCCCAATGCCCACTAGATTCTAATTATTATTACTATTCATTCATGAATTACTCATTCACAATATAGGATATTACATTCTACCCCCCTTAAACAGAATTCGACCCCGAATTCTACTCACCGTACTACTCGAAAGAACAATCACAACTGCGAATTAACAACAGATAACACGTACCTGACACGAACAACTCTAGTTATAGCTCGCTCATGTGAGACTCCAGCTCCTAGGTCACTTCACGCCCAACACGGGTGTGCCCATGGCACCTCAACGGATTCCGACGTCTTATGCCGCAATGCTCATCCCGACCTCTCCAGCATACGTACCGGACGAGATTCAGATGTGAGATCTTACTCGCTGGTCAACGGCTCTAACGAAAACCTCAACCCCAAATTTTCCGGGCACTTACTCAGCACCAGCACGTACCAGACATTGCGTACCTCACGTATGGACCCGAGACGGTCAAAGCGATATGCCAACTGCATAATCTCTACAACTATCGAAAACGAACCAACGTACCTGGGCCAACTTCTCCTTTGGTACAAGGACACACAATAAGCACAACACACATGGAACACTTGTCCCACTTCTCAATCGGTTTCTCTATCTTAACAAGGAGCAACTCATTTAACCCGGAACACACAACAGAACTCGCTTTAAACAACTGATTTACAAAAAGAAGGCAATTGAAAATAAAGAGCTTCCATCGGAACCACGCGATGCCAACCCTTCACCAAAAGGGTTAAATCCAAAAATCGATAACTCATCACGAAAGCAATTTCACTTTCTAATTAGAAAATTTGTGAATGACACCACGAAAGCCAAAGGAGAAAACACTCGAATGGCCAAGTACTTCTTTTTTTTTCCTGAACCGGAAGGAACCATCATGCTAACAAAGAGCCAACTCAAATTGCAAATGACCTCTAACATACGCACAACTCAAACAATAATCAAGAGAACTCTTCACCACCCGAGGAAACATCCTTTGCCTCAGTTTCTCTTTTAGAAATAAGATTCCTCTCAAACCTTGGAAGCCGAATTCATCACATACTACACGAGTTCAAATCTCTTAACTTAGCATCCTCAAAGATATGCTCAACCCAAAATACATCATCCACCCTTTATGGAAAGGCTCTATTGATCCCACCAAAAATACTCTAGACAACTCCTTCTTCTAACGAAATTAATTTGACAGATGGCACTCAAAGCACCTCGAAAAAGGTTTCACTCAATCGCATCACCTCAAACTTTTAAGAATAAACAATTCGGAATCCTCAATACATACGCTCATGTACTACATCAGAAGGGTTCTATCAATAATCATTTCCACTGCTCAGGATATGCCACAATTCTACTTTCTCTACATACAATCATTGGGCGACCAAAAGTCTGACATAAAAATGCAAAGCCCAAAGTAATCCTCTAAGACCTCTACAGCAAACTTCCCTTATAACAGATAGACAAAATCATCGGATTAAATCTCTAATCATTCCCACAATTCCAACATACTTACTCAATAACCTCATCATGGAAATAGGTTCCTAACCAAATCACTTCCACAAAGACTATTACTCTCAGAGGGTTACCCAACAAGACTGAGTCATTCTTGATATTAAATCAACCTTTCCTGCTATCCCATTAATTGCTGCAACGATCAAATTACTTTGGAGTTAGAATCCCATTAAACCTCATCATCATGAATCACAAGCACAACCCCGCATTAACAACACAATCGCGACACTCTATGACTTGATCAAGATTTCCATACTTTCAACGATCCCAATAGTTCAACATAAACTAGGGCTCTGGAAATACACTTTACCATAGGTTTTACTTGGTCACAACACCCATCAATTGAACTTCAGCAACAATCATACCATTTGAATCAAATTTTCCTCCAAGAGGTACAGGTCGAGACCAATTCATCTTCTACTACTCCTCCAATCATTGGGTAGCAAAATCTCACCACTTCAAGTTCTTAACCACCAACAAACAGTTGCCAATTTATGCTCTGAAAACTTTGCAACACAAAAAGGTTGATCCTTTCTCAAAAGGAGGCGAACAAGGACATCTTTCGTCACACAGGAAAACGTTGCTCCTCACAGCGAGCATGAAACCAAAAGAAATAATCCGACAACGATGAGCTGGGAAAACAAAAGTTGAGTCCGCATTTGAGGGCATTCATCCCTCAAAAAGGGAATAGCAAATAACAACCAATAAGAAAAGGACATTGCGATTGAAACTCGACAACCCTAGAGCGGAAGAGCAGAAAGTTTTGGCACGTTTTAAAATAAACCGTAAGTTACAAAACTTGACTTCAATCCTCAAATACTCCTACTGCACATTAGTGCCAAGAATCATCAAACTTTATTACCCCATTCTAAAGCTTTCCCAGATAAACACCAGCCACAAAGTTGCAACAAATTTGTTTTAACAAGACCATACTATGCAATAGCAACTTTCACAAGGCACACTATCAAGGACCACTTATGAATTTCATCTACTCAACGGTTGGCGTGCTCAACACAAACTTCAGCCCTCATAAACAATTGACTATTGTATTAATCATGTGTGTAAATATAATGCTAATTCTATTTGCAATCGCATAACCATTTATAAACATAGATTCAACATTTCACCTTATGTTTAGAAACCAGTTCAAAACATGATCAAAGATTTACTAATATAATTTCTATAAAACAAGGTTTTACAAAGTGATACACCAACAACCATCTAGTTCTTTATACAGGTTTCAACAATTTTAGCATTTATGTAAGATCATCTAAGAGATGTTTACAAGATAGATTCATATTAATATTCACTCTTCTTATAACCCTGTTGCTTCTAATTAGGAATAAAATATATTCTAAGTCACATCTCGTCATGCAATCATTACAAGGCAGTAATAAATTAACCGGCTACGCTACCGAGGACATCAGTTAAGATTAACTACGCATCATGCCAAAGACCCAACTTGACGTCATAAACATTATCAATTATCCTCTTTACTTACAACTTCTCACTTAACCCCCACAAAACTTTGCAAAGGGTTTTGACACAATTTTATTTTCAAAGGAAAGGTGCTAAACTCCAACAGTCCCACTACTCCAAAAGAAGTGAGTAGAGTCGAAACTTTCTTCAATGAAGTTTGTAAAAGATAATTTCCATTATTCGAAATACCAAACGAATCACCGGTTCACCCTTTTTTTTTCTTTTCAACAAGGAAGGTAGAACTTCCAAATAAAAGACCAACCTCCTAAATCAACCACGTTTATACTCAACAAAACAACTCGTCATTCAGGAGATCAAAGGTTTGCTTTAAGAATCCAATAAGGACCGATGAACTCCTCTCAATAGCAATGAACCACTAATCCAAGAAGACTCATCTACTGCATCTGAAAAAGAACAACCATTCCAAACTCAAGGAAGACAAAAATCTTCCCAAAGAGACTCATACCCCGAATGGTGGTGCAACCTGGTAACCCAGGACTACAACCACGAACTGAACCTCTCGTCATCTACCATTATAACATATAGTAACCATATAGGCATATCATAAGTATTCATAATTATTTCATAATAGCAATGCTCAAAGCGACATAACGAAAACACATATGCAATGCTTGACCCATTCCCATCTTACTGTGCACAGTGTGTCAATTTAATATTGGGACTGTTTATTCATAAGGTGACTGAAATTTTCTTAAGCATAAGTCACCTTTTTTTAACCGTTGGATCAATATCCAATCATGTGGCACACTGATCTCTACACAAATTCAATGGTTACAACAAGTGACTTAAACTTAAGAAACTTTCAAGCAACTTAAAACTAGCAAGACTGTTTAATATTTCAACTACCATGGACCTAAAGCCCGCACTAATACCAACTGTAACACCCTAGCTATGCGGAAGCCAAGATGTTACCTAAAAGACTAACATACAACAGTAATACAGAATAATTTCAACCAATTGTCAAACAGTAATACCTTAACCAAATAGAACTAAGACCTTTGTCTAAAATCAGGCAGAACCTCCTTTGTATAGATGGCTATACCGGGGGTTCAAACAGTTTAATATAGCATCATTCAACAGTCAAATCATCCAATTTAATGAATCATCAAAGGGCATCTAGGATAAGCTAAACAACTATAGCATAATCAAAAGGGCATCCATAATCTTCTAGTCAACCCTATTACAAATCATTGAGACTACTGAACCAATTAATTTCATCAACTCAATAAACCATCAACCAAACATTCTAACCCATCACGAGAATTAAATGAACTCAATCAACAAATGAATAAGAACATAAATAGGTCATCCATGACCACAATTAAAACAACCACCACGAAGGATGGTCACAATCTGAATCTAAAGCAATTATCAAGAATAGGAATTGCGGCTAAATGGACTAGGTTATTCAATGTGGTTAGTGATTATGTGACGTGCACCAAGTCTACCCCTTCCCATGCATGTCGCTGCCTCGAGAGGTACCTAGCAAGCACAACATAGCAAGTGTGAGTCCACGACTCAGCAAAGTGCAATAGCAAATCAAACAGCAGCATCATAAATAGTCAAAGGGAATAAACAAATCCATCATGAATAACAGCATTATATACCACCATCCATCTATTATGATAGCATCATAAGTAGTCAAAGGAATTAAACAATTCCATCAGGAACAACAACAACGTTATAGGCTAAACAACCAAATCCACATCTTATGCAAAAATGCAATGAATATGTTATGGATGCATCAATTCACTTTCTAGCAATTACCGGTAATGCCGAGTAGGGTATCCGTCGATACCTACTCAAAGCTTGTGCCCTCTAGGCATAGGGAACAAAATCCCACACTCCACGAGTGTGGGGAACAAAGCCCGTCCAATGCAGGATGGGGACTTAACACCCATCCAATGCCTGACGGGGAACAACAAGGAAACAACCATTGGCTACCACGTAGTCCAAGGTTCAGAAATGAATGACATGATGCAACATTTAAAGCATAATACCAACACATCATTGTCATCAATAATAAGGTAGTCTCATTGCTCACCTTGGCCCATCATTATTGCCATCAATTATGAAACCATTACCATGTAAATCTCATCATTTAAACATTTCCATGTAAGGTTCATCACATAAGCATCATCATAAAAACATCATCATTAAACTATGGCATTTAGGCTCATCAACATTACCAAACAACAATCAACATCAATCAACTATGGCATTCAACAAGCATATAATATGACAACTCATTAATAATACTTGCACTTGCCTCAACCGTGAGACGGAAGACAACGATAGTCAACTTCTAGCCCCGGTGTCCACCACCACCAGCACCACACTCCCAAACTCGCATTTTGAGGTGTGAGCGAGACAAGACACGACATCTATGTTGACCTGAAGCATCATTCCAGACGATTCGAACAAAGAGCACATCTTGCTCAACACAAGATAATGATAGGCTGTTGTCAGATATGGTACCTTTCTGAGGGATTGGCCCATAGGAAACATTCAACTTGTGTAGATGCAATGCATTTCGTCTAAAGATATCCTCAACTGCTTCGATGGCATCCTGAATGCGAAGATCACCATCCTCACATGCAGCTAATAGGACACGGTAAACAACATCCCGTGCCCTTCTTGCACCTAGATAGTATGTCCCTGTAAAAGCATATCCATCAGTGCTGAACATGACCTTCTTAATGGGAGCAAGCTCCATAAGCTCTTTAAGTGATGATGTCACTCCTTGAACACAAAGTTTAGGGATTGCCAAGCCAAAATCAAGGTAGACCTGGGAATAAACAGATGCAAGATAGGATACCTCCTTAGAAAATGGATAAGGAGCATGTATTCTCCAAACAGGTATAACAGGTTGACCTTGTCTTCATGTCTACTCCAAGTAACCACCTGATCAGTTCGTTTGAAAATGGCAATATCACTTCCACATGTAGCAAATGTATATTCCTTGTAGGACGCAAGAGCACGGATCCAATAACAAGCTTACCAGCAGGCACCAAGTTCAGCTTAGCGCAGTTGTAGATGTGGAAGGCCTTGCCGACGCTGACGATGACGAAGATCTCGGTGCCGAGGCGCTGCACGGAGAAGGGCACACAGCCCGCCGCGATGAACCCGATCGCGCGGAACGGCTCGAAGACCCCCAGGACAGTGTCTTCCGGTGCGGCATTTCGTCGAGCACTCTCCAAGCCTTGGGGCTAGTACACGTTGAGCAAGGTAGTGATGAATCACGGTAGCCCTATCTTCCGATAGGTTCGATTGATTTCGTCGTGAGGACGTTGACGCTTTGAGGCTTCCGACCCGTAGATCGTCACCTTGCAATTCGCTACACCTACACGACTGTCGTTATCAACCATGCTTGCACGCGATTGACCTTACCACGAGGGTTATGATTCCTGCAAGCAATCGAAGCAACTCACAAGAACAAGGTAGATGCAATCTGAATTATATTGCGAATATAGATGAAGTTCACAAGTGGGGTTCCTCAAACCGAACAAGTGGCGAAACTGCAAAGTGGCAGAATAATCTAAGAAAAACCCAACCCTAAACTGTGGCGGCTGCTGCACATATATAGGTGGGAAGAACATGAGGAGGTCGACCTAAGGTTGTGCTACCATGGGGAGAGGCGTACACATCCTAGGCTTTTACCTCGACACGCTTACAAGGCCTTATTAGGCCCAAAACGGTGACGCAGCACCTTATTTCCACGATTTTGACTAACTCCCATCGTGGTCGTAGAGCGGGTACACCAGGTTGTAGAGTTTGTAGACCTGGTCGTAGAGCATGGAGAACTGGTCGTAGAGCACGGAGAATTGGTCATAGACCTTGGGAATCTGGTCATAGACCTTCTGCAACCCAAAATCCCTTCTCGACGCAATCAGAGGGACTTCCTTTGCTTGGGCGCAATCAGCGCAGATGATCAGGACTTGACGGGTCCTTCCCATTATTCCTAAACATAAAAGATCACAATTATTAGGTAGTATACCATTTTGCATAGATAAATTATTAGCACCTAGAAACGAGCTCACCTCGTAATTTAAGTGACGTGCACGAGCTCTAGTCATAGGGCCTTGTAGTTTAGCAACTGGATCTGGAAGGTTTTGCGTAGTGCGTGTATCCGAAGGAGTGATGTCCTCATCATCCTCCCCCTCTTGAATTGGAATCGTCCTCAACTCAAGGTCATCTTCTTTCCCCAAGTATGGCTTCAAATCCGTAGGACTGGTCGTGGACCTGGTTGTAAGACTGGTCGTAGGACTAGTCGTAGAGCTTGAGACCTGGTCGTAGATCACAGAGAATGGGTTGTAGACCTTGGGAAACTAGTCGTAGACCTTCTGTAACCCAAAATCTACAAGAAGCTCCAATTGATATGCAGCACGGTTTGGCAAAGTTGCTCCCGAGGTCAAGTCGATGTGATGCTCTATCCCTCGAATACGTGGTAATCCTGGGGGTTCCTTAGCGAGAATTACATCCACATGCTCCTGCAAAAGGTTAGCAACAGCAGGAGGCAAAGAGCTAGATATATCCTCAAGTGAAAATAAAACATCTTTGTATAACAAAGCATAGCATGGTAGCTCATTATCACAAATTTCAGCAAGTTCAGATTTAGTAGCAAGCATAACACAACCCTTCAATTTAATCCCCTCAGACTTAGCACTAGGCACCACTTTCTCCCCTTTAGGTGGGAAAACACGTTTTGCTACTTGTTGATTTTCAGAATCATGTTCATTGGTGTTTCTTTTATTTTTAGCACGCTCTACTTCATCTTTCACAATTTCAGCTGGTGTCAAAGGCAACAACTTAATCTTCTTACCCCTATGTGAGAATGAGTAGGTATTAGCTCTACCATGGTGCAAAACATCATTATCATATATCCAAGGCCTACCGAGCAACAAAGAGCATGCTTGCATAGGCACTACATCAAAGTCGATACTATCTTTGTAATTACCAGCTGAAAATTGCACTCTCACGACTTAGTTTACCTTTAACTTACCACACAAATTGAACCATTGGATGTAGTAGGGTCGTGGGTGTGGGCTGTGTGGCCAAGCCAAGCTTCTTGACTTTCTCGGAACTTGCAAGGTTATTGCAGCTCCCTCCATCAATAATTACTCTGCAGCTCTCTCCTTCACGAGGAATCTGGTTTGAAACAAGTTGTGCCGCTGATTTTGCTCCGCCTTCCACTTGTGCGCCAAGACTCGTATGCAACAAGGCTCACATGATTCCCTGCTTCAACCGCAGCTACTTGTTCCTCTACATCATCAGCATCACTGTCGATCTTGTCTCCTCCACCTGTAATGTTAGCTGCAAGTACATTTTCATCCTCAATATCACTAGCACTTACATATCCACCGTCTTCAGTGGCAAGGTATGCTCACTGACTTGGGCAATCCCTCATGACGTGGCCCATTCCCTTGCAATGGTGGCAAACAATCCCAGTCGTACGGCCCGTGGAAGAAATCGAAGAAGAACTCTTGGCTGGGGCCTGCACACTAGTAGATTTACTTACCTCGGGTGCATGTGATGGTGTCGGAGGTGCTGCTGAACGCGCCCTACTCGAGGAGGGGGCAGCAGACCGTGTAGCCAAAGGTGGGATTGTTTCAACTTGCCCCAGCGTTGATCTTGGTGTAGACGTGCTTCCAAAATTGTTCCTTGGCCTCTGCTGTCGTCCCTGCAATTCCTTTTCTGCCAAACATGCAAGTTGGAACAATCTAGGGACACTATCATATTCTTTGTAATCAACTATGTCCTGAATTTCACGTGTTAATCCTCCATAAAAACGTGCCATCGCAGCCTCTTCATCCTCAATAATATCACAACGCAACATACTAATTTGTAACTCCTGATAATACTCTTCTACGGATCTATTGCCTTGGTTTAAGTGCTGTAATTTTTTAAGCAAGTCACGTTTAAAAGAAGGTGGAACAAATCTGTTACACATAGCAACCTTTAAAGCATCCCAAGTAGTAGGCGCTAATCCATCATTGCATACCCTATTCCACCAAATGATGGCAAAGTTTTTAAATTCACTTGTGGCTTGTCTAACTCTATGCACTTTAGGAACTAAGTGAGCATTAAATTTCTGTTCTACCGTCAACTCCCAATCTAGATATGTTTCAGCATCATAAGCACCCACCAAAGATGGTATAGTAAACTTGACTTTAGCATATGGATCATCATTAACACATGCATTATGTTGCTAAGTGTTATTACCTCTCATACCTTGACGGTTGAAGTTCAACCGGTTCCGTTGTCGTGCATCAAAGGCGTCGTGGTTGTGCATCTGATTTTCATTGTCAAACTCATGGTTATAGGCTGCACCATGAGGATCCACACGCCCATTGTTCAGTGGTTGATTGGCCAAACCATCAATGCGTGTATTGAGCATTGCGATACTTTCATTGAGTTGCTGCAGTGTAGCATTTGTTTCTGCAAACTTCCTATCAATGTCGTCATTAATAGCATGGCGGTGCTCATCCAACACCCTCGTGAGCTCTTCCCTCAAAACACACTCTTGCGCCTCCAATTCCTCACCTGCCATGGTTAGTAGAAGACAAAAGACAACACAAAGATATTATCCCTATCAACTACTAGGTGGTGGGAGGTGGGATCACACACTCTCAAGCGTCTTACCAAGCTCTTATGAATTTCTTACCAATTGCCGCAGGTAGTATGATCGGAGAAGGTGGGATGTACGACCGCGGCAGATGGCGAATGCGAGGATCCAAATCTGAGGGTCGAAAGTATGTGGAGCTCGGACAGGCAAAATTTAGTAGCAAGGAATAGCAATAATGAAATTAGATTAGCAAAGCTGAATCAAAGTCCACGGTACTCATCACAGTTGCTGGCCCAAACGCGTTCCTAGAACTAGCTCAAGCAAGCTGAAAAAATAGGGTAAATACAAGCACAAAGGAAGAAAATTCACAAAGCAACTGATTTCTCCTGTGGGTGGTCGTGGACCAACTGTGGGTTGTCATGAGCCACCTGAGGGTGGTCGTAGACCAACTGAGGGTGGTCGTGAGCCAACTGGGGGTGGTCTCTTTCCTTTTTTTTTGCTTCTCTTTTTTTTTGACTGCCGAAACCTAACCGAGGGTTCCTCTCCTTTTTTTTCTTTTTTTTTGCTTCTCTTTTTTTTTGCGAAAGTGACCTTGACTCACAACTCTTCAAAACCCTCTTCTGGGTCTAGGGATATATATAGGTCACAAACTCTCTCTCTCTCTCTCTCTAAACTTTGGCTAGGTGGTCGAAAAGGGAGGTGGTCGAATCCGAGCAGGTAGTCGAATCCGACTGGGTGGTCGAACCCGAGGAGGTGGTCGTATCCGATTAGGTGGTCGAACACGAGGAGGTGGTCGAACTTGAGTAGGTGGTCGAATCCGACTGGGTAGTCGAACCCGAGGAGGTGGTCGTATCCGATCAGGTGGTCGAATTCGAGTTGGGGGGAAAAGTCGAAACTGAGTACGTGGTCGGATGAGGGTGATGACACGATCTCGCTATAGCGCACAAAACAACGGATGCAACCAAGGGCAAGCCGAGATACACGATGACCGAATAAAGAAAGACTCGACGTTAGAAACTAGATCACGACGATCGGACTAGCAACAAAGACATCGATTTATGGACTCGAATTCAACAACATGAAAACGAAAACACAATCGCGAAGGCACAAAGTGGTTTGGACAAATGAAGAACTAAAATCTAAAACTTTTGTGGGGCAATTTTACGGACTCTAGGTGATGGAAAACAACTAACAAAAGGATAAATGAGATTACCTAACGGCAACCCGATGCTCGATACCACTTGATGAATCACGGTGGCCCGATCTTCCGATAGGTTCGATTGATTTCGTCGTGAGGACGTTGACGCTTTGAGGCTTCCGACCCGCAGATCGTCACCTTGCAATTCGCAACACCCGCACGACTGTCGTTATCAACCACGCTTGCACGCGATCGACCTTACCACGAGGGTTATGATTCCTGCAAGCAATCGAAGCAACTCACAAGAACAAGGTAGATGCAATCTGAATTATATTGCGAATATAGATGAAGTTCACAAGTGGGGTTCCTCAAACCAAACAAGCGGCGAAACTGCAAAGTGGCAGAATAATCTAAGAAAAACCCAACCCTAAACTGTGGCGGCTGCTGCACATATATAGGGGGGAAGAACATGAGGAGGTCGACCTAGGGTTGTGCTACCATGGGGAGAGGCGTACACATCCTGGGCTTTTACCTCGACATGCTTACAAGGCCTTATTAGGCCCAAAACGGTGACGCAGCACCTTATTTCCATGATTTTGACTAACTCCCATCATGGTCGTAGAGCGGGTACACCAGGTTGTAGAGTTTGTAGACCTGGTCGTAGAGCATGGAGAACTGGTCATAGAGCATGGAGAACTGGTCGTAGACCTTGGGAATCTGGTCGTAGACCTTCTGCAACCCAAAATCCCTTCTCAACGCAATCAGAGGGACTTCCTTTGCTTGGGCACAATCAGCGTAGATGATCAGGACTTGACGGGTCCTTCCCATTATTCCTAAACATAAAAGATCACAAATTATTAGGTAGTATACCATTCTGCATAGATAAATTATTAGCACCTAGAAACGAGCTCACATCATAATTTAAGTGACGTGCACGAGCTCTTGTCATAGGGCCTTGTAGTTTAGCAACCGGATCTGGAAGGTTTTGTGTAATGCGTGTATCCGAAGGAGTGATGTCCTCATCAGGTAGCAAGGGTGGCGACCATCCCCATGGATCCTCGGCAGTAGTGCATGGGCAGCGCCGGGTGCCGGAGGAGCCGAGGGGTCAGGCAGCGTCAAGGAGCCAACCCGAGCGCCGCGGCATCGCCAGTGAGCCCGTGGTGGCGTCGAGGCGGGGGCCGGCAGAGCGTAGCCCCAACAAGATCCAAATGAGGCCGAGTGGTGGCGGCGTTGAGAGCTCGGCCGACAGGCGAGAGCGCAGAGAGAGACGGGCCAGGGGCGGGCAGAGACCCTGCCCAGCAGCGGCGGCGAGTCAAGGGCGAGCGAGGCGGCTAGGGGCCGTTGACATGATGCGCAGCGGGAGGTGCGGGTAGTGGCTCGGAGCGCTGGTGATTGGCGGCGGCCAATGAGGGGAGGGGGGGTCCAGGAGTTCGGCCAGGAGGTGGCTAGGGTTAACATAGGGTGGCGGCTCCCCAAAGGGGAGAACGGCGGCTGGGAGAACAATAGTCTAGGGTTTTGGTTAATCTCTCCCTTAAATAGGTGTGAGGTCTTTGCCCTCTTGGGCCAAGAGCCAAAAGGTCAAACACTAATCCCCAATGCCCACTAGATTCTAATTATTATTACTATTAATTCATGAATTACTCATTCACAATACAGGATATTACACTTATCCTCGATAAATCGAGGGCGAAAAGGGAACTTGTTAGGTTGAGAGGGATTTCCAACAGTTGTCGGGACCTGTTGAGGGCCTTTAGGAGCATCTACCTCCGCAGAAGGAGTTAGGATCACCAATGGATCCTAAACGACTAACGGCACTGACACTTGCTTGGGGACTTCCCCGACCACGTTATCCTCAGGAACTTTGTCCTGAGAAGTGCTTTGGACGAGAACTTCCATGGGTGCCTGGTCCTCAGGAACAGTCTGGTCGGATACGATCGGAACGCCAGAAAACCTATACAAAACGAAGAAAGGAATCTCAAAACTCTAAATCATCAAAAACTATTAAAGGTATGCACTCATACGATTTTTTCATTTATACATACCTAGTTGATTTTTTTGTTTTGACTTTGAAACGCGGTAGAGTAAATTCTGTACCACTAGCCTTCCTTTTCTTCTCAACCAATTTGACCGGCTCTGGGCTGGTAGGGTTGGTTATTCCCCTCACATCCTCCAACATAAGGTTAGAAGCAATATCCTCGACCGACTGATCGGGGGTAGCATTCCTGACCATCAGGTCGGAGGGTGTGGTTTCATCAACCTCCAGATCAGTTGTTTCAAGAATAAGCTGTTGGGTCGTGAACGACCATTCAGGGTTCTCTGACTTCATGACTCGCTCTGCGGGCCTTGATCTTTTTCCACCTAAGTAAAAAAACAAGTTTGGTTAGGTGATGAAAATTTCTATCTAAGTATATATCTTCTTTCAAATGCCCTATTACCTCAGGAGAATCATCTTCTTCCAATGCCTCTGGGCACGAATCGGTCGGAACCACGGTAGGATTACGATCCTCATTGGATTGTATGACTTTCAGTCCGACCGCCTACAAAATTAGACCAAGATCAATAAACTGATCAGAGGATATGTATATATGATAAAGGACAATTGATTATCTACCTTAAGTCTTGCCAGCCTCTCTTCAACAAAGACTATCGCCAAGATGTCGGGGAATGCAGCCTTCTCACCATGCTCCCCCAGCGCAGATCATCTTGATCCGTTCTCTGATTTCCTCAGGAGAAAGAGCTTTTAAAAAGGGGAGGAGACAGAGCAGATTTTAGGGTTTTACGATAATCAAGTAATAAGTTATACTGGTTGGAGCTTTTCTCGAAGACTTACCATCTCGTGAGTCCGTGATTGCTTCATCATGACCAATGAACCAGAGCAGGGATTGAGTCCGGAGCTTCAAAGGACTAATTCGGCGTTTGGTGAAATCTCTCACCACATGCTAGGAAGTTAAGCCCTTGATCCTCAGATCTTGAATGGCATCCACACATCTTCCGACCATTCCTGTCTTCTCCACGGCCCCCCTCCATTTGGGATTCTCTTTCGCCCTAAGTCCGGCAAAGTAAAGGCCGTCATCCCTTGTAACCGTCATGTAAAACCAGTTTTTTTCCATGACGACCACGAGGATTTCGAGTACATTTGGATGTACTCATCGACCTTCCTGTCACGAAGGCGCAGCGTGCATTCTCTAGGAGCTATTGTGGATCTCCCTAACATCGCCATCTAATAGAAATACCTGAAGAGTTTCAAGTTTGGTCGCACTCCCAGGTACGCCTCACACAGGTAGGCGAAGATACTAATGTTGGCGATGGAATTCGAAGCCAGATTCACCAACTCCACCCCGTAGTACTCTAGAATGCGGGGGAGGAATTTGTGCAACGGAACCCTCAATCCACACTCGATGTAGGCGAGGAAAACTGGGATTTCCCCATCTTCGCGGCTTGGAAAGTGCTCTCCAGCCGCTGACCTCCACCTGATCAGATTCCTGTTCGGGAGCATTCCGATCTTCTCTAGCGCCTCAAGCTTTTTCTCATTCAGATCCGAAGCCATCCATTTTGTAATTTGCTCCGACATGGTGAAATTTCTCAAAGGGATGAGTAGTGGTCGGAGGAGGCTTTGAGGTCGAAAAGGCAATAAGAGGTCAGAAAGGTTTTCTTAGCAAGGAACTGAAGGGGATTAAAGGAAGATCTGAAAGCGTAAGAGTTCTAAAGCCCAGCAATGGGAATTTTATGGCTTCAGATCTTTAACTGCAATTGAGAGTAATTTAAAGTCCAACGGACAAAACATTATTGTCCAACGGACAGAAAACTCTTTAGTTCCCAAGGCAAGTTCTCAACTTTAAAGTGAACACATACCACTTCGTATGTCACGACATTGAATAAGGTCTGCTCGATACGACTTCGTCGGAAGAAAGTGTTCACACAACCTCTTCATTTAAAGTTCGGGGGCTAGCTGACTGTCGGACTCAGGATTAACACCCCAAATTCTTTGTGCATTTCTGAACTAGTCCCATGATCAGTAGCCAGTTCACACAGTAAACAGATATGGTAGCATCCATAAATCGCACAATATTATTAATAATCAACAGAGTTTATTACAAAAGAGGCTTACAAGCCAACAATTAAGAAACACAGCGGAAGACAAAGAAGTAGTGGAGTCTAGCTGATCTGCCACAGGCAATCGACTGGGGTAGCGGCCTAGTTGTTGAGATCCACACCGGTGATGAAGTCCTTCTCCTCTGAAATTTGTTTGCATAAAGTAAGTATGAGCACAACTACCGTGCTCGCAAGTTACATCTGTCAAATAACAGGATGACATGCATACATGGATATCTCAAAGGAAGGCTTAATATGGTTGATTTGCATAAAGCAGTATTTTCTTTAAATACTTGTACTAAGTTCCAAAGCAAATATTACATAACTAAAATTCATTTTATAAATTCTCAATTTTATAGTCAGATAACATTCACACATGAATGGTGAAGAATAGGATACCCTCCTATCACATGGCTAACCACCCAAATTCCTAATTTGATAAACCATTTGTGTCAAATACATTTTGAATTCAAAACCAAAGTCTAACTTTGAGTGGCCAATGCTAAACATGTCCATGACCGTGGACACGGCTATTCGAATAGGTTTACACTCTGCAGAGGTTATACAGCTTTACCCACATGACATGAATTCTCTAGTTTGTCTGGCATCCGTCGATACCACCGCTCACTACCTTAGGTAAGCAGCCTCGAGCACGTGTCAAGGCCTTTACAATGCGCCATTCCACCGCAGTTTCCCCTCGCTAAGGTTTCGCCCCCTTTGGACTAACCATCCGCAGGTTCAGGGCCCCCTCTTGCGCCAGGTGGGAACAATAGTCATGAAAGACTTTGTCAAAAGAAATGGTCATGAAAGACCGCCCACGTACAAACAGGATCAACCGCGGTGGAACTTTACAAATTAGTTGGCCAGGTCCTGCCCATACAGGACATGTGGTAGTACGATTGTGGCTTAGCAAAAGCGGCTCTCAGGCCGGTCCTTAACTGACTTGGGCGACTTCCAATAAAAACCCTGGGCCTCAATCCTACCCGGATTGATCCCGTGCATAAACCTGCACCCACCAAGCATCCAATTCGCCCAGGTCCAAACCAATTTTACTTTTGCTTTTCAAAATCCTTTTCAAACATCCATGGCACACCAATGCTATGGATACAATTTTAAACAACATTTGATTTTTGGCTGAAATCGCCCAAATCAAGTATTTCGGGTCTAAGCATGGCTAAGCATAATTTTTCCCAAAACTTTCTAGTTCATACTATTACATAAACTAGATTTCCACCTAAGGTGTCAAGGTATGTTTATTTCAATGTCAAAATTGGCAGTACAAAGGATTTAGGTATAACTATAATTTAAAACAGGAATTTAAATAACTAGATAAAAATAAGCATGCAATAATAATTTAAAATAGAATAAATAATTTGAAATAATGGGTGCAATATGATCAAGAATGTAACTTGCCTTGCTTGATTAGTTGCTCTCAAACGGCGTCAAATTCTGACTCTCCGAAGTCGTCGAAATCTATACGCGAAATAAGCCAAATTCAAACAAAATTCAAATGAAGATTCAAATAAACTCCAAATTAAATAGTTTTAGTTTAGATAGCTAGATTTTGAATTTATATGAATTTAGAAATTTGAATCGACGAAATCGGAGTTCATATGAAGGAGAACGAACCCCGGAAAGTTTGAAAATCACATGAAATGATGAATTCCGAAAATTGTACTATTCATCGAAAATTGTGGTTTCGGATGACTGGAAACAAAGAAAGTATTTTATGGCCAAGGCAAACAAGTACGACATTGAACGCGTCGAGGCAAAATCAACGGTGTAGATGGCTCGGCCAGATGATATTCGATGGCGACGCAGTTCGACGGAGAAGTCCTTTGGCGGGCGGCGGGCTGACGTCGGCATTGCGGGCAAACGGAGAGGAGTTAGCGGATGAGGTTTGTGGTGAAACAAAGAGGGAACCGTGGGGAACGCAACGCTCGCCTCGGTTGGGGTGGAAAGCGCACGGTCGGCCGACGGCGGCAACGACGCGCAAAATGGACCAAATAATTAACGGAAATTAAATAAAATGTAAAAATTATGAAATAAATACTAAAAATATTAGATGAATTTAGATGAATTTAAATGGAAGAATTGATGGATTTGGAGTTTGCATGTGAGAGAACGAATTTTTGGAAGATTAAAATGTTCATGTACTAAACTCAAAGCACTAGTTAGTTGTATGCCTACTGTTCATCATCTTCTTCACTGTCTCGGCCGAACAGCAGCATGGAGAAAAGAAATGGCAGCCATGGAGGGTGGTGCTCTGGTGAGTTCCCGGCGACGCGGAGGTGAGCAACATGTAGAACACGAAGCCGTGATGTCGTGGAAGTAGACAACGTGGCCGGAGCTAGCTCGACGCGACGCAATTCGCAAAGAAAGGAGCTTCAGTCTAAGATTCGGATGGCGACGTTGCCGGCGAACGACGGCGTTCCGACGGCCGGCGAGGGGTGGAATGGAGATAGGGGATGACAGGGTTGCCGGTGCTAACCTCGGTTGTGGAGGAACGTGTACGGATGGCCGGAGGCGAGGACGACGACATTGGCGCGGCTTGGGCTCATGGTGGCGCGGATGTTCCGACGATGTTCCAGCGACGAGAGGGTAAGCACGGTGTAGACCACGTCGAGGCGAAGCTAGCAGTGGTGTCGAAGACGGAGCAGCTCCACTGACGAGGGCGCTAGAGGCGGCGGAAGGAAGTTCGGCCAGCGTCGAGGAAATGCCGATTCCGGCGAGGTGAGAGCGAGAGAGGAGGGGTGAATGGGAGGAGGGGCATGAGTGAAGGAATTCACACCCGGTGCTCCCTTTTATAGGGGCGGAGGGGAGCCGAAATGTTGGGGAGGCGAAGAGCTACGGCCGACAGCTTTGGTTGCAATTGAAGAACGAAATGAAACGATTAAATTAATTGTATGTAGTGGAAGGAACGTGCAATTGAAGGTTTGGGAACGTGGGTGATGTTAGTGCGGACGCTTCGCTTCAGATGGAATGAGTTTTAATGCTTTGAGTGGGGAGAAAGAAGAGAAAGATTGGCCGGCAGCCACTAATGGAGTTTGGAGCTCCTTGCTTCGGTTGTGGCTGCGCCGGCGTGGAGAGGGAGCAAGGGAGGGGAGGAGGGGGGGCGCCGGTGGTTGAGATGGCCGGCGGCGAGGTCGGCGGCGGGGCGGCGCCGGCGGTGGCTAGCTGGAGGTGCTGCCATGGAGGAACGGCCATGCTGCTCGGTTTGAAGAAAAAGAACACAAAAAAGAAACGTTCTGTGAAGAAGATGAATAGGAGAGAGAAAAGAGTATAGAAATGAATACAATGGAGTGCCTACATGATTGAAAGAAAAGAACCACGATGGTAGCACACGCACATGCTCGTGCTCCTCACGTTAAGTGAGTCGGGTTTGGGAGCAAATTAGGATGGGTGTCCGAAATGGGAAATTTGATTTTTTTATTATTTTATTTTCGAAATCCAGATTTAAGCAATAAATCAATTATTTTTAGAACATAGCAAATAAAGTCCAAAAATTTTAGAAAAATTCACAAAAATTCCTAAAATTATTTTGAACTTAATAAAAATAATTCCAACTTATAATTGGTAATAGTTTTTGCACATAATTTTTTTGGCTTTAAAATAATTAAGAAAAGCTTTTTAAAATCTCGTAAAATTCCAAAATTTAATTAATTTTTATTTTTCAACTTTAACTCAAATAAAACTTCAAAAATTTTAATAAATCTTCTTTTTGACTTTTAAAACTTCAGAAATTCAAATAAAGTAATCAAACTCTTCCAAATTCTGAAAATCCAATAAAATAACAACGTTATTTATTTTTATTTTGGTAACAGCACTTTGGGATGTTACACAGACGAGGATTAAAACCTCTATGTATTATTTTAATACGTAGTAAAAGACCATACGTCTTTATGGTTGGAACCCCTAAGGCTAACGACCTCACTGGTCGTAAGGTTTCCAGAGGTTACGTAATGGGTACCCTGGTCGAACAAGGTCCTGTGCCTAGTCTCCGACCAGGTAACTGCTCGGAAGAGCTACGAACTGGTATCTTAATCGTGTGATGAATGGAACACGTGTTGTATATTCCAAACCACGCGATGTTACATAGTCCTAAGACACTGAGAACAACCACCATACGGTTGAGTGTCTCACAGACACTTAACCGCAAAATAGTTGATACATTATCAACTGACACCTCGCTCCAAACCGATCCACGGCGCTTCACGGGGACGCCTTCTCTAGTAATAGCGCCACCGCCGGAAGTTATTTAAAGGTGGGCGTAGAAGGCCAAGGCGTCTGGAAGACAAGCAAGATAGCAACATCAGACAGAGCAACGCAATCGGTCTTAGATTCACGCTTTAAGTCTGATTGATGAGCAAAGCAGGTGTGAGATTCAGTGTAATTAGGATTAGTCCCCATCCGGGTCGTAAAGCACCCCCTGTAAATCCAGTTCATATCGATAAAGAGCAGTCCCATTATCTCTCAGGAAATATCGCGTCATTTTCCTCTTTTATTTCGTAAGATCGGCGACTCGATCGTTGACAGCTGGCGCCGTCCGTGGGGAAGAAGACGCAAGTCTCCTGAAGAAACTTTTCGCTCGTCAAATCCTCGCTCATTCCTCATAATCGCTCATGCGACTATGGCAGGAGTTTGGGACAAGGAGAATTGGTTCGACCTCGCCGTCAATTGTTGTCGCCTCCGTATGCCATCGCCGCTAGCCAAGCTCCTCTATTCTGCCCCTACTCTCTCTTTGTTTCTCTCTCCCTTACATGTGGGACCCTCCTGTCAGTTCTCTCTTTCTCTCTCTCTTTCAATCCAACCTCACATGTCATCCACTCACCTCTTGTGCACCTAGTTCACCATGAACCCTAGCCATTTCATGGACTTGGTCTATAGGCCATGGGCCCACCTGTTAGTGTCATTAAATTTCTTTTCTTTTATAAATTTAATTCCAGCTGAAATCTTTTTCTTTTGCTGACATCATGCTGATGCAGTAATCTGAAATTTTCTTTTAAAAGAAAATTCTAAAATCCAGAATAGCGTTTTCTCACTTTTTCCTTTTCTGTTCTCCTTTGTTCGAACTCCAATTCGTCCCGTCTAAGTTCCTAAATTCATCTAAAATCGAGCCCTTCCTTTTGGAGTTAGTTTTGCTATTTTTGGATTTTATTTGATTTTCTTTTGGATTTATTTGTGCTTCGCCTCTTTTTTTTTCTGTCTCGTTTAGATGTTCTATTTCAAGGAGCAAGAGCAGAAGCAAGCTTTGAAGATCCAAGTGTAGTAATTGAGCAAAGCCAAGGCAAGTCATAATCGTTTGATCATATTGAACCAATGATTTCAAAATGATATTGTTTTATATCAAATTGCATGCTATCTTTATATCAACTGCTTTTGGGAATAGTTAATCACCTATTTGTCACTACGCCTCCATTAATTAACTGAATATCATGAATAATTTGTCACCATAGGATGGCCATGATTAGTTGGACATATTTTTATCACCAACATGGGCTCATAATCACATGTTCAATATTGATAATTTGACATAATGATATATGGAATTGTGGTGCGATGCCATTGTTGTGCAACTGTGGTGTGATGTCACTATTGTACAAATTGTGATGCGATGCCGCTATTGTAAAATTTTGTGCCATGACAGAGATTGTCATTGGTTTGGTTGAACAAAATGATTTATGCTAAGGCGAGTGATCGTGCGGTAAAGGGGGGTGTGTGAGGCACATTGTTTTGGATGAGGTAGTATTACCTAGGTAACTTGTTAAAACTTAATCTTGTGCGCCATTGAATTGGAACATATTGTACAACCACTTATCTAGTATGGGATGGACCTAGCTAACTAATTAGTAATGTCTTAGCTTAATTCTGTTTTTGGAAGTGTGAGTTCTAGAAAGGATATTCACAATGGCGCAAGAGGGGGGCCCTGTCTGGTCGTGATGACATTTAGTGTTGAAATCTTAGCGGGCAGAATTGGATTAAGGAGGAGCTTTGTGAAGGCCTTGTGATGACCACTTAGTCGCACACATACGGAAGTGTGATCAGATACTTTGAGTTGATTTATCTCTTATGGGTAAAGTTGTACAACCTCTACAGAGTTAAAACTGTTTAAACAACCATGCTCCCGGTTGATGTGACAATGGGTGTCCCGATCTTTCGATGAGAAGGATAATTTGATTTTGAGGAGACGACTCTCATGATTCGGTTACCAATCGTACACGACCAATATGCCTGGCAATCACTGAAACAACTCCGAGATTGTTATCAACCTTGTTAGAAGCACGATCAACTTGATCACGAAGATCAGTTCCTGCAAGCAATTGAAGTACAAGCAAGAACGAGGGAGATAAAAAATCTAAAATTGCGAACAGGAATAAGCTTTATATTGAAAAGTGGGGTTTCAAAGAAAAATGTCACTGTTGTACTCGTCGAACAAGAGGACAATGCATAAAGTAGCATAAGCTAAACCTCAATCTAACAAAACCCAAATTGTAGCAAAGGGGGCGGCGGCTCCTATAAGAGGAGTTGTGGCCAAGAAGGTGGATTGGGGACGTCCTAGGGTTGGGTGTGGCCAGGGAGGGGGACGCACCAACCTGTGCTTGGCCCGATACGATTACAAGGCCCAAATTGGCCCAAATAGGTGACACAGCGCATTCTGTTGATGATTGTGACGTGTAGGCAGCGAATCTAATGAGAACATCAACCCTAAGGATGCAACCACTAATTCGACCCGCTGCACTGCATCCTCTACTTCAACCACATCTTCTCCAATAGGACTTTCGGCTACTGCGTTGCCATATTCCCCAATTGGACTGAGCTACTTCTACTCCAATGAGCCGAGCCACGTCTACATGCCATGGTGCTGCGTCACCAATTGTTGGGCCACGGGCTATGTAATGAATGGGCTAACTTGGCCCATATGGCCGGCCACCTAGGGTTTGGTACTGTTCACATGGTACTATTCACACATGAACAGTGCCCCGGCCGCCCCTTCCTTCTCCTCTCCCCCTATACATAGTGGCTGCCACCCTTAGGGTTTGGCAGGTTTTATTAGATTGAAATTTAGCATTGCTACTTTACACTTTGTCCTCTTGTTCGACGAGATCAACAACGAGACTGTCTTCAGAACCCCACTTATCAATACGAAACTATTTCCTATTCGCAATTTTAGATTGCTTATTTATCATGTTCTTGCTTGTTCTTCGATTGCATGAAGGAATAGACTTTCGTGGTCAGGTCGATCGCGCTTCTAGCAAGGTCGATAACAATCACGGAGTTGGTTCAGTGATTGCGGGCATATTGGTCGTGTGCGATTGGTCACCGAATCGTGGGAGTCGTCTCCACCAACTTGATTTATCCATCTCACTGAAAGATCGGGACACCCATTGTTGCATCAGGCAGTATCAAATCTTTCATTCATCGGTGAGAATTTTTTCCTCTACTTACAGTCCACGAAAAATAAAAAAATAGGGTTAGTTCATCCTGTCCAAACCAATCTATGCCTTGCAATTTTCTTTTTGGTAATTTGCTTGTTGAATTGTTGGTTGCATCGTCGTGTCTAGTTGCTGATGTCTAGTACAAGTTAGTGTCTAGTTGGTCATTGTTTAGTTGGCATCTTGATCTTCGTATTCCTTTGCGTAGCTTGATCTTGATTCCAATCTGTTCTTGGTTTTCTTTTGGTTGATTTCATCTTGTGGTCGAAGGAATCGCGCAACCAATTTTTTCTTGGCTGAACAAAAGGAATTCCTTTGAAAACCAATCTGTTATTGCGTATACTTGTGTTCTTGTGCTCGATCGATCTGATTCTCCTTTGGCTGAACCAAATTGTGCAAGAAGTTTTCAATTTCAGCTGAGTTGGAGTAGCTGTGTGCCACAAGAACTCTTGACCGAAATTCTTTGAATCAGTTTCTATCTCTACAATTGAGTTTGAATCGGTTTCTATCTCTAGCTTGGAGTTGGAGTGTGCTTCGGTTTATTATTTCCTTAAGCCGTTCGCAAGCTGAAAGGTGTTTGTTTGCCGCACCTACTATAACTCTGCAATCCTTGATGTTGTGTTGTAACCATGAGCACAAGAGGGGAAAAAAGAGAGAAGGAAAAACAAAGAGGATTTTTTTTAAAAAGTGTGTCAAACTTCTGCCAAAACTAGTGAAAATTGGTGAAGACCTTCTACATATAGCTACAAGCTTCCACAAAAAAAATTTAGCAAGTTTGGCCCACGAGTTTGAAAGATATAGCAGTTTCTGTGGATATCATGGGGATATGCTCATGATCTTAGGTGATGATACAATTGGCAATTTGTTTAATGGTTTGTTGGATCTCCTGTTTCTCAACAAAGTTCAGAAAAGTGTCAGGTTTTTTGGTATTACCGACTTTGTATCGCGGTGTTACCGCAGTGTGGTATGACCGCTTGAGGTTAATGGTATTACCGTTGAGCGGTATGACTGCAAGTTTCATGGTGGTAATACCTCATGGCGGTAATATCGAATCCTAGTGGTATGGAAATTCCAGAGGAGGTGTGTTCGGGGATTTTTGGGTTTTCCCTGGTAGCGATATAACCGCAGTGTTGGGAGCGGTACTACCGCGATGCGGTAATACAGGATTTTACTTGGCGGTATTACCACCCTTGCACTAAAATGTTGATTTAACTTGAGACTTGTACATGGGATAGGTCATATCCTTGTTTATCAGTGCATATGTGTTGCATATTGCATGTTTTGGCTAACGTGGGTCAAGTTGTGAAGAACTTGTTCCCGGAATCGATTTCTTGGTCTATTGTTGTGCAGGTTGCTTGGAGGTCAACGACGGTCAACGACGAGGATGATTGGGACTAAGCCTGGAGAGCTGAGGTCTAGAACGATCAAGGATGCTGGGTGAGGTCAGAAGACTCAAGCGTGGTGCAGAATGGACAAGGGTGATCGAACGGGCAGTTCGATGTGATTGGTTGGATCAAACGGCGTGGGGGTCGGTGCAAGTGCCTTGGTGGTCTCGGCGAGAGCCGGACGGGAGAAACTTGCTAACATAATGAGAGCCGTCGATCAACCTACACATGGCGAAGTGGGTGATTGTTTCACCAGGATTGGACTCGGTCTATGGAGAAAGATCGAGAAGGGGTATTTTGGTACTTTCACCTAAATACCGCCTTGATGACCTCTTGGCTAAACCGCGGCGCAAGGTAATGCAAAGAAAAGTGGTTTAGGTCAAGGAAAGATGAAGACGGCACTTTGAGATGCGTGCGTGTGATAAACCCGTTTGTGTGTGGGCTTAACGGGTGCCCGGTTGGAATATTCCCTAGTTGCTAGCCTCTAGTATAAATAGAAGGGGGTGCTGTCCAGCAGCCCTCAAGCACTTCATTGAGAGACACTCTAGTTGGTTTTAGGGTTTTAGAGAGGAAGAGGAGAGTTAGGGTTCCAGGGGTTGATTGAGAGTTCATGTATTGAGTTGTGTCCTCCAAGATGGAGTGGCTGTAAACATCAATCTCAAATCTCAAATCAATCTAAGCAAGTTCCCAAAGATGAGTCTCTTTTGTTCTTGCCTTCTATTTTGATGATTTGGAGTTTTTGTTGATCCATCGCTTTTCTCTTGAATCTTTGTGATGTTCTAGCTTGCTGTGACATGTAGGAGTGCATCTAAGTCCATCTTGATCATTCTTTCCCACGAGCAAGATTTAGATCATGTTTTGCTTTTTGACTCGGTTTTGAAGCAAACTTCATTCAAATGGAAAAAGGTTGAAACTTTGTTGTGGATCTTCTCAATCCTTGATTGGAATAGGTTCTCAACCTCCTAGAGAAGTTATGCTTTAAGTTTCATAGACTTTGGCCGAGTAGATCAAAAGTTGTGTCGATTTTGGTTTCGATTCGATTTGAGCTCCAAGAGGGATCGATGTACCTCATGAACTGAGGTATTACCGATTTCCGGTAATACCGCCCATATACAGAGGTATTATCGATTTTCTTGTCTTCAGCACATCTTTGTATTTTTGATTGCTGTGTTTGGGGGTTTTGATTAGGATTCGATACAAGGCTTCCGCTATACTTGTTTATTGATCTTCATGGCTCTTGTAGCTATTGGAGTGAAAATAGCATTGAATCCGATCTTTTCGAAAAAGAGTTTGTGCTCCTATTCACCCCCCTAGTCACCTATTTCGGTCCTACAGTTTCAAATTTGAACCTGAGTCGGTTTCGAGTCCGATTAGGATTCTGTTTCCGAGACACATTCAGTAGAACGAGCATAACTTTTCCATACAGTGTCCGTTTTGGGTGTTCTTATGCTCGTTGGAAAGATAACGACAAGGCGCATCCAATAAAACCTTCTATTTCATATTTTGAGACTAGCTGTTATTTCTACTTAAACTAGAGGGTTGTTTACATTGCACATTATACTGTCTTTGTGCTCTACATCGTGTAAACAATCTTGTGCCCCTACGCAGAAGTTTGAGTAGTTGGCTAGCATCTCTCCTAGCACTTGGTGTGAGGTTTTTCTTTTCTTACATCATGTCACATTGATCTTTGTGTGTGCGTTCATACACTTCTTTTAATAGGCTTTGATTAGCTAGCTCTTTCTAGGTTAGGATCAACAACATTGACTAGTACTTTGAGCAATTTTTCAACTTGCATTATTGATTTGATTGTTGCTAATCCTTGCTACCATATTGAAGCCTATCCTAGCTCCACCTTCTACCATTTACAGGTGCCAATTGCTTGCAATCACTTTGTCAATCTTCGGAGAGCGTTGACACTGACCCTAGTTGTCGGTCACCACCTGTTTGCTTAGTAAGAATTGATAAAACTTGATATAAGCTTGAGTGTGAGCAACTTGTGAACCTCCAGCACCTAGTAGTTGATAGGAACATATACACTGTGATTTGTTCTTTGTTTTCTACTAACAATGGCAGGGTCACGCGGATCTACACATGGTGGGAACAACAATGACCACTCTTCGGAGCATGAGAGTGAAGCTTCTCACAACTCGCACAAGAGAGATTGTGCGACGCTTTCAGCACTCGCTCGGTGAGAGTGTTCGCAATGCCTTGGATAAGATCAATGACAACTTCGCGGTGCTCTACACACGCGTTGAGCTCCTCAAACATCGCCCACTTGCCCATGGTGAGCTAAGGGTGGAGGACCCGGAGCTCGCCACACACCACCTGCTGCTCGCTCTTGGGCAGATGAGGTGGAAGAAGACGTGAACAACTACACTGCTAATACAGAAACATATGGAATTAATGTTCACAATGATCATAACCATCGTCGGTTTCATCACAATCGTCAAGGTATGGGAAGAAATCAACGTAAGGTACGTGACCATAATGATGCTTTTGGTAAAATTAAATTCACTATGCCTTCTTTTGCTAGAAAATATGATCCTGATGCTTATTTGACATGGGAGTTAACTATAGAACACAAATTTGCTTGTCATGAATTCCTTGAAGAAAATAAAGTTAGGGCTGCTACTAGTGAGTTTGTTGATTTTGCCTCTATTTGGTAGAGTGAATATGGTCGTACTCATGAGAACATACCTACAACATGGAATGTTTTGAAGAGAGCAATAAGATATAGATTTATACCTTTATATTATTCTCATGATTTGCTTAACAAATTACAACGCTTAAGACAAGGTAGTAGTTTTGTAGAGGATTATTATTAAAAATTGCAAACTAGTTTGTTGCGTTGTGGTTTAGATGAAACTGAAGATGCTAAGATGGCTAGTTTTTTGGGAGGTTTAAACCGTGAAATTCATGACTTACTTGATTGTAAAGAATATAATTCTATCACTAGCTTGTTTCATCTTGCTTGCAAAGCAGAAAGAGAAGTGCAAGGTCGACAATCTTGCTCTAGGGGCAATTTTGGAGGATCTTTTGCAGGTCGGTCAAGTCAACAATAACACATGGCACCTTCTTCCACTTCTAGCCGAGATGCATCCTCCTCAAATCGTGCACCCCCTGCTGCTCCTTCCACTCCCGCACATGTCCTTGATGCACGCAAATCAGCAAAGGTACAAGTCTCTACAAAAAAGTGCTTCTTCTGTTGCTTCTACAGGGAGATAGATAGATGTACAATATCACCATTGCAAAGAATTTGGGCACTTCATGCGTGATTGCCCAAGTCAGTGAGCTTTACTTATCAAGGACAATGGTGAGTACACTTCAGCTAGCGATGTTGAGGAAGAACATGTTTTGGTTGCAGCTAACAATGCAGGTGATGAAATTGAGGAAAAACAATTAGGCCATGAGACATCTGACAAGTACCAAAGCCTAGTTGTCCAACGTGTGCTAAGTGCTCAAATGGAGTTTGCTGAACAAAATCAATGCCACACCTTGTTTCAATCAAAGTTAGTCATCAAGGAACATTCATGTAGAGTCATCATCGATGGCGGAAGTTGCAACAACCTTACTAACATAGATATGGTTAAGAAGCTTGGCTTGACTACAACTCAACACCCTCATCCTTACTACATTCAATAGCTAAATTCTTGTGGTATGTTGAAGGTGACTAAAATTGTGCACGTACATTTTTCTATTGAATCATATCATGACTATGTTGATTGCGATGTCATACATATGCAAGCATGCTCATTGTTGTTAGGTAGACCTTGGCAATATGATAGATATACTGAACATCATGGTAGATCTAATCATTATACTTTCACATATAAAGAAAAGAAAATCACATTGCTTCCTGTTGCCACTGACCTTTTGTAGGAAAGTGATGACTTGGAGAAAATGATTGAGTCAAGGATGTCTCAAATTCAAGAAAGAGAGGATGATGAGGATATCAACCCTAAGGATGCAACCACTACTTTGATCCGCTGCACTGCATCCTCTACTTCAACCACACCTTCTCCAATAGGACTTCGCCTACTACAATGTCATATTCCCCAATTGGACCAAGCTACTTCTCCTCCTATGAGCCGAACTACGTCTACATGCCATGGTGTTGTGTCACCAATTGTTGGCCCACATGCTGTGTAATGAATGGCCTAGGCTATGTAATGAATGGACTGAATTGGCCCATATGGCCCATATGGACAGCCACCTAGGGTTTGGTACTATTCATGTATGAATAGTACCCCCCGCCGTCCCTTCCTTCTCCTCTTCCTCCTATACATAGTGGCCACCACCCTTAGGGTTTGACGGGTTTTGTTAGATTAAAGTTTAGCTTTGCTACTTTACACTTTATCCTCTTTTTCGATGAGATCAACAGTGACATTGTCTTCGGAACCCCACTTATCAATACAAAACTATTTCCTATTCGCAATTTCAGATTGCTTATTTATCATGTTCTTGCTTGTTCTTCGATTGCATACAGGAATAGACCTTCATGGTCATGTCGAACACGCTTCTAGCAAGGTCGATAACAATCACGGAGTTGGTTCAGTGATTGTGGGCATATTGGTTGTGTGTGATTGGTAGCCGAGTCGTGAAAATCAACTCCACCAAATCAATTTATCCATCTCACTGAAAGATCGGGACACCCATTATCACATCAGAATCTAAAAGTGGGGCTGGATCTGTTGGAAACGCCTCATTGTAATCTTTCCATCAAGTACTCGTGCACCTCCAACGGACTCCGTATGTGAGAGTTATGCATGTTTTAAGTCGGTGTTGTCAAGCTAACTCCGAGTTGATCTGGAATTGATATTGGGTCGTCCTGGACTTGTTGTGGTAGTAGTGCTTCTCCCCTTGCCTTGGTTCCTCAGTAGAATAACATCACAAGACTTAGGTAGCAATCCATCCTCAATAGGACAATTATGAACTCATAGAAACGAAGTTACCTGATAATTTAATTGACGAGCACGTGCTCTGGTAATTGGTCTTTGCACATCAAGTTGAGGAGTAGAAGCAATAGGTATGGTTGTATCAGTGGAAGGGATGTCCTCATCATCGGTTATGGACAATGCTCAAAGATTTCACACGAGAGGTAGAGTTTCTTTATAAAAATGTGTCGGAAGTTGAATGTGAGATTCACTTGGTGAATATGATATTCGCTTGGTGGATGGGATATTCACTTGGTGATTTGGTTAGAAAATGAACGGGAGGTTCACTGGTTATTTCAAAGAAATTGTTTATTTATTTGTTATTCTTTTTAATTACGTATTTCAATCTATTTATTGTATTTGCTGTCAATACTGCTTTACGCAAAAGAACCGTACATATATTCCTTTGATCAAGCTTTGTTTGAATATTAATTGCATACTATTCCCTACGACTTGCTGAGTACTTTATGTACTCATGGCTTTAAACTTTGCTATTCAGTTGAAGAATATCAAGCTGCTTAAGAGTTCTACGCTGAAGAGTTCTTTTAAGACTTTACGAATTAGGATGCGTTCTCCACTCGATTGCATGTGGGCATGTTTATTGACCTTTCCAAGTTTTTTGTTCTACTGTAGGAGTTTATTTATTTCTTTAGCCCTGTGTGGCAAGTTAAGTAAACGTTGACCATAAGGTCTGATTATTATTATTTGTTATTTTGATATCTTTTTAGTAAAATTGATAAATGGATGGTATTTCATCGATGTTTTCTATGTGTGCTAGCTACTGATCTGGGACTAATTCAGAATACATAGAGAGTTTCGGATGTGTAAATTTGGGTCCCGACAGAGGTGGTATCAGAGCCATATCAATTGTAGAACGTAACCCTAGTTAGCATGGTCGTCTTAGGCAAAAGCTTCAAAAACTTATTTTCTAAATCAAATAAACCTAATTGACTTGAGTATTCTATTCTTATCCTTTTCTATTATATTCTTTTCTCATCTTGATATGGAGATCTTGTCTTATGTCTTTACTGAAGTTTGCTTTATAATCTTAAATTGACTTCCTTGTCTCATTAATTTCTCTAGAAAGAAGTTGAATTACCGGCAATCATCGAGAGTATCTTCATCACTTTATTCCAGCTGTTCATCCAGAGTCTCCACCAGTAGTTTGCAATTCGTGGGTGTTCTACGGTGATTAGGAGCAGGAGTTTGAAGAGTCTTCATTGTCTAGTCCAAAGTGGGAGCTGTTAGATTAGAGTCTTTAGTAGCGTTGCTAGATCGTTATTGCAATAGGTCTTATTTGGGCTGTGTGTATGTGGGAGCTGCAGTTTTGCTGTCAAGAATTATGTTGCAGTCACACTAAGGCTTTAATTTGATTATTTGTCTTGTTCTTTCATAGCATTCCAGGTATGTTTCCTTTGTCTTTTGTCCTTGGGTATAATCTATTTTCCCTAATTAGATGTCTCTAGCTTGTCTTCTGTTCTTTCTCGTCTATTGTGCTATTTGCTCTCATCTATCGTGTTTTTCTATCTTACCAATTAAACCTGTAGAGAATCGTCGCAGATGGTTGACACTCGCACCACAAGAAGTAGTACTCTGCCAGAGAATGCAGATACCAATGCAATACCAGTGGACAATCACCAGTACCTGGAGCAATAGATCCAACCATGGGACAATTTCTAGCAGCTCATACTCAACTTATGAATGCAATGATGCATAATATGAACAATATGATGACTTAGGAGAATCAAACTACCGCTGCTTTAGTCAAATTGTTGAATCAGAATAATCAAGCAGCATCCGTTCTGCCACCAGTCCATCAACATTCCAAGTTATCATAATATATGAGAACTCGTCCTCCTATGTTTTATCATTCGTCAGAACCTTTGGAAGCAGAAGATTGGCTTTGATCTGTTGAGAAAAAGCTCGTCATTGCCCAATGGATTGATCGTGAGAAATTTCTTTATGCCTCACATCAGTTTGAAGGTACAGCCGCATGATGGTGGCAGAACTACAGTACAGCTCATGAGAATTCGCAAGCTATTACATGGGGAGAGTTTTCAGCAGCTTTTCGTCCAGCACATGTTCCAGATGGTATTATGGAAATCAAGAAGAATGAATTTCGAGATCTACATAATGGAAACATGTCATTGAGTGAGTATCTCAACAAATTCACTCAAACTTTCTCGCTATGCTCCAGAAGATGTTGCTATAGACAATGCACGTTAGAAGCGATTCAAGCATGGACTTATCCCCAGTCTAAATGTGCAAGTTGTTGGTAATGATTATGTGGATTTTTAGCATATGGTGGATAAAGCCGTACTCATAGAAGATTGTCATCGTGAGTTGGAAGAATCTCGCAAAAGGAAGATGATACAACATGGAGTTCATTATAATCATCTGCAGAGAGCCAAAACCAACACTTAGCAGCCTGTTCATTTCAATAACTTGTCTGCCGTGTTCAGAACCCCTACACCAAGGTCTCACTTAGTAAACTCGGGAGTTCACAGCGTTAATAACAACAACACTCATAAACCTCAGAAGACCAACAATCCAATCTCGTTAGTTGCAGCTTTGTTTCACTCATAAGAGAAATCCTTTTGGAAGAGTGAGCAAGGTTGAGTTTTGAACCTGTTTTTTAGTCAGCCTGAATCTCAAGGACGAGATTCCAGTTAAGGCAGCTGTGTCTAAGCTACCATAAATATACCCAAACACTGATCTACTATGGTAGATTTGTAACATCCTAAATTTGGAATTCATTTGAACCATTTAAAAATAAAAATAACCACTTGAATTTTCATGCTAAATTAAAGCTTAATTTGAATTTTAAGAAATTAAAATGATTTAATATGAATAATTTAAACTTTAATTAAATCCAAAGTTATTTTATTTGGGTTCCTTGAGTTCCAAAGTATTTTCTAGAATTTCTAGGATTTTTTGGAGTTTATTTTCTATTTCTTTGAGCTCAGTTTCCTTTATTACTTTATCTGAAATTCGGAAATCAGTTTAAATTCTGGATTTTCCTTTGGGCTGATTTTCTTTCTCTTCAACTCATTTCCTTTCCTTTTGACTCGACCCATTTGAGCTTTTCCTTTTTTCTCCCACACTAGCGCCTAGTCGAGCTCCTTTCTCCCCCCTCTCTCTACTTGCAGGTCCCACTCGCCATCATCCCACCTTGTCAGGGCTTTCCTTCTTCCTCATGGCTTCGTACTCGTGTCCGAGCCAGTCACGCCAGTGCTGTTGTCCTCATTTCTAACACTCCTGCCCCAAACCTTTAAAAGCCTCCACCCCCGCGTCAAAATTTTGGACCGTCCTTCTCTTCCGGTTGCCCTAGCCGCCGACCACGGTCTCGTCTTCGTCGTCTCGTCGACTTGAGCCAAGGAGGCCACCGCATCGAAGGTCATTCTCATTGAAGTTCTTCATCGTTTGTGATCCTCTGCCCATGCTGTCACCACCTTCGGGTTCGCCTCGCCGTGTTCCGTATGTTGCTCACCTCGCTGTCCCCAGAAGAACCACAGGTCGTCATTGCCTCCTTCATCCCCAAAACCAACTGCTGCCTCCACGCCCGATATCATTGACGGTCGGTCCCCATGTCTTCCCGAGTTCATCACCCCATGTTCCAAGTTCTTCATGATCCCTTTCAGATTTGGAGTATATGAGGATGTCATCAATAAATATAATCACAAACTTATTGAAATATTCGATGAAAACTAAATTCATGAGGTTTCATGAAATATGCTGGTGCATTTGTCAGCCCGAAGGACATGACGGTGTACTCATATAAGCCATAACGAGTTGAGAATGCTGACTTGGGAATATCTTCAGATCTGATCCTAATCTGATGGTAGCCCAATCTCATGTCAATCTTGGAGAATATACGGGCACTGGACAGCTGGTCAAACAAATCATAGATCTGTGGCAGCGGATACTTGTTCTTGAAGGTGACCTCATTTAATGGGTGGTAATCAACACACATCCATAAACTGTGGTCCTTCTTCACAAATATTACCAGGCATCCCCAGGGTGAGGAGCTCGGCCTAATGAAACCTTTCACTTGAAGTTCTGCGAGTTGCTTCAACCAACTCATTCGGTGGCATTCGTAAGGTCATCTTGAAATTGGAGTTGTTCCAGGCTGCAGCTCAATAACAAATTCTACTTCTCATTTAGGTGGCATGCCCGATAGTTCTTTGGAAAATACATCTGGGAACACATATACCACTAGAACCTTACCCAATTCTGGCAATTCCTTGCCGCTGAGGGCATAGAGATGTGGAGATGTGGATGCTCCACTTTCGGCACTATTTCAACTTGCATCCCAAGCGAACTTGTGAGAGAGATGGATTTGCGGGCACAATCAATTTGACCATGGTTCTTGGACAACCAATTCATCCCAAGAATGACGTCAAGGCCCGCTGAAATTATCACAATAAGATCAGCCCAAAACTTCACCCCTTTAATCTCAATCTCAACTTCACAACATTCATGCATACTTCTCATTGTTGAACCCGACGATTGAATTATCATAGGTGCAGGCATCAAGCTGAGTAAGATGTTGTGGATTGTAGCAAAACCTCTGGACATGAAGGAATGAGAGGCCCTAGAGTCAAACAACACTGTTGCAAGAGTTGAATTGACTAGGAATGTGCCCAACGCCACGTCGGGTGCTTCTTGAGCTTCCTCGACGATGACATGATTCACATAACCACGGCCGGTGTTCTGAAGAGTGACATTGAACCTCTGATCAAGGGATGCTTCAAGGTCTTGGCACAAATTAGAAATATCTTGGTGTTTCTTCGGACAATGACTGGTAAAATACCCTGGATTGCCACAAGTGAAATATGTAGATCTTGCAGCCCAGTTGCGTTTCAACCTTTGTTGATTTTCGGCTTGTCCTTGCTGGATCTCACCTTGAGGAGGATGAGAGACTTGCACAAAAGCTCTCGGAAGTGCTGGGGCTTGAAATTCAGGAGAGGCGGACTACCAAGCATGTGATTCTTGAGAACTATGGCTCGCTGATTTTTGTGCGGCCCACTTGCGCTTTCGCAACTCCACAACCACTTGCATCTTATTTTCCACCACAATAGCATTTTCAACCAGATGGTGGAAGTTGCGGAAGTCGTGTGCAGTAAGCTCCAGCAGCATTACTTCCATTAGCCCATTCAAGAATTGGTCTTGCTTTCTTGCATCGGTGGAGACATCGTCTGGAGCGTAATGAGCCAAATGATTAAAATCATAGAGATACTCCCTCATGGACTTCTTGTCTTGCTTCAGCACGAGAAATTCATGCCTCTTGATGCTCATGATGCTTGTGGGAACATGCTCTACTTGGAAGGCCGACCGAAACTCGTCCCATGATGGAACGTAACTAGCAGGCTTCATGGCGCAAAAATTATTCCACCATGCACAAGCTGCTCCTTTAAGTTGGTTGGAGGAAAAAAAAGACCTTCTCATTGTCGGCACACTGAGTGATATTCAACTTCCACTTGATGGTTTGAAGCCAATCATCGGCCTCTAGAGGATCCTCAGAACGAGAGAATACGGGAGGCTTCGTGCTCAGAAAATCAGCAAATTGGGAACTGTTGGGACCAGCTTTTCTCGCTGCCATGTAAGCACCTTGGCCGCTGGCGATATTCTGAGCAATTAGCTGCAAGATCTTGGTCTGGTCTTGCCGACTTTGCTCCATCAGGGCCAGCACTTCCGCCACAATGGGTTGCGGTAGAGGCACCTCATCTTGCCGACCTACGTGCTGAAATTACAGGTCGGGGTACTCCGGATTATGTCATTGAGGATTCGGGAGCTGATCATCAGTAATTTGAGAACCCACAGGCTGTGAGTCCTTCATTACCTCTGACATCAAATGAGTCTTTCGACCTGACATCCTGTTACCATACGAATCGTTAGCAACTGGCAAAAGGTATGAGGAAAAAACATAAGGTAAGTAAATGACATCAGGGGGGTGACTTAACCTAGCATGAATACAACATGAAATAAAGTGCTTTGGCCTAAGTGACCAGCACAAGATGCAAACGAACCACACTTAGTTTTCTGACATAATTGCTATACATTAGCCCGTAGGCGATGCGCAACTACTCGGAAAAGAAAAGAGCAAATACTCAAACTACAAAATTCAGAGTCTTCGAGCTAAGGATAATAATTAGTGTGTATATAATCTGAGATTAATCCCTACTTAGTCCTAACATCGCAGCAACATGACGTCTTCTCGTCCTTTCGCCATTGCGCCCGCCGGAGACTACTTAACGTGTCTATTGTTGGAGAAGAGAGACGAGCATTGGAGAAAATGATTTTGCCCAAATCAAATGAATAGTGAGACAAGAATTAGATACTAAGATGTGTAAGAAAGAAATGAATTATTATTACTTGCATTTTCACCAAAGTTTTGCTAGTTTGAAAATATTCTTTACAAACCAAAATCCTAACAACGTCCATTGCTACGGCATTAACCTACAGTCAGCATGCTCTGATACCAACGCTATGGGGACCCTGAAATTGACCCCATTTCAAGTCAAGTGATTGCACCGAAGATGCAACTCTTAGCAAGAAATGAAATTGATTTCGAGTACCCGAATATGTGTCTCATGTTAGCTCCTAGGATCATCTGCTAACATGCACATATTCAAACAACATTATATCACTTGAATATACAATTTGAATATAACAACTAAAAATCAATAGCGGAAGACAATAAATAAACAAGAACAGAAGGTCAAGTAAGTTAAAACAACCTTCCCAATGGTGCGCCACAACCCAAGGGCAACTGACTGGGATTAAAGTCGATGTACCAACCGTTATCACCTCAAACTTGTTGCGATAACTACCGCGGTTTTGTATGACGTTCTTACCTGCAACATAGACAAGCCAACTGAGTACAAAAACGTACTCACAAGACTTACAAATAGCAAATTTAAGTAAATTCACTTGGTTTCAAAGGATGGCTAAAATGGTTCATTTTCAGCATAAAGCAAGATTATTTGATTAGGTAACTAGTATAGATTTAAATTGCCATTTGACAAACATTTAGAAATTTAATATAGTAGTAGGTACTCCAATTCATGATCAACATTTCCAAGGTTTTACCATCATGAAATCATACCCAAAGTGGCTACCCCACCCGGGCAAACTAACATCAAAACACAAACTTTCCGTTCATGATGACAATTCATCCCCAATCATACCTTGATACTATACCCAACATCTAACTGTGTATGGTTTCCCACAAGTGATGTCCATGATCGGGGACACAGCTATTCGAATAGATTTATGACTCTACAGAGTTTATACAGATTTACCCACATGATATGAATACCTCATACTGTCATCATGCACTCTTCCGAAGGAGTGTGACTGAGATATCATAACAAGGCCATTACAATGTCATGTGTTAACTAGCAAACCACTCGAGGAAACAACACCATGGCCGAAAGTCGCTTATCGTCACCATGGGTGTACCCCATTGTGTAAGTAAGGCCCTTACGCACAAGCGACCCTTAAGGATAAGTAAGGCGAAACTTAACATACCCCCACTAGATTGACAAGACAAATAATAACAACAATTGTTAATCTATTTGTGATTTGATATCTAACACATGACAAATTAATAAGCCAAGGCTTCACCATTAACCCAGCATGTGGTTGCACGTGTGACTTGGTTCAAAACCACACAAACCGGTCCTTAAACACCCAAACGGGGCTACCAAATTTTCAGAATAATCATTCATCGACACCCTACACCTATCCAAGTTAAAATGTAAATAACCCAATGCCCAACATGTCCATAATAACCATAAAAACCAGATTCGATGATCTGATTATAATCCTCAATTTTTAACCAAATTCAATTCATCTCGACCGATGGAATAGCTCCACCAACCACTTTCGACTACATCTACTAGCATGGCTAAGCATCGTTATAAAAATCATCAAACAACCCCATATAACATATAACCATAAGTATCAATGGAAGACAAGTAATCAACTTTCAACGGAAAGGGAATGCAGCAAGTAGGACATGGCTAAATCTATCCATTTGACATACAAGTATTTGAATTTAAAGCAATGCATAGAATACTCAAAATCAACATAAATAGTTTTCGAAATTAATAGGAGCAATATGATCAAAAGGAGGGAATTGCTTGCCTTTGTTGGTACCACTCTCAATTACCCTCAGGTTGAACTCACGAATACGTCGGAATTGTCAAAAGTCTAACGAAAAGACGATATTGCAATAACTTCAAATAAAGCTAAAAATAAAAAATCATTTGAAATTTCATGAAATTCACATAGTGGGTAGAGTTTTATTTTCTATGAATTTAGGTGAAATTTTTAGTTCAATTGGAATTCATATGAATTTTCTATACATTTTACAAAGTTAAAGTCATTAATGTACAAATAATACGAGTATCAAAATTTTCTATAATAAAAACATGCCTCAAACTTATTCCAAGTTAAAGTACAGTAAAAATGAAAACTAACCAAATTAATTTCACATAATTTGGAGTTAAGATGAATTACTTATGAATTTTGGAAGTTTAAACCATTTTCTAGTGTAAAAGTAATCTATTTCAGAATTTGTAAACGCATTCAATACTTTTTGTACTCAGGTTGACTTAACCACATCTACTTACATGTGGGGCCAAGTTCAAAAGTTGACCCAGTCAACTTTGACCCAGCCCCAGCCGAAGCGACGTCGAAGGCGCATCCAAAGAAATACGCCTTGTGATTACAAACACGTACTTTCAGTTTTAAGCGTATAAGGAATACGTTTTCCTTCAAGGAAAACACACTTCAGAGCTTTACACTAACACTTAACCAGCCATGCGGCCCACATGTCAATGACTCAAAAATTCAATTGAGTTCAAAATAAATTCATAAACATGTTTAACCCCGGTGGGTCCTACCTGTCATATAGACATTAACGAATCACTTAAACGCTAATGATCGAGATTAAAACTTAATATGTCGACGGCTCACCGGAGCTTCTGTGCGTGAGCGAGCGCGGCGAGGAGGGCGATCTGGTGCAGAAGAGAGGCTCTAGACTCAGGATTAGCACGCTAAGGTGCGGAGCACCTTCATGAACACGTCCGAGGTGGTGCGGAGTCTAATGGTCACCGGTGGCGAGCTCGCGGCTGCCAGAGGCGGAGATGAACGGGTGGTGTACATGGAGATGACACCTCGGTGGTCGAGAAAGCTCAAGAAGAGACATGTTGGGGTCGCCTTATATATGAAGTTGACGACGATGGAGGGCGGTGTCAACTGGAATGGTGACGGCGGCGGGTCGCCGTGCTAGGAGAAGACTAGGTAGTTCTTCTTCGGTGATGCCCTAAAATCAAATTAAACTTGCTAGTAGACTCCACTGAATATTGCGATCACAAAGGACAAGGTGACTCAAAGGATAGCTCACCGGAGCGTCCATGAGCTTCGAGACCGTGGCGGCCAGAGGCGAGAACGACAAAGTCATTCCTAACGACTCAAAGGATGAAAAGGGATCAAACCGGCAAAAACGAGCGCGGCATGGTGAGTTGAATCCAATGATAAGGTCACGAGCTTGAGTGCGACACCGAGGTGGCATCCCTTACTTCGTCTTCTTCCTCGGCTGAAGCAAAGAAGTGTGCGTTGAGGGCGAGAGAGTGCAAGAGAGAATGAGTGAGTTGGCTTAGTGTAACGTCCCAGTTCTTCTGAGCTTTTTGGGTTTTCAAAATAAAAATAACCATTTGGTTTTGTTGAAATTCTAAAGCTTAACTTGAGATTTTGGAATTTGAAGTGTTTAAAATGACTAAATCAAACTTCAATTAATTCAAGTCTGGTTTGCTTTGCGATTGCTGGAGTTCTCAGGTGCTCATCATTCCCTTTCTCTGTTCGTCCCGTTCCTTCCCTCTCGTTTGGACCTCCCCCTCAGTCCAGACTTCCCTCTCGTTTAGACCTCCCCCTCGATCCAGACTTCCCTCCCATTTGGACTGAGTGGTCCTGGGAGACCTCCCAGGTGATCCTGGACTCCAGTCACGACCACCCCTTTGGTCACGACCACCCCTTGGGTCACAACCACCCCTTTGGTTGACCACTCTCCCGAGCTTTGACTAGCCCCACCTATTAGCCCTACTTACCTTCTTCTTCCTTCCGTCGCGTCACTGCTGATGCACAAGTCTTCTCGCATTAAATGATGTCGCTTTCTGTAGTACCCATTCCTCCTCTTGTCTCCTTCCCTACCTGCCCCCATTTCCTCTTTCACCTACCCTTGAACTCATGCACCTCTGAGTCTCTCCACGACTCTCCCCAGGCTATAAAAGCCTGAGCAGCCCTCTTTCATCTTCTTTTTTCTCACCCAACTCTCTTGCGCTCGCCCAATTTCTCCATGCTTTGAGTCTCGCCAAGGAGTCCACTGAAGCCGCGCCATCGCCTCCTTGTCACCAAGGAGCCCGCTGGAGCCTGCGCCGTCTTCGACCACCTTGCTGCCGAAGATTTCGCTGTAGCACCCGTGCTGTTCGCCGTCCTCCTCCTCTCTTCCCCGGTCTCTCTCTCTCTCCTTCTCTCTGTCCTGGTGGGTTTCTCCGTGCCCTATTCTCTTCCCTTATTCCTACGACCACGTCGCATAGTTGTATCCCTCTTTGGACCTCCTCCTTTGAACCTCCTCCTTAGGACCTCCTCCTTTGCTCCTCCTCCTCAGGACCCTTTCCTTTGGTTCTGATGCAAGAAAGAAAAGTAGTGGCTTATGCTTCCCGTCAGCTAAAGCCTCATGAAGCCAATTACCCCACTCATGACTTAGAATTGGCTGCCGTAGTGCATGCTTTGAAGATATGGCGCCTTTACCTCATCGGCAATCGCTGTGAGGTCTACACTGACCATAAGAGTTTGAAATACATTTTCACTCAAGCTGATTTGAATATGAGGCAAAGAAGAAGGTTGGAGTTGATCAAAGATTACAATGTGGGAATTCCTTACTGTCGGTGTTTTAGAACCGAACTTACGTAAAGATTGTTTGATTCGGGGGGTCTCCGAGAATGAAATCACGCAGAGAGATTGACACGGGGATTTTTATACAGGTTCAGGCCTTCTCTGGAGAGAATAATAACCCTACTCCTGTGTGTGTATGGTATTGAGTATATTCTGAACAATCAGGGAAAAACTCAGACTATTACAGATGATCGTGCTTGTATTTCTCATCGCCCCCTTCCCTCTCTGATCGCCGCCTTTATATAGTAATGAAGGGAGCGGCGGTTTCTCCAGTGAAGCGGCGCCATCACATCCTCGTAACGGAGCTCGTTGGTAGTAATCACCGCGATTAACTCCTCCACGCCGCCTATGACTATATACCGTAGATAATGGAGCATTACGTGCTATTACTTGGTAGAGTAACAACAGATGATGATTTGTTGAATCCCTTAATCAATTGGGCCTACTTGTGCAGAGGTTTAATTGATCATAAGGTGGTCATAGCTGACCTAGTCGTAGAAGAACCTACGACTATAAGGTAGTCGTAGCAAGACTTACGACTATGGGGTAGTCGTAGCATAACTTACAACTATGGGGGTGGTCGTAGAAGAACTTACGACCATCCAGTAGGCTCTTCCCTTATAACATTTAAGGGGTATATTCAGGGACCATATGACGTCATATTTACTTGGTTAAGGAGTTATAGATAAAAGATAAAATGAGGATTATTATATCCTCGTCATTTAGCCCCCCAGCTTCAAGTGAAAGCAACTTACTTGGTTAAGGAGTTATAGTTGGTCTTACGACCACGAGAGGGTCGTAGAAAGATAGTCGAAGGAAAAAACTCTTCGACATTAGTGTACTACTTTGACCAGAAGTATGCTTGGTCAAGAAAATTGCTTACGGCTATCAAATAGTAGTAGAACATTTCTACGATCACGAGGTGGTCGTAGCATGGTGATCGGAAGACAAACCTTTCCGATTGACATTTCCTTTGGTTAAAAAGAATCTAACCAAGGAAGTAATTTCATTTGAGGTGTAAAAGCAAACTTGATTCTCTCGAACGGACACGTTGTGGAATTTCAAACGACACCCGTTAGCCTGTCCGTTGGAGCGGTTCCCGAGACGGTGGCAACCTTTGGAATACCACGCCCGCCCAAGGCACGCGGTTATAAATACTTACCGGGTAAGACTTAGGGTTCACACTTTTCCTCAAATCATCCCACTGCTCATCGTTCTTGTCTTCTCCGCCACTAACTCAATCAAGAATCTCCCTCTTCCGAGAGAAATGGTCGGGAGAGTCTCCGAGTGGGCCGAGTCGGAGATGGATACGGCGAAGATGCAAACCCTTGTCAATGCTGGGAAGATTCCAGAGAGAGTTCTCGTGGAGTGGTTCCCTGAACAAGCAAAGAATGGCCGTCGGGAGGATGGACAAATTCCGCCTTCCAGCGTCATCGTGAGTGTGGTCTACGATTGCTGCTCACCCCTTTCTTACACTTATACTGAGTATTTTGAGGTGGAATTGGTGAACCTTGGTCCCAATTCCATCACAATGCCGAGCGATTTGTGTATCTCGTGAGGCATACAGGAATTCCAATGACCTTGAGCTCTTCAAGATTTCTACTGAATGGCTCGACAAGTCGGAATAGCCGAAGTCAGGTCCAAGCTCCATGACGGAAGTCGAGGAGTACATCCAGATGTTCACCAGGTCCTCGTGGCCGGGATGGAGGAAGAGGTGGTTTTACTCGAAGATGCCTTTACCTTCCAGGAAGGTCAAAAAGAAATCTTCGTGGAATTCGACTCCCCAAGATATCAATCGAATTGCCCCCTATATTCAAGCTATTAAGGATTTGAAAGAAGGGGGGTTGACTGGATGGCATGTGGTGAAGGATTTCATCACACGTCGAATTAGCCCTTTGAAGAAACGAGTACCTCCTATGTGGAAGTACACGGGGCCAAAAGACCCGACCAGGGACTACGATGAGGGTAAGTAGTTTTTCGACTTAACTCTCAGTTTGGTCTTCTTCAGAATTATCCAATCGAGTATCTTTATCTGTTTTATACAGATCTTTCACAGGCAGAGATTGACGTTCAAGTCAAACTCGTTTGTGAGAAGCCCCGCCACCCTAATGGCGCTTCCTCAAATCCTTGCGGTTTTGTCCGCAGAGGAAAAGGTTGAGCGCCTAAAGGTAATCAAAAGCTGATTTTATCCTTAGCACTTTATAGTCGTAGAAAGAACTTACGACTAGGTAGTGATTGTAGAAAATCTTACAATCAGGGATATGTCGTAGAAAAGCTTACGACTAGGTACTGGTCATAGAAAAACTTACGACTGGTCATTGATTCTTCTTTTTCTGCTTTTCTTACGTAAAGTAGGCATGGAAAACCGCCGGATGACGAAGAGGTCGAATCGATGACCATTGGCGCAGGGCGATAGTGGACAAAGACTCACCCCCAGTAAAAAGCGCCGACTTTCAAAAGTCAAATGCGACAAGGAGGATCAAGCTCAAGTCCCTCATTTTGACCAGTCCTCGTTAAGGTCTCATGGCATGCATAATCGCAGCAGAAATCAAGTCGAAACAATCAAGTCGAGGAGGATGAAGAACCTCTTATACGCAAGATCCAGTAAGACCAAGGACATGACCACAAAGAAGAGCAAGATCAAGCAACAGAATGAGGAGGCCGTGGAGGTTGAAGAACCTCTTAGGCGCCAAGCCCACAAGGCCAAGGTACCTTTTATTATGACGAGACAAATTTCATAGCGGTTTACGCCACTTCTAGTTTTGTCAAGCAACTAGAAAAAGAGAACTGGAAGGAGTTTATGTCTTTGTGAAGGACAACGCCGATCCAGATCCCTATTGTTGAGGGTAGCGCTGCTCTTGGAGTGGTCGAGACCGATCTCGGCCCTCCGAAAAGTCGAGACCGAGAGATGGTCCTGTTCAAGATCCACGACGAGACGTGGTCGTGGCCGAGCCTATTCCCCATCTTGAGCTACGACCAGGGCGTGGTCGTAGCAAAGAAGTCGAAGAACCCTTCCATCGGAAGATGGCTTCAAAGTTTCGATCAAGTCCAGATGCAGAGGTATGCTAAAAAGCTAAAGTGTAAGAACATCATTTACCTTTTGCTTTTCACAATTTGACTTGCTATCCTTTTGTTTGTTTTAGCTCGACTTCTTCAGTCCCGAGGTGGCTTCTATCGAGAAGCCCATTTCCGCCTCCAAATGATAGGAGAGCCGACAATGGAGTGGTCGAAGGATCATCTTCGCCCGGATGGTGGAAGAAGTCGTGGTTCTCGAGGCGTTGTCACAACCGCTGAAGTTGTAGCCATGGCCGCTGAGGTAGCGCCACAATCGCCGAGGTGGCGGCTATAACCACTCGTAGCGGCTACAACCACGAAATAGCGCCATGACCACTTTGGTGTGGTCGTGGGACCAGCAGAGGCACAGAGAAGTCTCTGCCCAAGGTGGAGATGTACCGACCACCGTAAGGGAAGGAAATTGTTGCGCACCTCCTTCCCGGTACCCAAAGAGATGCTTTGAATTTCATAATTGGAAGATGAGGAATGCTTCAACTTCTGTTCTGATTTCTTTGGCCCTGCTTCCATAGTAGGGTCTTCTGCCTTTAGATCTCGCCATCGAGTCCCTCATCCCAAAGACATTCCCAATAGAGGGGACACTTTTGACAATGAACGTCTTGAGAAGGTTTGGTGGGATCAGGTCGATAGAGTAGACAAGCTGAAGCATGCAGAGCTGGTTTACTCGATATTTGCTCGATCAACCATGAGTGTAAGTATTTAAGAATACTTATATATGTGATCTTCCCTTGTTTCTTACTGTCTTTCCTTTTGCAGAAAGCTCTAGAGCAAATTGCCGTTGTCGGTGAATATCACCGACAACTTTTAGAGTCATGACAGAAAAGAGGAACTCGCAAACAGCGAGAGAGGTGGTAAGTCACTATTTTTCATAGTCGCTTTCGACTTGACTACTTATATAGTGCTTACAGGGTTTTTCATGGAAAAACTCACGACTAGGTACTAGTCGTAAAAGGCTTACGACCAGATGCTTAGTCGTAGGAGAACTTACGACTAGATCCATGGTCGTAGAAGAACTTACGACCGGATCAATAGTTGTAGGAGAGCTTACAACCAATTTAATAATGTTCATGTCCACTTTTAACCTTTACAGTTAAAAGCTTAATTTAAAGACTCTAGCCGACTCGCCGATTATCAAAAAGAGGAGTCGAGAAAGCTATGTGAACAAGTAGAATTCTCTTGAAGAAGGTTAAAGAAGCTAACTCTGAATCAAGAAATGCGAGAAAAGATAAACAAGAAGTGCCGGACTTAGGACGCTTATATTGTTGATTTTACCGATCGTCACTTCTTTTCGTAAAAAGAAAATGATACGAGATGACTTCAGATGAAGTTAAGGAAAAAAGCTGGTTATTCGCGAGCTTTTTCAGATATCCAAAGAGAAGGATCAAGAAATTGAGAGGCCGAGGTCTCGCCATCGTAAGCATTTCTTTTCCCGCAGTCCATTACGAAGTTCCTTCCTTTTCTAATTTCGCTTTCTTCTTTTAGAAATGGATCTTGAACTGGGAAGACTCAAAATGAACTTAGGATAAGACTTTGATCTATAACGAGACCGACCGCATTGCTAAGGCAAACGCAGATGAAGTCAAGTTATGGAAGGAGCGCATGCCGAGACCGCTGCTTTCATAATGCGGAAATCGAGAAGTTAGATTCTCATCTAGCGTAAGAAATTCTTTTACTCGTGACTATTTTATTCTCTCCTCTAGAAGTTTATTTACTCGACCGGTCTTATTCTTGTCGTAACAAGTGGTCGAAAACAAACAATCAAGACGAGGCTTCGACTCGCACTCCAATAGGTCATGGAGGCGATGAAGATTAATCTTCAAGATAATATCACGCCTCAACAATGTACTTGGTGAGCTACGATCGAGGAAAAGCTCCTCAAGATGATACGATAGTCGCCACGTAAGTACTATTGGAGAACAAGTCGACTTTGCAAGAACTAGTGACCACTCAAGGCCAATCAAACCGAAGTCCATCAAGGAGGCGGTCGAAAGTGCTATAAGTTATGCATTGGCAAAACTTAAAGCTCATGACCCCAAATTTTAATGTGCAACCAATCGAAGTCGACTTCGATTGCCTCAAGGTATAAGTCGCCTTATTGAAGAAATGCAACCACTTTCGGTAAGAAAGTTTCGAGGAAATGCGACTAGGCTCTCCTTCTTCAGAGTGATTTGTAAAAACCTATGAAAAACAAGCTTTTGTTGATGTATTATATAATGCATCTTTTTTTCCTCGCAAATCATCTTGTCGAGTAGTTAGTAACTCAAAAGATAATTAACGAATGAAAAATGTAATGAAAGACTAAGAATTGAAGTCAAATTAATAACTTTATCCTAGCCCTCGACTATTTGTTTAGTTTGTTTAGACAAACTAAGTAAATAGTATTAAAAAGGGTTTCAAAATGAGAGGTTTGGTTAACTTGTAGTTTTTGGTCACGATTGTCATGCATCGCCGAAAAAGTAGTAACTAATCGACACTAGGAAGTTCTTCTAGTGGGCGTGACCACATGCAGAGAGGAAAGTCTTCGACTAGGTGATGTCACCATCTCCGACTAGATTAATTAAACCGAGAACAACAACTTGAGTTAAACAAACATCCAGAGGACTTCAAAAGAAAAATTCGCTCGCCCTTCTTTGGAGGACTCGATAAGTCTGCCTGGTACCAAGAATAGGAAATCGAACGATGCTAGGAAGTTCCTTCTAGTGGGTGACCACGCAGAGAGGAGAGACTTCGACTAGATGTGTTTCTTCCTCCCACCGCCTCGCATTTAATCAATACCCCAAAAGCGCTTGAATAAATCTAAGAAAGTGCACTTGACTTAGAATATTTTTCAAAAGAACTCAAGAAATAAACTAAGGTGAAAAGAGGAGGCTTTAAAAATATTTCACTAAATAGAACCCGAGCTCTTTGTGTTGGCAAAGAAAAGTGACTAACGAGTCAACACTAGGAAGCTCCTTCTAATGGGCGTGACCACATACAGAGAGGAGAGGCTTCGACTAGGTGATGTTACTCGCCTTTCACCAAAGATAAAGGAAATTGGGTATTTGGAATATAGTCGAAAGATTATGAAAGCACTACTCAAAAGTAAGACAATAGAGGTAGAGAGAACCTGAGTCTTTATTGTCTGAATGATTGGTTACACATAAAACTTGCGTAACTGGTCGATGTTTCAAGAGTTCGAGAGAACCTGGCCGTCTTCCATTGCCAATCGTACCGACCCTGGACGAGTAACTTCGACCACTTTGTAAGGACCTTCCCACTTGGGAGAAAGTTTATTCCGATTAGACTTGGATTGGTAGAGCCTCAATACCAAGTCACCTACAGCAAGGCTGCGAGGTTGGACCTTACGATCGTAGTATCTGCGTAGGGCTTGTTGGTAGACTGCTGAACGGATTAAGGCCTAGTTTCTCCTTTCCTCAAGTAGATTAATATCATCTGCTCGAAGTTGTTCCTGGTTGGAGTCTTTGAAAGTTTCGACTCGTGTTGACCTTATCTTTAGTTCCGGAGGAAGCATGGCTTCATCTCCGAAGACTAGAAAAAATGGTGTTTCACCTGTAGCTCGACTGGTAGTCGCATTTAACCGCCCATAATACGGAGGGTAACTCTTGTACCCAAGCCCCGAGCGCTTGATGAGCTGGTCAAGACTCGAGTCTTAATTCCTCTCATTATTTGGCCGCTTGCACGCTTGATCGCCCCATTACTTTGGAGATGGGCCACGTACATAACACGCTTTGGTACTCCAACTCGTCGCAAAAATTCTGAAATTTTGCGCTTGAAAATTGCTTACCATTATCTGTAATTATTCGACTCGGACTCCAAATCGAGTAATTACGATCTCATCATAAACCGCTTTGCCGCTCGTTGTTATCCCAACCACAAGTTCGCTTCAATCCATTTTGTGAACGATCAATAGCCACAAAAGGAACTCAAACCTCCGGAGCTTTGGGGAACGGTCCTAGGATATCGAGACCCCTGTCGCAAAAGGCCAAGATAGAGGTATTGTTTGTAATGCCCGAGCCGGTTGGTGTATTTGCTCGCTATGAAACCGCATCGACACACTTTTAACCAACTCTTTAGCATCATAAAGGGTCATTGGCAAGAAAACCTTGTCGAAAAGCCTTACCGACCAGCGCTCAGAGGAAGCATGATTTCCACAGATGCCACCATGTATGTCGTGAAGGAGTGTTAATCCTTCGCTCTGCGAATGCATCGCATGAGCACCCCTTGAGTACCTCGCTTATAGAGGTCTCCTTCAACCAAAGTATACATTTTGGCTTTTCGATAAACGACCGCCTCGAGATCGCCTTTCGCATGTAACCCTTCAAGATATTCATAGATGGGTGCCATCCATGTATCCTCGTATTCTAGAGAAGCCGCCTCAATAGGAGGTGTCTCGGTTCTGTCGACCGTGATCGGCTTCTAGAGTTGTTCCAAGAAGATTCCTTTTGGTACTTCAGATCGGAAGAAGCTATTCGAGCAAGTCGTCTCGCGAGGAAATTATCCTTTCGAGGGATGAATTGTGCCTCAAACCTAAAAATGCTTTTCTAGCTTACGACTTCCGATAAGCATCGAGACATTGTCGGATTAGAGCACCGGTACTTTTTTCCAACTTGATTCACGACTAGTTGAGAGTCTCATCTCAGAGTAGTCGGCGAATCGAGAGCGCTTTCATTTGCCAGATGCCGCCTAGCAAACCTTCAGATTCTCGCCACGTTGTTAGTGGCCCGAAAGTTTAATTGTATGGCATACTTTAAGGTCTCTCCTGCTGGAGATACCAGACCACCCCAAATTTCGAGCCACTTAAAGTAAGCGACCCTCAGTACATCGCCCATCGGTCGTGGGAATCAGATTAGGATCCCGAGCATGTTCAGATTTGTCCATTCGGCGACAAAGTCCGCCAAGATCTGGGATTTAACGGCCGTTCGACACGAATGGATGTCGAACTCCCCAAGTTCGACCGACCATTTTGCCATGCGACCCATTGCTTCCCTATTGTGGAGGATCGCTTTAAGGGAAACTCGACAAGACAACTAGTTTGTGCTTTGAAAATAATGCCGCAGCTTCTCGAAGACATGAGGAGGGCATATAGAAGCTTTTGGACCTGAGGGTAATGCTCCTTAGGCCCATGTAAAACTTCACTCACGAGTAAACCGTCGCCAGACGCTTTCACGCTCTACGACCAAGATCGCACTTATCGCCTGCGGGCATGGCAAATAGGTAAATTAAGAGCGCTTTCTTCCGCTTCGAGAGACCGTAATAGGAGCACTGTGAAGGTACCTCTTGACATCCTCAAAGGCAATGTTTGCCTCTTTGACCACTCAAAACCTTCGTGTTTCCTTAGAAGTTTAAAGAAAGGTAGTCCTTTTTCTCCCAACAGTATGCGATGAAATGACTTAAAGCCGCCATGCACCCAGTGAGTTTCTGAACTTCTTTCCTTGTGGTTGGAGGGCGCATTTGGAGAATGGCCTTGATCTTTTCGGGATTTGCTTCGATTCCTCGTATAGATACTAGGAATCCAAGCAATTTTCCTAAAGAGATTCCGAACACACACTTCTCAGGATTGAGTTTTAAGCGATGTTTTCTGAGATTGTCGAATGTTTCTTGCAGGTCAGTAATATGATTATGTCTCTTGATGCTTTTAACAACTAGATCATCAACATAGGCTTCTAGATTTCGCCTAATTGAGATGAAAAAGTTGCTTGCATCAAGCGTTGAAAAGAAGCGCCGCATTTTTAGACCAAATGGCATTTTGACATAGCAAAATATACCAAATGGTGTAATAAATGCGTCTTTTCTTCATCGCCTAGACACATATTGATCCGGTGGTATCCGCATATGCATCTAAAAACTTAACATTTCACAACCTCGCAGAGAATCAACCAACCGATCGATACGAGGTAAAGGAAAATCGCTTTTGGACAAGCTTTATTAAGATCAAGAAAGTTCACGCACATACGCCATTTGCCGCTTGACTTTCTAGCCATTATAGATTAGCCAACCACTGGGTGGTTGACCTCTTATAAAGCCTACTTTAAGTAGCTTATCCAATTCTAATTTAATAGCATCTCGTCGATCAGGCAAATCTCCGTAATTTTTGTTTTACGGTACTTTGTCGTGCCGTAAGCTAGCTCGCGCTCGATCACCTCCCCGGGACTCGGGCATGTCGGATGCTTGCCACGCCAAGACATCTGCGTTAGCTCTGAGGAAGGTGATGAGGGCGCCTTCCTATTTGGGGTCGGAAGTTTCCCAATGCTAAGCAGCTCTTCGAGGGCTCCCTGCGTCCAGAGGAACCTTTTGACCTTGTCGCTCGGCTTGTGATAGCTTTAGGCTTCAACTTACAAGTCGAAGGTCGATTTTCTTCTCGAAATGGTATTTGTCCAACCATCTCGAGGGATCGACGATCGCAGTATGCGCCATCTTCTTGTCACAATGAATTGTGATTACTCCTTTGGGACTCGCATCTTAATACATTGATATCCATAATGAGTAGCTATTAAGAATTTTGCCAAAGTTAGGCGTCCGAGTATGGCGTTATATGCCGATCAAAATCGACCACATCAAAGGAGATTTTCTCTCATCTCCGAAATTACTTGGTGAACCAAATGTTAAAGGGAGAGAAACTTGACCAATCGGTTTGGTCAAGATCCCTGCGATTCCATGGAAAGAGTATCGCACCGGTCTTACCTTAATCCCGGTACTTGCATTTCGTCCGTGGCACTCGTAAATAAAATATTTATCGAGCGCCACCATCAACCAAAACTCGATTGACTCGACAATTGTTGATGGTGGGTTCGACCACGATCGGATACCGACCTGGTCGAGTCGAAGGAATCAGACAGTCACTCTTCTCAAAGGAGATGGTGACTTCTGACCACTTTGGTAATTTATTGACAAGAGGAGGATCTATGGAGTTTACCTCTCGTTCAGCAGCTTTAAGTTGTCGCTTTGATTCATATGTCGATGATCCTCCGTAGATGTGCTCGACGGTGTGTTGCAGATCCTAGAACGACATCTCCTCCTCGTCATCTGAAGTCTTATGACCACTCGTTTGTCCTACCTGCTCGAGAGTAGGAAGCGGTCCTTGCCGCTGTAGTAGTCTTCAAGCTTCCATTGAAAGACCGGTAGTTCTGAAGGTCATGCCCTCCTTTTATGGAAAGGACACCACCTAGGCTTATCATTTTTCCGATCGGGCGCTTACCTTTGCCTCTGCTTTAATGTGGCTTGGAGGTGCGCGCTCTTTATCATTCACGCCCAAGATCTCCTTGAACTAGCGACTTGGAGTTTTTGACCCTTCGCCTTTGTTCTTGGACTTTTTGCTTTCTTATCTTTCTTCTTACCAATATCACCGCTCTCGAGAGGTATTGTTTTCTTGATCGATTGTGTTGTTCCACTCAACCGCCTCAGAGGCGCTTGCATATCGATCACCATCTCAAAGAGTTCAAGGATGGGTAGGCGGATTTAAAGCAATATCTTCGTTATCCTTCTACTACGGACTCCTTGCTTGAAAGCCCCGATGATGATGAATCGAAACTTCCGAATTGAATTACTAACCCGACTAAAGCGCTTGATGAATTGGCGCAAGGTCTCGTTGTCGCTCGTCTCATCCGGCAAGTCGTCCTCCTTCCTGTATGCATTGTAAGTGCCTCAAAGTTTGCCAAGAGAAGATCGCAGAGGTGTTGCCAAGAATGAATCGACTCGAGTGGTTGGTTCAATAACCACGATCGAAAGGCATCTTCGAGCACGCTTGGAAGGTAATTTGCCATCACATGTTCTCCTCCTCCTGCCGCTCGGACTGCTGTTGTGTAGATTTGAAGAAATTCGATAGGATTTTGGGATCCATCAAATTTCTCCATGTTTACTGGTCGAAAGCGAGGTGGCCAGCGAACTGCTCCAAAGATAGGCGAGAATGCCCGACATCCAGTAATGACTTCTTGACGCCTCCTTTGCAGGAAAGAAGGGTTGATATCATCAGGTGGTCGTACTCGACGATACCCAGTAATAGGTTGACCTGACCTATAATAGGTCTCGGTCCTACGAGGGGAATACTCCTCGTAGTTCATCTGTTGCTGCAGACTCCTATGTCGGTATGGTGAACGATCACCTCTCCGATAGGTTTGTTGATCATCACCGCTCAAAAATATTTCTCGAGTAGGAGATCGATGTGACTTATCGCTTGCCGATTCCTTTGTGGTGATATGATCGATCGACCGGTAGTCAAGAAGTCGATATACGATTTCAATGATGTCATGCGAGGTGCTTCCAAATTTTTCCATCAGAGACCGGTTTTGTGCGATCTCTTCAATGAAGAGGTCGAACCCCGGCGCTCGGACGAGCTCTCGAGTTGGATTCTCGAGCAAATCACTGATGTGCTGGAGTTCTTGAGCTTCCTCTAACCGATATTGATGCACCTGTAAACTCTTTTGAGCCGCAATCTTCCTTCGCCGAGTAGCTTCAAGATCTTCCCCGCCGACTCTTGAGATCGCCTCAATGAAGTGCGAGTATGTCGAGGATTTCCTTCGCTCATGAAGGTGTTGGTCGTGTCCGCCATCGGTGGTGTTCTTGCACGCCATGAGGGGTAGTGTGTGATCTTCCGAGGGTCTCCGCCGGTCTCTAGGAGAGTGACCTTGATCCGAGGGAAGGACGAAGACCTCCGCTGATGATTCTCACTTGCGCCGAGGCCTCCCCGCTTGAGGAGTCGTCGAGACACCATCTGGCGATTTGGAGTAATCCCTCCGTAGGGAAGTCCGGTTATAACTGCCTCCGCTAGCGGCGTGATCTCATGGAGAGATGGCCGAATTTGTAGGAAAAGCATGCTTGATCCCGCTCTCTAGCATCATCCGGAGAGAGAGAATCACCAGATCTTTGGTGAAGTCCTCGAATTGTGGCTTCCGAACTTGCCTCACCAAGTCGGATCATTTTAGGGGACTCGGACACTTCGAGGTAAAACTCTCGTCGTGTTGTGAGTCCACTGGTGTAGTCCTCGTCAAATTGACCCTTGTCCTTTGAGAGGGTAGACTCTCTCTTGGACGTCTTGTTGGGGGATATGGATCCTCCTCAACCCCATCGGCGCATTGTCTCCTCGGATCTGCGAGAAGATCACCGGAGGCGGAAGATTCCATCGGATGAATCATCACTCGCCAGAATCGAAACCGCATCCATGTCGACGTCACAGACCGCCAAGTCGAACCAGCTCCTCGCTCCATTCTCCGCCATGAGTGCATGAGATTTGGAAAACAGAGAGTATGTTGACAAGAGATTACCGAAGATCCCCACGGTCGGCGCCAACTTTCGGTGTTTTAGAACCGAACTTACGAAAGATTGTTTGATTCGGGGTCTCCTAGAATGAAATCACGCAGAGATTGACACAGGATTTTATATGTGTTCGGGCCTTCTCCGGAGAGAATAATAACCCTACTCCCGTGTGTGTATGGTATTGAGTATATTCTCAACAATCGGGAAAAACTCGACTATTACAGATGATCGTGCTTGTATTTCTCATCGCCTCTTCCCTCTCGATTGCCGCTTTATATAGTACGTGAAGGAGCGGTTTCTCCAGTGAAGCGGCGCCTCATCACATCCTCGTAACGGCGCTCGTTGGTAGTAATCACCAGTATAACTCCTCCACGTCGCCAATGACTATATACCGTAGATAATGGAGCATTACGTGCTATTACTTGGCAAAGTAACAACAGATGATGATCGTTTGAATCCCTTAATCAATTGGGCCTACTTGTCTCAGAGGTTTAATTGATCATAAGGTGGTCATAGTGACCTAGTCGAGAAGAACCTACGACTATAAGGTAGTCGTAGCAAGACTTACGACTATGGGGTAGTCGAGCATAACTTACGACTATGGGGGTGGTTGTAGAAGAACTTACGACCATCCAAGAGAGGCTCTTCCCTTATAACATTTAAGGGGTATACTCAGGGACCATATGACGTCATATTTACTTGGTTAAGGAGTTATAGATAAAAGATAAAATGAGGATTATTATATCCTCGTCACTTACCATCCAGGAAAGGCTAATGTGGTAGCCGATGCTTTAAGTAGGAAGGTCTACTGCAATACTCTATTGATCAAGGAAAGTCAGCTAGTACTGCACAAAGAATTCCAAAAGCTCAAGCTTGAATTGGTCAAAGAAGATTACTTAGCCGCTCTGGAAGTGCGACCAACTCTCCAAGATCAGATCCGGAAAGCCCAAGGAGAGGATGCAGATGTCATGGAGATCAAAAGAAACCTGAAGAAGGGTAAGTCCCTAAGATTTTCGGAAGATGGACATGGAACTGTCTGGTTCGACAAGCGTATTTGTGTACCGGACCAGGGAGAGCTCAAGCAGTTGATACTCAAGGAAGCTCACGAAACCTTGTACTCCATTCACCCCAAAAGCACTAAGATGTATCAAGACCTCAAGGAAATGTACTAGTGGCCTAGCATGAAGCGTGAGATTGCTGAGTATGTAGCACAATGTGACATTTGCCAGCGAGTTAAAGCCGAGCATCAAAGACCTGCTGGACTCTTGCAACCGTTGAGCATACCTGAATGGAAGTGGGAAGATATTGGCATGGATTTTATCACCAGTCTGTCAGGAACCTAAGCTGGATATGATTCTATCCGGGTAATCATTGATCACCTGACAAAAGTTGCACACTTCACCCTAGTCAAAACCACATACTCAGAAGACAAACTTGCGGAATTGTATATGGCTAAGATAGTATGTCAGCATGGAGTACCAAAGAAGATCGTGTTAGATCGAGGATCACAGTTCACCTCAAGATTTTGGCAGAAGCTACACAGTGTTCTGGATACTAATCTGAATTTCAGTACAGCCTACCACCCTCAGACTGATGGGCAAACAGAAAGAGTAAATCAGATCCTAGAAGATATGTTGAGAGCTTGTGCTCTAGAGAACCAGACCAGCTGGGATCAAATGTTGCCTTACGCCGAGTTTTCATACAACAATAGTTATCAAGCAAGTTTGCAGATGTCCTCGTTCGAAGCTCTTTATGGGAGAAAGTGCCGAACACCATTATATTGGACCGACTCAGGCAAAGGACAAGTGCTTGGACCAGATATTCTGAAAAAGGCCAAAGATCAAGTTAAGTCCATCAGAGAAAAGTTGAGAACGGCTCAGACTAGGCAGAAAAGTTATGCGGATAACCGTCACCGAGATTTAGCTTTCGCCTTAGGAGATCATGTGTATCTAAAGGTGTCACCTCTCAAAGGAATGCGTCGCTTCAGAGGTAGGAAGTTTGCACCTCGATACATCAGACCCTTTCTAATTCTAGTCAGAAGAGGAGAAGTGGCTTACAAGTTGGAGCTCCTACCCCAGTTGTCGGACGTGCATGACGTCTTTCACGTGTCACAATTGAGGAAGTGTTTGCGTGTGCCAGAAGAGCAGATGTCCGTAGAAGCCATTGACCTGCAGTAAGACCTCACCTACAAGGAGCACCCCATCAAGATTTTGGAAGTGTCCGAGCGTGTGACAAGAAGCAAGATCCTCCGCTTTTGCAAAGTCCAGTGGAGCAACCACACTAAATAGGAAGCCACCTGGGAGAGTGAAGAAGAACTGAAGGCTGAGTTTCCACACCTATTCTCTAGTCAGCCTGAATCTCCAGGTCGAGATTCCTTTTAAGGCGTGTAGGCTTGTAACGTAATAGTTCTTCTGAGCCTTTTGGGTTTTAAAAATAAAAATAACCATTTGGTTTTGTTGAAGTTCTAAAGCTTAACTTGAGATTTTGGAATTTGAAGTGTTTAAAATGACTAAATCAAACTTCAATTAATTCAAGTCTGGTTTGCTTTATGGTTGCTGGAGTTCTCGGGTGTTCATCGTTCCCTTTCTCTGTTCGTCCCGTTCCTTCCCTCTCGTTTGGACCTCCCCCTCGGTCCAGACTTCCCTCTCGTTTGGACCTCCCCCTCGGTCCAGACTTCCCTCCCATTTGGACCTCCCCCCCTCCGCCCAGACCTCCTGGGTGGTCCTGGGAGACTTCCTGGGTGGTCCTGGGAGACCCCTTGGGTGATCCTGGACTCCGGTCACGACCACCCCTTTGGTTCACCACTCTCCCGAGCTTTGACTAGCCCCACCTATCAGCCTTGCTCTCCTTCTTCTTCCTTCTGTCGCGTCACTGCTGATGCACAAGTCTTCTCGCATTAAACGTTGTTGTGTCGTATTAAATGTTGTCGCTTTCTGCAATACCTGTTCCTCCTCTTGTCTCCTTCTCTACCTGCCCCCATCTCCTCTTTCACCTACCCTTGAACTTGTACGCCACTGAGTCTCTCAGCGACTCTCTCTAGGCTATAAAAGCCTGAGCATCCTTCTTTTATCTTCTTTTTCCTCACTCAGCTCTCTTGTTCTCGCCCAGTTTCTCCATGCTTTGAGTCTCGCCAAGGAGTCCACTGAAGCCGCACCGTCGCCTCCTCATCACCAAGGAGCCCGCTGGAGCCTGCGCCATCTTCGACCACCTCACTGCTAAAGAGTTCGCCGGAGCACCCGTGTTGTTCGCCGTCCTCCTCCTGTCTTTCCCGGTCTCTCTCTCCCTCTCTTTCTCTCTGTCCTGGTGAGTTTCTCCGTGCCTTGTTCTCTTCCCTTGTTCCTACGACCACGTCGTGTAGTCGTATCCCTCTTTGGACCTCCTCCTTCGGACCTCCTCATTAGGACCTACTCCTTTGGACCTCCTCCTCAGGACCCCCTCCTCAGGACCTCCCCCCCCCCCCCCTCATTTTTTCTTTTGGTTCTAGTTTGGTGCTTTCATTGGAATTTTTGTGGTTTGGTGGTATTTATTTGGCTCTTTTCGCACGTGTAGATTCCGGCTTCTCCGAAGAGTTCCTGGACCCGACGACCTCTACCTAGTTTGCAAAATTACTTTGTTTTATACCAGCATGCATGGCTAATTGTATAAAAATGGTTTGGGAAATAGCTAAATACCTACTTGGCAGTATGACTCCTTGAATACTTGTGATTGACATGTACCCTTGGACACCATAGGTTGGGTATTCTTAGTTGGACATCTTTGAGATACCAACATTGGTGTGTATATTGCTTAGACATGCTATAGTTATGCGATGTCTCTCGATCACATGATTCAATGTTGATGAATTTGACTTAATGATATATGGAATTGTGGCACGGCCACTGTTGTTAAAAGATGTTATGCTATGGCTAGGGTGGTCATTGGCCGGGTTTGAACCCAAAATGTTTTATACTTGGGCAAGTGATCGTGCAGTAAAGGGGGTACAGGAAGCACATTGGGATGTGGTTGTCTCGCCTGAGTAGTCCCTAAAGACTTAACCTTGCAAGCCATTGATCTGGGCCAAACCATGCAACCACAAGTTAATTATGGGGTGGACCTGGCCAATTAATTAGCAATGCTTTGAGTCGGTTCTGTTTGGGTTGAGAATGGCGCAAAAGGGGGCCACGAAGGCGAATCCTTAGCGAGCAGAACCGAGTCAAAACGGGGCTTTGTAAAGGCCTTGTCATATGCTCTAGACTGCTTACCTAAGGAAGTGAGCAGGGGCATCGACTGGTGCCCAACCAACTAGAGAGGTTGTGTCTTGTGGGTCAAGCTGTACAACCTCTGTAGAGTGTAAAACTATTCAAATAGATGTGTCCTCGGTCATGGACAATGCTTGGTGATTTCACGCAAGGGGTAGACTTTCTCAAAATGTGGTCGTGGTTGGTTCCGAGTGGTCTGGGTCGTGAATAGGGTGTTCACATGTTGTTTCAAAGAAAACTTGATTACTTACGTATTAGTCTTTCAACTTGTGCTTTGCAATCTACTTATTGTATTTCCAGTCAATTCTGCTTTCTGCAAAGCAACCATAAAACTATCCTTGTCAAGCCTGGTATGAATATTATTTGCATACATTCCCTACAACTTACTGAGTACATTCAAAGTACTCATAGCTTATTGCCTCTGGTTGATCAGTCATCGAAGAGGACCTAGGGAGCTTCGAGCTCTTTGAAGAGGATGTCTTCGAAGACCAGGCATGCTAGGAGACGTCCTCCACTCGATTGCCTGTGGGCATGTCGAATGGCTCCATGATGTGTTTTGATTTTTTGCTGCGAGCTCCCTTTTGTTGTAAGCCCTATGCGACAAACCTCTGTAAAAACCTTGACCATAAGGTCTTTTGCTTTTATTAATATTAATTTGTCTGCTTCTTTTATAGTTTGTTGTATGGTTTTGATTACATCGATGTTGGAACTTTGCGGACTAGCTACTGATCATGGGACTAGTCCAGAATGCACAGTGGGTCTTGGGATTGCTACCCGGGGCGCCGACACTTAGGAGCTTCGTGAAGACCAGACGACACTTCGTAGTCGGTCAAGGGAGCAGGAGGTGGCAGAATGAGCTCGGTGGCGAGCGCGCGTGGTGACAGCGCATGCGGGCGAGCAGTGTGGCAAGGACGAAGCGGTGCAGAGACGACAACACCGATAGGTGGGTCCCACCAGTCAGTGGCTAAAGAGAAACGGCGTGAGTCAGACTCAGGTGCATGCGATGGGGTTGGGTTGGACCAAGTTAGGTGGCTCGAGTCACAACAGTGCATTGGGTTCGGGTTAGGTTAGACTATTAACTGATTTTAATTCTAAATCTCTCTACTTTCACGAGAAGTTAAAAATTAGCAAATAAATTTATAGAATTCTGTGGATATCATGGGGATATACTCATGATCTTAGGTGATGAGACAATTGGCAATAGCATTTGAGTTTTGTTGAATTTCGAGTTTTCAAAGAATATCGAGTTTCGGTAGAACCAAATTTAAAAGGCGATGACGATCGAATCTGCATGCGACCGCAAGTTGTGTTGCGGTAGTACCGGATCGCGGTTATACCGATTGGAAGATGGTGGTAGCTTATTTCTAGAGAAGATGTTTTGGGAGTTCTAGTCTTCATTGGAAATTGGAACGACCGCAGTTATTGGAGCGGTACGACCGAATATCGGTAGTACCGCTGGTAACACGGCGGTTGTACCGATTGTGTTGCAATTGTCGGCCATTTTGAAGTTTTGGTTTTGGGATAGGTCATATCCATGTTTTGAGCTATCGTGGGTCAAGTTGTGAAGAACTTGTTCTCGAAGACGATTTCTTGGTCTATTGCTGTGCAGGTGGCTTGCAGGTCAACGACGGTCAACGGCGAGGAGGATCGGGACTAAGCTTGGAGAGCTGAGGTCCAGAACGATCATGGATGCGGGGTGAGGTCAGCTGACTCAAGTGTGGCGCAGAATGAACAAGGATGACCGAACGGGCAGTTCGATGCGACTGGTTGATCAAGCGGTGCGGGGGTCGGTGCAAGTGCCATGGAGGTTTCGATGGGATTCGGACAGGAGAGACTTGCCGACATGATGAGAACCGTTGATTAACCTACACGTGGCGAAGCATGGATGTGTTTTGCGCAGTTTGGACTCGGTCCATGGAGAAGGATCGAGAAAGGGTATTTTGGTAATTTCACCAAATACCGCCTTTGTGACTTGTGGCTAAACCACGGTGCGGGTCGGCGCATGGTGAAGTGGTTTAGGTCAAGTGGAAGTGAGAATAGCGCTTTAAAATGCGTGCGTGTGTGACCCGTTTGTATTGGGCCTTAACGGGAGCCCATTAGGGTTTGTCTTCTAGATAGTCTAGGCCTCATATAAATAGGAGGGGTGTTGTTCACAGCAGCTCTAAGCACTTCGTTTGGAGAAACCCTAGTTTGTCTTAGGGATTAGAGAGAAGAGGAGAGGCTTAGGCTCTAGGGAGATAAGTTGTGTTTGTGCTCATGGATTGAGCTCTTGTCCTCCTTGAGGGAGTGGCTGTAACCAGCAACCAATCTTGAATCAATCTATGGATGATTATTCAAATAGGAGTCTTCTTGTGTTGTTCCTTCTCTTTTGATGACTTTGAGTGCTTCCTTGATCCTGTGGTTTTTGGTTGGTTTCTTGCCCTCATTTACCTTGCTGTGATGTGTGGGAATACATCTAGGATCATCTAGATAATCAATCTCCCACAAGCAAGTTTTGGATCAAGTTTTTTGTTTTGCTCGGTTTTGAAACCTTCTTCGTTCATATCGAAAAAGGTAGGAACTTTGACGTGGATCTTGTAAATCTTTGCTTGGAATAGGTTCATAACCTCCATAGGAAGGTGTGTTTCAAATCTCGTAGAGTTTGGCCAAGTGGTTCAAAAGTTGTGCCAATTTAACTTTTCGTCGTCTGGCTGTTCTAGGGAAATTGGTACAACCGCCCATTTGCCTGCGGTTGTACCGAACATTGGTACGACCGTCCGTTTGCCTGCGGTTGTACCGAACATTGGTACGACCGCCCGTTTGCCTGCGGTTGTACCGAACATTGGTACAACCGCCCGTTTGCTTGCGGTTGTACCGATTTCTGATTCTTCAGCACATCGTTGAGTTTGTTGATTGCTATACTTGAGGGTTTGGAGTGGATTCAACATAAGTCTACCATTGTGCTTATCTATTGATCTTCATGGCTATCATAGTTATTGGAGTGAAATTTTTGTTGAATCAAATCTAAAAAGGAAAATTGATTGAGCTCTTATTCACCGCCCCCCTCTAGTCGCTTTTCCGGTCCTACAAGTGGTATCAGAGCCCGGTTAGCTCTTCTCATAGATCTTAACCGGTCTTTGGAGCCATGGCGACTGACAAGTATTCTACCAAACCGCCTATTTTCGATGGTGTTGATTTTGCTTACTGGAAGGCACGCATGCATGCCTACATCGATGCTCAAGGGCACGCTATTTGGCTTAAGGTCAAAAATCCATATGTCATGCCAGCCAATGACGATGTGATCACTCCAGATGTTGAGGCTAATAGCAAGGCTCGGAACTTTCTGATCCAAGGTCTTAGTCGATCTGAGTTTGAGCGTGTGGCTCATTTGAGGTCTGCTCACGAGATCTGGAGGACCCTTTGTGACTACCACGAGGGCTCTACTGCGATCAAGGAAGTGAGACAGAACCAGCTCAAGAAAGAATACTCAAAGATCGAGCAAAGGCCTGGTGAGTCTTTAGATGAGCTGTGGGGGAGGTTCTCCAAGATTCTTCATGATCTTCGCGCTGTTGATCTTGTTTTCACTGAGTCTGAGAACGCACGCCGTCCTTTTGGGTGCTCTTGATGTGAAGGTTTGGGGATGAAGATCACATCCATCAATGACAACATCACATGAGTGAGCTTACCATGGATAAGCTCTACTCGAGGTTGAAAACGCATGAGATTGACTTTATCTCGCGTCTCCCAAGACAGAGTCGATGGCTTTGGTGGTCGACCCATCTAAGGGTAGCTCGTCGATTCCTTTGATTTTGGCTCATCGGCTTTTCTTTGTCCGCTTTACATTCTTTGAGCGATGAGCACTAGAGAGGCTACCCGAGGATGATTTAGCCCTCCTATCCACCAAATTCTCGAGAGTTTACAACAAGGTGAGAGCGAGTAGGAGAGGTGGTCCGATCACTTGCTTTGAGTGTGGTGAGCCAAACCACATTCGTTCCAGATGCCCCAAGCTGAAGGGCAAGGAGGAGAAGAACTTCAAGAAGCGTCCTCAAGCTCAGGATGCGAAAGCAAAGAAGCCAAACTACCGCAAGTTCGTTAGCCGGGTCCTTGCCGCTCTTGAAAATGTTGACATGAGCGATGTGGACTCGGAGACGGAGGACAACGACGACGACGACTCTCATGGCAAGAAGAAGGCCCAGGACTTCACCGGTATGTGCTTTATGGCGAAGGACAGTCACGACGTCGACTCCTCTAACAACGACGACCTTTTCAGCGATCCAGATGAGGTATGTCCCTCACTTTGCTGATATGAAGCGTGCTTTGGTCATTGCTGAACACAATTTGAAGAAGCAAGCTAAATTGATTAAGAGACAGGACAACATGATTGATAACTTGAACCTAGAAGTTGTTAAGCTCAAATCCATTGATCCTGTTGACATTTGTAATGTTTGCTCCTGCTTAAAGAATGAATTGTCTAATCTGAAATCTGCTCATTCCTTTGTTGTGAATCAATTGAAAGATGCTCTTGATGAACTAGAATCCCTCAAGTCTAGTCCTGCTTGCATGAACGCCATTGCTTTAGATGTGACTACTGTAGATGCTATCCCTTTACCTTGTTCAAATTGTGCTTTGCTTGAACTAAACTTGGATAGTGCTACAAAAGAATTGATGAAATTTGATGCTAGTCACACCTGCTCTCATTGTGAGAAAAATAAAACTAAAATGAAAGAAATGACTGAAATGATCCTTCACTCTAAATCTGCTTCATGTGAAAACTGTCTTAAACTCACAATTGAGAATGATGCCTTAAACAAGACTCTTGAGGAGAAAGCTAAAATTGAACAATCCATGTCCATGACTGCTTCCAAGAAAGTTGTTGATTCTGATTCTTGTACTCTTTGTATTGAACTTGGGCATAATGTAAATAAGATACAAAAAGCATTTAGAGTTAAGTTCAAAGAGCAGTCGGATAGGATTAGAGATAACTATTGTGTGTCTTACGAGGCTTTGAAAGCCGAGGTAGCTCACTATAAGGAAAAGTCTGATAGGGCTAGCATGTCAAATAAGTGTGCTTCTTGTTATGAACTAGCCAAACAAAATGACTACCTTAAAGAGACTCTTGAGAGATTTATTGGTGGGAAGAAGAATCTCAACATGATTCTAGACAAATCTAAGGTGAGTGTGAATAACAGTGGCCTAAGATTTAATTCTCTAGAGCATTCCAAGAATCATCCACCTAAGGTTGTTAGAGCTGTTGAGAGTGGCCTGTTTGAGGTAGAACCCTCTAAGCCATCCAAGATAGTCTTCAAATCTGCTTTGGTTTTGCCCAAACCACTTCTAGCAAGATAGGTCTTTGCTACTTCATCGGTCGAGACCCTCAAAAGGTCAAGTACCATTGCACCTTCGCAAGAAGAATGACCACATTGTTGAGTTCTGCTTCTATAGAGCCAAGATTGAGAGGAAGGAGAGGATGAGTGCTTTGAGAACCATTAGAGGAGTTTCTTCACCTGCTGTAGTCTCTAGAGCTATGCAGCCTGTCTTTCCTACTAGACATAGGTCTAAGTTCGTAGATGACTTCTTTGACTCCTTTGGTGGATCTAGGTAGCGTTCTGGTTTAGGATATCATGAGGAGAGACCACGGTTAGCATCTAGACAGGGGGAGTACCAACCTTTTGGTAGGTCAATTCGGAGAGGTCTAGGTGGTTCTCGTGTGCATTCTTATGATTTTGCTCCTAACCATTTTACTGCTGCTTCTACTGCTTTGCCCAAGCATCGTGTGACTCAGTACTGGATTCCCATGTCTTTTATCACTAACTTGATCTTGAGGCACGATGTTTCTGTTAAGTGCTTTGTAGGTCCGTCGTGCGAGGAATGAGGACATATGGCTTGTTGACTCCGGGTGTTCTCGACACATGACTGGAGATTCTAGATGGTTCTCCTCCCTCACACGTGCATCTGGCAATAAATTGATCACATTTGGGGATGCTTCTACCGGGACCGTGATAACCAAGGGCATAGTGCGCGTCAGCAACAAATTCATGCTCAAGGATGTCGCTTTGGTAAGTAAGCTGAGGTATAATCTGTTATCTATTTCTCAGCTGCTTGATGAGGGTCTAGAGGTGAGGTTTAAGAGTGGTGAGTGTAGAGTTCTAGATTCCTCCAGTGAGCTTGTCTTTAAGATCTCCTGGTTTGAGAGGATCTTTTGTGCTGATTTCAGTATCTCTTCTGCTTCTAGCCCTAGGTGTCTTGTAGCTTCTGACTCCCATGATCTAGTGTTGTGGCATCGTGAGGCTTGGACACATAGGCTTCGATCACTTGACTAGAGTCGAGAGCAAAGATTTGATTAGAGGTTTGCCTAGGTCAAGGTCATTAGAGACCTTGTTTGCTCACCACAGAGACATGGTAAGATGGTTTCGCTTCTCATCCACCTCTTACCTTAGTAATGACAGATGGACTCGGTCGACTCTGCACTTAGATCTTGTTGGTCCTTCTAGAGTTCAACACCGGGTGGGAAATGGTATGTGCTTGTGATTGTAGATGATTACTCCGGTATTCATGGGTTTATTTTACGGTTTCTAAGGATGAGGCATTTGGCTTCTTTAGAGAGTTGGTCCTTAGACTTCTTTGTTGAGCTTCCTAGAGCTTTGAGAGCCATTAGGAGTGACAATGGGACAGAATTCAAGAATCTTCTTTTGCCACTTTACGTTACGATAGGGGCTAGAGCACCGCCATCACCTAGAGTTCCCCAGAATGGAGTGGTAGAGAGGAAGAACAGAATGGAGTGGTAGAGAGGAAGAATAGGACCCTTGTAGAAATGGCCAGGATCATGCTAGATGAGCATTCCACACCTAGGAGGTTTTGGGCTGAGGCGATCTCTACTGCTTGCTATATTTCCAATAGGGTTTTCTTGAGATCTGTTATTGGTAAAACTTCTTATGAGCTTAGATTTGGTCATAAGCCTAAAGTTTCTCATTTCAAGATTTTTGGTTGCAAGTGCTTTATTCTTAAACATGGCAACCTTGATAAATTTGAATCTAGATGTTCTGATGGCATATTTCTTGGATATCCTGCTCATTCTCGTGGCTATCGTGTATTTAATTTTGACACTAACAAAATTGTTGAGACTTGCGAAGTCACTTTTGATGAGGCTAATCCTGGTACTAAACCCGATGATGTAGGTACACGAGTTTACGAGAGCATCTTAAATCGATGATGACTCGAGAATGAGGACCCAATCCATCCTCAAGTCTCTTCTGACATGGTTGGAGAGCCTGCTTCTACTACTCCAGCTTCAGCTGAGCAGCCTCCTCCTATCTTCACCGACGACCTGAGTGGCTCTGCTCCTACCTCCACAGCCTATGAGGTAGAGGCCACTTCAGCACTAGGAGCTCCTCTTCGCATTCAGCGACAGCACCCACCTGAATAGATGATTAGGGATCTACATGAGCGAGTCACTCGCTCTAGGTTCATTTCTCTTGATTCTCATGCACATTCTGCTTTTGTTGCTTCTTTTGAACCCCGAGATGTCACCCATGCTCTTTCTGATGCCTCTTGGGTCAATGCCATGCATGAAGAACTTGAAAATTTTGAAAGAAATAAAGTCTGAACCTTAGTTGAACCTCCACCCAATCATAATATAATTGAAACAAAATGGGTTTTCAAAAATAAGCAAAGTGAGGATGGGTTGGTAGTTCGCAATAAGGCTATACTTGTAGCTCAAGGTTATTCCCAGGTAGAGGGCTTAGATTTTGAGGAGACCTTTGCTCCTGTAGCTAGATTGGAAGCCATTCGCATTTTGCTAGCATTTGCGGCATCCAAGGGCTTCAAGCTATTTCAAATGGATGTCAAAAGTGCTTTCCTAAATGGTTTCATAGAAGAAGAGGTCTTTGTCAAGCAACCTCCTGGTTTTGAAAATCCCAAGTTCCCAAACCATGTTTTTAAACTCTTCAAAGCCTTGTATGGATTGAAGCAAGCCCCTAGAGCTTGGTATGATAGGCTTAAGAGTTTTCTGCTTAAAAATGATTTCAAAATGGGATTGGTTGATAAAACCTTATTCACTCTCAGGCATGTCAGTGACTTTTTGTTGGTTCAGATTTATGTGGATGACATTATATTCAGTGGTTCTTCTCATGCTTTGGTGTCCAAATTTTCAGATTCTATGAGCAGGGAGTTCGAGATGAGCATGATGGGTGAATTGACCTTCTTCCTTGGTCTTCAAGTCAAGCAACTGAAACAAGGCACCTTCATTCATCAAAGTAAGTATACAAAAGACCTTCTTCAGCATTTCGACATGGGAAGCAGTAGACCAATGTCTACTCCCATTGCTACATCCACCGTGCTGGACCCTGATGAGGATGGAGAGCCCGTGGACCAGAAGGAATACCGCAGCATGATCGGCTTCCTCCTCTACCTCACTACGTCGAGGCCGGACATACAATTCGCTGTGTGTCTGTGCGCTCGATTTCAGGCTTCCCCTCGAGCCTCTCATCGTCAAGCAGTGCATCACATATTCAGGTACCTCCAGGACACTCTTGACTTTGGACTTTAGTATTCTTCTTTTTCTGCACTCTCTGTTCGGGCTTTTTCTGATGCTGATTTTGCCGGGTGTAGAGTGGATAGGAAGAGTATTTCTGACACTTGTCATTTCTTAGGCACATCTCTTATCTCTTGGTCATCTAGGAAACAGTCCTCTGTTGCCGATCCTTCTTAGGCCGAGTATGTAGGCTATGACGATGAGTTGCTCTCGGGTTCTCTGGATCTTATCTACTCTTCGGGACTATGGGTTGTCTTTGGATAGTGTTCCTCTTTTCTGTGACAACACTTCTGCCATTAACATTGCCAAAAACCCAGTGCAACATTCTAGGACTAAGCACATTGATGTTAGATATCATTTCCTTAAAGACCATGTTGAGAAGGGTGATGTTGTGCTTCATTTTGTAGAGTCCGAGCAGCAAGTTGCGGATATCTTCACTAAAGCTCTTGATTCTTCTCGTTTTGCTTCTTTGCGAGGAGAGTTGGGAGTTATTAGTTCTCTTGGCCTGCTTTGAGGGGGAGTTTGCTCTTTTTGCATTCATTTGTATCATAATGCATTTTAAAATTCAGCAACTTGCATTGTAATATAAACTCATGGAGCTTTGATTATTATCCTTGTATAACTTATTTTCATGCTTTATACTTTGCCATATCTTGTGCTAGCCTGCTAGACTTCTTTTATGGCTTTTCTTGTATAGCTTAGCTTTTGTCATGTTAGCTTTATTATCTGTGAGCAAACTGAATCATAATATGACTTGTTGGATCTTGTGACTAGTTTTGCTGTAGTGATCCTCTCATGATTCATGCCATGTCATATAGGCCTAATTGAGTCTTAAACTTATTCTGAGTTTTAAATTGAGCTATGATAATTCTTAAGTCAAGCAAATGAAAAATGAGCTTTTCTGTACGAAAAAAACTGATATCACTAATTCTCTCTTATGAGACGGCTTGCCATTGCACTAGGCATGAACTCAGGGGGAGTTTTGGATGACCTAGACCACTCTCTTAAGTTTTTGTTGCTTGGGATGGTCGTAGTGAGGCTTGAGATCTAGCACAATGCTAAGAAAACAAATTGGTAATTGGTTGAAGCTTAGGAGGCAGTTGTGGATGGCTCCTAGTCCAAGACTTGCTTTACTAAGATAAAACCAATCATTTTCAGCAAAGTGCTCAAAGAGCTAAATTCTAAATACTTGAACAAATTGATTCAAAATTGATCTCAAAATGCTCAAAATTGACTCATTTTCTAGCTTCTAGCTCCATTTTGCTTATAGACATGGCTTGACTCATTTTTGGATACCTATAGCTAAACTATGATCTTGAGCACCTTGTCATGCTATCAATTCATTTAATCTCAGATTATTGCTATTCTGGCCTTAGCTTTGCTGTACATGTTTTGCTATGATTGAACATAGCTTCTTTACATAATAAGGCTTGGTGTAATACTTGTACAGTCTTCATATATAATCTTCATGGCTCCTTTTGCTAAAATTAATTTTTTTTAAAAAAAACTGAACAATTGAAAAATTGCAGCCATTCCATTACATTCATGCTCTATCTTCTTCCATGCACCTTGATGAATTCATTGTCAAAGAGGGAGAAAGATTGGTCAAAAATGTTGTTTTTAGAGCTTTTTAGAGTCATAGGGAGAAATTGGATTTTCTGGAAATTTGGTGATCATAGTGAGTGGGAGCATCTCAATTGCATTCTTTTAGTCTTATTGCCTTTTCTGAATTTGAATTGCAATTCTTGAAGACTCACATTGATCAAAGGTCAAATAGAACAATTGTTCTTTCATTTGGACCTAAGTGAGATTTTTGGCTATTCTCTGGAAATTGAAGCTTTTGTGCTTTCTTTTGCCTTATCTCACTTGCTTATACTATTCTGAAGCCAGCTTGGTCATTTCCATTGCTTTCTCTTGCTAATGGACCAAGTTGCGCCTTTGTGCGAAAACGTCGAGTATTTTCATTCTCAAACCTCAAAACTACATTTTCTGGGAGATTGCCACTGTGTTCATCAAGGGGGAGATTGTGGATATCATGGGGATATACTCATGATCTTAGGTGACGAGACAATTGGCAATAGCATTTGAGTTTTGTTGAATTTTGAGTTTTCAGCAAATATTAGGATGTTTAGTAGAACCGGCGTTTAAAGGGCGGTACGACCGCGGAATGGTACGACCGCAAGTTGTGTGGCGGTAGTAGCGGATCGCGGTTATACCGATTGGTAGATGGCGGTAGCTTATTTCCAAAGAAGATGTTTTGGGAGTTCTGGTCTTCATTGGAAATCGGAACGACCGCAGTTATTGGAGCGGTATGACCGAAGATCAGTAGTATCGCTGGTAACACGGCGGTTGTACCGATTGTGATGTAATTGTCAGCCATTTTGGAGTTTTGGTTTTGGGATAGGTCATATCCATGTTTATTTTTGTATATGTGTTGCATATTGCATGTTTTGAGCTAACGTGGGTCAAGTTGTGAAGAACTTGTTCCCGGAGACGATTTCTTGGTCTATTGCTGTGCAGGTGGCTTGCAGGTCAACGACGGTCAACGGCGAGGAGGATCGGGACTAAGCTTGGAGAGTTGAGGTCCAGAACGATCATGGATGCCGGGTGAGGTCAGCTGACTCAAGCGTGGCGCAGAATGGACAAGGATGACCGAACGGGCAGTTCGGTGCGACTGGTTGATCAAGCAGTGCGGGGGTCGGTGCAAGTGCCATGGAGGTTCCGATGGGATTCGGATGGGAGAGACTTGCCGACATGATGAGAACCGTTGATTAACCTACACGTGGCGAAGCATGGATGTGTTTCGCGCAGTTTGGACTCGGTCCATGGAGAAGGATCAAGAAGGGGTATTTTGGTAATTTCACAAAATACCACCTTTGTGACTTGTGGCTAAACCACGGCGCAGGTCGGCGCATGGTGAAGTGGTTTAGGTCAAGTGGAAGTGAAAACGACGCTTTAAAATACGTGTGTGTGTGACCCGTTTGTATTGGGCCTTAACGGGAGCTCATTAGGGTTTGTCTTCTAGATAGTCTAGGCCTCATATAAATAGGAGGGGTGCTATTCACAGCAGCTCTAAGCACTTCATTTGGAGAAACCCTAGTTTGTCTTAGGGATTAGAGAGAAGAGGAGAGGCTTAGGCTCTAGGGAGATGAGTTGTGTGTGTGCTCATGGATTGAGCTCTTGTCCTCCTTGAGGGAGTGGCTGTAACCAGCAACCAATCTTGAATCAATCTATGGATGATTATTCAAAGATGAGTCTTCTTGTGTTGTTCCTTCTCTTTTGATGATTTTGAGTGCTTCCTTGATCCTGTGATTTTTGGTTGGTTTCTTGCCCTCATTTACCTTGCTGTGATGTGTGGGAATACATCTAGGATCATCTAGATCATCAATCCCCCACGAGCAAGTTTTGGATCAAGTTTTTCGTTTTGCTCGGTTTTGAAACCTTTTTCGTTCATATCGAAAAAGGTAGGAACTTTGATGTGGATCTTATAAATTTTTGCATGGAATAGGTTCACAACCTCCATAGGAATGTGTGTTTCAAATCTCATAGAGTTTGGCCAAGTGGTTCAAAAGTTGTGCCAATTTTACTTTTCGTCGTCGGGCTGTTCCAGGAAAATTGGTACAACCGCCCATTTGCCTGCGGTTGTACCGAACATTGGTACGACCGCCCGTTTGCCTACGGTTGTACCGAACATTGGTACTACCGCCCATTTGCCTGCGGTTGTACCGATTTCTGATTCTTCAGCACATCGTTGAGTTTGTTTATTGCTATACTTAGGGGTTTGGAGTGGATTCAACATAATTCTACCATTGTGCTTATCTATTGATCTTCATAGCTCTCATAGCTATTGGAGTGAAATTTTTGTTGAATCAAATCTAAAAAGGAAAATTGATTAGTTTGTCTTAGGGATTAGAGAGAAGAGGAGAGGCTTAGGCTCTAGGGAGATGAGTTGTGTGTGTGCTCATGGATTGAGCTCTTGTCCTCCTTGAGGGAGTGGCTGTAACCAGCAACCAATCTTGAATCAATCTATGGATGATTATTCAAAGATGAGTCTTCTTGTGTTGTTCCTTCTCTTTTGATGATTTTGAGTGCTTCCTTGATCCTGTGATTTTTGGTTGGTTTCTTGCCCTCATTTACCTTGCTGTGATGTGTGGGAATACATCTAGGATCATCTAGATCATCAATCCCCCACGAGCAAGTTTTGGATCAAGTTTTTCGTTTTGCTCGATTTTGAAACCTTTTTCGTTCATATCGAAAAAGGTAGGAACTTTGATGTGGATCTTATAAATTTTTGCTTGGAATAGGTTCACAACCTCCATAGGAATGTGTGTTTCAAATCTCATAGAGTTTGGCCAAGTGGTTCAAAAGTTGTGCCAACTTTACTTTTCGTCGTCGGGCTGTTCCAGGAAAATTGGTACAACCGCCCATTTGCCTGCGGTTGTACCGAACATTGGTACGACCGCCCGTTTGCCTACGGTTGTACCGAACATTGGTACTACCGCCCATTTGCCTGCGGTTGTACCGATTTATGATTCTTCAGCACATCGTTGAGTTTGTTTATTGCTATACTTAGGGGTTTGGAGTGGATTCAACATAATTCTACCATTGTGCTTATCTATTGATCTTCATAGCTCTCATAGCTATTGGAGTGAAATTTTTGTTGAATCAAATCTAAAAAGGAAAATTGATTGAGCTCCTATTCACCCCCCCCTCTAGTCGCTTTTCCGGTCCTACAAATTCTAATTCTTTTCAAGGAGGCTACTGGAATGATAAAGAAGTCATATAAATTTTCTAACAGTACTATTCAAGGTTTACTTACTGATTTTAAAATACTTTATAGATGATGTTTGTGATTTGAACCTAGGTTTTTATTCAAGTAAAGTTGATCCCTAAAAATTTGATAATAATATTAATAATTCATGATAATTAATCTAGTATTTTAATAAATTACTTACAACCACTTTTAAACAAACGTTTTTCTAGATTCATAGAAACTTAAGTTCAAGGTAAAAGTTTTAAATTCTGAACAAACTTTATTACAACAACAAAAGTTTTACATTGATCCATAATTTACACACATAAACATGATATGCTTAGCTAATCCACCTTATAGATTTTTTTGGACGTTACAGTCTATGGGCCATGGGCCTACCTGTTAGTGTCATTGAATTTCTTTTCCTTTAGAAATTTAATTCCAGCCGAAATCTTTTTCTTTTGCTGATGTCATGCTAATGCAATAATATGGAGTTTCCTTTTGATAGAAAATTCTAAAATCCGGAACAATGTTTTCTCTCTTTTTCCTTTTCTGGCAAATCTTCCAAGAGTCCATTCTCCTTCGTCCGAACTCCGATTCAGTCTGTTCAAGTTCCTAAATTCATCTAAAATCAAGCTCGTTCTTTTAGAATTGGTTTTTTTCTATTTTTTATTTTATTTGATATTCTTTTGGATTTATTTGTGCTTCGTTTGTTGTTTTCTCTCTCGTATAGACGATCTGTTTCAAGGAGCAGAAGCAAGCTTTGAAGATCCAAGTGTGGTAACTGAACAAAGCCAAGACAAGTCATAGTTCTTTGATCATATTGAACCTATGATTTCAAAATTATATTGTTTTATATCAAATTGTATGCTATCTTTATATCAACTGTTTTTGGGAATAGTTAATCACTTATTTGTCACTACGTCTCCATTGATTATCTGAATATCATGAATCAATTGTCACCATAGGATGGTCATTATTAGTTGGACATATTTGTATCACCAACATGGGTTATCGTAAAGATGCTTAGTCATACTTAGTTACGATGGGCTCATGACCACATGTTCAATATTGATAATTTAACTTAATGATATATGGATTCACTACTACAAAAAGGCTAATACTGGACGCCTCATCACAGACGGTTGACCAAAACCGTCGGTATTACATTCAATCACAGACGGTTTTGGTTTAGAGACCGTCTGCGTACTCATGGCTGCACTAAAAACCGTCGTGAAGAGGCAATATCACGCACGGTTCATTTTGAAAACCGTCATGAAGTATCACGAGCGGTTACAATCTGAACCGCCTGTGATATTAATCAATATCACGCAGCGGTTTTAAACACAACCGTCAGTGAGTATCACGCACGGTTACAACAAGAACCGCTCGTGATATTAATTAGTATCCTGCACGGTTCTTAACAATAACCGCTCGTGATAATATCGCCATGACTCCACGGTCGCCGCCATCGCGCGGCTCCTCGATCGTCTCTTCATCGCCGATCTTGCGCGTCGTTAAATCCGCCAATCCGCTTGGCTCCCGATCGTCTCTTCGCCTCACGCCCGAATTTATTCCTTGTTTGATAAAAGGATCATCCGCCATCCAAGATGATCATCCCCACATACTTATAAAATTAAAAAAGAAATGGCTGCCTCTTCCTCGTCGCCGCACCGATGGCCTTCACGGCCTCACTTGCACAAGCACCTCTCTCGGTGTAGGTTGAACTGTCTTTGCGGAAGAACACCGCTTGATCAACAGTGTCTTCACTCCTCTGCGGCGGAGAATTTGCCGAAGCGGTGACGCCACCTTCCGCCGTCTTGACATCCTCCTCCGTCGTGTCTTCCGGTGATCTCCCACTTTGGTAGCGTTCATAGCGTCATCGACGTAGTCCTCCAAAACGACGTTGCACGTCTCGGGAGGCTTGCCGTCACTTGGACTGTGAAATCGAGGCAAGAAGCGGCGACACGACCAGCCGATACCCTCAAGCAAGGGAAGAGAGCCTATGGGCTCAATTATTCTTGGTTCAACGATCCGAGGGTCTTGGAGACACTTGAACGAGCGTCGTGAGTGGACGATTTCGTGCTTCATTCGCGATGATCGAGAACCGCCCAATGCCGACGCCGCCGCTTATGAAGTATTGAAGACGGAGATAGCACCTACCTCCGCCACTAGAAAAACTTTGTTTTATTTATAGGTTTTACTTTTTAAATCTTTTTAGTTTAACGCCACTTGTTTGGCCATATATATGAAAATTCCAAAATGAAAAAAAAGTTTGGAGGTGAAGTTACTATATTTAATTATATGTTGAATTATTATGCTCTCTCTCTCTATATATATATATATATATATATATATATATATATAAGACGGTTTTGTGGAAAAACAAAATCTAGTTTGGAGGTGAAGTTACAATTAATATTAATTATATCGAACGAGCGCGTCAACGGGCGGGTGGGCGATTTCGAGCTTCGTCACGATCGAGAACCGTCCGATGCCGACACCGCCTCCTATGAAGTATTGCGAGATGGAGATAGCGACCTACCTTCGCCACTAGAAAAACCTTGTTTAATTATAGGTTTCGCTTTTTAATATAAACATGTAATTTCTTCACATGTCATGTAAGTGTATATACTTGAGAAAAAATATTTCACGGACGGTTCCATAATGGAACCGTCGTGATATATCCCATATCACAGACGGTTCCATAATGATGGAACCGTCCGTGATATAGAGATATATCACGACGGTTCCATTATGGAACCGCTCGTGATGATATCACCGACGGTTCCATAATAGAACCGTCTCGATAAGTCTTTATAAGTAGGAGCTAGCACAGCTTGCCGCTAGGGTTTGCGCTCTAACTCATCACTCCCAGCCGCCTTACTCTCGTCCGTTCCTCCTCGTCGCTTCTTGACGCCGCCATTCTTCCGTTGCCGACGGTTAGGCATCTGGTGACCTTTGCAAAAGACACTCAGACGATAAGAGTGTCTTTTGCGGCGTCACCGACCACAACCACTCTGACGCCCAAACTCGTCACTCCCACTCGGCGCTAGGGTTTGCGCCCGCCCTAACTCCGTTCCCCTCCCCACCTCGACGCCGCCGCTCGACCTCGTCGCCATCGCCGCCCGACCCCTTTGCGCCCCGCTAGGGCCCTGGCCGGGCTTTGCTTTCCCCATCCTCCCTCTATTCTCCTCTAGATCTGTTAGCTTAATGTCTTTTGTTGATTTTGATTTTTATGCATGAGCCTTAAGTTGTGTCCTGATGTTTGTGTGATTTATGCAAGGTAAAGGAAATGGATGAGGGTTGTGCTGGTGGTGGGGTCGCCACCGTGGTTGCGCTGTACTAAGGTCCCTCTCTGTCTCTACCCTCCTTGCTCTGTGATGAAAATGGCTAGCTAGTGCTCTGCGATGGATGCCGAGGGCTACTACTGGTGTGGTGGGTTTGGACACCCTTGGTCTTGTTCTCTTGTTGATGAACCGCTCAATGATGTTAATAGTCTTATGCTGAAATTGAATTGATAATTAGTTCATATTAATAGTCCCTTGCTCTGTGATGTAATGATGTAAATAGTCCTATGCTGAAATTGAATTGATAATTAGTTCATATTAATAGTCCCTTGCTCGTGATGTAATGATGTAAATAGTCCTATGCTGAAATTGAATTGATAATTAGTTCATATTAATAGTCCTCTTGTCAGTGTGATGTAATGATGTCAATAGTCTTATGCTGAAATTGAATTGATAATTAGTTCATATTAATAGTCCCTTGCTCTGTGATGTAATGGTGTCAATAGTCTTATGCTGAAATTGAATTGATAATTAGTTCATATTAATAGTCCCCTTGTTCATGCCGGTCAAGTTCTCCTACCTCTTGCGTGCAGTCGTCCTACCATTCCATTCATAATCTCTTCTCTATAAAGTCTCCAAGCGGTGGTTGCTTGTGCCATTAAAACGGCATTATATATATATTATTAAGTAGTCCTCGGCCACTTTAGGAAGTGCGTCCACATGAGAAGAATGAGGCGGTATCCACGGGCAATCTCATTGAGCCCTTGCAAGTATAAAGTATGGATGCAAAGAAGCGTTCGAACATCCAATTACAGGATTGGGCGTCGCTATGTTGAGAAAGTGGCGTTGATCTTAACTACTCTGGTGGGAAGTGGCATCATGTATTAGCAACCAACAATTCTTGAGCATGTAATTGTCTTTAAAGCCAACAAGAACACCAAGCAACAAGTTGAGAATTCTTTTGAAATATGAGAATGGTTGCTTGGTGTTCTTGTTGGGTTTAAAGACGATTACATGCTCAAGAATGGTTAGTTGCTAATATATGATGCCACTTCCTACCGAGTACCACAAGATCAACGATATTTCTTCAACATAGCGACGCCCAATCTGTAATTGGATGTCCGACCGCCTTTTGCATCCATACTTTTATATTTGCAAGGGCTCAATGAGGTTGCCCGTGGCTACCGCCTCATCCTTCTCATGTCGCGTGACGATCCCCAAAGTGGCCGAGAGATCATAACAATATATATGTAATATATATATGATGCCGATTTAATGGTACAAGTAGCCACCGCTGGGCCTTTATAGAGAAATCATCACAGACGGTTTCACGTCAGGATATGTATTTATCACGCACGGTTTTAGCCACAAACCGCTCGTGATATGTGATTATCACAAACGGTTTGTGCTGAAACCGCTCGTGATATGATTATCACTGAGCGGTTTGTGGCTAAAACCGTCGTGATATGTGATTATTACGAGCGGTTTGTGGCTGAAACCGTCTATGATATGATTATCACAGCGGTTTGTGGATGAAACCGCTCGTGATATATGTTATCGCATGAGCGGTTTGAACCACAAACCGCTCAGGAAAGTATACATCACGACGGTTCAAAACCGTGCATGATGACCTCATGTCATCATCGACCCATAAACTCGACGGCTCACGAAAACCGCTGCGTGATGACGCGTTTTGAACCGTCTGTGAAAGCCTTTTACGTAGTATGCCATTATTGTGCAACTGTGGTGTGATGTCACTGTTGTACCGCTATTGTAAAATTTTGTGCCATAGTAGGGATTGTCATTGGTTTGGTTGAACAAAATTATTTATGCTCAAGCGGGTGATCCTACGGTAAAGGTGGTACATGAGGCACATTGTTTTAGATGAGGTAGTCTCTCTTGGGTAACTTGTCAAGGACTTAATCCTGTGCGCCATTGAACTGGGCCGTATCGTACAACCACTTGTCCAGTATAGGATGGACCTGGCTAACTAATTAATAATATCTTATCTTAATTCTATTTTTAGAAGCGTGAGTTCCAGGAGGCCTGTCTGGTCGTGATGACATTCCATGTTGAAACCTTAGCGGGTAGAATTGGGTTAAGGAGGAGCTTTATAAAGGCCTTGTGGTGGCCACTTAGTCGCACACCTACAGATGTGTGGTCAGATACTTTGAGTTGATTTATCTCTTATGGGTAAAGTTGTACCGTAACATCCTATCCCAACTTGAGCCTGGAATGCTACTAAATAAACATGATAACAATTTAAACATAAAGCATAAATTCTAAATTTCGGCAGAACCTCCTTTGTATAGATAACTATCTAGGAGGTTCCAATGATTCCAAATATCAAGACAAAATTCTAACATCCAGAATTCATCAAAGCATTCAAAATATGCTAATCAGCTAAGGCATAAACAAGGATATCCAAAATATGCTACTCTCATCATTACAAATAAACCAATGCATGAAGCAAAACCAATAATAAACCTTAAGAAGTTTGCTTATTATCAAAGTACGATCTAAATGTTATTCAGCTTTAAAGTTGTCTGGTAGTGAGTGCATCCAATGCAAGCCTACTCCCTCCCATGCATGTCGTTCTTGCAAGTGGTACCTAAAAGCACAACAAAAGCAAGAGTAAGTCCAAAGACTCAGCAAGTACCAATAAATAAACATTAACTCATAGTTATAGCACCAACATCCCATAAGAAAACATTACACTAAAACAACTCACATGCTTGTGTAATGCAAATGAGCAATGCATCTTTTTCTCTTTTACTCTTTTCACATTTTACCGGTAATGCGGGGTATACAACCGTCGATGTATACTCTTGCCTGTGCCCTCTAGCACAGGGACCAAGAGCCTATACTCCACAAGTATAGGGACCACAGCCCATCATCTTCATGATGGGGACCTCTACTCAATGCCCACATTCTACGAACGTGGGGACCACAAGCCCGTCATCTACATGACGAGGACCTCCAATGTGCATACTTGGTCACTACGTAACCAAGTCTCAAGGATGCTCTTAACATGCACACGTACCAGTACTCTATCTTTTAATAACATGTATATTAATAACTACATTTCAGAATCTCAAACTTTAAATAACATGTATGGCAACAACAACATACATGAATAACCTTTAGCCATAACCCAAGCATTCACCATTCTTATTCATACATATCACACTATCTTCATTGCATAGCTAATATGTATAAAACACAAGCAATCACTATCAAACATTCATAATTATACTAACAACCAGAATACTTGCCTCAACCGTGCGGGAACAGAGGCCCCCACCTGAATATAATTATAAAACACACTAAGACAATCATACTGGACCAAAAACACAACTAGTAGCACAAGCGAACTTGCTATACTCTCTAGCGCATTCCTAATACCAACTCCTAAAGATCGATCTGTCCCCCCCTGTGGACAGCCATAATCTAAAATCCATATCTTTTTGTACAGAAGTCCAAATGAGGTGTTCTTGAACTTCCTATAAAGGTTAACAAATTTTCCATCTATGTCTGGTTGGTGAGCCGTCCTGAATCAGCCATCCACTATCCCTACCAAGCTAATTAACAAAACATCGAATTCACGTCGGGTTCTCTGGACAGTATACTAAAACTACCATAACTTTCAGTACGATTGTCCAAATCTCACGTTTTTGAGCTTTTTGGAAAGCTGAGACAATAATCTACAACTTTAATTATATTGAGCTCCTCTAAGTTTCCTTTTAACTGATCGCTTAAACCAGATTACTAAAACCTGTCAGAATACCGACAGATTTGCAGAACAGTCACACTAATAAGTTCATAACTTCTGCTACAGAGGTCCAAATAATGCAATCTAGCACTTCATGGAAAGATGACGACGTCCTCTACACTACTATAAGAGATCTCTAGGACTGATTCCGCCTTTAAGCACATCAAAACACCGGTCTAATCCAATCTGTCCTGAGCAGACCTAAATACCGACATTGCTAAATTAATTAAATACGCATCTAATCCGGGGAAAACGGGGGTTACCCTTGACGAAACAACGAAGAACCTACTGAGCACGACAATCACGTGCCTACGATCTCTCCCCTTCCTCTCTTCTTCTTTCTCCTTCTTCTTCTTCCTTTCTCTTCCTTGGCCGGCAGCACCCGAGGAGGCTTCTCCCTTCCTCCTGTTAAAACCACTTTTCTGATTGGTCCCTCTCTCTAATTTATTTCTTCTCAATTAGTTTAATTTGGAGTACTACATGTACAACCTCTATAGAGTTAAAACTGTTTAAACAACATGTCCCTGATTATGGACAATGCTGGAGGATTTCGCATGAGATGTAGAGTTCCTTTATAAAAATATGTCGGAAGGTGAATGGGAGATACACTTGGTGAATGCGATGTTCGCTTGGTGGATGGGATATTCACTTGGTAGTTAATTTGGTTGGAAAATGAACTTGGGGGGGGGGGGGTTCACTGGTTATTTCAAAGAAATTGTTTATTTATTTATTATTCTTTTTAATTATGTATTTCAATCTATTTACTCTATTTACTGCCATTACTGCTTTCTTCTAAAGAACCATACAGGTATTCCTTTGATCAATCCTTGCATTAATATTAATTCCATACTATTCCCTACAACTTGTTGAGTACTTTATGTACTCACGGCTTTAAACTTTGCTGCTCAGTTGAAGAATATGTTACTCAAGAGTTCTACGAAGAAGATTTCTTTGAACACTTTGCGAATTAGGACGTGTTCTCCACTCGATTGCATGTGTGCATGTTGATTGGCATTTCCAAGTTTTTCATTCCGCTGCAAGAGTTTATTTGTTTCTTTAGCCCCGCGTGATAAGTTAAGTAAACGTTGACCAAAAGGTCTAGGTATTATTACTATTTGTTATTTTGAGATCTTGTTAGTAAAATCGATAAATGGATAGTATTTCATCGATGATTCCTATGCGAGCTAGCTACTGATGTGGGACTAATTTAGAATACACAGATGGTTTTGGATGTGTAAATCTGGGTCCCGACAAGCGCCGCCATCGCCCTTTGTGCGCCTCCTACCGTTCCACGCTCCACTACCTCTCAATGATGTTCCACCACCCTTCGTCCACCGTCGTCTCCTTTCACCCTTCGAGGCGCTTCTTCCTGGAACCAACCACGACTTCTTGTTGTCAGAGTCATTGGAGTTGCCAGCCGCCCACCGTTAAGCTCTACCAGCCGCCGCAGCGACGTCGCCCCCATGGCTGCCGCCGGTCGTTGGGTGGTGACCAAATCCACCACATGTGTCATGTGTGCGCATGTGAGGTGCTTGGTAAATCCGAGACAACCTCGTCCGTAAAAAATGTCATACCACATTGTCCCAGATATGGGCGGGATATTCCCTCAAGTGGAACCACCTCGTCCCGGACCATTCCGTCCCATCCTCCCAACCAAAAGTAGGTATCTTATCCCATGAAAATGATATACAACGCGTATGTGTTGCGATGTAGTCATTGCGACTAGATCACATCACATGCACCACATTTTCTCTACACCGTCTCTTTGTCTCCCCCGTTTCGACCTCTGCCCACCCCATTGCTTTCGCCTTCCTCCATACCTACTGCATCCCACATCGCCATCACCTCCCCCCGCCTCGCCACCTTTGCCTTCCTCAATCTCCACTCCCTTCCGTTCCCTCCCATTGTCATTTGCAACCAACGGGAGAAAAGGAGCAACAGCCCATTGACATAGCTAGCCGTCGTGCCTTATCAGCAACGTAGATTTGGCTATCCGCCACCGGTCGTTGAGCCTCACCGGGGACCCAGATCCAGGGGCCCAATGTGCCTCATCGAGGGGATCAAATCCGGGTGGTGGCGCCATTGCCAACCAAGCATGGCGGTGTTGCAGTCACTGTCTTCCCCAGGTTAGAAAAAACAAAAGGAGTGGGTTGAAAGTGCTAGGTTTTTTTGAGTAGGAAGCTTCAAATCTGAGTTGGAAGTTCATAGGTTTTTAGTATAAATGTGGAATTTGAGTTGAAAGCACTTAGTTTTTTTATTTAAAAGTTCAGGAATCCGAGTTGAAGGGTCATTTTTCGCGAGTTGGAAGTTCAATATGTGACTTGGAACTTGTAATACCCTATTTTATTAAATGAGTATTTAATGAATTAGAAATGGATTTGTAATCTGAATTTTAGTGGGGAAATAGTTATGGGCCTTCGGCTCATACCCAAGAGGTGGGCCGGCCACCAACAAAAGCGGAAGAGGAGGGGAACCCTAGCCATGTACTGTAGCATGTCCCTGGCACTGTAGCGCCCTTCCCCTGGTGTCTCCTCCCCATGGCAGCCCTTGCCTCTTTGTGCCGCCTCCTTAGGTGCTGCTAGCTAAGGAAGAGAGGAAGAGGAAGAGGGGAGAAGGAAGAGAAAATTGGAGTTCTCGTGGGGATTTCAGTGGGATCCAGTGTGGTCTTCAAGGGTGATTTTTGATTCCCCATTAGTTAATTTAATTCTTTTTCTATGTGAATGTTGTCGAGTATCAGATCGGTTTCCCTACTGTTAGTGAATTGGTAATCTGCAATCCCATTGCTATGTAGTTTTGGATTAGTTTCATGCGAAATTAGGGATTTGCGTCTCCTAGAGATAAGTAGATAATTTCAGTAGCTTTCTGGAAAGCTTTGTTCACATTATTTGGACGAGTAGATAATTAGTTATGATTTTTACAATCCGAGTGCCTATTCAGTTCCTGGGTTTCGGGCAACAAATAGGGTTATGCAAATTAAAATTGGAAAATGGAATAATCTGGACTTTTGGCCTCAATAAATTAGATAGATAACTTTATAGTGATTCCAAAAAGTCCAAGATCACATTTTTTGGACAAGTATAATAGCAGTTATGAAATATTGATCTATGCGATTTAGTTCTGTCTTTCTGTTGGGGGCAGTCGGGAAAAATGTTAAGTTTGCACAAATTAGATTCAGAAAAGAAAAATTGGCATAAATTTATTATGGTATATAATTCCTTGTGGATTCTAGAATGTCTTAGATCAATGTTTTTGGATGAACCAATTAAAAATTACATAATTTCTAAGTCGATGTTACCAAAGATGAAAAATCTATCTTTGGAGTTAAAAACAAAGATTTAGACAAATTAATATGATCTTTTGATCACCTGGGAAGTTGTAGGCTATTGTCTAAGAATTCTAGAATGGTTTGCTTTATCTTCTTTCATTATGGGAGTTTAAAGTTATGCTAGTTTTAGTGTCACGACAAAATTGTGGTTTTGAGTACGAGTAGGAGCGTTGTATGTTAATTGTTGTTTTGCTTGCCTTGGCTTGTATTGAGTGGGTTGTTTAATGTAGGTAGAGTGGTTAAGGGATTGACATCACCTTCGCTCTATTCTGGTCATTTCAACTGAAAGGCAAGTACATTTTAGAGTAATAGTGGATGTTTGGTGGTACAACTTAGTTAGATGATTGTTGTTATGATTATTCATGTGAATGGTGAGTATATCCAGTTCTTTATATGCTTTCATAATTGATGATACATACTAGAAAGTATGGCATTTATTTATTTCATTTCATTTCAATGAGATCCCCCATATTTGAGATATGGGCAATGAGATCCCCGTATGAAAAAGGACGGGCACTAGATCCCCACATTTGAGAATGCGGACGAGTGAACACCGACGGGTGTTACACTTAGCTATACATGCTGAAGTGGAGACATGTGCATGAATTGCATTGCATTCATGACATTTATTTATGGATTTGAGATAACGAGAATGATCTGTCAATACTTTAAAGTTTCAGATATTGTATAATGAGAATGTTCTATCATTGATATGAAGTTTTGTATGCCGTTTATTTGTACTTGCTGAGTTTTGGATTCACGCTTGTTTATTTAATGTTTTAGGTGAACGTTGAGGACAGCATATTTTGGGAGAAAGTAGAACATGGAACTTTTGCACTTGAGAAGCACTTCACTCCACTTCATGATTCACTCATTTTGGAAATTGTAATAATTGAATAGGTTGTGTTTTCCTTAGTCCTTCTGGTTGATTTAATTGCTAGTTGATGATTTGATTATATTGAAGTTTTAAATTAAGGTTTCAGAACTATATTTCTTTTGAATTAGGATTGGGAAGCTTTGCTGAAATTTATGATTACATTATGTCTAAAAGTCAGTCATGATATCTGGATGCTTGTAGTACTTGAATATTATTTATGATCTAGAGATGTTGGTAGATGTAAGTGATATCTTAGGCTTTGATAAGCCAGGGTGTTACAAGAACCTTTTTGGATTTTTTTTAGTTGAAAGGTTTGAATTCGACTTGAAAGTTTGTTTTTTTGTGAGTTGAAACCTGGGATTTTTTTTTATGATGGTGGTGTCAATGACGGGGCGGTGGCGGAGGCATAGTCAGCGTGGACAAAGATGGAGGCTTGCGAGGAGAGGGAGATAGAGGTTGAGCGTGGCGAGGCACGTGGGGATGAAGGAGGGATGGTGGCGTGGCGTGTATGGGATGCTGTCGAAAGATGGTTCTGGCCAGACTGCTATCACAGCACGTGCAAGAGCTAGGACACACGTGTGTAGAACAACAGTCCACTCCCATCCCATCCCAATTCGTCCAGGCAACCAAATATGGTTACACTACCTTAAAAATTTATTAAAAGTACATGTGTCACCCAGAACCTGGTTCGAGCTAGACAAAACCTTTTGGACTTGGGCCAGGCCCAATTTGCTATGCTCCATGAATAAGGCAGCACGCAGCAGTGAGGACAATAACGGCTTGTTTGATGCCGTTTAACACAATTAATAACGCTTAACAAGAACTAATGACAGTTGACGATAATTAACAACGCTAAATGCAATTAATGGTATTTAAAGACAATGAACAACTAACACAATTGACAGCATTTAATGATAATTAACGACGACTAACACAATTAGCGCAATTGATCGCATTTGACAATGATTACCGCAATTGACCACAATTTCGCACAATTAGCGCAATAAACCAAAATTAACATAATTAACGGCAATTATTGTAATAAACAAATATTACATAAATCATCTGCAAGTACATAATCATCTGCTCTATCTTGCAATTCACAATCAAATGTAGGGAAACGTCAAGATGAAAATTAATTATGAAAATTGATTATGTTGAGGTAGCATTTCTTCTCTATTGGTTTATATTGCATTCATCCAAGATATACTTCAGATTTCTCTAGTCAAGCCAGAACTACACTGGATTTTGTACAACATGACTACATAAGTAATCGGTCACATGTTTACACAAGTAATTGATCTAAATTAGGGAAAAAGAAAAATGAAAGGAAAATGAAACACATTTCTATTGTTGGTGTGTGCATGTGTCCCAGATGTTCGGCTTCTCTCCCTCCACTGTCCATGTACCTTTATCCTTCACCAAATTTGAAAAACACCATATTAGTAAACAAAATTTGTGTGAGTAAACATCTGAATACATCAATTCCAATCTGCAAGTCTCAAAGCTAAAAGCCTAAAAGCCAATTCAATGATAGTCTGACGACACTGATACATGATGAAAATTGAAAACTAATTCCCATTTGTTCATCCATGCAAAGACTTAGCTGTAAAATTTGATTAAAGAGAGTGAATCAGAGCAATAGTTGTAAAATTTGTTCATCCATCATTGCAGTATGGTCAGTAGCCCATGAAGCATGAACATAAACAGACAGGCATGCAGTACTTGGATCAATCAAACGAAAAATTGAATTGTATGAATACTGATCAGAACTATGTATAGATGTTATAAGTGTGCACTTTACAAACAATTCGAGTTTTACAACCATGTAGATATCAAGAATCTGAAGCATGCCCAGAAAATTGATCTAACAATAGCATAATCTGACATTAGATCTTCAATCCTCTCCAATAGCATACGTCTAGACACTGGCAACAAGAAGGTAATGTCAGAATCCAATACGAAAACAAAAGTACAGCTATCTGGTTAGCTAAATGAACAATGGTTCATTGAATCACAATCTGAACATTGGTCTCAATCTGAACACTGAACTGAACATTTATACATCCATACATCTGAACAATTATAGCCTCAACATCCACACCACTGAACAATTATAGCATGAACATCCATACATCTGAACTATTTTTAGATCTCCCATTTCCTCCCAAAATCAACCAACAACAAGCACGGATCCGCTCAACCGTACCTTGCAACCGGCGCTTGGGCGGCGAGGACGATCGAGGAAGGCGGCGCTTAGGCTCGGCAATGGATACAAGGCGGAGGCGATGGGAGAGGCACGGGCGGAGGCTGAGGGAGGAGGCGGAGCTCAGGACGGCGCCGACGGGAGGAGGTCAAGGGTGGCGTCGGGCGAAGGAGGCGCATGGTGGCGTCGGAGCTCGACACGAGCGAGCGGAGTTGGCGTGCAGCGAACATGACTCGGGGCACTAACCCTAGCGAGGAGGACGCCAGGGGAGGAGGGCCCTCGGAGTTGGCCCCCGCCAACGCGGCGATGAGGAGGGAGGGAGGAGGGCGTGGTGCGGGAGGAGAAAGAGGTCCAGATCCATATCCAGATCTGGATCTGGGGAGGCGCCGACACGGGGGAGGAGGAAGAAGGACGCGACGACGCGGGACGAGGAGGGCTATGCGGTAGTGCGGGAGGAGGAGGATTATGCGGTGGTGCGGGAGGAGGATGGAGGCGGGGCGCCGGCGCTGGGGGAGGAGAAGGACGAGGGAGGACAGGAGCACGCAGAAGGGAGGAGCGTGTGAGGGAGGAGGGAGGAGGGAGCCGAGCGGGCGGGGGGGGGGGTTGTTATGGAATAGCATTCAGTGAGTAAATAACTTTGAACTTGAGGGGTAAATATAGAATAGGGTTGTGGGAAGCGGCGGAAAGCCTCTCGTGACCGGCTTCCGACTTCCTGTTTTTAGACGTTATGAGGGCGAAGCGCTTCGGAAAAAAGCTGCTTCTTGCGGCCAACCATTAGAAAAGACTTCTGGCTTTGGGCCAAAGCCGTTCCAAACAACCCTTTTGCGTCATGGGAGGAGCGCCAAGCCCAAAGCGCCTCCGCTTCACTTTCCTCCCGCTCCCCGTCGGCGGCCACCCAAGCGGCCAAGCCCCATACACCTCTCAACCAATGCCGGCGCCGCCTGCCGCCTCCTGGCGCCGGCATGCTGCCGCCGCGGCGTCCTCCTCCACGCCCAGAACCCTCCTCCTCCTCCCGGTCCTCCTCCTCCTCCTCTTTGTCCTCTCCAGAGCCCCAGATCTCACCTTCTCCTCCTCCACCACCACCGCCGCCTCCCCCCACATCGCCGCCCACCTCCGTCCCTTCGACTGCTACGCCTCGCCGCAGGCGTCGCCGGTCTTCGCCAGCCTCGTGGAGGGCGTACCCCAACCCTTCTTCTACTCCCTCGCCGACATGGGGGCCCTACCCGATCGCCCCCACAAGAACATCGCCCGCCTTCTCAAGGGCAAGCGCTTCCGCAAGCCCGACATCTCCGATACCATCCAAGAACTTCTCGGGGGGGAGGTAGGGAGGGGTTCTGGTGGCGTGGTGGTGGACGTGGGGGCCAATGTTGGGATGGCGGCGTTCGCGGCGGCCGTGATGGGGTTCCGGGTGGTGGCGTTCGAGCCCGTCTTCGAGAACCTGCAGCGGATTTGTGATGGAATGTACCTGAACCGGGTGCTGGAACGGGTGGTGGTTTACCACGCGGCGGCGTCTGATCGAGTTGGTAACATCACAATGCATAAGGTAGTGCATGGTTCAAATTGCTCTGAGTGTAGTTTCGAAAGTTTATTATGTGTCATGATTATCTTTTGTATTAAAGCTCAGATTGGGGTAAATTTACCTTTAGAAGTGTTCTTGAGTTTTTAAGTTGGATTAGTAAAAATGATGGATTGTGTTTGTTTGCTGACTATGGCAATTACTTAGGAAGAACTAGAGGTATGTATGGTTTGAGAACTATACAAATGAATATCAAGTATATGATGGCAGCCACATTCTTGCATTACTAAACATAAGATAGTGCAGAAGAATGTTTCATTTCTATAGCCATTGCGTCATTCCTGAAGGATCAATTGCATAGTTGTATTAGTTTTGCTGGTCTATTCTTCTGCTTAGAGGAAGTTCTGAAGATTTGATGCTCATCTACAAATATGTATGAAGTTAAACAACAGGTGAGATTAAATTAATCTCATTCACTTTGAGGGCTATAAAGTCCCGCAATAATGCATATAAAAGAAAAACCCTAGAAATTCTCTCATTAATCGAGAGAATAAGAGAAGGATCTACATTGTTTATTTTGGTGGGGCCAGATTATAGCGGTGTTGATTAATCAGGTAAGATATTACATTCATTATACTTATAAAACAAATACAGCTATATTTTGATATTTCCAATCGAGGCATTAGACTTGTTGTCATGTACAGGATTCCATACCAGCGTTGGCATCGGAGGATAGTTGATACAACAGCAGCAGCAGGAATCGCAGTCGTTTAGGCTTGTTAGTTCTGTTTAATCTTGTTTAGCAAGTTAGGATAGCTTCAGTATTAGTTGTATACAAGTCTAAGTCGGATTGTTAGGAAGACCTCTAATCCTCTATATAAGGAGGCTAAGGTTATCAATAAAGCTTAAGCAAGAGTTATTATAATCTTCCCAATCTACTTCGTCCCTTCCCAGTCTAATCGCCCATCTCTAGTGCCTTCTCTCCACGCAGCCACAGCTCCTGAGCGCAAGCCGGGACCAAAACCGTATCTCCCACAATTATCCTAAACAATCCCTATGGCGTGACATTTGTATAGCAAACACAACTGTATTTTTAAATCTATCTGTGCAATCACATGGGCAATTCGGTTAGTATGGACTTAAGTGTGAATGTTTACTTGTACTTAACAGATTAACTCACCACTGGGATTTGGGTTTAATTCATTGTCTGTCATTACTATAATTTTTGAATGGAATCATTTAGAAACTGGAAATGATAAAAAAAAATTTAAAAAAAAAATAGGCATCTTTGCCGTACTGAGCTACCAAACCTGGAAATTTTATCTTGTCATTGGTGGAACAGGGTTACATGAAAAACTTATAGTAAGTTGTCCAGTTTCATATCAATCTGCTTTAATATTATCAACGCAACTAATTGACCTTTGCATTACAGGAGTACTTTTTCGGGAAATAGTTAACCTGTCATTTATTTATCTAAAGGTTGAGTTGCTCGACTAATTAAGTGCATGCCAAATAGCACAACCAACACTGTAGGACTAATGCCTTCCATGGCATAGAATGCCTTTCCTTGCTAGTTACGGTGAAACTCATCCTGTCCAAGGTTCTAATTTTCGTGTGGAACCATAATTTAATTCATTCGCACCATCACTTATGTGCAAACGGATGTGACATAAGCGCATAAACAAAATCATGCATACACGTCCCAGTTTGTCAATTATTCTGACTAGTGGTTTCATATGAGATACTGGCATACTACAGAAATCCCAGATTACTTTTCTATATCCAGATAACATTTTTATTGTGCATTATAAACCACTTACCGTGAGTATTCTGGTAACCTAGGTGATTGGACGACTTGACAATAGTGCTATATCTGCAACTGGTGCGAAGTTAGCATTCAAGTCTAATGAGGAAATAGCTGTCGAGGTTGCTACAATCCCATTGGATGAAGTCATTCCAGACGCTGAGCGAGTGCTTATGATCAAAATTGATGTTCAAGGTTGGGAATACCATGTTCTGAGAGGTGCATTAAAGTTGCTTTCAAGGAGGAAAGGTGAAGCTCCCTACCTTATATATGAAGAAGATGAGCGTCTGCTGCATGCGAGCAACAGTAGTGCACAGGAGATAAGGTCATTTCTTAGTGGTATTGGTTACAGTCATTGTACGCGGCGCGGCACTGATGCTCACTGTACAAAAGAATAGACAAATGGGTTTCTGGCTAGCGCTTTGATGCTCCTAAGCTGAGGATTGTGTATGAACAGAGCAGAGTCAAATAGGATATCCTGAGATATAGCAAAAGCAGTTATGCCCTTTTCTCAGGCAGCCGATCAGAGGTTTAGATATTTCACACTTTTAATTCCACGGTTTTTTTTAGTTTAGATTGTTGATCGTTGGATCTTTTAATATCATGTGTTGTATATGCTTTGTCTATTGATATTTTATTTGGTTGTGATAATGTAGCTTTTCTTACGAAATTTCACATGCTTGTTTTGATTCATCCTATGCGAGTTTTGTCAGTCCTAATGGATATTCCGAGACACTACTGCAATTTTTTTGATTATGACCTTGAAAAGTATGCTAATTCCTAAATATCATTAGTTAAAAGTGCCTCGGTTTTGTTTGCATTTTGAGAAAAATCTAAGCTTTTTAGTTTATAGTTGAATAACGATGTAGCTGAAGGGATATGGGTAGACTATACTAGCCAGCAATTTCAAAAAAATTACCATATAAATCAGGAAATCATATAAGCAAGAGATTGTAGATCGTTACCATTAGACACGTAGTGTAGTGGAAAAAGAGTTAGAGCAGCTTGATCTAACGTCGAGTGCGTTAATAAAATGGTCGTAGTCGATCGTCCAACGTTCTCAGCACCGATCGTCTCCTCCAGTAACCTATTGCGTTCTTATGTAAGTTGTGGATCATCCTTAATTAGTGCATTAGTAACCGCAACAGCATTTTTACGGTATCTACATGTTCAGGGGTAGAACGTTGTACGCTGATGTGTTAGCACCAACGTGCACGGCAGGACCTTCTGGAAGATAGCGGCTAGGGTTTTGGTGGAGCAACTCTTGTATGTCCTAATAGCCACATGCATCCCCTTAAAAGTGTCCATAACGGATCTTATTCGAACTCGTTTGTTCTAACCCGTTAAGTGTGCGACCCTATAGAGTCATACATAATTGGTTATGACTAGGAAACTCCTTTCCTACCACAAAATCATTAGCGGTTCCTAACAGGATATAACGATTCGCGAATACACATAAATATTATATTGGACGAACCTTATGCAATATGATCCACGACCAAATCCTTATCACTTACGACCAGCTCGTATCTCCATACGATCAGTTTATATTTAGTTACGACCAGTTCGTAAAACCTTACGACCAGTTAGTGATCATATCCGGCCAATTTACGACCAGTCCGTATCTCCATGTGACCAGTTTGTATCTGGTCGGACTGTATGACCTGCTTGCGTATTCTCCATTTGCCTCACGGTATCTGGTTAAACTCCAAGTGAGATATTTTGTCATCTATAGACTGTTCAATACTTTGTCGATCAAGTGATGGATAACTTCAAGTGGTTGACTCTTCGACTACTAGTGGCACGACCATACACTTTCTTTATCCAACCACATCGAGGGGCTCAGAGATATCTCTCCTATTATATTAGGAGAGGCAAATCTCATATCTGATCAGTCACATTTCTCCATATGTTTCGTAGCATACCCGAAAGCTATATTTATAACTACCAAGTTACGAAGTAGCGTTTGGTAACCCCTAAGTGTACTGTTATACGTGTAGAAAATCATGCTGATATCAGGTCTAAGGATTATACATCATCATTGCTTGAAACTAACTGATGACATATAAAATCACAACAATCTCAATAATATCTTAAGGTGGGTCAATCCAATACCATGTTCTCTAACATGTGTTTATATTATTGATTCGATATTCCTATATCCATGACCGGTGAAACATTGTCGTCAATCAATATATGTGTTGGTCGATAAGTTACTAGTGTTCCGATCAGAGATACATTTAGAATGATATCATATAAATTAAAGAGTTTTACCAACAAGTCACATACTTGTTAATCTTTATAAATGATAATTCATCTAAAAAATATAATAATATTTATTTTATAACTCATAAATATAGACGCGATACAATCATCTCTATAATTGTCTCTAAGACATATCACCAACAGTAGCTTACCTCAAGTACTACTTTGAACTTGATTACTTTGAATTAGATTTGACACAACTATTGTTAGATCGTAATATATCCTGAACCAGAACTTTTCCTTCTGAAAGGGCAGTATGAGTGGTTAAAAAAGAATGAGCCGATGCTTAGCTTATTCCATTGTTTCCGAAAGTTAAAAGTTTCGTGGTTGCTTGGCTCTAGTACTCTTACTGAGTTAAACTAATCTTGTTAAATTTGGGTATTTGGTGGGTCAAATTCCCGACATAAAAGTTAACTTACATCAACCTCTGTACAAATTGGACACAAGATTCTGATCGAGAAAATACACTAGTTTTCTCTTTGCAATCTCTGCAGGGATTTCGCCATCTATCTCGACCCAAGGGATGTGGAATTTTTTTTTAAAAAATAATCTATTTTTTATTCTAAATTACAACATTATACCTGCCCTTTTTTTTACAAAATATCGTCATCATTTGAACCGTTATGCGATCGGGCTTCACCGCCAATATGATAAGCGACACTAATGCGGTCGCCGAACCGTTGGGCAACATTAATGCAAGCGTCCAACCGTTCGGCAACATTATTGCAGTCGCCCAACTATTGAGCGGTAGGTTCTATCACCGAACCGTTAGGTGACAGGAGCCTTCCAGTCGCCGAACTGTTGGGCGACTGGATGGCTTGTATAAAGACCGCGCAACAGCAAAGAAATTGAGCGAGAAGAAGAAGAAGAAGAGAGGGAGAGGAGAGGAAAGAAAGGTGAAAAAAAGAGAGGGAGAAGAAGAAGAGGAGAGGGAGAGGGAGAGGAAGAAGAAGAAGAGGAGAAAAGATTCGTTCGTGAGGTAATTTTTTTACCTTGTAGTAAGTAAATAGTTTGTGTAGTTAAAATAATAGTATAAGTAGCACCCGTAGAAAATTTTAGTTCGAGAAAAAAGTAGAAAATCCGAATGTTGTTAATTTATATGTAAGTAGCAGCTGTAGAAAACTTAAGTTAGAGAAAAAAAATAGTCTGTGAGGGAGAATTAGTGCTGTTCGTGAGAAGTATTGTAGTTGTGTCGGTGCATGCGTGACCGACTATTATTTGGTGAATAATTAGAAAGTTGGTAAGTAGTAGTGGGTACTCTGGCTTAGCGCATGAGGAGGATGAATTATTTGTATGGACTAATTAGTACAGGTTAATTAGTATGAACTAATTGACTTAGATAATTGGTATAGCTTTGTAGAAGACTAGAACGCCACTTGTAGCATTTCGGATTGCAACTTAGCATCATAATCAGATAATGCCTCGTATGGAATAACTCGGTTTTCAGGTTGAATCAGAATAATGTACTGCACATTCATTGTGCCCTTTGCCTGAGAGAACGAATGATGCCTTGATCATGCTGTAGTGTAGCTGTTCACGCTAGGCGAAGGGCTGTACAAATGTAAATTACAGTGTAGCAGTACTTACATATCGTGCGTTGCAATCTGACTAGTTGCAATATTGGAAATATTTGTAGACAGACAATAAGTCATGCTGGTACCCACTACATTGAAAGTGCATTACGGTGTTAGCACTGTCCGCGAAGGTCTGTGCGGTGTTGACTTGATCAGTTTTCGGCAAGTCACTCTGATACACTCGGACGCCGAGAATGCACGAATCGCAGATGTGATGCACTGGCTTACCCGCAGCTTCTCCTTGGACCCTGAGGTGTGCAGCGTCGTCATACAAGGGCTTTGGAGCCGGTCTCCCACGAGCATCAGATGGGAGTTGAGAAGACTGATGTGCATGGCTGTGTGGAAGGGCTTTATAGAAGGCTGTCGGCACCGTGGATACGAGTGTGTGCTGCTTGTGCAAGCATGCCCAAAAGAAACTGTGCAGGCCCCCGCCGCTGGATATCATCCGGGTGGTGGGAGCAGCTCGAGTGCCCAGCATGTTGGTGAAGAAGAGGACCCGGAGGCCGGTGTTACGAAGGGTTCGGAGGATGTTGTTTGTGACGAGCGCAACGCGGCAGATACAAGAGAGGAAGATCAGTCACCGCATGGTGAGCCTACAAGACAGGCTAATGAAGGAGAGCATAGAGAGTATGTTGGACCGAAAATGCGACTAGAGGGGGGGTGAATAGGAGCACGCTCACTTTTTCACAAAAGATGGATTCAACACAAATTTCACTCCAATAGCTATGGAAGCTATGAAGATCAATATACCAGTACAGCGGAAGACTAGTTTTGAATCCAATCCAAACCCCAAAGCAAAACACCCAAAAATAACCAAAAACTCAAATCTCAAAGTGTTGGGCGGTCTGACCTCTCACAGGGGCGGTCTGACCGGTTTGCCTAGCGGTCTGACCTCTGGAATGGGCGGTCTGACCGCTCTGACGACAAAGGAACAGGAAAATCAGCAAAATCAGCCGACAATCCAAACGAAAAACGACCTAACTTTTGATCCGTAAGGCCAAACTTCACGAAATTTGAACCACACCTTTCTAAAGATATTAGGAGCCTATTCCAATCAAAGATTTCATAGATCCATGCCAAAGTTCCTATCTTTTTCAGTTTGAGCGAAGGAGGTTCAAAAACCGAGCCAAATGCAAAATATGATCTAGAGACTTGCTCGTGGGTGATTGATGATCAAGATGATCATAGATGGGTTCCCACATGTCACAGCAAGTTAGATCACGGCAAGAAGCCAACCAAAAACTCGCGGATCAAAGAAAGACTCAAAATCATCAAATAGAGAGAAAGAAAGTAAATGAACTCATCTTTGAGAGAACTTTCTTTGGATTGATTTGATATGGTATTGGTTTACAGCCACTCCATCAATGGAGGACAAAGACTCAATACATGAGCACGAAATCAAATCCAACTCTCTACAACCCTAATCTCTACTAATCCTCTCCCTAAGCAAAACTAGGGTTTCAAACACAATGAAAGGGTTGAAGGGGGTGCAGCCACCTCCCTCCTCTATTTATAGTGGAGACTTAGACCTTCTAGAAGAGTAACCCTAATGGGCTCCCGTTAAGACCCAAAACAAACGGGACACATACGCACGCGTTTTAAAGCACCATCTTCATCTCTTGACCTAATCCACTTCACCTTGCGCCATCTTGCGTCGTGACTTGGCAAAAGGTCACCAAGGCGGTATTTGGTGAAATTACCAAAATACCCCTTCTCGATCTTTTTGCAAAGACCGAGTCCTATCTTCGTGAAGCACCTCCATGCTTCGCCACGTGTAGGTTGATCAGCGGCTCTCTTCATGTCGGCAAGTCTCTCCCATCCGGCTCCCACCGAAACCACCATGGCACTTGCACCGACCCCCGCGCCGCTTGATCGAATCGATCGCCCGAATCGCCTGTTCGGTTACCCTTGTCCATTCTGCACCATGTTTGAGTCACTCGACCTCACCCGGCATCCATGATCGTTCTGGACCTCAGCTCTCCAAGCTTAGTCCCGATCCTCCTCGCCATTGACCGTCGTTGACCTCCAAGTCACCTGCACAGCAATAGACAAGCAAACACGAATCCGGGAACAAGTTCTTCACAACTTGACCCACGTTAGTCAAAACATGCATCATGCAACACATATGCCATGAAACCCATGAACTTGACCTAACAAGCAAACATCACCGCCACGAAGGACGACGAAACACATCAAAACCGGTCAGACCGCCAGCCAAAGGCCGGTCTGACCGCTAGTCCATGACTTAGCCAAAAATCCAACCTGGAAACCCGAACCTTCTCTGGAAATTTCAATCAAATAGAACTTTTGCCTCGAAGCTCCAAAATTATAAGACCAAGTACAGAAGCACCTTCTCACTTGCCTACACCTTCTATTTTTGGCCCAGCTCCAAAATCCACAGTTCATAAAGTGGTCGGTCTGACCGCTTAGGCAAAGCCAGTCGAGACGCTCCATGGCTTGTCGACCGCCACCGGCGGTCGACCGCCAAAGGACCATTTCAAAAAACCAAGTCAAGGCATGGCGGTCGACCGCCACCATGGCGGTCGAGACCGCCAGAGGCTCGACAGAATCAAACTTTGCGAAAACACGTGATTCGACAAACCGTCAACGACATTGCCAATTGTAACATCATCCTAAGATCTCAGGCATATCCCCATGATATCCACAATCTCCCCCTTGATGAACACATTGGCAATTTTCCACAAAAGCAAGTTTAGAGGTTTGAAAAGTAAAAACACGTCGTTTTCGCTCAAAGGCACAACTTGGTCCAAAAGCAAGAAAAAGCAAAGGAAATGACCAAGATGGCTCCAGAATAGTATCAGCAAGTGAGATACGGAAAAAGAAGGCACGAAAGCTTCAAATTCCAGAAAAGAGTCAAAAACTCACTTAAGGTCCATATGAAAGAACAATTGTTCGATATGACCTTTGATCATTGCGAGGATCAAGAATTGCAATTCTATTTCAGAAATGATAATAAAACCATAAGAATGCAAATAAGAAACTCCCCCTCACTATGATCTCAAATTTTCAATTTTTCTCCAAGAGCTCCCCTTTTTCAAACAACTTCTCCCCTTTACACATTTTTAACATTTCTTCTCCCCCTTTGACAATGGAGTCATCAAGGAATCACGCCTTTCTCTCGTCCAGAGATGACAAATGCAGAATTAGGAAAAGCATAAGAAGGAGCATGCATGAAATGCAATGGAGTGGCTTCAATTTTTGTATTTTTTCAATTTTTTTGAAAACAAGAAGCTTTGGAGATTACCCAAAAGAACAGGTTAGCATTTCTAAAGTTGCACAAACAACATATCAAGCCTAACAGCGCTAGCAAGATCATGATAAGACATATATAACAAAGCTAAGTAAGAAGACTCAATATAAAGCAATGAATTTTAGCATTTTAAGCAAAGCTTCAAATCTAGCAAGTTCATCAACAGTGATCCTAAAATGATACTAGCCATGTCAAAATGTCAACGTGAGATCCAAAAGCTAACCATGACCATATTAAGAGACAAAAAGGTCCTGAATTGAATCATTTTGCTCAATTTTCTCAAACGCCCATTTTTCAACCTGTTTTTCATTTGCAATGAATATTGAAGTTGACTAATGATCTAACTTAGTGACAAGATCTGGACTAGGAGCCATCCACAAACTCATCCTAAGCTTCACCAAAAGTTGATTAAAGGTATATCTTAGTGAAGAAGATTCGGACTAGGAGCCATCCACAAACTCTTCCTAAGCTTCTACAGGCGACAAATCTTGAGGTTCATGTCAGTTGTGACAAGCAGTCCCCATGAGATCGTCTGGATCATCAAACTATCTCCAAGTTCATGTCTTTGACATGCAGTCTCGTAAGAGTAGTTTGGCACAATTTAAGCATAAGACAATCTTGAAGTTTGATTTTTCATTTTTCACAAGAGCAGATTTTAGATTCTCAAGAACACAAGAAGCTCAAGTAATGATCAAAGCTAGATTCAAGAGCTAACAAAGCAATTTTGACAGGGCCAATGTCACAAAAGGAGAACTAATTGTGCAACTGGCTAAACAATTCACAAATTGCAAATTTCTTGGTTCAAGTTGTTTTTCAAGTTCTAGCTCATACAACAAAGACTTAGCTACACATGTGAAAGCATGATAATTCTAGCAAGTCAAAGAACTAGACATGGCATTGAGCAAGAATTGAAACACTAAAGCTCCAAAGGGTAATAAGCAAAGCTTCATCAATTTTAAAAGATAAGCGAAAGGCTTATATTACAATGCATCTTTTTGGATTTTTCATATGAATGCAATATGATACAATGAGATGCAAGAAAAACTCAAAAAGCCTAAAAAGCCTAACAAGATCAAAAAGATCAAAAAGAAGATCAAGAAAAGATCAAATGAACAAAGAAAGATCAGAAAAGATCCAACTCCCCTCAAACCAACCCATAGGGATAAATTACCCTAACTCACTCCTCAAGGTGGCAAACCTTGTTGGGTCTAAAGGCTTGGTGAGGATATCGCTAATCGAGCCTCGGACTCCACAAAACGCAAAGACAATATCACCCTTCTCAACGTGGTCTCTAAGGAAGTGATAGCGAATGTCTATGTGCTTGGTTCTAGAATGTTGCACTAGGTTCTTAGCAATGTTAATAGCAGAAGTGTTGTCACAGAAAAGAGGAACACTAGCAAAGGTTAACCCAAAATCCTTAAGAGTGGAGACCATCCACAAAATCGACTACTGACAACTAGCAAAGCAGACTACATATTCACTTCAAAGAAGGATTGTGCAATGTAAGACCGCTTCCTAGATGACCAAGAGACAAGAGAAGTGCCTAAGAAATGACATGTGCGGATGTGCTCTTTCTATCTAGCCTACTGACCATAAAATCGAATCAAAACCCCGAATGGACAAATAAGAAGAACAAGAATACCAAATGCCATCTTGAAGGATAGAGTGTAAATATCGAAAATGCGCTTAACGGCTTGGCGATGTGAAGTCCTCGGTGGCGCTGAAACCTCGCAGCAGAGGCGGATCACATGAAGTGGATGTCCGGTCTTGAGGCCGTCAGTCTGAAGGAGCCAATCATGTCATGGTACTCGCGTTGATCCACGGCTTCTCCTTCCTCATCTCGATCCAGCGATCGAAGTCGCCATGGGAGTGGCGATCGCTTGCGATCACCCATATCAAAACGCTTGAGCAAATCCTTGGTGTACTTCGTTTGATGGATGAAGATCCCTTCCTTGCATTGCTTGATTTGTAGCCCAGTAAAGTAATTGAGTTCTCCCATCATGCTCATCTCAAATTCCTGGACATAGTCTCGTAAAAACCTGAAACAAGAGCATTAGAGGAACCACCAAAGATAATATCATCAACATATATCCAACAAGCAGAAGTCATTGCCATGCCTAAGAATGAAAAGAGTCTTATCAACTTTTCCCATTTCAAAATCATTCTTAAGCAAAAAGGTCTTAAGTCTATCATACCGAGGCTCTAGGGGCTTGTTTAAGACCATACAAGGCTTTGGATAGCTTAAAAACATGATCAGGGTGCTTGGGATTCTCAAAACCAGGGGGTTGCCTAACATACACTTCCTCCTCTATAAAACCATTCAGAAAGACACTCTTAACATCCATTTGATGCAACCTAAAACCTTTAGATGCAAAGAAATGCAAGCAAGATCTTGAATGGCTTCTAATCTAGCAACAGAGCGAAGGTCTCATCAAAATCTAACCCCTCAACTCGCTAAAGCCCCGAGCTACAAATCTAGCCTTGTTTCTAACCACGTAACCATCCTCATTTTGTTTATTTTTGAACACCCAACGGGTTCCTATAACATTATGTCCACTAGGAGGTTCTACAAGGTTCCAAACTTTATTTCTTTCAAAATTCTCTAACTCCTCATGCATGGCATTGACCCAACTAGCATCGATAAAGCATGTGATATATCCTTGGGTTCAAAAGAAGCTACAAATGTAGAGTGAGAGAAAAGACTTGGATCATGATATCCGGAGCGAGTGACTCGCTCATGGAGATTACCAATCATCGATCCGGAGGGTGTTGCTTCGAATGTGCAAAGGAGCGCTGGGGAGATAGCATCTCCTCAACCTCCGCAGTATCTTCTTGATGAAGAAGTCGCACATGAGCCTCAATTGGAGGTGAAGCGACAGAGGTGTTCGGAGCTTGGGCGGCTTGCACAGAACATCGAGAAAGTGAAGAAGCAAAATCAAGTTCATCCTCATCTTCTTCAACAAAATGCTCTCTATCACCGTAAGTCACGAAACATCGGATCTAGCTCGAGTGGCTAGTCTCATCAAAAGTGACATTGCATGTCTCTGAACAATGTTAGTTTCAACATTAAAACCCGAAAACCCTCGAATGAGCAGGATAACCTAGAAATAAACCATCACAAGTCCTTGATTCAAATTTATCTAGGTTTCCTGTCTTGAGAATAAAACACTTCGATCCAAAGACTCAAAAGTGAGAGACAGAGGGTTTTCTACCAAAACGAAGCTCATATGAAGTCTTGCCCAAAGACGGTCTCAAAAAGACATGGTTTGAAATATGGCAAGCTGTAGCAATAGCTTTGGCCCAAAACCTCCTCGGTGTGCTATACTCATCCAAAGATCGTTCTAGCCATCTCGATTAGAGTCTGTTCTTCCTTTCCACAACGCCATTTTGTTGAGGGACGTGTGGAGAAGAGAAGCGATGCTCAATACCGCTTCGGCACAAAAGAGGCAAAGAAGCGTTCTTGAACTCCGTGCCATTATCATCATGGATCGCTCTCAAGGCACCGGAAGTTCGAAGCCAAACGAAGAACAAGGTCATGATAATGATCAAAAGCCTCATCCTTCGAAGCAAGAAAGAACACCCAAGAGTATCTCGAAAAATCATCGACTATGACAAGAATGTACCAATTTCCACCGACTGACCGAACCCTAGCAGGACCAACAGTATCCATATGAAGCAAGCTGTCGGTCCGTCGATCCATAACCATAGTCAATGACGGGTGTGGCGACAACTTGCTTGCCATGCCTATGAGGCGCACATACAAAGATCCTTGATGCTTTGAGTTTAGGCAAACCTCTCATGAGATCAAGGCCGCTAACTTGTGTCAGATGATCAAAACCAATGTGCCCCAACCGTCGATGCCAAAGCAAGATATCAGAAGAAGATGCAATAAAACACTTAAGAGATCCAGTAAGAGATTCAGAAAAATCAGCTCCAAAAATTCTACCAACTCTAGAAATCCCAAAAACGAGCACACCAAAAGAATCAAGCACACGACAAGCATTCTTCTTAAAACGAGTCTCATAGCCATCATCAAGAAGCTGTGAGACAGAAAGGAGATTGTACCTTAGCTTAGACACAAGCGCGACATCCTTGAGAATGAACTTGTCGTTCACCCTGATCACTCCAGTTCCTTCAATGCGCCTTGTGTATCATCTCCAAAGGTGATGAAGTCATCACCGCTGATCGCGTGAAGGAGGTGAACCATCTTGAGTCTTCGGTCATGTGGCGTGAACACGGTCGATTTAACCATGTGTTCTTCCCCTTCCGCCAATCCTCGAAAATCAAGGAGCAAAAGAACGATGTATCTCAACATCAAGTTAGTTAAAAGCGACTTGGGAACCCAGTACTGAGACACTCGTCTGCGAGTAGTATGCAAAGCAGATGTGCTATCCTTGACTTTATTAGCAGTTCTATTATGAGCATTGGTAACAAGAACATGAGATGCATCCTGTCTAGGAACATGGTGATGAGCATGTGCAACAAATCCTAGACTGGGGTTCTTCTTTTGTACGTGACCATGTCTCATAAAAGCTCTAGGTTGATTAGATGACATTCTAGCAATATTTTTCTTAGTGTTCTTCAACCTACGCCAACAGAACTCAACCAAATATCCACTCTTCTTGCAATAGGTGCAATGGTATTTTGTACCACTGGGAGAAGCACCTTTTGGCTTAAAAAAAGGTTGGACAAAACCTGCAGATTTAAAAACAATTTTTGCAGGTTGGGTTTTGAATTCAACTAAGCCGTTTTCCAAGACATGAATGACATTAGGCTTGGACATGTCCTGGGCAGAGTTGTATCCTAAACCTTGCTTCTTAAAAGGAGTTTTAGATTTATCTAGAATCATGTTTAACTGTTTTTCACCATTAGAGAATCTTTCTAAAGTTTCCTTTAGATAGGCATTCTCTTTTTCAATATTAACACATGATTCACAAGTCTTGCCCTTAATGGCTCTAGCATGTTTCTCCTTAAGATGAGCAACTTCAAGCTTATAGGCGGCACAAGATGTAGAATCAATTGTGTCCTTAAGCTTGGCAAATTTAGCTCTAACTGCTTCTAGAATATCCTTAACTTCATGTTCGCGTTCTAAGCAGAAAGAGCAAAAGCTAGATTTCACATTACCAGAAGCATCAAACTTGCTAGACTCTAAGCATTTTTCACGTGGAGCAGATTTAACATCAATTAGCTCAGTTCTAGCATTTTCAAGTTGATGCAAAGCAATATCATAAGCAGATTGCAATTTAGACAGTTCGGAGTGCAAAGCATGGTAGGATGAACATTCATCAACATCTAGACTTTTAGCATTCACAAGCTCTAATTTCAAACTCTCGACTTGTGACTCTAGATCCTTGTTCCTAGCCGTGGTAAACTCTAAAGCCTTATCCTGACTAAGCAATTGCTCATACATGTTATCGCATCTAGCAGAAAGGACATCATAGGATGGAAGTACCTCATTGTTGTCATCGGCGTCGACGGAGTCGGCCATGAAGCACATGCCGGTGAAATCCTTGGCCTTCCCCTTCGTGTCTTGAGACATCTCCTCCTCCTTGTCCTCCTCGCTCCCGGAGTCCACATCGCTCATGGATTGATCTCCAAAGCGGCAAGGACTCGTGAGTCGCCTTCATGAGCTTGGCAAAGATCATACTTGGGCTTGCCCCTTTAGGCTTCTTCGAGCAAGCTTCTCATCCTTGCGATTGCCCTTACCTTTCAAATTGGGGCGCTTGGCTGATGTGATATAGCTCTCCACACTCATAGCATGTCACGTAGGCCACGTCTCTTTCTATTTCTCGACATTGTTATATGCCCGTGTGACTTTCTTGGCTAAAAGAGCTAAATCAGCCTCAGAAGACTCTCAAACTCTTCTTCTTGAATAGCGATAAACACGCAAGAGAAAAACCGGAAGAAGACTCAAGAACCATCAGAGTCCTTTGAGAGGATCACCACCAAAACCATGTTATCCTTCTTAGGATTACCGCCTCTCTTGATCTCATGAGTTTTAGCTTGCTATAAAGCAGCTCCAAAGTGAGATTAGAGAGATCGACGTTCTCCTCTATGGCAGTTGCCTTCATCTCCCACTCCTTGGTGTTGATTGCAGCCAAGAGGTGGGTGGCATTCTCAGATTGAGAGTACTCAATGTCAACAGCTCTCATCTGATTGATCACCTTGTTAAAGCGAGTAAAGACGTCATCGATGCTCTCACCAGGACGCATCTCGAATTTGTTGTACTCTCGCTTGTAGACATCTGACGCACTTGCTTGATCTGGGACGATCCCTCATGGTAAGTTTCGAGGGTGTGCCAAATCTCATGTGCGGTTGCAAGATTGCAAATCCTATCATACTCTTGCCTACCAAGCCCAACATATAGTAGGTTCTTTGCCTTGTTGTTGTTAGCCAAGAGGGCTGCTGAAGCCGGCGTAGCAACTTCGGGCAAAACGAGCGGAGCTCGAACTACCTCCCATATAGCTTGTCCTTCGCTCTCAAGGAAGACTCGCATGCAATTCTTCCAATAGGCATAGTCGAGCCCATCAAGACATGCGGCTTGGTCGAGTACTTATCCATCGCCAGTTCAAAGACGGTTAAGATCAAGATTGAACTAACCGGCTCGATACCACTTGTTGGACCGAAAAGGCGACTAGAGGGGGTGAATAGGAGCACGCCACTTTTTCACAAAAGATGGATTCAACACAAATTTCACTCCAATAGCTATGGAAGCTATGAAGATCAATATACCAAGACTGTTGAAGACTAGTTTTGAATCCAATCCAAACCCCAAAGCAAAACACCCAAAAATAACCAAAACTCAAATCTCAAAGTGTTGGGCGGTCTAACCTCTCACAGGGCGGTCTGACCGGTTTGCCTAGCGGTCGACCTCTGGAATGGGCGGTCGACCGCTCTGACAAAGGAACAGGAAAATCAGCAAAATCACCGACAATCCAAACGAAAAACGACCTAACTTTTGATCCGTAAGGCCAAACTTCACGAAATTTGAACCACACCTTTCTAAAGATATTAGGAACCTATTCCAATCAAAGATTTCATAGATCCATGCCAAAGTTCCTATCTTTTTCAGTTTGAGCGAAGGAGGTTCAAAACCGAGCCAAATGCAAAATATGATCTAGAGACTTGCTCGTGGGTGATTGATGATCAAGATGATCCTAGATGGGTTCCCACATGTCACAGCAAGTTAGATCACGGCAAGAAGCCAACCAAAACTCATGGATCAAAGAAAGACTCAAAATCATCAAATAGAGAGAAAAAAGCAAATAAACTCATCTTTGAGAGAACTTTCTTTGGATTGATTTGATATGGTATTGGTTTACAGCCACTCCATCAATGGAGGACAAAGACTCAATACATGAGCACGAAATCAAATCCAACTCTCTACAACCCTAATCTCTACTAATCCTCTCCCTAAGCAAAACTAGGGTTTCAAACACAATGAAAGGGTTGAAGGGGGTGCAGCCACCTCCCTCCTCTATTTATAGTGGAGACTTAGACCTTCTAGAAGAGTAACCTAATGGGCTCCGTTAAGACCCAAAACAAACGGGACACATACGCACGCGTTTTAAAGCACCATCTTCATCTCTTGACCTAATCCACTTCACCTTGCGCCATCTTGCGTCGTGACTTGGCAAAAGGTCACCAAGGCGGTATTTGGTGAAATTACCAAAATACCCCTTCCGATCTTTTTGCAAAGACCGAGTCCCATCTTCGTGAAGCACCTCCATGCTTCGCCACGTGTGGGTTGATCGGCGCTCTCTTCATGTCGGCAAGTCTCTCCCATCCGGCTCCCACCGAAACCACCATGGCACTTGCACCGACCCGCCCGCTTGATCGAACCGATCGCCGAATCGCCTGCTTCGGTTACCCTTGTCCATTCGCACCATGTTTGAGTCACTGACCTCACCCGCATCCATGATCGTTACGACCTCGGCTCTCCAAGCTTAGTCCCGATCCTCCTCGCCATTGACCGTCGTTGACCTCCAAGTCACCTGCACAGCAATAGACAAGCAAACACGAATCCGGGAACAAGTTCTTCACAACTTGACCCACGTTAGTCAAAACATGCATCATGCAACACATATGCCATGAAACCCATGAACTTGACCTAACAAGCAAACATCACCGCCACGAAGACGATTTAAACACATCAAAACCGGTCGACCGCCCACCAAAGGCGGTCGACCGCCAGTCCATGACTTAGCCAAAAATCCAACCTGGAAACCCGAACCTTCTCTGGAAATTTCAATCAAATAGAACTTTTGCCTGGAAGCTCCAAAAATTATGAGACCAAGTACAGAAGCACCTTCTCACTTGCCTACACCTTCTATTTTTGGCCCAGCTCCAAAATCCACAGTTCATAAAGTGGCCGGTCTGACCGCTCAGGCAAAGCCGGTCAGACCGCTCCATGGCCGGTCTGACCGCCAGCCTGGCCGGTCAGACCGCCAGTGACCATTTCAGAAAAACCAAGTCAAGGCATGGCCGGTCTGACCGCCACCATGGCCGGTCAGACCGCCAGAGGCCTGACAGAACTGAAACTTTGCCGAAAACACGTGATTCGACAAACCGTCAACGACATTGCCAATTGTAACATCATCCTAAGATCTCAGGCATATCCCCATGATATCCACAGAGTACATATTGCGTCAAATGGATAGCGATGACCAGATGGCCTTTGCTGAAGAGGAAGCTGTACAGGAGGACGATGAGGACAGTTCCGATGAGGACGAAGCTCCTATCCCCCAAGAATGGAACAGATTTGACGCTGAGGGTGTAGCTACGCATGACGAGCACAAATCGCCATGAGAGTACCATGCCACGGAGGTTCGGTTGCACTCAATGTTAACTGATAAGACATCCTTGCAGGATGCCATTAAGCTGTGGGCTATGTCCTTGCAGTGGACGTTTCGGGTCGTCAAATCTAGCTAGGAGCAGTACACCGTCAAGTGCAAGCAGGCCAGTTGTCCTTGGCGAGTGCACGCACATAGACCGAAGTATGAGACTCACTGGATTGTCTCGAAGGTGGAGTCGCACTACTGCATGCTCAGCAGTGTTTTGTCAAGGCATCGTAACCTAACATCGACCTTCATAGCCAATTTGATGTATGGAGAGATAGTAGAGAAGAAAGATGTGGAGGCCAAGCACATTATGTTGGCTATTGAGAAGAAATTCAAGTACAAGATCAGCTATGTGAAGGCGTGGCGTGTGAAGCAAAAGGCTTTGGAAAAGACGGTTTGAGTCTTTTGAGGCAGCGTACGACAACCTTCCTCTTATACTTGGGGTGCTACAGGAGAGAAACCTAGGCACGTACACTGCTGTAAAGGACAAGCCATCTAAAAATCCGCGAGGTTTTTCGATATTGCATAGGGCCTTTGTAGCCTTCGGTGCCTACATCGAGGCTTTTAGGTATATGCTGCCCGTGATCTCAGTTGACGGGACCTTTTTGACCGGGAAATACAAGGGACAGATCCTTATGACCATTGGCATTAACGGGAACAATCTAATTCTGCCGTTGGCCATTGCATTCGTCGAAGGTGAGAATTACGACAGCTGGTTGTGGTTCCTTCGACATTTGAGGGTAGGAGTTGTTGGAGCTCGTCCTAGTGTGTGCGTGATTCATGATCGCCACGCCGGGACACTGAAGACCATAAGAAAACTTCAACAGGACCCCGAGGAGCCGTTCCCTTGGCTGGATATGAGGAGTAGATGATGCATTCGCCACTTGGGGGCCAACTTCTTCAAGAAGTTCCCGAAAGCTAGATGAGCACAGCAGGAAACACGTGGACGAGAGGAACTAGGGACCAGAGTCTGAACTTGCTGGTTCGAGGAGGAGGACCTCGAGGAACATCGAGTGCTTCTCCCACTAGATCGAGGCTAAGCCATTGGACAAGTGGTCTTTGCTACACGACACAGACAGGGTAAGGTATAGCATAATGACCACTAACCTTGCAGAGGTATACAACTGGGTTCTTAGGGGCCTTCATTCTCAGCCCCTCGTCGCCATCGTGAAAGGTGTTCTCACAATCGAGTATTTCAGGGAGAGGCATGCAAATGCCGCACTTCATGCCACTAACCCTCAAACACCGTATTGCTCGAAGATTAAATACATACAGGTGAAGACAGAGAAGGGCCAGTCGTACACGGTGTACGTGATGGGCAATACAGAGCATTGTTTCGATGTGCTCCTCCGGGATAGAGCAGGATTTAGGATGGCTCGTTCTCTTGTCACCCACGAGGTATGCCTTGGAGATCATGTGAACGAACCTAACTGTACGTGCAACAAACCAAAGCTTTTACACAAGCCATGCTCTCATGTCCTCGCCGCATGCGGGATTGCGTACATGGACCCTCTGAACTTTGTGTCCGAGTAATTCTTCAAGGAGAGGGTGGTGCAAGCGTGGACTAGCGAGCTTAGCGGGTTCAGGGTTGTGGGTAACTTCGCCACCTTGGATATTGCAAACAGGATCTGGATTTCGGATGTTGACATGCTGAAGGGTGGCAAGGGTCGTCGGCAGAGTCATCGTATTACCAATGATATGGCCGAAGCATAAGCCGGGGCATTGGGTAGACGCTGCGGGTGCTGCAGCCAGGAGGGCCACATAGCTAGACAATGCAAGGCACAAGCTGAGGAGTAGGCACTGGCATGGTTTGCGGTAGCACTTCTTCGAGTGTGCAAAGTGGGACTAAAATTGCAAATCAGTGTACATTATCATCTGTACTTTGTATTGTTTATGTAACTATTCTGCTACTACCCAATTTTCATTTGATGTACGTACTACCGTAGCACGTGTATCATATGTTGCACGTAATGTTTATGTAAGTGTTGTAGTACTATCCCTTTTTTATTACTTTTCAAAGTACTGTCCCGGTAGCCTAGTACTTTTTGGTTTGTTTGTTTACAAGTTAAATTTACTCCTGCTTTACATTCGATGTTTTATTTGTGCGTATTTGCTAACTTGAAATTGTTTTGCAGGTATGGCTCATGACCCTCACGGATCCAACTGGAGTTTCGGCCTCCTGGAGGAGCGCATCGATCGGCTACATCACGCGTCGCGTCGTGTCCCGCCACTCTGGACAGACATATTAGCATACGTCGACACTATCTTCTCGTCATACGTACCTTTCGTACTAACCTTTTCTTGCTTCGCAGGCTCAGCGCAGCCGGTCTACTACCTCTCGCCCGGATGGTGCAGGCCATGGACGAGGATGAGCTGGCAGCACCCATGGTTGGTGACGACGGAGACATCCATGCCAAGCCAGAGCGGTCACGACACTTCCCGTTTGACCGCTCCATGCTGACAGCTCTTGTGGACCAGTGGTGGCTGGAGACTCACACTTTACATCTCTCATTCGGGAAGATGGCCCCTACTCTGCAGGACGTCTCCCTGCTGCTTGGCCTCCCTATCATGGGAGGTGTTGCCTTCCCGTAGGAGTCTCCGGCTGACTGGCACGAGGACCTTCTGGCCAGGTTTCAGGGAGTCCTTCCGCCTATAGTCGCGGCCAGGTACTACATCTTCTCAGAGGCACAAAGGCACGGCCCGCCCTTGCGATGGCTGTCGCAGTTCCGGGTACGTGTTGAACGTCGTTCCCATTGGGAGCGTTGCGCTCTCCTTTCCGTACTACGATCTTACTATCTTTTTTCTTGTACACAGGTCGAGTGGATGGACCCTGCCGTGGACGACCAACAAGTGTCACGCCACCTCGAGGCCTACTTGTTGTGGCTGTTTGGTTGGGTCTTTGTTCACCGCCAGACCACGACGACTTTATCGCGCCGCAAACTCTCATCGCGTCGCCAGTAATCGCCGCCAACGGGAGGCCCCCAGATCACCGGGTTTAGCCACACTTGCCGCCACCTATCGCGGCTTGTGCGACCCGTGCTATAGGTCGAGGCTGAACTCAGTCCTCACGGGGTGTCCTCTCCTACTACAATTGTGGTCGTTCGAGCGCTTTAGCCTCGGACGGCCCCTATTGGACGACAGCGCTCCGTACGGATAGGAGATGTACAACGCAGACGAGGTGGATCGGCCGACAATGGGCCCTCTTTGGTGTCAGCGATGGGTACATACTCTGTCGTGCGACTAATTTCTTCATATAACCGATCATCCTATCTAATAGCTTGTGTTCCTTGTAGGTAGAGTTCGTGCACATGCAGGTGACACGGGCGTATGAGCCGTTCGTGGAGCAGTTCGACCGGCTCACGGCGGACGACGTTCGCTGGGAGCCATACTCCCCTCAGGAGTTAGATGCCCGCGGTCCTCACGGCCTTTCCTCGCTGTGCCTACGCGACCAGGACTACTAGCTGACCCGTAGGGCGCTTGCCTTCGACGTCTTCGTCGAAGACTGTGGGGCACATCGTGTGATGTGCCAGTTCGGCCTACGGTAGGAGGTTCTAGTACCAGTTAGGCGGCCAGTGCACGACAGCATGCACGCTTGAGTAATCGGCACAGATGCCCTATTTTTGCTGTCGTCTCGTACACACGACTTCTAACTACACATTACGTCTTGTAGCTTCATTAGGAAGGGAGTCTGCCATGGCACGAACTGGGGGAGTAGGATGGACATGTGGGTAGGGCAGTGGGAGGGCGCGCTACAGGACTGTGTGCAGGAGGACACCCCTTATGACCACGACGCTTACGATGAGTACCTTCGCTGGTACGCTCCTCAGACACGTACTAGGCTCGTACTTGCTGCAGACCAACCCCCACCACGTGTCCTGGCATCGACCGACACATACCCTATGCATTCCGCACAGGACGTGCACCGCACGGTATGTTACATCCTACTTCAAAAACTTCACTTGTAGCATCCCTAATTACAGTTTTCACCCTGTCTTGTTTTCGTTGCAGGTGAGCATCGGTGCTAAGATTGTGAGGGACCGCCGCTCCTTGTTTCAGAGGTTCACCGATGGTGTGGAGGGCACATGCGAGGAGGCGGCCCAGGCTTTCTGTCGTGTGGCTGTTCAAGCCACACGTATTGTCGGCCTGTTGTCGTGTACTAGGCTCCCAGAGGTTGACACGCTTGCGCCTGGTCGACAGTCCGTACGACCGCCGGTGCCATCCCGTTCAGCAGCAGCATAGTAGGCGGGAGGGTCATGTGGCCACATGCGGCACGCCCAAACGAGGCCAGAGGCTCGGCCAGACCATGTCCGACACCGCCGCAACCTGAGGAGGCCGGAGGGTCCGGTTGGGCACAGCCTCGTACACTGGCAATGTCGCACTACGTTGGTCATCCAAACTCCTTTGCCTTCCACACGCAGCACACGCAGGGTGCGTACGACGTGCCATACTTCCCTCCGGACGCCTTCTCGCGCGCCATGGTGCTAGCCGAGGGTACGTCACGTCTCTGTTTGTCAACACGCATCGTGTTTTTTTATTAACTAACAATATTTGCTGTGCAGGTGTTCTAGCCTATGATGGATTAGGGGCCTCCCCAGGCGACGCAGACACGCACGACTTCCTTGTGGACAAGGACCCAGCATCTCAGCCCACACCCGCTGAGGTTCTCTCTAGGTCACAGCTCGCTAATGCGCCAGTACCCACACAGCAGCCAGTTCTGTCCACCCCTTCGCCTGTCGGTCCTCGTCAGACCAGGCCTCCAGACAGTGTTTCCCTCTCGGGGCCGAGGCCCCAACACCTAGTGCAGAGGAGGGGCCCCAAGCGAGCCCGTAGGGGAGGACGCAGAGGTGGAGTGGGCAATGGCGATGTGGGAGAGGATGCTAGGGGTGCAATTGGGGGGCTAGTAGGGGGCATCCCCCTGCACTAGCTGTACATTGTTCATTATGTGATACTTAAATTTTGCGCTTAATGTGTGATGTCTGTAATACTTTTGCGTTCTTATGTGTACTCATTCATACAATGCATGTTTGTTCAATGCATATCGACGCCTATAGTTTAATGCACGCGACACATCGATGCAACAGTCAACTCGATAAAAGGCAACCGCAATGACACGTCCACCATTTAGTTACATGCTTTATGAGATCGAACATAATTGTGTACAGAAGGAGAGACTACCGAGGTACATGCTTCTCTGCCCGTACCTAATGGTAGAAGGTGCCTCGCACTACCCATAGAGTGTTGTACAGGGGGGCGACTCGAACGTGGCTGGCCGTTGTTGTAGTGGCACGCACAGGACCTGAATGTTCAGAAGCATTTGAAGTTAGCTGAAGAAGATAACCGAAGGGCAATGGAAAACTGAAGTTGGCAACGAACTTACCGCTTCATCGTTTTTTTTCAACCGTTAGATCTAATTGTGCCGATCGGACCGGGTTGTGCGCCATTAGATTTTCAATGGGCCGATCGGACCACGTTCCCGGCCATTGGATCTTCATAATGCGTCGAAACATTTTTCCTCTTCAGTGCTTGTCTTCGTTGATCTAAAAGTCGATCGGACGGCTCTTATTTCTTTCTTTTCGTAGTTACTCATGTCATTTTGCTTCATCGTTTCTTAACTCTGAACTTGCCTTGCTGTAAAGAACTTGTTTTGCTTTCCCTGGTTATAACCAGCGGTTTTGGAATGAGAAGGGTATCGAACTTCAGCATATTCGTTTACTTTAGTTGTTAGCTTTAGAACCCTAGCTTACTTTCCCCTCTCGCATTCCTTGGCGATTTTCCTTCCCAATCTGCCTGGACGGGTCTTTGAATACTTAGAACCTGTCAGGGCGGCTGAGAAGGGATGAAGGAGGGACGCCGGTGGCTAGAGGAGGAGGGGTTGCAGCTGGAGGAGGCATGGAGGAACGACGTTTGGAGGAGGGATGGAGGAGGACTACGTGTGGGGTTTGCCCTCTGGAGGATGAGAGTTAGCTAACAACCGTTGGGCTTCTGGTTTTTCTTGGGCTATTGTTGGGCCTCGCGTATCGAAAACTTATCACGTCGTATCGACGACATATCGGGAGTTTTTTTATTTATTTTTGAAGCTAAATTTCACCGATTCTCCGCGATACGGTGCGATATACTGTATCGCACCGTATCGCCGTATCGGTGCCGTATGAGTATGGGAATGATAGCAAATTGAAATATAGGTGTATCGTAGACTACTACACCATGGATTAGTGGGGGTCCTTTTATTTTGAAAGTGACACATTTGTCAAGGTTGAATCATCCGTGTGGGTCTTCACGACCTTACTGCATTCTTTTCAACTGTTTTAAACACTAGATGACCAGGCGTGCTACGCCGCGCCTGGTCGTTGAACATAGGATGTTTAGCGCGGTCCGTAGGATGCTTAATATGATACAATATAATTCCATATGCATTGTATGAAAGATGAGGAACAGGACTAACAAAAATTCATTGCTCATGTTAGATGGATTAGAAATGAATGTATTTTGAATGATACGAAGTCAATATAACTAAATTGGTATATAGGTGTGATACATGTGGCTGGCAATTAAGTGCTTGATGGATTATTTGGTAATACATGGTGATATAAGTAAGGGGGTGAGCTACTCAGCTAATCATGCCGATATAAGAATTTGAAGCCAACAAGTAGGTAAAGTATACAATCTATTTTGAATGATATGAGGCCAACAAGAATTGGTATATAAGTGTGATATGTGATATGAACTAACTGTAGCATCGACACTAAGTACGTAAAGTATACAATATAAGAAAGCTGGAAAATTGAATGGCAAATAAACCATTTACCTATCACGTGAAGGGAGTTAACGATCTAGGATGAACAAAGCATGAGTTGATTACATTATTTAGCTACAAAATGCACTAAATCCATCTTTAATTGAAAAATGTCAGTAACAATTGAATTGACAGCATCCTACTTGGGGATTGAAAAATTACGGCCACTTCATAAAGTCAATGATAGGATCTTATAGTGAAAAAGTCAAATTATCTTACATCAATCATGTCAGAAAGCCCTGGAACATCAGTCAAGCTTCCTCCCACAGCCTTCAAGGTGTATTGTATTTTTGGTTCCGGCTGCAGCACAATAGAGCCCATTGAAATAAACACATGTGAAGTTGGGAACCATAGTTTCATGATGTTACAAGAAAAAAAGATGATCCCATGCCTCTAAAAGAAGAGCCACAACAACGGCTGGGGTGCAGGGGATCTCTTCAGAAAGTTGAAATACAACACGTACAATGGTAAACACCCGAAGATCCTTGAGCAGTAGGTTGATGACAAATTAATATGCCATCGCATGATTGATGGGACATACTTTAAACAATATGAATCGAGCCAAACCTGACTAGGCAATGAAGCAACAAGGGCATGAACATCAAGGATTATGCTTGGATCTCCACCCCACTGAAAATCAATGTCCGTGATCAATGTCCATGGCCAATACCTTCAAAGAAAAAGAGGATGTTTCAAGGTTTTGTAAGTCCTCCATATTTAACAGTAAACCACAAAATAGAGTGCTAAACAACAATTTACCTATCTTGTTCTTACCAAGATGCAGATCATGAATTCTACTATACACAATAATACTTTATCATGTGTAGCGACCAATCTATCAGATTTCATAATACAATGGAAACATGCGAGCTGCACATAAATTAGTCGGCTATGTGTCCTTAAGCCAACAATGTAATCTATTCATGCTTTGTTGTTCTCAAGAAATCACAGTTAATTTGATTAAACTGTAGGCTACATAGGTTCAAGAAATGATGCTTCATCTTCTTTAATATTCTTGTAGCACATGTAGTGAATTTTTAAACTATCAAATTCGTTAATAATTGTGTTTGGTTGACCATGAGTCTCTGAGAATTATAAGGTTTTATATCAGTAGATTTATTATAGGAAAAGATGAGCATGATGAGAATGCTATGAATTGCTCCATGTAGGAACCAATGATGGTGAACTAACCTTCTATCTTTGGTGACACATTGCCAAGATAAAATTTGTTGAACTTAAGAGATTTTAATCCTGGAGGGCCATAATTATCATGTAGTGATTCAATAGATTCCTTGACAACCACTGTTGCAGCCTAAAAGTGGTCCAAACAAAAGGCAAAAAATGTCATAAAGGTAGATTTAACAATGCCAAGTCTAAACTTTGTTAGCACAAAAAAAGGGTCTATACTGGACTAAAAGTATAAAGTAGAAGGTTTTGACTGTAGGTGATTTGCAAAAAAATTTGAGATTGCTAGAAAAGGCAATATTCCTGGATTGGATGAATTATTTCTGAATGGTATAGTAATGCAATTGAAAGAGAAAATGAGGTAGAGCTGATTGTTTGGTGTTGACGTAACTGTTCAGTAAAAGAGAAGGCTATTTGTACAAAAACCAAAACACACACTTTAGATCGGGATTTTTTTTAAATAATATTAATTTAAAAGATAATTACAAAAAATACAAAAATAGGCCACTGTCACCATTTGGAATGGCAAAATTTTTCCATCGCCATTCCAATTGGTGACAATATCCTCGTAGCTAGTTCAATTGGCGATACGGACATAGTCGCCAATTGGAATGGTGACAGTATCCCTATATTTCATTTTTATTTTTCAATTTATGTGTAGAGAATTCGGCATAAAGATATAGTGTATTTTACAAAGTTTTTTGGTAATACCTTGAAGTGTCCGCGTAGTTCGGAATCCGAAATTAGAGAAGATAACAAAATATGAGATTGGTGGTGCAATTTGGATCACGAGTTCGGCAGCACAATAACATAAATAGCCCTCTTTGGAGCAAAATGAAAAAAATATTTGGGTTTAAGGTTGCCATGCGCGTTGTTGTCCCGGTTGTATTATTCGTGGAACTAATTCTGTCGGGAAAAGATTACGTAATATTTAATAGTCGAAATATTTGGAAAAAGGGACTTAAGTTTGAAAGACTTCATAATTTAATTGCAAAATACATGGCGCACTGGGTTTGGTTACGTACATTAGAAATGCCAACATGCACGAATCAACAAACAGAAATACTCCTATGATACATGTGCGCCTTTTTGGAATTCGAAAAAAAGTTGATTGGAATGAAATCGATAAGTCATGGTGGCCCATCGGTCCCTTCCCCTGTTCTTTGGACTTCCAGCGGTAGTGGCCAGTCTTGAAGTTAGCCTTATTCTACTAAACGAGCTGGACGATTGAATGAAGATAGCACAATGTAGGGCCAAATTAATAATCAGGATGCAAACTAAACATAACTTATCTCTTCGATCCGGACTGCACCCAGGCGACAGGGGGCATTAGGACAACCGCCGATCTCACTAGCAGGAGCCATCCCCTTGTGCGCCGGGCGCTCGGTTTGGTCGTACTCAGCTTCCTGTTCGGGGGTCCTCTGCCACCAGCCTGCTTTCTTGGGCTCCTCCGGTGCCTTTTCAGAAGGGTTAGGTACGTAAGGTTTCCAGCATTTGAAGTCTCGGCTCGTATCATATAGTTTAGCATGTACTGTTCACCCCTTGTCGCTAGATGAAATGGCGACAGGCCCCTATCGCTGTCTACGTGGCACCTATCGCCGTTTCATCTAGCGACAGGTGCCTGTCAGCAAGTGAAATGGCGATAGGATGCCATTTTTGCACAAAAAAATTGACTATTTAATTTTGTAATTATTAATTAAAAAATATTATTTAAAAAATTTCTCGATGGGATGGGAGGGTTGAGGAAGAGAACTGAATTGAGATGAGGGCCTACTAGTTAGGTGATAGGGTGCAATGGGTTCAAGTCAGACATATGGGCCACATTTGGGAGTCTCTCACCAAGTATATGATTTTTTAAAATAATATTATTTTAATAAAGATTTACAAAAATAAATAGTCAATTTTTTTAATACAAAAATGGGCTATTTTCACCATTTCAAATGGAGACAGGACCCAATCACCATTTGAAATGGAGATAGTAGCCCTGTCGCCATGGAAACAGTTCTGTCGCTAATTGAATTTGCGACACGAGTCCTGCCGCCAATTCAAATGGTGACAGGGATCCTGTCGCCAATTCAAATGGTGATAGAGAACAATTTAGGAGTTTCAGTCTAACCAAATATATTTGGAATGCCATTTTGTCGGTGCAATAACAAAAATAGCCCCCTTCAGTAGTGCAATAACAAAAGCATTGAAGTGTCATTTTGTAATACAATTGTCTCTTTGCTGAACCAATTTATTTGAGAGTACAGAACGAAATATTAGAAATAGAATGACTAGGGAACAAGGGTGTGGTCAGTTTACGTACGAAAAGGCTATAAGTAGGGTGGTGTGGAGTGTCACGATGCTGACTTCCTCACATGATTACTTGTACACACAACAAGAACAAATAATATCGTAAACACAAGACTAGCATAATGTAAGTTGTACACAAAATAATGTTTACATAACAACACTGATACATCTACTCGCGCGGCCTCTCGGGGCATACCCAATGTGTGGCCCCTGGCCTCATCCGACAGGCCGACTACGAGTGCTAGTACAAGTACGTCAAAGGCTCTGGCGGCTGAGATACCCTACCGCTACGAGTATCCTACACGGATGTCACAATGGGGTGCTGCGTAGGCTGGCTCACTCGGGGCGCACCGTGCAGCTGTAAAGCCCCAACAGAGACCTAGCTGGGACTGCTCTCGCCATGAGTAGGCCCACCAACTTGCCGCCGTAGCGCCCACTCCTCATCGAAGTCGTAGTTTGAGGTCGATGCTACCTTGTGCGACACCATATCCTCGTCTCAAAGGGGTGTACGACCTGTGGAACAGTACGTTATGCATGTAAACAAGATGGAAATGCTGAAATAGCACATTATGCATGTAAACAAGATAGACATACCTAGTCACTATATCACAGCTGACAGCTCCGTGTTGTCCTATCCCGTGTACAGGTGGAACTGAGGACTTGTTAGAAGAAATTGCAGTTAGTAAATAGTGTAGTTCGAAATAAACAAGCCGACATGAGTGTTTCAGGAGTACTTGCGAACTGTGCTGGGGTACTCCTGGCATGGTGCCACGAGGACCCACCTAGCACGTTAGGGTGAGGAGCTGTGGGGCGTGACGAACTTTGGTTTTCCCCGTCCATGCACTGCTAGGTCATGCATGTCCCTCGACCTCCGGCACAATGTAAGCTCTATGCAATGCCTCACACTCTCCATGATCTAGTCCATGGCATCTTTGAGGTCGTGCCCTATCATGACGACATGCTCTGTGATCATCCTGCCATGCACGGAGCTCACCATTGCGTACATCTCCCAATTTAGATCGTTTTGTACACGGAAATAACAAATTAGAAACTAAAAACATGAAAAGTAAATAAGAAGTATGGATCGTTCAATACATATCGTGCGATGGAATGTGGAGTCCGGCTGTGTGGGGTATGTGTTGGTCATTGTGGCCTCATGTCGTGGTGGGTTGTCCATGACCTTGACGCAACAGACCCTTGTCTGAGTGGAGTATCACTCGATGTACTCCTCGTATGTCTGGTGGTCATAGGGAGCATCCTCGTGGACTACGTCATAAGAGGTGTGGAGCCGCTTCTCAATATAAGGGACCAACTTCTCAGCGCAGGAAGTCCGACCAGATACTCCCTTCCTAGTACACCTGTGGAAGGCAAAATAATAAATTTGTAAGTATGCAAGGCAAAGGCTATGATAAAATTAAACGTTAAGTTATCGATGGATGTCCAGCGGCAATGGTACCCCCTAGGGCACTGGGACCTGCTGTCATAGTCCGAACTGGCGCATCATCTAGTGCCCATGGTACTTCTCCACGAAGACATCGTGCACCAAGTGACACCTCGTGAGCCAGTACCTGGAGTCTCGCTGGCATAAGCTCGACAGACCTCGGGGTGCACGTGCGTACACCCAATCAGGAGTGTATGGTGTCTAGATGACACAATCATCCATCAACTGATCAAACATCGCAACGTAGTCTTGGTAGGACACATGCATAGTGATCAGTATGAACGTGACCTGTGGAATAGAACAACAAAACTTGAGCACATGCAAATAAAGAACATTATGAAAAAGACTAAAGTTTCAAAAAAAAACTTACATGTTGGCGACACCACATTGTACCCATGGTCGGGCTATCCACATCATCGTCGGTGGCATACATGGCGATGGTGTAGGCTCCGAGGTCTAGTTGTGGTCGTTCGAAGGACCACAGCTAAAGACGGAGCAGAGCGGGCATCTGAAGAGGACGGAACTATCCTAGACTAGTTGACATGCATTGCACGGGGCACGAGGCGTTGCGCATAGCACTGCTGGGCCTAGGTGTATGACTAGATCTCCTTCATTTCCTTCTTTGCCAACTCCCTTGCGTAGCAGATCATGTGCTTGTCGATGCTGTCACCGTGAGACCTGCAGAAGATGACCTATACAAACAACCACATCAAGTAGGCCTCGAAATGCCTCCTCACTGTGTGGTCTGGTGCGTCCTGTGCCATATGCTGCGAAGGCAGAGGCTCATTACTAAGTTGAACAAAACAATTGAAGTGGAAACACAAGAGTTATAAATACTTACGTAGAATAGGCAGATCCACTTCAGCGTTGTGCCATGCGTACTACTAAACTCCCTGTATGGCGTTGGGCAGCAGATGATGTCACTACTACAAAACAGGCTATAGTAGACGCCCCATCACAGACGGTTCCTTTGGAACCGTCTGTGTTGGGTCAGTCCGGACCTGCGAGTGGCGCGGGCCGACTATCACAGACGGTATTTTGTAGAACCGCTCGTGATAGTCATCTATCACGATAGTTCATTAATAGAACCGTCAGGAATTATCACAAACGGTTCTATTCACAAACCGCTGCGCGATAATCAGACCAATCACGAGCGGTTCTCAATAAGAACCGCTCGTGATAATACACAAATGGTTCTCAATAAGAACCGCTCGTGATAATTAGTTATCACGAGCGGTTCTAATTAAGAACCGTTTGTGATATCTGCTATCCTCTGCCGCACCGCCGCCTCTCGCCAGACTTGCGCTCTGGAGGTTCAGGTCACGAGCGGTTCTTTAATAGAACCGTCATGAATGATCACTGAATGGTTCTATTAAAAACCGTCTGCGATAGGTGCTATCACGAGCATGCCTTAACAAGAACCGTCTCGATTGTTGGGCGGAAACGAAAATTTAAACATAATGGGCGGGCTGCAAACTCGCTTTATATAACCTCCATCTCCTCCTCTGCGGTCTCTCCTCCTCACACTCATACCTCCATCTCCTCCTCTGCTGTTTCTCCTCCTCACACCTTGCGCCCGGCCTCACGCCGAGCTTGTCGCCGGCGGCCTCCTCCAACTCGTCCCGGCCATCGCCACCGGCCTCATCCGATCCATCACCCGGCCTCCTCCACCTCGCCCGACATCGCCGTCACTAGCCACCCACGACCTCGTGCCGCCCTCCTCCACTTGTGCGCCTGCCTCCCACGACCTCACTCTCTCTCCCCCCTTTGCTTTGTGATGTGGATTCTTGAGTCGATGCTACTGTGATGTGGGTGATGCTACTGTGATGTGTGTAGTTCATGTTGAGTTATTTGGTTTGGGCAAAAATATAGATGGTAGATCGCGCACCGTTCGGTAAAATCATCATAACTTTTGCATACGAACTCCGATTGCGATGTTCTTTGGCTCGTTGGAAAGCTAACGAAAAGCTCAATCCGAAAATTCAAGGTCAAATTCACTTCGCGAGGTCTCGAAAAAGTAAAAACCCCAAAAAAGGTCGTTTAGGGCCTCTAAACGGCCTCCGAAGTTTCAGCAGCCGTTTTCGGTTTTTTTTTGCCACAGAAAAGGCTATCACGAGCGGTTCTAAACAAGAACCATCTGTGAAAACTCATCACGATGGTTACGAACAAGAACCGCTCGTGAAAATGTCATCACGCACGGTTTGTAAATTAAACCGTCGGTGATATTCTCGATCACGAGCGGTTTTGATGAAAACCGCTCAGTGATAATAGCCTTCATGCAGCGGTTTCAACAAAAACCGTGCGTGATAGTCTTTATCACGAGCGGTTTTGAACCGCTCAGGATAATTACTGTTATCACAGACCAACAAATATAGGCGGTTGGAAACCGCTGCGTGATGACGGTTCCGAACTGTATGTGATGAGGCTTCCTGTAGTAGTGTGTGACCATGCATGCCACAAACGCATACGGCCATATCTTCCAATATTGAACAAAAGGTGAATTCATTTCTTCAGCTTCAATTTGTTTTAAATGAGAATATGAAGCTACCTAATAATGAAAATATATATTTGTGCAGCTATACAAGGAGGAATGCATCAACACCTAAAGGGTTCAAGTTGGATACATTCTGGAATCCAATTCAGTCTTCAGAGACAACACCGACTTCAAACATGCATAGCTTTCACATACGGAGTTCATTGGAGGTCCACGAGTACTTGATGGAAAGCTTATCTCTTCCTCTTTCTTATAGATCTAGCTCCACATCCAAATTCCTTCTGAGCGCGACGTAATCGCCAAAACAGTCCGGTGCTGATTCTGAATCCGAAACCAACGGTGCTACGCCACTTCCACTTGGGCCCATGGGCCCGGTAACCTTAGGACCGTACTGTTCATGCGAACAGTGCCACCACCCCCTCCCTTCTCCTCTTCCTTCTTCATATAGTGGCCACCACCTTTAGGGTTTGGTGGATTTCGTTTAGTTAAAAGTTAGCTACATTGCAACTTCATGTATTGACCTGTGTTGACTAGACCAACCCTGAATACCGCTTCGGAATCCCACATTATTGTGTACTCAATCCTATTCGCAATTTCAGATTGCTTATTTATCTCGTTCTTGCTTGTTCTTCGATTGCATACAAGAATAGACCTTCGTGGTCAGGTCAATTGTGCTTCTAGCAAGGTCGATAATAATCACGGAGTTGGTTCAGCGATTGTGGGCATATCGGTAGCCAAATCGTGAGAGTCGTCTCCAGCCAAATCGAATTATCCTTCTCATCAAAAGATTGGGACACCCATTGTCGCATCAGCAGCACCCCCTGGAACCTCACGAGGAGGTCCGTGCACCACATCGTATGCTGGCAGGGGGGAAGCTCGTGCATGGCAATCCGGTCAGGAAACTCACATCCTGAAGCGTTGGTGCCATCTCCCCGCACGGAAGATGGAATGTGTTCGGCTTTGGCCTCTAGCTATCAACCAGCGCCGTTAGGAGGGACCAGTCATACGGAAACTGCCTCGACATATGACCACCGCCCTCGATGTCCTGGTCATCCTCCGACGTTGCCTCCACCATCCTCACTAGTAGAAGCAGGCATGCCGCTCTCAACTTGTGTCGAAAGTATTAACAACATATGTGAGTCCACCCCCACAAGTCGGACTAAAATTGAGTACACAAAGGTCACAACTACACGTACCTAGAAACCCAACGTGGGTCGACCCTCTATGCCCTTATGGGCGTGCACAGTCGCAACACGCCAAGCTCAATGGGTGACTCGTCCAGCTAGGAGAGGACGGTAATGAGGCGGCTTCGGTGACCCACGTCAATGGCCAGGTAAAGCAACTCATAGGGCCACTACATAGCATCTCTTGCGGCCGCCATACCTAAAAATTTAATGCTTACATTATTAATAATACGAAACATAGACAAAAAGTAATAAAAAAGCGATATATCAAATTAATTAATTTACTACACCATAAATAATTCAATTACTGAAGTATACACAACTAAAATGATGTACTACATGCCACTACACTACATAGCAATACATTTCATTTAAAAGTATCTAATTAACTCAATTCTTGTACCATAAATAATTTAATTGTATTTGAAAAATAAAACTAAAATTTTGTTGATAATATTTTAGTTAATCTCAAAATATCCTATTTAACTACTATGAAATTTTTATAGAATTTTTGGAGCTATCTTGCTATTTTTCTATTTTAAAAGTATTTTAGCTTTTAAAAATTATTTACTGTGTAAAATTTAAAACCAAATTGTGTTTAGATTATTTTAATTAAGCTTAAAATACCATGTTTAACTACTCTAAAATTTTTATAGAATTTTTAGAGCTATCTTGCTATTTTTCTAGTTTAAAAAGTATTGTCACTTTTCAAAGTTATTTAGTGTATAAAATTTAAAATCAAATTTAAGTTGAGAATATTTTAATGAAGCTCAAAATACCCTACTTAACTACTTTGAATTTTTTATAGAATTTTTAGAGCTATCTTGTTATTTTTCTAGTTTAAAAAGTATTTTCACTTTAAAAATTATTTACTGTGTAAAAATGAAAAACAAAATTTAAGTTGATAATATTTTAATTAGGGTGAAAATACTATATTTAACAACTTTGAAATTTTTATAGAATTTATCGTGCCTTAACTCTTTCCCTTCTATAAATTGCTTGACTTGTCCTAGTTGCTTAGCTGGGATCTCTATGCTATTGCAAGGGATTGGGATCTTTGTATTGAAGTATTCAATACAGATGATCTATAGTACCACGGCAGTAGGAGTGATCCACAGCGCATAGTGTACTGTAGAACACTGTTTATCAACTCACAAAACACTATTTACACAGTGGTTCTCTGCAGTGATGCAGAGGATCTGGATCCTACTGCAAGCATTGTGATTTGCTGTTACATAAACTAATGCCATGTAATATCAAATTCAGGTGGATTTTAAAGGGTTTGACAAAATCATCTGGGAAGTCGCTGAATATAACAAAGGGAAGAGCCCATCAATCACCTTAAAATATTACAGTAAAGATGGAGAGGAAGGTACGATGACGACAAACTTCGATTGATCCATTAACTGTATGGATGCGATAACTTGTCGGGCTTATTTATTTTTTAAACAGGTTACCCATGTGATGTTTCCGTCACTTGCCAGATATTCTCTTCTACCAAGCATGACGCTGAAGCTGGAGATGGAGGCTGTACCTTTGAACAAGGCCACGCCCATCAGTTTAGCACAGCACACCTACTGGAACCTGGCAGGCCACAACCCAGGAGATGTGCTTGCGCATTCTGTCCAGATATGGGGATCTCAGATAACTCCAGTAGATGAAACCTCAATACCAACAGGCGAGTTGATGCCAGCGAGCGGCACGCCCTTTGATTTCCTGACCGAGAGCGAGATTTGGCAGCAGGATCGATCAAGTCCCTGGTGGTTACGATCGTAACTATGTGCTTGACTGCGGTGAAGTGAAGTCAGGCGTGCGGCGTGCGGCGAAAGTGACAGACCCTTCAAGCTTGAGAGTCCACGATATTTGGGCAGATGCTCCTGGAGTGCAGTTCTACACTGGACATTTCCTTGATGGCGTTGTGGGCAAAGGAGGCGCAGTCTACGGAAAGCATGGTGGCCTCTGCCTCGAGACGCAAGGTTTCCCAAACGCCGTCAACCAACCTAATTTTCCATCAGTGGTCGTTCACCCTGGTGAGAAGTACATGCATACAATGCTGTTTGAGTTCTCTACGAAGTGATCCAGCTTGTGTAGATATACGTCCTTTTTCTTGGGCCTTTTCTTTTTTCTTGTCTTTAGTTATGAACTACGATGCAGCAGTAGTAATATTGATTTCTGAAAGGGTTAGATAACAGAATGTAACACAATTAGGGGGAAAGGTGCAAATCCTGCACAAAAAGAGATTCCATGTGACTGCTAACTGTTGTGAATTTGGGACAGCTTATTCAGAATTAGCAATTCTAGCATGGAGTAGGTTCACCTCTCATGTTTCGTTACGAAGGATTGACGATGGTAAGAAAAGACCCAGAAACTGAAACATTTTGTTTAAGCATAAAACTAATATATTTGGCTAATGCCTATAATACCTATATTTCTGGAATCGTCTAACATGCATCAAGATGCAACTGTTCCATAGTTGGCCTTTTCTCATGTATTCGACGACTCCCTCTTACGCCACTGGAGCTGAGCCAGGCTTTCACTGGAATCATCAGTAAGTCCAAACGTGCCCTTTCCCCAGAGTTATTTCATCTTGTCACACCAAAAGGACGAATTGGGCATTTCAGTTGGTATAATTGGGCATTTCAGTTGGTAGATGATAATCGATTTTTTGGTGATTTGCATGCTGCGTTAGTGAAACCTCGTTGCACAACGTCAAAAGAAAAAAAAAACTTGTTGCAATATTGGGCCATCCTATTGGAGAAAAACCATAGTTGATAATCCAGCTTAAATGACAGTTCGAGAGAAGTCATATTTTAGATCCACTTCAGGAGATGTCTTTATTAGTATGTCAGTGGCACTGTCCAGTCTGCAGAAGAGAAATCTGATTCTAGTGATACTGTAGGTGCACCACTTCAGCTCAATTTCAGCAAATTACTTTGTTGAAGAAGCATTTAATCTTATTCTAAAGCAGCAGGATAGGCATATGGGCTACTTTGATTATCGAAATTCGAAACACCAGCAGTCATATGGAGAGAAGTTGAAAAAAAATCATAGATATAATTTTCACATGTCTACATCACAAATTCACAATTAATTCCCAAATGGCCACCAAGAAAGAATGTCCTTCCTTTCAGCACATCAAATCCCAGAATGCTCATGTACTGCTTGCTACAAGACTCGTTACAGATAGACATGCCATGATGCCACGACACTCTTTAGCACTGATGAACAAAAGGCGAAGAAAGATAGAATGAATCAATGAACATGCATACACAGATACACTGACACACATATCTCCAGACTCCAGATCTGATACGAAATGCAGCATTAATGCATTACACCCTTTACTTAACCTCTGCGTATGCATGCCTAGTCTTGAGGCAGAGAATCCCCATCTTCCCCCAAATGCCGGTACCGGACCCTGGCGGCCAGCTCGCCGCGGCCGCTGACGGCGGCCTCCGCCACCTCCGACGACGAGCACATGCTGGGCAGGAACGCCCCGCTGCCTCCACCCTTCTTCCACGCGGACCGTGCCTTGCTCCTGGGACTTCCTCCATTGGCGGCAGCCTTGTTGCTCTTTTTGCCATGGCCATGGCTGGCGACCTCCATCCTCCTGAAGTACTCGATCTCCCGGCACACCAGCGAGCCTACGGTGCCCTGTGCGCCGACTTCCACCGGCGCCGACGCCGCCATGCTGGCCGGAAGCGCAGCAATGCTCGGCAGTATACCGTGGGTGCTGTGGCTACTGCTCCTAGCTATCAGCAAGGAGATCTGAGCAGATAATATGCCGTGTGGCGTGGGCCGTGTGGCCGTCTGAAGCTTACAAGTTACGGAGTACAACGCAAGCTCTTTTACCGTACATTGATTTCAGTACGGTCATTTCATTCTTTTTTATTTAATAAATGCGCCGGTATAATTCGTAAGGGTACAATAGAAGTGCAATATGGGATCCCATTGGTCCACCTTAGTTAATTCAATGACCTACGTTAGTTAAGATTTAGTTATACTATACCTAGTAAAATGCACCGGTATAATTCTTAGTAGTACAATAGTAATTGCAATATGGGGATCCCATGGGTCTACCTCAGTAACGACCTAGTAAATGGAGTGCGAGAGCTCAGTCCCCCCGCCACATTTCACCTTATGGTTCGAGGATGAGGGGGCGGTGGCCTGACGAGGGCGGCGGCATGACAAGCGTGGCCCCGACGTTGTTTCCCGCCGTCGGAGCTACACTAGCCAGTGGTGTTGGTGCCTGCGTCCTCTATGGCATGGCCACCAAGTGCCATCTGCGGGAGGCGCTTTATCGATGGACATCTTCGGCAGGATCCCGTAGCGCGATGACATCGAATCTAAGGTGGATAAGGTGGAGGAGAGGAGCAACAGGGACGCCAAGAGAGGAGACTCTTTGATCCAATAGCAAGAGGGCCCATGGCTGCGAGTGAGGAGGAGACAGCGTAGTGACATTAGGAAATGGATGGGGGGGTGGATCGGCGGTGTAAGGAGCGTGGCGGGGGCCAATCTTGTTTTGAGGAGCTTGGCGGTGCGACATGGTGCAATGAGGAGTCGATCATGGCCGCATGGTAACTTGGGGTTTGTGGCATCCTCCGATCGGTGGATTGAGGATCATGATGCACATGCAGTAGTGCATGGTAGCAAAGCGACACATTGAGGGCCTGGAGTTGTCCCTTTGCACGAGTACATCCGTCAACCTTGGTGCCCAGGAGTTCTGTAGCTCAACCTACACCTCGTCGACATCTACATCAACCTCTTCACCTACTTGGTGCCGATCGTCATCTCTCTCCCCCTCGGTTGTTCACATCTCTCTACTCTGTTTTTCCTATCAGCATTAGTGGTGTCTTACAGACTTTTTTGTTGTGTTGTGTGATGTGAGCAATGATATGACATGTTTGCATGAAATTTGGTACTGCTATTAAGTCCAGAGAAGAATGGCATCCAACTTGTCATTTCAACTAGAACATAACCCAATAGGTTATTTGGTTTGTTCAATTTATCTTTTTTTTTCCTTTATTACATGTGCCATGTGATACACATATGATAAAAGTTCACTGAATTAGATAAACTTTTGATGCCTTAAATTAGAAGTTCTGATGTAGAATATATTGAGCGGAATAAAGTAGTTTACTACCACTCAATGGGCAGCCAAGGTTTCATGTGCTACCAACACTACCCACTAGTGTACATTATGTGACCTTATCTCATCATCAAAGTTGTTATAGTTTTTCTTTCTTTATAATTTTTCCTTATATTTTTCCTACCTCTTATTGTGAAATATGCATAAGGTTTGTAAATAGAATATAATGTTAGTTATTTTCGGGGTGAACAATGCTCTTCCAGCCTTACTACCTTAGTCTTTCGGTCATGTGAGGTTGATGGATTGATGTTATCATGACGATGTTGCACATCACGTAGCATATTAAGATGCTTGAAATAATTTTGTCGACTCTCAAGTCGCCGCTCTTACAAAATGAAAAGAGAAAAATGGCAGAGAGTTCTTAGGAGAGAATGTGGCTGCTCTTTATTGCTATGAACTGGCTATTACAAGGGGTGCCTTCGACAAGGCGGTGAACTAATCCTAATTACACTGAGCGTAATGCTTGCTATGCAATCTAATCGTTTGTTAATCTTCCGAATTGGATTTGATTTCTCCTTCTGCCGCTTGCTCTTTTACTGTACATTGATTTCAGTACGGTCATTTCATTCTTTTTTATTTAATAAATGCACCGGTATAATTCGTTAGGGTACAAATATGGGGATCCCATGGGTCCACCTCAGTTAATTCAATGACCTATGTTAGTTAGGATGTAGTTATACTATACCTAGTAAAATGCACCGGTATAATTCTTAGTGGTACAATAGTAATTGCAATATGGGGATCCCATGGGTCTACCTCAGTTACAACCTAGTAAATGGAGTGCGAGAGCTGAGTGCCCCCCCTCCTTGTCACATTTCACCTTATGGTTCGAGGATCGGGGGGGTGGCCTGACGAGGGCGACGGCATGACAAGCGTGGCCCCGACGTTGTTTCCTGTTGCCGGAGCTGCACTAGCCAGTGGTGCTAGTGCCTGCGTCCTCTGTGGCATGGCCGCCAGGTGCCATTTGCAGGAGGCGATTTATCGATGGACATCTTCGGCGGGATCCCGTGGCGCGATGACATTAAATCTAGGGTGGAGGAGAGGAGCAATAGGGACGCCAAGAGAGGAGACTCTTTGATCCAATAGCAAGAGGGCCCATAGCTGCGAGAGAGGAGGAGACAGCGTAGCGACATTGGAAAATGGAGGGGGGGGTGGATCGGTGGTGTAAGGAGCATGGCGGGGGCCAATCTTGTTTTGAGAAGCTTGGCGGTGCGGCACGGTGCACTGAGGAATCGATGATGGCAGCATGGTGACTTGGGGTTTGTGGCATCCTCTGATCGGTGGATTGAGGACCGTGATGCACATGTAGTAGTGCATGGCAGCAGAGTGACACATTGAGGGCCTGGAGTTGTCCCTTTGCGTTGGTACATCCTCAACTTTGGTGCCAGGAGTTCTGTAGCTCAACCTACACCTCGTCAACATCTTCATTAACCTCTTCACCTACTTGGTGCCGATCGTCATCTCTCTCCCCTGGTTGTTCACATCTCTCTACTTTGTTTTTCCTATCAGCATTGGTGGTGTCTTACAGACTTTTTTGTTGTGTTGTGTGATGTGAGCAATGATATGACATGTTTGCATGAAATTTGGTACTGCTATTTAAGTCCAGAGAAGAATGGCATCCAACTTGTCATTTCAACTAGAACATAACTGTCGGTGTTTTAGAACTGAACTTACGTAAAGATTGTTTGATTCGGGGGTTCCTCTAGGCCCAAAATCACACAGAGATAGAGACACGGGGATTTTTATACAAATTCGAGCCTTCTCTTGGGAGAATAACAACCCTACTGCTGTGTGTATGTATTGGATATGTTGGATTACAAGATGGAGCCAAAGACTAGAGTATTGTGCTTCTAATTGTTGTCTCTGATTGCCTCTCCATCTCTCCCTGATTGTCCTGATGATTCCACCTTTTATATAGTCCTCGAAGCGCACCGTTGCATCTCCAATCTAAAGGCCGCCTTAACGTTTTAGATTTTGGAGCCGTTACAGGAGGTTATTGTGGGAGTAGTAACGTTCCCACATTGCCAGGCAGTTATCACCATAACTGGGAGTTTAAATCGTGCTATTATTCTAGAGAATAACAGCGTAATTGATTGCTCATATCCTTGGATACGGCACAGAAGATTCTCTGATCGACTAGGCCCACATATCTGTGAGCCCTATTGATTAGGGACTGATCATAGAAGAATTTACGACCAGGTGGTGGTCGAAGAAGATCTTACAACCACAGACTGATCGTAGCAGGACTTACGATCATGGGATAGTCGTAGAAGGACTTACGACTATGGGATAGTCGTAGGAGGACTTACGATTACTAGCTGGTCGTAGAAGAACTTACGACCTTGAGCTTCTCCCTTATGACTATTAAGGGGTATACTCAAGAGTTACATGACATCATTATTATCTATAATATGAATTATAGATAAATGATTAAATGAGGATTATTATATCCTCGTCATCTAACCCCCCCTTCAAGCGAAAATAACATACTTGGGAAAGGAGTAGTAGATGATCTTACGACCAGTAAGTGGTCGTAAAGAAATAGTCGAAGGAAGAACTCTTCGATTGGTGTTTCTTTTGACCAGAAATTTGCTTGGTCAAGAAAGTTGTGGAATAATCTTGCAACTTACAAGGTGATCGTAGGAAATCTTGTGAACACCGAATGGTCGCAGTACCGTGGTCGAAAGTAAAATCTTTCTGATTGCTGTTGTATTTGACCAGAAAAAGACTTGGTCAAGAAGGTAATTTCGCTTGAGGTGTAAAGACTGACTCGGTTTTCTTGAGCAGACAAATTTAAGAATCCAAATCGACTCTCACAGACCTGTCTGTTGGAGCAGTTTCCAAAGCGGTGGCAACCGTTGGGTCGCCACGTCTTTAACTCGAGTGTGCGGTTATAAATATTCACCGTGGATGAGACTAAGGTCTTTTACTTTCCCCCAAATCACTCATACTATTCAAACTTTTGAGTTCTTCGCCGCCGACTAAATAGAACTTCCTCCCGAAATCTTCCCAACTCCAAGTCTCCGATTCCTGAGAGAGATGGCCAGAGCCGCTTCCCAGTGGGCCAAATCGGAGATGGACGCGACCAAGATTAAGGCTTTGGTCGCCGCCGAGAAGATCCCGAAGAGGAAGTTCGTGAAGTGGATCGAGGCTACGGGGCAGCATTGGCCGTCGGGTGAGATTGGGCAAATCCCTATCTTCCAGGCGTTCTGTGAGTGTGGCCTTCAATTGCTTGCTCATCCTTTCCTCACACTTGTACTCGAACACTTCGATGTGGAGTTGGTGAACCTTGTTCCCAACTCCATTACGATGTTGGGAGTGTTCGCGTATTTGTGCGAGGCCTACCTGGGGATTCCGGCCGACTCGGAGTTGTTCCAGTACTTTTATGGAATGACCAGACTGTCTGGAGTCGTCGGTAGCTATAGTCTGAAGCTTCATGACAGGAAGTCGAAGGAGTATATTCAGATGTTTACCCAGTCATCGTGGCCGGGGTGAAAGAAGAGGTGGTTCTATTGGGAGATAACCAATGAGGATAGCCTCTCCTTCACTGGGAAGCCGGCCGAGAAGATCTCTTCCTAGGATTCGACTCCCAAGGATCTTGGTCGGATCGCCCCCTTTATTCAAGCCATTGCAGACTTGAAGGAAGAGGGGCTTACCAGATGGCACGTAGCGAAGGATTTCATCACGTATCACTTAAGTTCTTTGAAGAAGAGGGCTCATCTGATGTGGAGGTACTCGGGGCCGCAAGACCCGACCAGGGACTACGAGGAGGGTAAGTAAACTTTTGATTTTAGCCTTCTTTCTGTAGATTTTGAATTTGGCTTATTGAAAGTTTTCTTATCCCCACAGACCTCTCACAAGAGGAGATTAACGCTCAGGTCAAGCTTATCTATGAGAAACCGCCAGCCCATGTAGTGGCACCTCCAATCCTGGCTGACCTGTCCCTAGAGGACAAGGTGGAGCGCCTAAAGGTAATCAAGAACTGATTTTGTCTTTAAGACTTCGTAGTCGTAGAAGAACGTACGACTGGATACTGGTCGTAGAAAAGCTTACAATCAGGTACTGGTCATAGAAAAGCTTATGACCAGGGGTTGTCGCAAAAAATCTTACGACATGGAGATGGTCGTAGAAAAACTTACGACTGACTTGTAATATCTTCTCTTTCTGATCTCTGTAGAAAGTAGACATGGAGAACCGTTGGGACGACGAAGAAGTCGAACTAATGGTCGTTGGTGCTGCTGTTGAGCAAGCAGATGCTCCTCAGACCAAGAGGAGGAAGCTCGTGCAAGTCGTCGACAAGGATGGCACAAGTTCGAGCTCTGCTACTTCGTGTACACCTTTTTCTAAATATGTGGCGGAAATAGCTGCGGCAGAGGAAGCAATTGCGGTACGAGTAGCTGAAGTATTCAAACATAAAGTCCCTAAGACCAAGGTACCCTTCTACTATGACAATAAAATCTTGGCAGTTTCTGCCTCTCGCGGCTTTATCAAGTGACTAGAAAAGGAGAGCCAGAAGAGTTTCATGTCTTTTGTGAAGGAAACTACTGCACCAGCAGTACCCGTGGTCGAGGGTAGTGCTGCCCTCGAGGTGGTCGAGACTGGTCTCGACCATCCAGAGAGCGAAGAGGCTCAAGGAGCGATGATACTCGTTCAAGACCTACGACCAGACGTGGTCGTGGCCGTTTCTCAACTCGAGTCTCAACCAGACGTGGTTGAGAAAAAGTCGAAGAAATCTTCCCTAGGGAAGGCTTCTTCTAAGTTAAAGATTAAGTCCAGCACTCAAAGGTATGTAAGGAGACAAAAATGTAAGAACAATATTTACCTTTTGCTTTTTATCACCTTATGTGCTTTCCTTTTTATGATCTTAGTCCGGCTCCTCTCACCATCAAGGATGTTCCTATCAAGGAACCCATTGTTGTTTCTCCGGCAACCAGAGAAATAATAGTGGCGGTGGTCGAAGGGTCGTCCACTGTCCGAGTGGTGGAGGATGTCGTTGGTGCTAAAGTGCCTACGACCACAGGAATGGTCGAAGAGGTCGAAGCGAAGACGGCGTCTGGTGCTGCATAAGCATTAGGCCAGGGCAATGGATTGTCAGGCCATCGCGCCGAGAAGGAAGCCATTGCAGATGTTCCTCCTGGTCCTCAAGGGGTAAATGGTGTTGCCAAATCAGAGGATAAAGAATATGCCAACTTCGCCTCTAAGTTCTTCGGACCGTCTTCCGCTGTGGGATCTTCTGATCTTAGACCTCGTGCTTGTGTCCCTCACCCTAAAAATATTCCCGACGGAGGGGATGTTTTTGATGACACGCGTCTCCAAGATGTGTGGTGGGACCGAGTCTGAGAGATTGATGAATTGAAGAACCCCACAAGGGTAGTGTCTTCGTTTGCACGAACGACAATGAATGTAAGTACCTGTTGGTCGGTATTTGCACTCATATCTTTTCTCACTTCTAATTGTCTTTCTTTATGCAGAAAGCATTAGAGCAAATTGTTACTGTTGTTGAATACAACAGGCAACTTGTCCAACTGCGACAAGAAAAAGTGGAACTCTGCGAACAGGCAGAGAGATGGTAAGTAATTGCTTTTCGAAGTCTTTTATGTTTCGACCTCTTACACAGTACTTGTAGGGGTTGTCGTAGAAGATCTTACGACTAGGTGCTGGTCTTAGGAATACTTACGACTAGGCTTTGGTCATAGAAGAACTTACGACCACTGTATTGTCGTAGAAAGACTTACGACTAGATTTTGGTTATAGAAGAACTTACGACCACTTGTTTTGTATTGACATCTACTCTTTCCCTTTGTAGGTTCAAGAGCGACGAGAAGACTTTAGCTGAGCTGATTCTCTCGACTATGAGAAAGCCGAGACGAAAAAGCTAAGTGACAAGAATGAAAACCTCCTGAATAAGCTTCAGGAGGCAAACTCTGCAATCCAAAGGTTGCAGGGACGATTGAACGGTAAGTGCTGAACTTAAGACCGTTTAGGACCTTCTTTTCTTTTTTTGACTTTTATTCCTTTTCAGAAAAAGACCAAGAGGTCCAAACATGGGAGCAGCGCTACATAAAGGAAACTGCTGTTGGGTCGCGGGGTAGGCTACGATAGCCTACAAACAAAAATTTCTACCACGCAAACCAGGAAGCCAAGCAAGTAGATGATCACAGGTCGTTACCACCAGACACGCAGAGCAACGGAAGAAGGGTTGGAACAGCCTGGTCCAACATATAACGCGTCGATGTAGTGGTCGTAGTCGATCGTCCAATGTCCAGCGTCCTCACGAGTCAATCGTCTCCTCCAGCAACCTCTGTAGTTCCTCGTGAAGATCGTGGATCGTCCTCAAGTGCAACAATCGTAGTAGCACCTCTACGGTATCCACACGTCCAGGGAAGGAATAACCATACGCCAGTGTGCTAGCACCAAGTCGCACGACAGAGCTCTCAGGAAGATAGCGGCTAGGGTTTCGGTGGTGATTCTCTTGTCCCGTACCTCCCCACAGCCTCATGCATCTCCTTATATAGTGCTCATGACGGATCCTATCCGAACACGTTTGACGAATCGTATTCGTACTGGTTTGTTCCAACCCGTTAAGTGTGTGACTCAGTAGGTTCATGCGTAGTTCGGTTGTGACTCGGAAATCCTTTCCGATCACGGGTCGTAGCTGTAATACCCCAAATATCAATTTGAGAAAATATTATCCGGGAGAGGGAAATTTATTCAATATCGATTGTAACAAAGTTTAGAGATGGAATTAAGTTCAAAATTTAGAATTTTAGGAAAGGAAGGGGCCGCTAACCCATATTCGAGAGGAGAGGAGCCGGCCATAGTGGCCCAAGGCCCATGAGTGGGCTGGCAGCCCATTAGAAGGCAAGGGATGGGAGGGGATCAAACCCTAGCCACTCCTTGCTACAGTAGCCACCGCGCTACAGTAGCAGCATGCTACAGTGCTCTGCCTCCTTCTGCTCCTCCTCTCCCCGGCGCCACCCTCCCTACTGCCGGCCATCGGGAAGAAGAAAGGAGAAGGGTCTAGGAGAGCAGCTTCTTCGATGATAGATCATCGTCTTCCCGCAGATCTTCAAGGGTAACGAAGTGCTTTCCCCACTGTTTGTTGATGATTAGAGGCGAATTCGATTAATTGGGTTGGATCGTTTTGCTGCTGGTAGATGTTCAATTCTGTCCGGTATCTTGCGGGGTCGATTTTGGGTTCTTAGAGGCCGAATTGGGGATGCCCATCTCATAGAGATATCTAGATAATATTTTTATCTTTTCGTGGCCGCCAAGAACACCTAATTCCAACATATGGATCAAAAGTTATGATAGTTTCATTCCTTCTGTCCAGAATTCTAACATGATTGATCTATTAATTTGTCTTTTAAGATATGTTTATGTTAAAGGAAACTTCAGGGTTTTCACCCAACTAGGTTATTTTAGAATTTTTCATAACCTTTCCAGAATGATAAAGAACGCCCTAATCGGAGTTGTAGAACAAAAGTTGTGATCTGTTCTTTACTACTGTCCGTTTCATCTGGGCAGAATCTGTTTTTTAAGTTCATCTGCCTATAGTATATTGATTTTGGCCGAATTGGGTTATCTCACCAACTAGGTTTTCATAGATATGTTCATTAAGTTTCCATAGGATCTAGGCTCACCTCGTTTAGAGTCGCAGATCGTTAGATATGAGTGATTCCGTGCTGCTGTCCAGAATCAGTTCCATAATTGTATCGTCTGTTTTCAGATTAGTTCTAATTAGTTAATTGTGGGTTGTCGGGAAGGTGTTGTAGAACGTTAATGGAAGTGTCCTGTTATATGTTGTTCTTATTTCGAGTATATATTGTGTAGGAGGAGAGGCTTCAGGTTTATGAGCACCGCCATTGCCTACTAACGCGTCGCATCGCGGAAGGCAAGTACTTTGATGTTCTGATAATTAGAAAATGTTGAATGCTTGATGTTGATATTGTGTTTTTCTAAGATCCATGATAATATTTAATGTTCATGTTCCTTCCATATGTGTTATCTCCATGATTAGAGAGTATGTCTTTTCAATATACATATTGCATTCCATGCATCCATTATTCATGTTTTATCCACGGGAGTGGATTAAAAAGACCCATCAATTCCAGTATGAGCACGTAAAACCCACCATTCCAATGTGGGCAGATTAGGACACCCATATGAAACGTTCTTCATACGGGACTTGGATCCCCATATTTTGTTAAATGTGGGCGTAGGTGAACACCGACGGGTGTGTCACTAGCAATACCGGTATATGCATGTGTGTAGTCCCTTCATTTCATTCAATCCATTCATTCCATTCATTCAAATATTCGTTCTGTGATTTATTCATATTCTTCAATGATGTTGGCTTGATCATGTTTGTTGTATGTCCCATTTATTCACTATACTTGCTGAGTCTCGGACTCATTCTTGCGTTGTTTGTTTATTTTAGGTGATTATTGATGTTGGCTCTATTACGAGGGAGTAGACACGCACTACTCATTCACTTCACCCTATTCAAGTCCAAGATTATGATTTAGTTTTATCTTTCATTCGTTATTGATGAACTGTAATAAATAAATTTAGATGATGAATGATACCTATTGCTATGTTATGGTTAATTCAGTAATAGTTGTGATCTTTGATTATTCCTTCGATAGTTATTGCTTAGATTCGGACTATATTCATGACATGGTCCTATTGAATATTGATCTCTTTTTGTCATTAGATGAGAAGGTGTTCTAATTTTTCCGCATTATGGTTGTATGTTAGATTATATAGGTGACATCTTGGCTTCCGAATAGCCAGGGTGTTACAGTAGCGGCTCCTAGCAGAACATAACGATTTCTGAATACACACAAATTATATCGGACGAACCTTAATGTAATATGATCTACGACCAGGTCCTCATCACTTACGACCAGGTCATATCTTTATACGACCAGTTCGTATTTGGTCACGACCAGTTCGTAACTCTTTACGACCAGGTTACGACCACTCTGTGATTACGTTCGACCAGTCTACGACCAGCTCGTATATCCATACGACCAGTCCGTAACTGTTCGAATTGAGCGACCTACTCGTGTATACTCCCTTTGCCTCACGATGTTTGATTGAACTCCAGGTGAGATGTTGTGTCATCCATGGACTGTTGAATACTTTCTCGATCGAGTGTCGGATAACTTCACGTGGTTGAACACTTCGACTACTAGTGGCATGGCCATGCACTTTCTTTATCTGATCACAACGAGGAGCCCAGAGACATCTCTCCTGCTATGTTAGGAGGGGCAAATCCCATATCCGACCAGTCACATTCCTCTCCATATTTCACAGCATACCCGAAAGCTACCTTTATAACTACCCAGTTACGGTGTAGTGTTTGGCAACCCCTAAGAGTGCTATTACACATGTAGGAAACCATGCTGATATCAGGTCTAAGGATTATACATCATCATTGCTTGAGACCAACTAACGACACATAGAATCATAACAATCTCAATAGTATCTCAAGGTGGGTCTTATTCAACACCATGTTCTCTAACATGTGTCCATATTATTGGTTTGATATCCCCAAAGTACTAAGTCAAGAGAGGTTCCATATCCCCATCGTGTGGTTAGCATGCAAAAGTTCTTGGATCAATGGCGCAAGTAATTCGGTCCTTGTTGACTCGGGCATCATTCCAGTCACACCAAACAATCACACCAACATACCAATATGCCCAAGTCTAAAACAATTTTATTTTCAGTTTTAGATTTACAAAGTAACAAAGCACAAAGTGCTGGACATATGGTAATAAATAGATTTGTGTGATCAAAGTTATCGACTAAGTCGATAACCGCCCAATGCTACCGGTATCTATGCATGGCTAAGCATTAACACTCGTAAACTACTAAGTGACAAGAGCTCATCCAACGAACTCTAATCACAGCAACATAACCTAGGCTCAGGTAGTAGAGGATAAACATTTACCTACAGATTATGCAACTAGAGGATCAACTAAACCAACATTAATTTAACAACAAAATAGAGCATGCAATACATATAGTTGTAAACAAGATATTTAGACTTTGAAATTAATGGGATTAGTATGATCAAACTGCTTGCCTTGTTGGAGATACTCAATATTCTGCAGAGGATTACTTTCGCAATCAACGGACTCGTCGGCACCTAACGAAAAGAATCGATAAGAACGAAGAACACCGAAAAGACTCAAAAACCAACTTCCACCAAAAGCTCTGAAATTTTTACACTAGGAAGAGAATGATTTTTAAGGAATTTAGAAATGAGAACCAATTGATTTGGATTCTCAATGCAAAAGCTATCGCCAAAATAAATCTGCCTACTGAAAATTGTTTGAAAAATTCACTAGCATTATTCATCCAAAATTAAATTTTTGGCACAAATTTCCAGAGAGGTGTTGCACCTGAAATTTTTAAGGTAAATAAAGCACCACATAAGATGAACAACACAATTTGATTCACCTCATTTGGAGCTAGGATGCATTTTCTATGATTTTTCAAAGACATAAAAAGTGCACAAGTTAAATTCAATTACAAAACTTTTAAAAATAGTAGCATGCCTAAAACCTATTTTACAAATAATCTTACTAATAGAGGAAACCAACAAAGTTGATTTCACTCAAAAAGGAGCTACAGAGAAATACTTATGCATTTTTCAATTTAAATGAATTTTTAATGCAACAATTAAAGCTAAACTAATTTTAAATCTATTAACAGATTTTGCTGGAGCAAAACTAAGCTTACAACCATTTTTAAATTAAAGCTTAGTTAAACCAGAACTAACAAAATTTGAATCAACCGAAAAGGAGTTAAAATGAAATAGTTATGCAATTTTAAAGTTTAATACAATTTTCAATTAACAAATAACTCTTACCGGGCTTTTGAAAAGAAATAACTCGAAGGAAACATGCGGCAAAACCCGGGCCGTTGATTTGCCATCCTACGCCCACGCCAAGACAAGCACAATACAGACGCACACAGACGGAGATGACAACACACCGATAGATCAAGATCTAACGGTCCACATTGATCGAAGTTCGGACGGTCCGAACGTTCAAATGAATATGGGCCGTCGATCTGAGAATAAAGAGCTGAGATTGAAGGGAGGTTCGGATGGTCCGAACGTTCACGCAATCTCAGCCATTGATGAAGAATCGGACGGCCAATGCTACGGGGAGGTCCAGGGGTCCGAAGGTCGCGCAGATCTCAACCGTAGATCTTGAAATGGACGGCTGACGTTCGGTGGTCCGAACGTTCACAGTGATCTAGATCGTTGTATCTAGATCGGACGGTGAAGGTTCAATGGTCCGAACGTCACCCAGATCTGGGCCGTTGATATTGAATCCAACAGCTCACATTGATGGAAGCACACGCACGCGTAGAGTGTGCTTTTAAAAGTGCGGGGCCCACTGTCAGTGGCTATTAGAGCCACGCACAGCGTTTAAAGCGCACGGGGGCGGTTTAAAGGTGCGGGGCGACTTGCCAGAAACTCCTGAGCTCACCTCCGATAGCCATTAATTACTAAGCACTGATTAAACACTGATTAACCGATGATTAGCACATTAATGAACAAGATTAATGTCTTAACGACAACAATATTCTTTGCTGCGTCCCGACAACGAAGGCGGTCGGATCCAAGGCTTATTCTTGGCGATTGCCACGGCGGTGCAAGCCAAGAGCACCACTGGGACCGCAATAGCACAGTGCACACGCCGGTACCACTCTCGATGGTGGCGGCGGCCTAAAACACTGGCGAGCCGGAGAGGAGCGACGGCGCACACACGGCCAAAGGGCGAAAAGCAAGAGAAAGCTCTGCATTGTTCAAGTAAGCGAGTGCCACAGCTTCTAGGGGCTAATTAGAAGCTACCTTGGCACAGGAGATCTTCAAAGAAGGTCGGAGCAGCTCTGGCGATGAGGAGCAGCGCCGGCACCGAAGAAGAAGAAGTGAAGATGGCGGCCTGAGCAAAAACAACACCAAAGGAAGGTAAGGTTAGCTCCACAATGGCTCACAAAGGGTCCATGAGCATTTAATTGAAGAATGGAGCACTTACCGGAGATGAGGTGTCACGACCCGGCTCAGGGCGCCCCCGGGAGGTCCAAAAAGGAACCCCCAGGACGTCCCGAGAGGTCCCTCAGGACCTCCTAGGAGGTCCGTAAAGGACTTCCCAAGACGTCCCGAGAGGACATCCCGGTAGGACCTCCAAACCTCCCGAGAGGTCCAATAGACCACCCGGAGGTCTGGGGTCCCGACCCGAGGAGGTCGTTGGACCTCAGACCTCCCCAAGCTCCACGCGCTACTCGAGGGAGGTCTGAGAGGAACCAACCCGAGGAGGTCGTGGGGCTTGAGGACAAGCCTAAAGTCCACTACGATCCAAACTGGTCCCCAAGGATCATCGACCAGTTCTCACAGCAAGCAAGTGACAGCAAAACATCCACAACTTTATTAACAACAAAAGGAGGCTTGATTACAAGGGTTGCTTACAGGCTCCAGCAACCAAGAGCACACAAACACAGCAGAAAACAAAAGACATTGTCCACCCATTACACCACAGGTGACTGGCTGGAGGGCGCGGCCTAATTGAGTTGATCGTCTTCATCATCATAGGAGTCTTCATCTGCTCAATTCATGAATCAAGAAAGAGTGAGAACAGCAACCGTGCTCGCAAGTTACACCCGTCAATTAACAGAATGACATGCATAGGGATATATCAAGGGAAAGCATATTAAGGTTGATTTGCATAAAGCCAATTTTAGTTCAAATACAAGTAGTAAGTTTCAAGGCAGGTTACAATAGTTAAAATCCATTTTCAGTTGGATAGCATTCATCATCAAGATGGTGAAGGATACCCTCCTGTCACATGGCTTCCCGCCCAAACCCGATTTGGTTAAACCACCAAATCCAATTTCATAATTCCTTTGAAAACCAAAACTAAGAGCTAACTTTGAATGACATTGCCAGCATGTCCATGACCGTGGACACGGCTATTCGAATAGATTTACACTCTACAGAGGTTGCACACTTTACCCACACGACATGAATTCTCTAGTTTGCTTAGCATTCGTCGATACCACCTCACACTTCCTTTGGTGAGAGGTCTAGAGCACATGACAAGACCTTTACAATGCATTGCTCCAACCCAGTCCACCCCCATTAAGGTTTCGCAGATCCCCCCTTTGGATAGAAACCTGCCGGGTTAATGGGGTGCCCCCTTATAATACCCCAAAAATTAAATCGGGAGAGAATAAATAAATCGGGAGAGAATAATTAAATTGGGAGAATGTTTCTTTTAGCAAAGCGTTTGAACAGGAGAAAGAGGGGGTTTTAATGTAATACTCCGATTTATTCTATGAAAGAAAGCGTTCAAAAGAGAAATTAGACATAAAAAAGGGGGGTTTCTGCAGTTCTTCGGCAACTTGGGCCTCGGGCCTTAGCCCAGGAGGCCCATGAGGGGCCGGCCACCAACAAAAGGAAGGGGGAAACCCTAGACGCACTGTAGCTATAGTACCACCACCACCACCACTGTAGCATGACTACTGTAGCACGCCCCTCTCCTCCATGGTGGTGCCTCCCTTCCTCGCCGTCGGTGCTCCCTACTGCTGATCATGAAGAAGAGGAAGAGGAGGAAGAAGAGAGGAAGGGGAGAGATCGTAGGCTGGTGATCATCGTTATTCTCAGCAGGCCCTTCATCGTGTCGCCAAGAACGCCCAAATCCGATTAACGGTTAGAAAGTTATGAATTGTTTAGTGCCGCTGTCCTGTTAATCTGTCAACATCCTGACAGTCTGTAGAAATCTGAGTTAATCTATTAGTTAAAGACGAAATAAGAGGATCTCGTTATAATTAAAAAGATGGGTAATTTCCTCACCTTTCCAGAAAGCTAAAGAACGTAAGAATTGGACTTTCGTAGCAAAAGTTATGATAATTTTAGTGTACTGTCCAGAGAACCCGACGTGATAATTGATGTTCTGTAGATTGGCTTGGTAGGGGCAGTAAATGGCAGAATCAGAAGGGCTCCCCAACTAAGTATATTTAGGTAATTTAATTATCTTTCCAGAAAGTATTAGAACATCTTATTTTGACTCCTGAGCAGAAAGTTATGTATTTTAGAAGTTGACTGTCTGCAGTGAACACCAAATCGATCGGTAGAAATTGGAAGATTGGAAACGCTTGGGAGTTTAGCGAGTTCAATTGTGTTCTTATTTATGCTTTTGGTCCAGTATGCTTGTATTAGTTTGGGTTATCATTATGTTCAGGTGGGAGCGTGATCCTGTGGGGCAGCGCCCTCTTCAAGGCCCACCGTTCTCGCACTGTTGAGGCAAGTATAATGATGGTTATAATTTTTATTGTTGAATGGCAATGTTGGGTATATGTTATGAGAAATTGTGTGCTCCTGAGATGTGATGACGGCATAGCCAGTATTGTGCATTAATGCTGGAGATATGAGTTATGTGTTAGATTTGGTTGTTCATTAGTTGTGATGACTTTGTTTATGAGCTTGTAGTATTAAAAGGATTTTCATATGCATTATTGTTGCGGATGCATGTTTGTTAATTTGAGAAATTCATACATATGCATTATGTTGGCTTATTGAAGACTTGGTCATGTAGTGACCAAGCAACTCTTGAGGTCCCCGTCATGTTAATGACGGGCTAAAGGTCCCCATGCTTGAAGAGCATGGGCTTAGGTCCCCATACACGGAGTATGGGCAATGGTCCCTGCACTGATGGTACAGCATGGGTGTGCATCGACGGATCGTATTTTGCATTACCGTAAAATGCAAAAGGAAAGAGAAGGAAGAGGATCATCTTTTGAGCATATTGCATAGCATGCGTGTGTAAGATGGTTGATATGTGGGTTTGAGAGGTTTAATTGTTGATTTACATGTTTGTATGTTGTTGATACCATTTATTATATTTGCTGAGTCTTTGGGCTCACCTCTTGTTTTTTGCTATGTTTTTAGGTACCATTTGCAAGAACGGCATGCATGGGAGGGAGTAGGATTGCTAAGGATGCACTCACTACCACACACTCTTTTAAAGATGATTATCATTAGTTCATACCTTAATAATAAGCAAACTGCTTAAGGATTAATCTTGGTTATGCTTGAATGCATTTGATTATTTGTAATAAAGAGAGCGGTAAATTTTGATTATGCTTGCTTATATTTTAGCTGAATTGATTGTTTATGAATGCTTTGATGAATTTTGGATGTTGAGATATTGCTAATAATATATGCATCTGTTGGAACCTCCGGTATACTTAGTTATACAAAGGAGGTTCTGCCGAATTTTTTTGTAAGATGTTTTAGTTTGAATATGTTTGAATTTACTTAATTTAGTAGCATTCCAGGCCCTTGTTTGGCTGGGGTGTTACAGTTGGTATCAGAGCGGGCTGTAGGTCCATGGTATTTAAAGTATTAATTTTGGCACACTATGCACAGTAGATGGGTTGGGTTTTTGCATTGCATATACGCTTCCGTTGAGTAAATAGTTACTTTTGTGCTACAGTTGCTAGTTGATCATTATGCTTATTGTATGATATAATCTTATATACTTATAATTGATTATATTAGTTATATATTATGATAGTTGATGTCGAGAGGTTGAGGTCGTGGTTGTGGCCTCGGCTTTACCAAAGTTACACCACTGCTCATAGTAAGAGAATAGTGAAGTGGTTACCTCGGATATCTTAGTACAAAGCGATAGTGAGTACCTTTAGAAGAGTTGTTCTCTTCTTTGAATTTGGTCAACTCTTGTCCGGCCAGTACCGATGAGTTTCTCTTGGGTTATTAGTTCATTGCGGTTGATGGGTTGCTTTGAGAAAGGATAGTGTGTTTCAATTGGGCTGAATTTGTCCTGTAAAGCAATCATTGTTTTCCCAACCGATGAGTTATTCTTGCGGCTGGTGAACTTAGTTGATGGTCAAGTTTGACCTTTATATGGAAGTTTTGTCTTTCTCATGGGAAAACTTGATCCAATTATTCGCTTGATGTTTTTGGGTTAATGAAAGTTTCCTTTTGCAAGTCCTTTAGTACGTGGAGGCTTTTACTCAATGTGTCTCTCTTGGGTATTTTGAGTGTTGAAGATTAATGGTTCTTCCTAATGAAAGAAGTTTTTAAAGCCTTTAGCGGTGTTTTGTCATGATAAGATGAGAGGTTATAATCAAAGCACTTAAAGAATATGATATGGATTATCAAGATTGGGTTGCAGTGTGTGCATGATCGATTTTAGCTAAGATCCTTGAAAGGAAAGTTGAATAAGTTGAGGTTGTCCTCTAGTAGTTCTTGATGAGCTGTGACTATGAGTATAACTATATTTAGTCGGAATCAATAGAGTGATTAAGAAGTGTGGAACATTGATGAAATGGTTGATCAATAGAATTGTTTAGTTTGCTAAACTTATTGGATTATTTGGTCTCAATGGATTAATCTAACTGTGCAACAAGAGAAAAATAAGGAGGTGTTCGACTGTGGTCTTAGTAGATAATAATATGGGGTTTTCCTTAATTGACTATTTGATGATCTTATTTATGCTTGTGGGAATACAAATAGAGGAATGACCAGCAATTCATCCATAATTGAATAATCATCAATGGGTTATGATAACCTCCAGATTAGAATTAGAGTGTACTAAATTAGTGTGAGCGTTCCTAATAAGTGAAAAGTTGAAAGTCAAAAGTGATTTACTCATGTGTGTTTCATGGGGATGACCTGTGTTTGCATGATGGTGAATTTGTCGGATAATAGAATGCGTTTGGTAAGAGGACTTTGGAATAACCTCTTAAATTATGTAGTAGGTCCCCTCTAAGATAAAGTGGTTGTTGCAATGAGATTGTAAGAATTTGGTATACTCTCAATTGAGGATGATATGATAAAGTGGTATGTAATACTTGGGTAAGCCGTTAGGAGCTTTATAAAGGAAGAGTTGACAATAACGAATCTTGTTAAGAGTGAATTATTCTTGATATTAGTAAGATTGTCGATAAGAGAATGTGACGCGTTGGAGTGGTAATGATTCTTCTAGAGAAGAAGTAAGTTGATTGCTTTTCGTAATATCAGTTAAATGAAATGTTCGGAGTTTTGCATACGTGCTCTTTTGGGAGATCATGATTTATGTAGTAGATGAGATTAGTTGAGCAATGTGACGTATGGAAAGTTTCTGTTTGGTTTCTAAGTGATTAATTTGATTTGGTTTTAAAGGCATTTCTTGCATAGGATGGCAAGTAATGTTGTAATCAAATAAAATTGCTATCTTTGTTAATGGAAAATGTGTGCCCTAAGTATTTGAGGTTGGAGTTAAGAATTATAATCTGCAACTTTTCTGTTGTTACAGCTTAAGAGTTTCTTGGGTTTCTATAGCAATGTTTTATTTTGATTTATGGGGATTTGGAAGTTCCTTCTGGTGGGACATGTGCCTTCATCTGCGGACTCGTATTTTGTTTTTTTTTCCGAGATCATTAATATTTGATTGTTTCTCTTGGTCTCGTACTCACTCCGAGGAGCAACGTTTTCTTGTGCGTTGAAACTTGTATTTGTTTGTTTCTTCCTTTTGAGAAAGGAATTAACCAATTTGTGTTGCCAAGGTCTTATAAAGTGTAGAACGTTGACTGGTTGGTGGTGGACAAGTATATGATAGTGGTGAAATCTTGGGAACCAAGCTATTTGAAGAGCAGTAGTTAGTGATTCGGTTTTGACCTATAACACCTGGAGAGGGTTCTAACTAAATGGAATGTTTGTTGATGAAATACAATTGATTAGTATTACAACTAGTGGGACGTATGGCAAATTATGATCCAATACTCTTTGTTTGAATCTTGGTCAGTCAGTTAGGGTATTGCAAATGTGTATATTGTGGTTGTGTAACTGAATTGGATTGGTGTGGATTAGAGGAGGTCCAAGATTGGTAAAATAAATCGCCTTGGGGCGGTTACTTGATGAGTGAGGAATGTTGACATTAATAACTGAGGTTATTGTCGAGCTGTGTGAAATTTTAGTCATCAGATCTGAGGGTTACCGATCAAGTATACCGGAAGTTTAGTGTGGAATTCTTAAAGGTGGAATTCGGGCTTGGCATTTTTATGCTAGCATCTTAGTTTCCCATTATTAGGTTCCAAGAGTTATGCTGATCTTTGATAGGATCTTTTGGATGCAATAAATGAGGGTGTATGCGGTGAATTTCAAGTTGATTATCCTTAAAACATTGAGGTGATGTGATTGTAGCTGAAATCTATATTGAGGTGTGTTGGGAATTATTATTTGTCAAAGTAATTCCTTTGGTAGAGAAGGTGATCACAGTATGTTATTGTGGATTGGAAGAGTCTCTCTTCCTAGATGTGGATTTCGTGTTCAGTTTGAGCATAGATTTGAGGCTTGCCAAATTAAAAGAAATGAATTAGTGTGTTATGCGATGATTTGGAATCTCATGATGTAAGAGAAAGTTGAATTCTTAAAAGAAAGTTTGAAAACAAAAAAAAGGGATTGTACTCTCGGATGATGAAATATTCTCCTAGTTTTTATTTGAGCCTTGTCTCTATGACAGATGCCAATTATAAATTGAGTTGATTCATCTTGGTATGCGTGGTTCTTTTCGGTTAAGACAAAGAAAGGAAATGGTTGTTCTTTCGATTGGTGATCATTTTGGAATTGACAGTTAAGAGAATGAGTTAGTGTGATGATTTGGAAGCCCATGATTTGGGAAAGGATTTATTTCTTAAAAGAACTTCTGAAAAAAAAAATTCGAGTATAGAAGTGCTCAATTGGTTCTTGTATGAGTTGGGTTTTTATGATGGATATCATGTACAATATGATCTCACTTTATGATCGGCAAAGTGGTTCTTTCCGGTTCAGGAGTTAAAATGAAGTGTTTGATTTGGGCGTTCGAGCGAATTCTTTGTTGGCTTATGTGGTGTTTATTCACAAACTGCTTAGTTGGAATATGAAAAGGTTTTCTTGATGAATCATCGAGTTTGGATTTGAGTGTTTTGGAGGAAGGTTGTTTAAATTGTGTTGCGCGTCCCTGCTTAACAAAGTTTCTCCTTGTTAAGATGAAGAAATCGATTGAGAAATATGACAAGTGTTCCGTGTGTGTTCTGCTTGTTGCGTGCGTTTTCGACGATTCTATGGGATTAGGAAGTTAGCGTATCGCTCTGACCGTCTCGGGTCCATACGCGAATTACGCAACGTTTGGTATGTTCTGGTGCTGAGTGAGTACCTGAGAGGTCCGTGGCTTGGGATTACGTTAAAGCCGTTGGTCAACGAGTAAGATCCTAGCTTTGAGTCCCGTGTGTTGAGAGTACTTGTAAAGGTCAAGACTAGTGTTGAGGTGTAAGACGTTGGAATCCATCAAGGGATGTGATCCCATAAGACCGAAAAAGAGGCCACCTGGGAATTTGAGTCTCGTATGCGCGAGCAACATCCAGAGCTATTCACAACAGGTTCGTAGTAATGTTAGTAAATCTTTTAGCGGTGGTTATTCTTTGGTGTTGAGCTTGAATAGAATTCGGGGTCGAATTCTGTTTAAGGAGGGTAGAATATAATACCCCAAAAATTAAATCGGGAGAGAATAATTAAATTGGGAGAATGTTTCTTTTAGCAAAGCGTTTGAACAGGAGAAAGAGGGGGTTTTAATGTAATACTCCGATTTGTTCTACGAAAGAAAGCGTTCAAAAGAGAAATTAGACATAAAAAAGGGGGGTTTCTGCAGTTCTTCGGCAACTTGGGCCTCGGGCCTTAGCCCAAGAGGCCCATGAGGGGCCGGCCACCAACAAAAGGAAGGGGGAAACCCTAGCCGCACTGTAGCTACAGTACCGCCACCACCACTGTAGCATGACTACTGTAGCACGCCCCTCTCCTCCATGGTGGTGCCTCCCTTCCTCGCCGTCGGTGCTCCCTGCTGCTGATCATGAAGAAGAGGAAGAGGAGGAAGAAGAGAGGAAGGGGAGAGATCGTAGGCTGGTGATCATCGTTGTTCTCAGCAGGCCCTTCATCGTGTCGCCAAGAACGCCCAAATCCGATTAACGGTTAGAAAGTTATGAATTGTTTAGTGCCGCTATCCTGTTAATCTGTCAACATCCTGACAGTCTGTAGAAATCTGAGTTAATCTATTAGTTAATAACGAAATCAGAGGATCTTGTTATAATTAAAAAGATGGGTAATTTCCTCACCTTTCCAGAAAGCTAAAGAACGTAAGAATTGGACTTTCGTAGCAAAAGTTATGATAATTTTAGTGTACTGTCGAGAGAACCCGACGTGATAATTGATGTTCTGTAGATTGGCTTGGTAGGGGCAGTAAATTGCAGAATCAGAAGGGCTCCCCAACTAAGTTTATTTAGGTAATTTAATTATCTTTCCATAAAGTATTAGAACATCTTATTTGGACTCCTGAGCAGAAAGTTATGTATTTTAGAAGTTGACTGTCTGCAATGAACACCAAATCGATCGGTAGAAATTGGAAGATTGGAAACGCTTGGGAGTTTAGCGAGTTCAATTGTGTTCTTATTTATGCTTTTGGTCCAGTATGCTTGTCTTAGTTTGGGTTATCATTATGTTTAGGTGGGAGCGTGATCCCAGGGGCAGCGCCCTCTTTAAATCCCACCGTTCTCGCACGCAGTTGAGGCAAGTATAATGATGGTTATAATTTTTATTGTTGAATGGCAATGCCGGGTATATGTTATGAGAAATTGTGTGCTCTGAGATGTGATGACGGATAGCCAGATTGTGCATTAATGCTGGAGATATGAGTTATGTGTTAGATTTGGTTGTTCATTAGTTGTGATGACTTTGTTTATGAGCTTGTAGTATGAAAAGGATTTTCATATGCATTATTGTTGCGGATGCATGTTTGTTAATTTGAGAAATTCATACATATGCATTATGTTGGCTTATTGAAGACTTGGTCATGTAGTGACCAAGCAACTCTTGAGGTCCCTGTCATGTTAATGACGGGCTAAAGGTCCCCATGCTTGAAGAGCATGGGCTTAGGTCCCCATACACGTGGAGTATGGGCAATGGTCCCTGTACCAAATGGTACAGGCATGGGTGTGCATCGACGGATGCGCACTTTGCATTACCGGTAAAATGCAAAAGGGAAAGAGAAGGAAGAGGATCATCTTTTGAGCATATTGCATAGCATGCGTGTGTAAGATGGTTGATATGTGGGTTTGAGAGGTTTAATTGCTGATTTACATGTTTGTATGTTGTTGATGCCATTTATTATATTTGCTGAGTCTTTGGGCTCACCTCTTGTTTTTGCTATGTTTTTAGGTACCATTTGCAAGAACGGCATGCATGGGAGGGAGTAGGATTGCTAAGGATGCACTCACTACCACACACTCTTTTAAAGATAATTATCATTAGTTCGTACCTTAATAATAAGCAAACTGCTTAAGGATTAATCTTGGTTATGCTTGAATGCATTTGATTATTTGTAATAAAGAGAGCGGTAAATTTTGATTATGCTTGCTTATATTTTAGCTGAATTGATTGTTTATGAATGCTGTGATGAATTTTGGATGTTGAGATATTGCTAATAATATATGCATCTGTTGGAACCTCCGGTATACTTAGTTATACAAAGGAGGTTCTGCCGAATTTTTTTGTAAGATGTTTTAGTTTGAATATGTTTAAATTTACTTAATTTAGTAGCATTCCAGGCCCTTGTTTGGCTGGGGTGTTACACCCCTCTTATGCCAGGTGGGACTACAACAGTCGTAACATGACAACCCACCGCATCCATAGGATAAACCACGATAGAGCTTTGCAAATTAATTAGCCAGGTCCCACGCCCCATACTGGAGACATGTGGTTGCACAAGTTTGGCATAGCCCATTATAGGCTTAGCAAGTGGTGTCTCAAAGACCGGTTCTTAACCGACTTGGGCGACAAACCTCAACCCTGGGGCATCGGATCACACGACCCGCGTGCATAGACATGAACCCACCAAACAACCAGCTTCGCCCAAGTCAAATCCATTTTCCATTTATTTTGCTTTCCAAATCTCCATGGCACACCAATGCCATGGCCATTTGTAAACCTCCATGACACACCAATGTCATGGCCAAAATATCCATGGCACACCAATGCCACGGCCCAAATTATTTGATCAAGTGATATTTTTGGTCAAAACTCCCAAATCAAGATTTTGGTCTAAGCGATACTAAGCATTTCATTTTTCAAAGCTACGGGTCCTCACTATTGCAAGAATTAGGTTTTATCTAGGGTGACAATGAGGTTGATTCAACATGGACAGTGGTCTTACCAAGCAGTAGGCATAACTATGAATTGAAAGATAGGCATTGAAATACTTAGTAAAGTAAGCATGCATACATTCTTGAAATCGACATAAGTAATTTGAAGTATTGGGTGCAACATGATCAAGAGTGTAACTTGTCTTGCTCAAAGTCTTGAGCTGCTTCCTCTGCCTCACAGAACTCGGGCTCCCCACGGTCTTGACAATCTACACGTGAAAACCAAATGACTCAAATAAAGCTTCCAACAAAATCCAAAGGAAAACTCAATAAAACTCCAAGGTAAACCAACAGAGAGATTGAGGGGACGGGAGGAGGTCCAATGAGCTTGCTGGAGGGGTCCTGGGGCTTGAGAGAGGAGGTCCCAGAACTTGGAGGGAGGTCCAAGGAGTGCTCGGTTGAGACAGAGAGGACAAATGGGGAAGAGTGAGAAAGGAGGGCTTCCCAAACTATATATAGTGGAAGCCAATGCACATGACCCAGGATAGGGGTCATCAGGAGTTGGTAAATATGACAATGGGAGTAGGCAAGGAATATGACAATCGGTATGACATGAGTACTGCAAAGGTGAGAGCATTTAATGTGATACAACATGCATTAAATGCGGTGAAGACTTCCCTGCCCAAGGACACAGTCAAAGGTAAAAAAACTGGGTGTGACTGCCCAATGGGGGGGGCAGCCAAGACCCGCAGAGGAGGTCCTGCAAAGACATGAGGAGGTCTTGCAGTGAACAAGGGGAGATCCTCGCCCATAGGGGAGGTCCTGACGGTTGGATCTCCAAAAAGGAGGTCCAAACGGCCAAGATTAAATGCACTAGAGGAGGTTCGCAAGGGCAAGGCGGAGGTCCTCACCCGTAAGGGAGGTCTAGACGGTTGGATCTCCGAAGGGAGGTCCAACGGTCAAGATCAATTGCAAACGGGGAGGTCTGCAAAGGTAAGAGGAGATTCTCACCAGCAAGGGAGGTTAGAGCCGTGGGATCAAATCCAAGGGGGAGGTCTTAACGGTCCAGATCTACAAGGAGGAGGTCTGGACGGTTAAGATCTCCAAGGGGGAGGTCTTAACGGTCCAGATCTACAAGGAGGAGGTCTGGACGGTTAAGATCTCCAAGTTGGAGGTCTTAACGGTCCAGATCTACAAGGAGGATGTCCTAGAGGACCCGGGGAGGTCCGGTAGGACATGGAGAGGTCCTGAAGGACGCGGAGATGTCCAATAAAGGTAAGGGGAGGTCCTAGAGGACATGGAGAGGTCCTGAAGGACACGGAGAGGTCCAATAAAGGTAAGGGGAGGTCCTAGAGGACATGGAGAGGTCCTGAAGGACACGGAGAGGTCCAATAAAGGTAAGGGGAGGTCCTAGAGGACATGGAGAGGTCCTGAAGGATGCGGAGAGGTCCAATAAAGGTAAGGGGAGGTCCTAGAGGACATGGAGAGGTCCTGAAGGACTCGGAGAGGTCCAATAAAGGTAAGGGGAGGTCCTAGAGGACATGGAGAGGTCTTGAAGAAGCGGTAGTACCGCATGGTGCTGGTGGTGCTACCGGCCTGATACTGAAGGGAACCTCCAGAGAAGGTTTCAAGGATACAAGCGGCAAGGGAAAGTCCAAGTAAACCCGAAACGCTTCAACAGGATTCCAAAGGAGCTCAGATGCACACGAGGGTGGCGAAGGCTTGGGAGGTTGTAAGCCAGAGAAGACCCGAGAGGGAGAATCGGACCCAGGGATGTCCAAGCATTTGGGAGGTCTAGACCCAAGGAGGTCTGGACCAGGGGAGGACAACACAAAGGAGGTCCGAACCTTTGGATCCAAACGAAGGAGAGGTCTGGGCCATTAGATCCCAGACAAAGGGAGGTCTAGGCCAGAGGTGGGTAAAAGATGGACAGAGAAGGGAAGACCATCAAAACTCCAATAACTCAGCAAACCAACAAGGAACTTTAGTTGTAGTTTGATTTAGTCAACTTAAATCCATTATGAAATTTCAGGTTAAGCTTTGAATTCTCATCAAAACAAAATGGTTCTTTTTATTTGAAAATTAAAAAAAAAACTCTGAAAAATCAGGGTGTCACATGAGGACGAAAACGATGAACTTTGGCCGAAAGGGGGAAATCCAAAATTAGCTGCTTCTTGATAAGGGAAACCAAAATTGGTTTAGGGGTTTTGCTCAAGGTGAAAAGAGGAACAAGCTTGAGCAAAAAGATTCACAAATGAACCACTGGAACACCAAAGAGGAAGAAGCTTGCTTGCAGCCTCCAATGGTGATTCTAGGGTTTTAGTGAATTGAGCTCAAACAAGCAGCGAGGGTGCTTGGTAAAGCTCAAGGGTGTTAAAAGAAAGCTGAGGGATGGCTCAGTGGCTACTTATAGCCGAGAGAGACAAGGAGGGCAACAGCAACAATCAAAGATGAGCTCGGGTCAAAGCTGCTGCCATGGGCATTGAGAGGATGGGGGCAGGTAGAAGGAGACTTTGAGGGCAACACTGGCAAGCATTAAGTGCTAAGAGCCGTTGCAAGGACGAAGAATGGACAAGGCATAGCTCTCCCACTCTGCACACGCCATGGCTTCGCTAGCACACGAGCGCTGGACAAAGGGAGGAGAAGACGATGACCAGGAGAGGTGATGGGGCCCACTAGTCAGGGAAAGAAAGGGGCTTGGTCTAACGCGCACGAGTGGGCTGAGCCCAACCCAAACAGCACGAGACCAAAACCCACGGTTGGATCTGATTTGGACGGCCATGATTGAACCAGGCAACTTGGAGAGCTCCAAACAATTGAATCAAATGTGGCCCTCCGATTAGAGATGGATGGCAAAGATCGAATGGCCAACTCGGGCGGTCCGAATGTTCACTTGAACGTGGGCCGTCCGATGGAAATCTAACGGCTGAGAGCGCATCACACCACTTAAACGCACCGGGTGCAATTAGTGGGTTAGGCTCGATCAAGTGGCTCGAGCCAGACTTGGGTCCGACTCAAAGCCAACAGAGTTGACTAGGGTTAGAGTTAAGAGCTACAAACTTGGAAGAATTATTAGAGGTAGCAAACTAACTCCAAAAATTCTGAAATTTTGACTAGAGGTTCCTAGCTCCAAGATAAACCTTGAATAAATTTTCCAAAGGTTTTTATGCATAGCATTTTTCTCTAGAAATTTATCAAAGTTTGTTCTAGGGTTTGACCAAGAGTCAAACTGGTTTGACTGCCTCTTAAAAATTATCAAATAATTTCTAAAAATTATGAAATTTTTCAGAGGTGTCACATAGCTTCCCTAGAACCAAGGAAAAATATTTCCAAAGGTTGACACAAGATTCTTAACAAGGAGGTTATGACTTTAGTCAATTGGGTATTTTGGTTTTTGATTTCCCATAATTCCTTTACAAGAATTACAGAAAAGTTCAAAAACTTCAAGATGCAAGAAAAGTTTTTAATTTCTACATATTTTCTTACATTTGAAACACACACCCATATTTGGGATGTTACAATTGTCTTCCCACCTTGTACTTGTATCCTTGGTATGTTGGCCTCTCTTTGAAGTGTAGATGTTGCATCATCTTCCAAAGAACCGCAGCCCATTGTCCAGCGAAAACTCCGTGGGAAATGGCGCTTGGTGCTTTGGCCATCTACAATTTTTGAGAGAGATGAGTCAGTAAACATTTTTAAAGAAAAGGGTTGAGAAGGGACTCTAGAAGACCAAAATATTTTTAGTTTCAAAAATAAGTCCTTAAGATAACTCTAAGGCCACGACCTACGATCGATATGGATCTGATACCACTTTTGTCGAACCCGGGAATGTAGGATCCCGAATTCTTTGTGTTCATACACTAGTCCAGGATAACTAGTGTGCACAATCGGACAAAAGTGACATCATAATCATATCACGTATTTTATTTAACATAGATCAGAGTTTATTACATAATGGGGCCAAAGGCCAAATAGAAATAACACAACGGAAACAAAATAGTGGTAGGCCACACGATGCGCAATCATCTGGGGGCGTAGGCCTAAACGTCTCGATCCTCACCGTCCTGATAGAAGTCTTCTCCTGAATAAAGATTATTTAGCAAGAGTGAGCACAACTACCGTGCTCGCAAGTTACACCCAATAAAGAATTATGATGCATGCATAAGTAAGCAAGTGAGACTGGCAGGGTTTATTTTGCATAAAGCAACATTTTCAGTATAAATACTCATATTAATTTCCAAGACCATTTTTAATCTATAACTAAAATCAGATTTTAAATTGACAGTTTTATAATGGATAACCTCCATGAATGAATGGTGAAGGATACCCTCCTATCACATGGCTAACCGCCCAGTTTTACCACAAGGAATTACCATCCTCAAATCATTTGTTAAACATTTTTAAAACAAAAAACAAAGTCTAACTTAGAGTGGCTTTGCTCAGCATGTCCATGACCGTGGACACGGCTATTCGAATAATTTTCTACTCTGTAGAGTTTGTACAGCTTTACCCATACGAGATAATTTGCTTTTAATGTCAGCCAATACACCCTTCCGAAGTTGTGTGACTAAGTAATTATTATGAGGCCTTTACAATGCTCCACCTTAATGTATTCATGCCCGCTAAGGTTTCACTTCCATTGGATTAACCATCCTCCGGAAGCCCCCTCTTGCGCCAAGTGGGACTACTGTTTAACCAACACCCACACAACAACATGGCACAAATAACACTAAGGTATCACAAAGTATTGAGCCAAATCTGTCCCATTCCAGACATGTAGTGGTACGGTAAGGTGTAGCAAAATACGCTCAAAGACCGGTTCTTAACTGACCTGGGCGACTTCCAAAACAACCCCTGGGCCTCAATCTTACCCAGATTGAGCCCGTGAATAAACCTATACCCACCAATCATCCATTTCGCCCAAGTCCAAACCCATTTTTTATTTTATTTTAAGTAAAACCATCTTTATAAACTTTCTATGGTAAAACAATACGATAGACTCAATTTAAACCAAGTTTGAATAATTTGGCTAAATCCTCCCAAAAACACAATTCTGATCTAAGCATTGGCTAAGCATATAATTATATTCAATTTTATTTTATCTAATGGTGACAAGAAAATGATAGTACAATAATTAAAATTGGCTATACAAAGGGATTGGAATAACTAAGGATTTAAATAGGGAATAAAAATAGCTGATTAAAATTATGCATGCAATAATAATTTAAAAATAGAATTAAATAAATTTAAAATATTGGGATCAACATGATCAATGGTATAACTTGCCTTGTTCGAAGTCCTGGTACTCTAAATCCTCAGAGGGGTCAAGCTCTCCGAAGTCGTCGAAATCTATACGCGAAAATACGACAAAATCAAATAAACTCAAATAACAAATAAAATTAACTCCCAATCAAATAATTTTGATTTAGTTAGCTAGATATTGAATTTATACAAATTTAGAAATTTGAATGGGCTCAATCGGAGTTCAGATGCAAAAAAATATGGGCTTTGGAAGTTTGAATCTAAAGAAAATCCCTAAAAAGGATTTATTGAAATTAACCTGAAATATTCTCCTATTGAAAAACATGGGTTATGATGTCAGCTGACATCAGCAAGAACTTTTTGGCTGAAAAGAAATAAAAATAAATAAATTCTAACATGTGGGCCCCACTTGTAAGTGGCTCGGTACTCACGGACTAAGTCCACCGAGGGTTTAGATTGGGGCTAGGTGCTGAGGTGGCACACGCGTGCTAACCAGGCCGTGACCGGGCCGACATGCAAGTGACACGGGGCTTAGGGGATGACGGGCTTACGACGTGGAAGGCCACATGGGCTTCAATGTCGGTGAGACTCTCGGGTTTGCTCGACAACGGCGAACGGCGGCGGTTTGCCGGCGGCGGTTGGTACCAGGGAGTAGAGGGGGCTATTGCGAACACAAATACTCACGGTTGAATGACAATGACTGAACTAGCCGGCGGTGACGTTTGTGCGACGGAACACTTTGGTTGTTGTCGGAACTCTGGGTCGGTGACACTCCTACGACGTGGGTGGGTGCTCCAGGTAGATCTCGTGATGGCAAGGACGATGGTGTTGTCGAATGCGTCTAAACATCATTGATGGCATGGCGATCGAGAGCTAACTCTCAAATTCCAGCGAGATGGGAACTATTGGGGTTAGGGGAGAGGCGGAGATGGGATGAGGTGAATAATGCGCACCCGAGGCATCCTTTTATAGGGGCCGAGGGGCACCGGGGTGGCGAGATGGAGTTAGCGATTTTGGCGGCGGCAGTTGCGGCTTCGGGTGAACCGGATGCGGAGAAGAGGGAATAAGGGTCGGGATAAGGCGGCGGTGGGCGTAGAGATCATGCGCACGTGCGCGCAAAAAACGGGGGAGCTTAAGACGACGATTGCGGAGCTTGGCAAATCAACCATGGCGGCTTGGCTCGGCGAAGAAGAAAACGAGGGGAGAAGAAAGCCGGAGGTGGGAGACGGGTTTGATGGGTGGGGCCCACTTTGCGGCAGTCTTGAGCAAGCAAACACGCTGCTGGGTATGCGAACGGAAAGTGCGAGCGGTCAATGAAATGAGGAGAGTGGGCCGAATGGGTTGAGATTCAGCCTAAGGCTTTAGCTGCATTTTTAAATAGGTTTTCTAATTTAGAAATTAAATTAGTTGGTTTAGGCTTTTAGAAAATAGCAAATAAAATCCAACAATCATGAGAAAGTTCATAGAAATTCTCAAAGGTATTTTGGATTTAAATAAGATATTTCCAACATATATTTGGTAATAGATTTTGCAATTAATTTATTTTGGCTTTGAAATAATTAGGGAAAAGCTTTTAAAATTTCAGAAAATCCACAAAAATAATTAAGTTTTAAATTTCAACTGAAATTTGAATTTTGGGCTGTTTCAAGCTAAGCCTATTTTTAGTTCTAGAGGAAGCATTGCTTCAGCACCATAAACTAGAAAAAATAGAGTTTCACCGGGTGCACGACTGGTTGTGGTTCTAACAACCCATAACACGAAAGGAAGTTCTTGAACCCAAGCTCTTGGTCGTTTGATTAACTAGTCAAACCCTTGGCATTTTATTCCTTGCATTACGATACCATTGGCCCGCTCTACTGCTCCATTGCTCTACGGATGAGCGATAGAAGCGAAGTGTACTGTGATACCTAGATCATCGCAGAATTCCTGAAAATTTTTGCTAGAGAACTGGGTGTCGTTGTCTGTGATTATACGACTTGTTATGCCAAATCTTGTGATCACGTTTTTTGTGAGGAACTTCTTAGCGGCTTCAGTTGTTGTTTTAACAACTGGCTCAGCTTCTATCCATTTTGTAAACGTGTCAATCGTGACGAAAAGGAATTCGAAGCCCCTGGGTGCTCTTGGGAAAGATCCCAGAATGTCTAGTCCCGAGGTTGCAAAAGGCCAAGAAAGATGTATGGTTTGCAAAGCTTGTGCCGGCCGATGTACTTGTCGACTATAAAATTGACATTGTACGCACTTCATCATGAGCTCTTTGCATCATGAAGGGCAGTTGGCCAGTAGTACTCTTGCCTGAAGGCTTTACCGACCAACGTTCTGTAGGAATGATGTGCTCCACAGACTCCTCCATGAATGTCAGATAGTAGTTTAATGCCATCCGTTTGAAATATGTATCTCATCAACACTCCATGAGATCCTCGTTTATACAAGGTACTTTTGATCAGAGTGTATGATTTGGTTTTTTGTGCTATACAATCAGCCTCTACATCTTCGTCAAGAATAATGCCATGTTGAAGATAATTGTAGATCGATGTCATCCATTCTCTACTATGATCGTGACGGCGCCAACCATCAACGATCTGTGGAGCATCCATATTCTTAGGATCGATTTGTATGACCTCTAGTGGAACATCTATGTCCTTGGAAAGCTCGACCACCGAGGGTGAATCGAATTGCTCGAGAAAAACTCCGGGCGGGACAAGTGACCTGGTGGAGGCCATCCATGCCAACTGGTCTGCCAGAAAGTTTTCCTTTCTAGGAATGTGTTAGATCTGGAAACCGAAGAAGTGCCTTTCAAGTTTCCATACTTCCTCTAGATAAGATGACATCTTGGTACTTGAGCATTGATACTCTTTCCTGACTTGATTCGCTACTAGTTAAGAATCGTCTCTCACTAGTAATCTGTGAATCCCGAGCGAACGAGCTACTCGGAGTCCTACTAGTAAACCTTCGTATTCTGCCACATTGTTTTTAGCAGGGAAGTTCAACTGGATGGCGTACTTGATGTGTTCGCTAGTAGGGGATATCAAGACAACTCCAACCCTCGATCCTTTGAGCATCAAGGAACCGTCAAAGTACATTGTCCACTCATCGAGGTGTTCGTACTCGGGCCCTTGGGTGGGTTCAGGCTTTGTCCATTCCACAATGAATTCTGCTATTGCCTAGGACTTGATTGCTGCTCGTGAGATGAAATGGAGGTCGAGCACCCCAAGCTCGACTACCCATTTTGTTATTCGTCCTGATGATTCCCTATTTCCAAGGACTTGACCCAAGGGATATCCGGTTGGTACGACCACTTTGTGGGCCTAAAAGTAATGCCTTAGTTTCCTGGAAGCCATAAGGGCACCGTAGAGTAGCTTTTGTACCTGTGGATATCATTCCTTTGGTCCATGTAATACTTCGCTTATGTACTATACTGGTCGTTGGATGTTTTCACGTTCAACAACCAGCACACCACTGATTGTTTGTGGTGTTGCAGTCACGTAAATCAGCAATGTTTCCCCTGATCTCGAAGAGACTAAGATCAGGGCACTTGTAAGGTACTTTTTAAGTTCTTCAAAGGCATCGTTTGCCTCTTTAGTCCACTCAAAACTTCTGTGTTTCCGAAGGAGTTTGAAGAAAGGGAGTCCTTTTTCTCTTAACCGTGCTATGAAATGATTTAGCACTGCCATACATCCGGTTAATTTTTGGACTTCTTTCTTCATGGTCGGAGGACGCATCTGGTTGATGGCCGAGATTTTTGCTGGATTTGCCTCAATACCTCTAGCCGAAACTAGGAAACTAAGAAGCTTTCAGACGAAACTCCGAACACACACTTCTCTAGATTTACCTTAAGGTTATGCCATCTTAAGTTATTGAAAGTCTCGTGTAGGTCGGAAATATGGTCGCCATAGTTGATGCTTTTCACGACTAAATCATCAACATAGGCTTCCAGATTTCGACCTATTTGAGGATTAAAGGTTTTCTGCATCAACCTTTGGAAAGTTGCACCAGCGTTTTTGAGACCAAATGGCATCTTAACATAGTAGTAAGTGTCATACAGAGTGATGAAGGAAGTTTTCTCTTCATCTTCTTTACTCATGTTAATGTGGTGGTACCCTGAGTATGCATCTAAAAAACTTAACAACTCACACCCGGAAGTGGAGTCTACAAGTTGATCAATACGTGGAAGGGGAAAGTCATCCTTCGGACAAGCTTTATTAAGATCTGTGAAGTAAATACACATTCGTCATTTTCCATTGCTTTTTCTAACCATTATAAGAGTGGCGAGCCACTCTGGGTGGTCGACTTCACGAATAAACCTAGCCTTGAGGAGCTTGTCAATCTCCGACTGGATTGCTTCCTTCCGATCAGGTGCGAAATGCCGGAGCTTCTGCTTGACCTGTTTTTATCAATCTAGAGAGCTAGGATGTGCTCGATCACTTCCCTGGGAACTCCGTGCATGTCGGACGACTGCTAGGCGAATACATCCTGATTTGCTCGGAGGAAGGAGACGAGCGAGTCTTCCTATTTAAGGTTGAGTCCTGCCCCGACCAGTACCTTTTGGTAGGATGCATCAGCGTTTCTTGACCCAGACGGAGTGTTGACACCTCCCGGAGGAGCGTCTTTGCTGAGTGGTACCTCGTTGGTCTGGTCGGAAGGCTTTGGCACTATTTTTGGCCTCGAGTGCTTGACCTGCATAGGTGATGGGTTAGTTTCCCTAGTCGGAAGCTCATTGACCAGTTCTAAGGACTTCCGATCACATGCATAAGCCATTTTGTGGTCTCCTCGAACCGTGATGACACCTTTCGGTCCTAGCATCTTTAGACTCTGATAAACGTAGTGTGTGGCTATCAAGAATTTTGCTAGAGCTGGATGACCGAGGATTCCGTTGTATACGGTTTTAAAATCGACCACAACAAATGGAACCTTTTCTATTCGAAAGTTGTCGGGCCTTCCGAACGTAACCGGTAGGGACAGCTGTCCTATCGGTTTGGTGGTAGAACTAGGAACTATGCTGTGGAAGGCATATTTCACAAGTTTTACCTTAGACCTTGGGATTTGCATATCTTCTAATGCACCCGTAAACAAAAATATTTAAAGAACTACCTCCATCTACTAAGACTCGAATAACTTTACAATTGTTAATAGTAGATTCAACTATGATAGAAAACCTACCTAGTCGAGTCGACGGGATGGAGCAGTCTTCTTTGCTGAAGGAGATTGCAGTTTCCGACCACCTGGATGGCTTGATAGTAATCCAAGACTCGGCACGGTTGACCTCTCACTCCACGGCCTTCAGATGATGTCTAGAATCATACGAGGAGGATCCTCCGAAGATCATATCCATCGTATATTGCGGCTCCTGGTAGTCCATCTCTTCATCGCCATCTTTATCCTTCTTGGAGCTTGATTCTCCGAGTTCTGTTATGGAGGGGAAGTGTCCTTTGCCTGAATAGTAATCTTCCAGCTTACTTTTCTAGGCCCAGCAGGTGCGCAGATCATGCCCTGCCACTTTGTGAAGTGGACACCACTTCCTACTTTTCTTGAAGTCACTAGTCGGAGCCTTACCTTTGTTTCGACCAGTGAAATCTTTCTTACCCTTGGTATATTTCTCTGGAATCGCAAGGACTTCCTTATTGTCTGGCTTGCGATTCTTCTTATTCTTGAGAGACTTATTGCCTTTCTTCTCCTACTTCTCCAGATCTGATTGGGGGTTTTTGTCTTTCCGATCAATGGCTTCATACCATTCAACCGTTTCGCTAGCGGCCGCGTATTTATCTACCATGTCGAAAAGCTCGACGGTTGTTCGTGGAGGATTTATTGTAATATCCTCTGCAAATCGGTGATTCCTCAGCCCTGCTTTGAAGGCCTAGATGACAGAAGATTCGGCGATCTCTGGGATGGAATTCTGAACCTAACTGAATCTCTTGATATATTATCAAAGAGTTTCATTAGTCTTCTACTTCATCCGACAAGGATCATCTTCCTTTTCCGGAGCGGTCGTACGTCCCTTAAAAGTTGGCGATCAGAGTATCGCAGAGCTGCTCCCATGTATAGATAGATCCGACCGGTAGGTAAAGCAACCACAATCGGGCAGATCCTTCAAGGACCGTGGGCAAATAATTTGCCATCACGTTATCATTACCACCAGCGGCCTTGATGACGGTAGAATAAATCTGAAGAAATTCTAATGGGTTTTGAGTCCCATTGAACTTCTCTATGTTGGCTGGTTGGAACCTGTCCAGCCAACGAATAGCTTGGAGACCTGCCAAAAATGCTCGACATCCCGTAATAGAGTTGTGGCGCCTTCTCTGAAAAGGAGCTGGATTATAGTCAGTCGGGGATCAGTTTCTCATATTTGCATATCTAGAATCTAGTGTCCCAACCCGGTCGTGGACGTTATGATCACGCCTTTGACCACCTACCTGGTTCAGATAATGCTTGAGATCGCCTGAATTAAGTAGTCGTTCCTCTTGGTGAGGAGGAGGAGTGGCTAATGTGAAGAGCCGTCTTCCCTCATGATTTCCTGGTCGGAGCCTATGAGGGGGTCTTGGTGTTGCTCGATCCTCTACATGACCATGTTGTCCTCTACTGAAAGAGGAGCACTGGGACGAGGTCATCGTGTGATTTGTGAATTCCTCTACTCCTGGTACATTTCTGTACGCCGCATGGTTTATTGGAGGATCTCCGACACCTAACCTGCAAGCTGAACTTAACCTGGAGTTCCTGCTAAAGCAAGGTCTAGATTATTCAAGATATCCTGAACTTGTTGCAGGTTTTGTATAGTTACCAAAGGTCGTGGTAAATTTTCGCTTGTAGTGGGCGTCCGATGAGTCGAGTTATCCCTCGACCTCTCAGATGGCCCTGCCTGATTCCTTACTTGCGAGGGGGTAGGAACAGGTGAATTAACCGATGCACGTCTATCAGTTCGGTTGCCTCCGGTAGTTGGTGCTTGAGCGCCCGTACCATTTCCACAAGCAGGTGGTGGCGAGTTAACCCATGGAGGACTATGCATGGCATCCGAATTGGTATCTCTGATTGTGTTAACTTCGTGGCGCCAATAGTGATCTTCCGAGGAACTCCCGTCAAAGCTAAGGGAGAGCCTTCCAGCGCTTCTGCAAGGAGCTTCCATGATGGAGAGCAGTCAGAGATTACTGCCTCTGGCGAGCTTTGTGGTGGATTTATCCTAATCCGACGGACCACCGATCGTATGCTGAGTTTCACCATGCCCACTTGGGCAGCGATCGGTGATAACTTCATCGATACCCTTACATGTGTCATTTGGCCCCGGAATACATAGGAGCCGTTGGCGAATACTGGTCGCCTATGACAATATCGAGAGTACTTGGACTCTCTGGTCGCCGCGCAGGGCTCCCATTGTCGTTTCTACTGGTCGGATTGACCGGGCTCGTAGATGCTTTCGGACATTCCGAACTTGTCGGAACAAGTGGTTCCTCTGAGAGCGCCATTGTTGGTGGCGGTGTATCCTCATCCACCCGATTGATTTTGTCAATCTCTACGATTGGCGAACCAGCGGAGGAGAAAGAGGACGATGACATCCCGTTTTCTTCCATGGCGTGGATGCATGCGTCCATGTCAAGGTTGGAGTAGTCCGCTAGGTCAAACCAAATTTTCTCATCCCAAGTCCCCGAACGAAGTGGATGAGGAATGCTTGAGCAAAGTGATCTTTAAGAACTCAACGCCTTCTTCCCCACGGACGGTGCCAGCTGTCAACGATCGAGTCACTGATCTTATGAAATGAAAAGAGAATGGGACTGCTCTTTATTGTTATGAACTGGCTATTACAAGTGGTGCCTTCGACAAGGCAGTGAACTAATCCTAATTACACTGAGCGTAATGCTTGCTATGCTATCCAATCATCTGTTGATCTTCCAAATTGGATTCGATCTCTCCTTCTACCGCTTGCATTCTTCTTTAAGTAGTTGACGACGTGGAGGCAGTTACTCCTAGATGTGACGCCTGTTGGGAAGTGACGCATTCGGTCGGAGGGAGGCAGTGGTTGACAAAGTATCAACCGTTTGATGGTTGTGCGCCTGTGAGACACACAACCGTAAGGTGGTTGTTGTCAATGTCTTTAGATTATGAAACGTCGCATGGTATGGACCAAATATGACATGTGTTCCATTCATCACACGATATAGAATATACCCATAGTCAGATCCGTATGCCAGTTCAATGCTTTTACAAGCGATCATCTGGTCGGGGACTGGGTACAAGCCCTCATCCGACCAAGGTATCCTCAAAATAACCACTGGAATCCTTACGACCATGGAGGTCGTGAGCCTTAGGGGTTTCATGTGACTACTTTATTTGTGAAGGCCTAATATGAAATACAAGCTACATCCTCAGTCATACCATTTTTGCTTTCTTTGTCCAGTTCTGTCGACTTACTACATATATATTTGTAATACTATTGTTTATTTGAGAATGATGATTGTTTGAGGGGACTTCTTTGATTCGGATAATTAGTAGTAGTGACATCAGGAATCACTTTTCAATTGGAAGTTTGGAACCGAGTGTAATACCCTGGCTATACGGAAGCCAAGATATTACCTAAAGTCTAACATAAAGCAACAATATGATTTAATTTCAACATTCTAACAACTAAAAACAGGTAAAGATCATCTCACAAGAGAATGACTATAAGAATTGAATTAGATATCAGCAACATATCAAAATTCTAAATATCCATTCATAATTAACCATTCAATTTAAAACTATCAAGAATCTATACGATGAATACTAAGCACTAACTATTTCAACCAAATCATAATGAATGACAATCTCAGCCATCAGAACTCCATTTATTACAATTCAAAATTTATCATAAGAGAGATAATAGCAAGTCCATTGACTAAAAGATGAATTAAGTGAAGTGAATGAGGTGATCCATGACTAATCCCTCCCAAGCATGCCGTCTTCAGTGTTTACCTAAAACAAACAAACACTAGCAAGAATGAGTCCACGACTCAGGAAGTACAACAGAATAATATGGAAACATACTAGAACAAGAACATGACATTCATAATATCTAGATATGAAATAGAATGGCAAAAATCTTATGCAAGAATGAAATGCATGCTCTTCTCTTCTACTTATACCGGTATAGCCAGTGAACACCTTCACTCATGCCTGCATTATCCAAAATGCGGGGATCCAAGGCCTGTTTGAAGAAACATTCAAAATAGGGATCCAAATTGCCTATATTGGAATGATGGGTCATACTTGCCCATATTAGAATGATGGGTATTTACTTCCCACTCCCGTGGGTGAATCATGAACGTATGAATGAATATACAAATATGAAAGACATAATCTCAAGAAGCATGCATTAACATATGTGATAAGAAGTGGGAATCATTGGAATCTACTCATAGTCCATAGAATTTAATCATAGCATGAACATCAAGCACATCGAACAAATAACAGTCAATATAATCCACAATGTACTTGTCTTTCGCGTTGCGACGCGTTACGAGGCAAGGATGATGCCACTAATCTCGAAGCCTCTCCTCCTACACAATTAAATTAATCAAATAAGAACGACGTGATAACAAGACTCTACTCGCAACGCTCTATCTTGTCTTCCCAAAACCCAAGGTTTATCTACTTGTTCTATTCAAGTTAGACGACATTCTAGCAGGAAGCTACACTGGTCAGCAGCATTAAAAACTACATATCTTTCGATCTGGAACTAAAAAAAGTGTGATATCAGATTCTATGAAAATATAATGAAATCCCCTACAATAACCTAGTTGGCAAGAATCTCTAATGTGGCCAACCTCTGAGTCTAATAATTAGATGAAAATCTAGAACTATAATATGACAAATAGAATAAACAACAGTACAAGAAAATTCATATCTTTCAAATGGATGAACCAAAATTCAAGATTTTTAACAATATGGAAAGCTTAAGAAATTTCCTACAACAATAGTGTTGGGTGAACCCCCTGAATCAGCATTTAACACATTCTTATTTAATAAACAAAACGACTGCTAATATTCGTCAGAATTTCTGGACAGCAGTAATGAAATCAATGTAACTTCTAGACCACAACTCAGAATTGGATGATATTTGAATCTATGGAAAGCTGAATAAAAAACCCACAAATCTCTAGGAGACTCTATCCTCCAAGTCGGAATTTAACTACACAAAAACTGATGCACAAGCATTGAACAGATTTATGAAATTAATCGCGGCAGAACAACGATCCCCTAATCATGGTAATTTATGAATCTAATTCGATCCAACCAGCGAGGATTCATTCGTTACCCTTGAAGACACACATGCCCACTGAATTCCCCCGCGAGGCTCTCCTCTCCTCTCCTCTTCTTCTCCTCTCTCCCCCCAGCTTTCTCCTTGGCTGACAGCAATGGGAGAGCACCACCAAGAGGGAGGGGAATAGCAATGGAGTGCAAGGAGGAGGGCATGTACTATAGCTGCAGCGGAACACTGTAGCAGTGCGTGCTATAGTGGTGGGCTAGGGTTTCCCCCTCCGTTTATTAGTGGCCGGCCCCTCATGGACTAGAGGCCCATGTTGCTGAAGAATTGCAGATTTTTCCTCCTGTAAAGTCTAATTTCTATTTTGACTGCTTTCTTCATTAGAATAAATTCGAGTATTACATCGAGACCTCTTAGGTAGAGTAGATTTAAATGAAGGAAAAAGCAATGCAACAATAATGATAGTTAATGACGACATAGGACAGTTAATAACATTTCATTTGTGGATATCATGGGGATATGCCCATGATCTTAGGATGATGAAACAATTGGCAACATTGCTTTTGGTTTGAAGTTTCACGCGTTTTCGGCAAAGTTAAAAGGCTGATCTTCAGCCATTTTGGAAATTTGGCTTTGGAATAGATTGAGTTCATAGGCTATAGTGCATATGTGTTGCATGATGCATGTTTTCACTAACGTGGGTCAAGTTGTGAAAAACTTATTCCCAGATTCATGTTTGCTTGTCTATTGCTGTGCAGGTGGCTTGCAGGTCAATGACGGTGAATGGCGAGGAGGATCGGGACTAAGCTTGGAGAGCTGAGGTCCAGAACGATCATGGATGCCGGGTGAGGTCAAGTGACTGAAGCGTGGCACATAATGGACAAGGATGACCGAATCAGGCGATTGGTCTGATCGGGTTTGATCAAGCGGTGCGGGGGTCGGTGCAAGTGCCAAGGTGGTCCGGTGGGAACCGGATGGGAGAGACTTGCCGACATGATGAGAGCCGCTGGATCAATCTACACGTGGCGAAGCAGGCGATTGCTTCAACAGGATGGGACTCGGTCTTCGAAAAAGATCGAAAAGGGGTATTTTAGTAATTTTACCAAATACCGCCTTGGTGACCTAATGCCAACCCACGGCGCAAGACGGTGCGTCAAGAAGTGGATTAAGTCAAGAGAAGTAAAGATGGCGCTTTAAAATACGTGCGTGTGTGTTCCGTTGTTGTTGGGCCTTAACGGAAGCCCATTAGGTTTAATCTTCTAGAAGCTTCAATTCTAAAAGTGTTTTAGGGTTGGTGGCTGTCATATAAAAGGGTGGAGATGGTATATTCATAGGGTTGCTACTGTTGGAGAAAAGGAGTGCCCATGGCGGCGCCTGTAGAATTCCCTAGAAAAACAAGAGAAGCGCCTATGGCGGTGGCTGTAGTGTAGCGCCTGGAGAGACCCCCGTAGAAACCGGAGCTGTGGCGGCGCCCTGTTCCTCCCGCAAAAATTGGGCCTCTGGCCGGCCGCTAGCAGCGTGATTTTTATTGCCATCAGTTTGCTGTTTGGAGTTGTTTACTGCCTTGGCTGCAACTTGTTGATTAGTTTATTGCTTGGCTGATGTTTTCTTGTGCTTGCGTGTTGGATCTGTTGTGGAATCACCAAGCTTTTGCATTGAGTTATTAATTGTTTATTGCTTGAGGTTTTGGTGTTAATAACTGTGGCTGCTTTTTTGATGCGACTAGTAGATTGACTGCTCTGATGGGTAGATCGAAGAAACAGGGGCAAGTAGCCACATAGGTGTTCAGAAATTAGGAGCCTGAGCAGCGGCTTGCAGTCTAGTGTAAACAGGAAAAATCAAGATCTTGCAGTATTGCTTTTGGAGTTGTTTATTGCCGTTTCTATCAGCTTCTTGATGCAATTGATCGCCGGCCTCTTTTCTTCATGCGTGTTGCAACCGAGTCCTTGGTTTTTATTGCCAGTAGTTCTTGTTTGAGTTTTTTTTATTGTTTGGGCTGCTGTTCTCTTGTGTGCTTGTCGTCTCGGATCTGTGTAGTTGGATGCAGGTCACCTAGTTGTGCTGCTCCTGGAAATAGGAGGCTATGGCGGCGGCCTGTGCTACCCGCAAAAACAGGAGCCTGTAGCCTCGTCGGTTGGCAGAATTAGGAGCCCTGGTGGCGATCTGTAGTCTCGATGATAGACAGAAAAATCTGCGGTTTGGTGTTGAGATTTGTTGCTTGTGCAGTCTGATCTTTATACCTTGGTCGATGGCTTTGTTATCCGGTATTAACGTTCCCCGCTCAAGGTTCCTGCCAGTGAAGTCTACATCTGATTTGTTGCTTGTGCCGGTCTGATTGAAGCGTTGGGAGTTTGCACAGCTTGAAGGCAGAAGTAGCAGGCAGCACTATGCTTGTGGAGATTCATCTTGTAGATTTATTTATTAGCTTGCGCTGCCAATCTCTGATTCCACTGAGTCTTGATTTTAATATCCAGCAGCTTGCTGTTTAGATTAGTTTATAGCTTTGGCTCTTGTACATGCTTGTTGACTCTGTATGGTTTGATTGAGCCAGCAGTTGGCGGCAGACGCACAGAAGCTGAGCAAGGACCTGCAGTGCCTTGATTTATTTCTTAATTGCATCTTGTGTTGTTACTGTTCATCTCATATATACAGCAAGCTTGTTTTTTCCTGGCGCATCTTCCTATGCGGTTGTGAGATGCTTTTGGTCTTTTGCTTCGGGGTTTGATTGGATTCAACACAGGTCATCCGCTGTGCCTGTATGCAAATCTTCATAGCTTTTATAGCTATTGGAGTGAAAGTAGTGTCTAGTTCGATCGAGGAGAAAAATAGAGAAAACGTCTATTCACCCCCCCTCTAGTCGCCTTTTCGGTCCCACATCATTGCACTACATAACTAGAAATTACACAGGCCAGTAAAATTGCAACTGTAGAATCTCTACCCCCTTTTTTCCCGCTTGTCTATTTGTTGGACTTTGGGCTTCTAGTAATCTTGTTCAAGTTAGAATCCACCAAAATGGCCACTAATTTTCATCTAAAATTGTCTATATCATCATGCGTAGCAAAAACTAGTAGTGATAAAGATTTTTTGCTATGTGAGACATTAGTATGAAAGTAAAATATTCTTGTATGACATAGCTGTGTAAAGCTGTGAGACAACCTATATCCTGTCCAATATTCCAAGAACTTAAGCATGTACAGACCGTAGGACGAGCTACAAGATTGCATAATCATTAGGAAACCACTACTTCAATAAGGAAATTTTTTTCTATGAAGCGATGATGTGTAATGTACCCATCTTTCAGCCTTTGATTTTGTACAAAAAGTGTGACAGGCCAAGATGCAACGTCATGGTCAAGCCAATTAGATATTTGAACTGCTTCATCATATGATGAGATCTCAAAATTTCTCCATTCCTTGCAGCTGTTAAGTGACATATTTTACCTGTGGAGATCAAATAGGGAATTATTTTAACTAAGGAGGAGTACAAAGTAAGTAATAAGCTCACCGCATGTGTGAGTTTGAGTCCTACTCTTTCAGTGGTGCCTTGTGAGTCGAGCACTTAGACCTGACGTCGTTTTGCGTTGATCACTACTAAGTACCAATGTTTATTTTTGATATTTAAGGGGAGGAATATCCGCAATGAGCATTTTGTTACTTTTTTTATAGATAAGTGACAATAAATTTCATTAGACATATCATTAAGTGTTACCATATCATGCTTCAAATAATTAATTGCCACTCTTTTAATCATGCCACGTTTAATACAGCATATGGATATTTCGCGCATGCCATCTCTAGCTAACACTATGGTAATAAATGTCTTCTCTAGGAAGACCTTTGCACCAGCCCTAGTATCTTTACGATATTTATATCGTAGATAATATATGTACGCAATGATGACCTAAAGTTGCAAGTTAGAACTTATGTTGGATAAGATGTTCATGTTAACATAAGAGTATGTTTACATGATTGTACTAACATCATCATTCAGCCATCTTTCCTCGCCCTCGGGCAAAAGCCGATTTGTCATGTATTGCATCTTTTTTTTTTGGGATATGGAGACATCATCAATGTGCACCTAAGTCATGGTCGTTGGTGAGGAGTTTATGTATTTAATAATGAGATTATCTTCCTTGGTGCACATATCATCTACAATGTTTAAGTTTAGCTGGAAAAAAACAATTGCATATGAAATTGTAAGTAGTAAAAGTATAGGATAATACATGGAGGGGAGCTACCTTTCGAGGTGATATTGGGTGTTGGAGGCTCCATCGGTTTTATATTTCGGTTATCATAATAAATGTAGTCATAGTTCTTGTCATGCGTTTATTTCGACACTATAATACCCCGATTCGGTTGTGAGGCAGTAGCTTGAGCACTTGGTTAAATCGGAGTTAAGGGGGAGTTTTGTTTAGCTCTACTACCCTGCCCTGGGCTTGGGCCCTGGGCCAACAAGCCCAAGGTGGTGGCCGAAAGGCCCATGGGGGAACAGCCCAAAAGATCAAAAGGGGGGAGTTGTTCTTGCCCTAATTTCTTTCCCCAACCCCGCCCCATTTTCTTTTCTGGCACTGCCTGTGTAGTCCTCAAGCCGCCGCCTCCTTGCTGTCCCATGGTGGTGGCGCCTGCTGCAACCCTTCTTCTACCTTGGAGCAAAGCAGCCCTTCCACCATTGGAGTAGCAACATCTTCTACCTTGGAGCAAAGCAGCCCTTCCACCATTGAAGCAGCAGCATCTTCTACCTTGGAGCAGCAGCCCCATCCTCCTCCCTTGCTTCCGATTCGTTATTTGTAGAGGTTGGTTGCAGATTTCGTCCATCTTGCTCAGATTCAGATTCAAATTTCGTCCATACCGCTTTCGATTCAGATTCAGATTTCGTCCATACTGCTGGGATTCTGATTCAGATTTCGGTTCTCTGTTCAGCGTCGATTTTGTTTAGATCAAGGCCGAATTAGGATTGGTGATCTCTTAGAGAGTTGTATTTTATTGTCTTAGCTTTCCATGGCCACCAAGAACACCTAAATCTGACGTAAGGATCAAAAGTTATGGTAGTTTCAATCTTGCTGCCCAGGATTCTGACGAGTTGGAACCATCAATCTGTCCAGATTGTTGCGGGGGCGTTTTCACGATCTTAGATGCGGAACCAGTAGTTTTAATCTCCTAGAGATATTTACAGGTTGTTCTTAACTTTCTGTGGCCACCGAGTTCACTTGATTCCGACGTTCGAGTCAAAAGATATCACCGTTTTAGTTTCTGCTGTCTAGATTCCTGACGAGTTTAAACTGCTGTGATAATTCGTAAATTATGTTATTGTAATTGGCAGAATCTGGGATTTCTCCCAACTAGTTTAGTGTAGGTAATTTGATAACCTTTCCGGATTGATAAAGATTGATCAATTCGGAGTTATAGATTAAAAGTTATGGTCGTTTTAGTGCTGCTGTTTATTCAGTAGACAGTTTTTCTGTGCTGAACGTTCATATGTCTGTTAGCGTTCTAAATTGGCCAAATTAAATTATCTTGTCAACTAGAGTATTGTAGATTTGTCAGTTAAGAGTCCACAGAAACTGGGTTCACCTCATTCGGAGTTCCAGACCAAGAGTTATGCTGATTATTGTGCTGCTGCCCAGGGGGTTTAGGGCAGATGCGTTGGTTTCCATTTTAGAGCTTCTAGTTAAATATTGTATCGCCGAAGAAGCGTTGTAGAATGTTAATTAGTAATTTCGTGTTCATCGTATCCTTATTTCAGTTATTTATTTGTTAGGAGGTGAAGCTTCAGGTTTGGGAGCACCGCATTTGCCTACTAACGTGTCACAGCGCGGGAGGCAAGTACCTTAGTATTCCTAGGATTATGACATGTTGAATGCTTGCTATTGGTATTGAATTTCTAAGTACCATGTTATTACTTAAATGTTCATATTCAATCCATGTGGTTACCTTCATGATGGAGAGCATGTTTCTTATTGTTCAATATGCATATGTCATACTCAGCATCCATCTTTCATATTTCATCCATGGGAGTGGATCAGTGTATAAGACCCATCAATTCCAGTATGGGCACGTAAGACCCACCATTCCAATGTGGGCAGTTCGGGACACCGTACGAAACGTTCTTCGTACGGGGCTTGGGTCCCCGCACTTTGTTAAGTGCGGGCTTAGGTGAACACCGACGGGTGTGTCACCAGCAATACCGGTATATGCATGTGTGTAGTCCCTTCATTTCATCCACATCATTCATTCCATTCATTCAAGTGTTCGTTCTGTGCTTATTTCATACACTTTAATGATGTTCACATGACCAATGTTGTTATGTATTATTCATCTAATGTACTTGCTGAGTCTCGGACTCACTCTTGCTTTGTTTGTTGTTTTTTTTAGGTGATCTTTGAGGTTGGCTCCATGGGGAGGGAATAGACACACACTACCTTTTCACTTCACCTTAATCAAGTTCAGGATTTCATTTCAGTTCAATTTAATCATTCATTATTGATGAACTGTAATAATAAACGTTGGCTGTGGCTGATAACTCTTCTCCATTAAGATTGGTTAATAAGTGTGCGTGAGCTTAGTTCATCCTTTTGATATAGTTACTTGAGATCTGATTATACTTCTGCGATGATTCTGATATTTGTTGATTTCGCTATTGTCTTGATATTAATGATTGTTGGAACCTCCGGTATAGCTAACTATACAGGGGAGGTTCTGCCGAAATTTAAATTTTTCTGTCGTCTGTTTTAGCTTGTTAACATGTTAGTTTAGTAACATTCCAGCCCTTGTAGGACTAGGGTGTTACAGACACCCTTGCTGTTGGACCCCAAACCCATCTGGCAATGGGTGAGTTTTTAGTTTGTAGGTTCCATTTGCGCTTTTCAGTATTGTTAGGCTATAATTCTGTTGTTTGCTACAAATATTGGATAGGAAATTTTTTTTAGAAATCTGGTTGTACCTTTGTGTCCATTGCCTTTGTCACATCATTGTCTCCATATGCTTGTTCTCATACATAGATACATCTTTATTGATAGTAGGTGTCCTTCGCGAGACTTCTTATTCGCTCATCGTCTCACACTCTACTGTAGTGAAGGCGTCCATGTTAGGTTCAGTGAGGGATGCAGATCGATTTGGAGTGCAATGTGTACCAGATTTACCTCAAACTCATCTGATAAGGAGTGAAAGGTCAGTTTTCTATAGTTGAAATTTCCATTCATGGTTTCATGTTCAAATGCACACAAGCACTCTTCTAAGTCAGTGGGCTGGCTTACCATTTAGTTGCTATCTTCTTATTCCTCGGGTCTCTATTTTTTGTAGGTTTTATGTAATTATATAATAAGAAAAATTTTGTTCATGCTAGGATGGTGAATGGATTGGATTATACATCTAGACACATATTGATTTATATACATCTAGAGTCGAGCGAGTGAAATGAAAGAAAAGACCCATTCAACAATGTAATCCTTTTATTCTGTAATATCATAATATGTGCAGGAATGCATTATCATATTTAAATAGATGTACCCGAAATTCGATTGATTCATATTAGCGTTTGCTTGTAGATTGAATAGTCTTCCAAATATCCCTCAGCTTGTCATTCTCTTCTATATCTAGTTGCACAATCTGTATGTGAAGCATTTCGATTCTAGGCATAGGTTCTGTACTTGCCTACATAATATGAAAAATAAGATGTGAAGTATATAGGAAAAATGTGTAATGTCTGCTACCTCTCCTTTTCAAATTGATACCTATTATCAATACAGTCTTGTTTATTTGCTCTGTTTTGATCCCAGTACTGAATAAGTGGTTTATGACATTATCCAACATTCTCATATCTAACAATACAAATAAAAACATGACTATTCACATTGCTTGCAATTAAATAAAGTAAAAGCACAAACAATATAATGGTAATGAGTGGTAAAGAAATACAGTGATCAACCAATAAATACTGTCTACCATGCACTTGCCTCTTCCAGTTGCGAGGAATAGTTTGATTAGAAGATGACAACAAACCCGATGTCATTCCTCCTACAGAAAGCACCCAATCTCAATAACAAGCTATAGCAGTACAAGAAAAACAATTAAATAACATCGCTCCTACACGTTTCCCAAATCTACAACACTCCCCGTTTACCGGACAGTCACCCCGTGCTATCCCGATACTAAAAACAGCATAACTTTTGACTCCCAAGCCATATCATGGCAAAAAACACTAGTTCTAGAATCTACACAAAATTCCCCATAATTTCTTAGTTGGCCACAATTCTTGATTAAATCATTTAACCCCCTTTTTTAACCTAGAAGATCGTTCTGTCATCTTCTGGACTACAGGATTAATATTTTTCATATCTATTAATCTACACATGCAAGTACTATAAACCATGGATTTTTTGGAATCTACAAAAATTTAGCTACCTCTTTCTAGTTATACCCAAAATTCAATTATACCATCTACCAAATCAATTTAATAGTTTTCCACGACTGCGTCCAGCGGCAAACAGTTTCTGGATAGCAACCTTCCCAAGGTTGTATCTTTTGTTCGCTACTCTAATTATAATGATCCAGACCTTCCTAGAAAGCTAACGAAATTTTCTAATTTTTTATCTCATTGGACCGACCTCTAATTCCAAGTCTAAATACCCCGAATCGCCCCCACAAGGTTCTGCATCTAACCATGACGAACTATGGTAGATTGAAAACTAATTTTTTTTCCTAACCAAAATGACTTGCAAAATTAACAGCGACTAATCCAAGGCAATACCTAGGGATTATTAGGTATTACCCTTGAAGATCATGACCTCGATCACGAAACCCCACGAATTTCCTCGCTTTTCCTTCCTTCCCATCTTCTTCCCTTTTCCTCCTTCCTCTTCCTTGCTGGTCCTTCCTTGCGTCCTCCTTGGCAGTGTATGCAGCAGTAGCACCAAGTTTTCTTTCCCCCACTCTCTATCCCTCTTCCCTACATCCTTTTGTCCTCCCATCGCTTCCCTCCAACCACTCTCTCTTTTTGCTGTGCATGCAACAACACACGTAGAGGCCATACACATGCATGCACTTGCATGCATTTGTGCATACGCACAGAAACTACATGGGCGCTAGTAGGGCCGCAAGCAGGTGGTGGCGGCACAGGGAGTGGGGCAGGGGCAGCTAGGGTTTGGTGCAGCTACTCCTCCCCTTCCCATTTAAGTAGTAGTCCGGCCCAAGATTCACTTGGGCTATGGGCCGGCAGCCCACTTCCTTCTCAAACCCGTTTTTCCTCTAATCCTTTTCTCTTAAATAACTTCATCTCTAATTTTTAATTAAACAGGATATTAAATTTTAACCGCCTTAAACAGAATCTGACCTCGAATTCTACTCGCCAATCTACTTGAAAGAACAACTAGAACTGAAATTAAACTACAATCAACACGTACCTGACGTGAACAACTCCGGGTACATCTCACACATGTGAGACTTCAATTCTTGAGTTGCTTCCTTCTCAGACTGATGTGATCACAACACCTTGACATACTACAACGCTTCATACATCAGCACCCTCTTTGACTCCCTAGGTACAAGTACCGGACAACACTCGCCGATAAGGTCTTACTCGTTGGTCAACGGCTCTAACGAAACCTCAAACTCCAGATATCTCAGGTACTCACTTAGCACTGGAACGTACAAGATGTTGTCTACCCCATGCCTAGACTCGAGACGGTCCTAGCGATGCGCCATCTTCAAAATCCCTGCAATTATCGGGAATGATCCAACATACCTTGGTCTAAACCTCCCTTTGGTACCAAACCATACAACCCGCACAAATCACACAAAACTCTAGTTCACTCATCATGAAAACTTTTCCACTTTCCATGTAGCTAGTTTACAAAGGAACTCCACATAACCCAAAGGCGAAATCACTCGAATACTTAAAACAACAATTTCCTCTTTTTTTTAAACTGGAAAAGACTACACACTAATATAAAGCAACTCAATTTGCAACTAGCATCGTCCATAAACACAAAGCTCAAACAAGATCCAAGAGAGTATTTCACTATTAGAGAAACCACCATTTTTCCTCAATCTTCATTTTAGGAACAAACTTTCATTTAAATCCTAGGATTCCAAATTATCACACTACCCTTCATCTTAACCGGCAACCTCAAAGCGTTACTCAACCCGAAAACAACAATCACACTCATCTAGAGGGGCTCTACTATTCCACCAAAAAAGATACTCTAGTTCACTCCTCTACCAAAGGAATTACCTTGAAAAAAATCCCAACGCACCTCAATAAAGATTTCACCCACAATCACATCACCTCAATTCTTTAAGGATAGTCAACTTGGAATTCACAGCACACACACACTCATTTACTACATCCAAAGGATGCTATCAATGATCATCACACTATTCGGAATCTACTTTTATTCTACTACTTCTACACATGATCATTGGGCAACCAAGGTTCTAACATAAAACACAAGCTCAATTTCAACATTCAAGACTCCTACAATGAATTTCTAGTATAATTGATAGGAAATCCTCATATTCGATAACTAAAATTTCCACAATCCAAAGAATGTCCTCAATTATTATTATTAACATTCCTCACTAATCTAGTAACCGCCCAAAACGATTAACTTCACCAATCTTGGACCCTCACTAAACCAGACCATTCAATTTCACCAACACAACCACAATATACACATTCACAATACCCGAACTAATTGACCAAGATTCAAACTTTTGATAATTCTAATATTCCACCAACATGAACAAAGGTTCATGGATTATATAATTCACTATAGGTTCTACTGGTTGTAACAATATAATCAGTTTTGCTTCAATGACAACCATTCCTTTTAAGTCAAATTCCCTCCAAGAATTATATCACGAAGTCAGTTCATCCTCCAATGCACCTCCAATAACTTGATACCCAAAGCTTCACAAAATCACCTACTTGACCACTACTAACCAGTTGCCACTATACACTTTATAAGGTTTTGTAAAACAAATCGATTAATCATTTCTCAAAAGAAGAGGCAAACAAAAATAATTTTTAGCACACAGAAAAACGTTCACTACTTATAGTAAACATAAGACCAAGGAAAATAGTCAAATAGCAATGATCTCGAAAAATCAAAAGATGAGACCACAGTTGAGGGCACAAGCCCCACAAGACAATAATATCAAACTTCCACCAATAAGAATAAACATTGCTATTGAAACTTGAGAAATTATTATGCGACAAAAACAGAAAGGTTAAACACACTTCAATAAGTTGCAAGTTACAAAGCTTAACTCCAATCTCAAATACCTTTACTACACTCTTTCTTTTAACAAAGAAAATAATTTTATTTGATTACAATATTACTTTGCCAACTCAAACAAAAAAAGACTTTTAAGGCCAAATCACATGAGTTACTTAAGAACTAAGGGAACTTTCCAACACGTCACTATACTCAATCCAATTTCAGCTACTACAAAAACATTTTCATTTAAACGATATCACGAATGGCAATCAATTTTTTCTTTCTAAAAGAACCAACACCGCTCCCATAACCTTTTACTTTCAATCTTACTAACAACAAAATAATACACTCTTAGCAAGATTCAACATACCTTACTGTCCCATCAATAATTTTTTTCCAAAAGAAACACAAAAAAATGCTTCATAACATTCTCTGTTACCTCAATAAGATTGTAACAACTAGTTCTAGAGAAAACCTAGTGCACAAACCATAACATTGAAACAAAACTCTTTTAACAAGGACATACTATCATAGGACAATTTCACAAGACACACTAATAAAGATCAGTTACTAAATTCATCCATTCAACTATTAGTGATGCTCAACTACAAACTTTAGCACACACTAATTGCACTCTAAATATTATCATTAACAATTGACGATTGTATTAATCATGAAAGCATTTATGGTTCTACATCTATTTGCAATCACACAAGCATACATAAACATAAATTTTGATGTTCCACCTTATGTTTGGAAACTAGAGCAAAATATTATTAAAGATTTAATAATATAATCTTCTATAAAATATGGTTTCACAAAGTGATACATCTACGTTATCTAGTCTTTTATATATGTTTCAATAATTCTTTTAGCATGGCAAAAATTAGAAAAAATCTAGCATTTATATATGATCATAAAATATCCATATGCAAGGTAAATTCCACTTTAATATCTACCAAGGAAATAACCTATCTTTAACTTAGCCACTTTGAACGGTGACGTTAACCAAAGAGACAAATTAATCAAGTTTATCTCACAAGTTTAGCAAATTAAACAATCCTAATGATTTAATCCAGTTCATCAATGATCCACACTTCTCAGCTACCCTATTGATTCTAATTAAGAATAAATATAATCTTAATCACAACTCATCATACAAGTATTACAATGCAGCAATAGATTAATCAACTACACCACCAAGGACATCATTTAATATTAATTATGCATCGCACTACTGACCCAGCTTGATAACTCATACCATATCAATTAATTTCTATGATTACACCTTAGACTTAAGCATAAGAAGACACCACAAAAGGTTTTTTTACACTTTCTTTCATAAAAGTGAGGCATTAAACATCAACATTTAAATTAATACAAAAGAAATACATAAGGTCAAAGCTTCCACATAATAAAGAACTTGCAAAAGAAAACTTCCATTATCCAAATATCAAGAGAACAAATAAGTCACGTTTTCCAACAAAAAGATAGAACTCTCATAAAAAGATCCACCTTGCCCATTAATAACCCTCGCGACAGCCCAAATAGTTCAACAGTTGGGAAAGCAAATAATCGCCTTATGGAACCAATAAAGACCAATGGAAACCCATCAATTGCATTATAACCACTAGTCAAATAAAATTTATCAACCGCAATTGTAACAACAATACATAATGCAAACTCTAGGAAGACAACAACTTCCATAAAGAAACTCATCCCCAACCTCTGTAACTAAGTTACCCGAGGTAAACACTTTACTATTCACATGCCACAAACGATGATTCCACCTGGTCATGCCCATGGCCACAACCACAATCTCTATATCTCGACATTGACTATCAACCACAATCAACAACACACAATAAGTTCAAAGAACCAATATCAACTCATGCATTAGTATTACAACATATCGAAAGCGTAAATGTGATAATCGTCCCATTCCCATCCTACTGTGTACTAGTGTGTCAAATTTTAAGTTAGTTAACCATTAGCAAATTTTAGTTGATTTTGCTAGACCTCAAACAAAATTTTAGCAATTTTAGGTTACCTAAGTTGTTAATCTATTCACCACAGACCTAAAGCCCGCTCTGATACCAGCTGTAACACCCCACCCCAACATGAAGCCCAGAATGCCACTAAACTAACCTAGTTATCAATTTTAACAATAATTAACACTAAATTACAGCAAGCACATCAAAGGTAAAACCCGTCCACGGGTCAAAGTAACACAAACATAACGATATAGCAACCATGGATAATTAATTCATAAGAAGCATGGCAAGATAATAACCAAAGATCGACGCAAAACCAGTCCAATCAAGTCTATTAAAAGTATAATCAACTCCAACCTATCTTCTAAGACTAACCAATACTATCATGTCTTAGCTATAAATCATCGAACTATAGAATGAGTTCTCATATCCAATGGATCAAGTACACATGTCTATGATGTGGATTCAAGTGAGCTAGCCCTTCCCAAGCGAAGCGTTGTCAACGGTCACCTAAAAACAATAATAGAGTAAGGGTGAGTCCACGACTCAGTAAGCACAATAATAAACAATGAGCAATGCTTAATCAGCAGTAAACAATATCATGATCAACATCAATTGTTCTTTTTTCTTGATTTTCATGCTCAATCATTCAATTCTCTCCTCTTTATTCTCACACACAATTATCAAATACTTTTCTTTCAGTACATCTCTACACTACATGTTGATATGCACTTCTTTCGCGTATACCGGTATAGCGTGACCATTCACATTGCTTGCAATTAAATAAAGTAAAAGTACAAACAATATAATGGTAATGAGTGGTAAAGAAATACAGTGATCAACCAATGAACACTGTCTACCATGCACTTGCCTCCTCTAGTTGCGAGCAACGGTTTGATTAGAAGATGACAAGAAACCCAACACCACTCCTCCTACAGTAAGCACCCAATCTCAATAACAAGCTATAGAAGTACAAGAACAAAAATTAAATGACATCGCTCCTACACATTTCCCAAATCCGCAACACTCCCCCTTTACTAAACAGTCACCCCATGCTGTCCCGGTAATAAAAATAGCATAACTTTTGACTCCCAAGCCGTATCATGGAAACCCACACCAGTTATAGAATCTACACAAAATTCCCCATAATTTCTTAGTTGTCCACAATTCTTGATTAAATCATTTAAGCCCCCCTGTTTTTAACCTACAAGACCGTTATGTCATCTTCTGGTCAGTAGGATTAATATTTTCATATCTATTAATCTACACATGCAAGTACTATAAACCATAGAATTTTTAGAATCTACAGAAAGTTAGCTACCACTTTTTTACTTATGCCCAAAATTCAATTCTGCCATCTACCAAATCAATTTAACAGTTTTCTATGACTGTGTCCAGCGGCAAATGGTTTCTGGACAACAACCTTCCCAAGGTTGTATCTTTTCACTCACTACTCCAATTTTTATGATCCAGACCTTCCTAGAAACCTAACAAAATTTTCTAAGTTTTCTCTAATTGGACTGACCGGTAATTCCAAGCCAAAATACCCCAAATCGCCCATGCAAGGTTCTGCACCTAACCTTGACGAACTACGGTAGATTGAAAACTAACGTTTCCCTAATCAAAACGACCTACAAAATTGACAGCGACTAATCCAAGGCAGTACCTAGGGATTATCAGGGATTACCCTTGAAGATCACAACATTGATCATGAAACCCTACGAATTTCCTCTCTTTTCCTTCCTTCCCTTCTTCTTCCCATTTCCTCTTGCCTCTTCCTTGCTGGTCCTTCCTTGCATCCTCCTCGGTAGTGTATGCAGCAGTAGCACCAAGTTTTCCTTCCCTCTCTCTCTCTCTCTCTTCCCTGCCTCCTTTTGTCCTTCCATCGCTTTCCTCCAACCTCTCTCTCTCTCTTTCTGTTATGCATGCAGCAACACACACAGAGGCCATACACATGCAAGCATTCGTGCATATGCATAGAAACTACAGCGGCGCTAGTAGGGCAGCAAGCATGTAATACTCCGTGCAATCTTTAGAACTATAATTGAATTTCAAACCTTTTTATTGGGATTTAAAATGGAATTTCAGAATTTCTCTTTAATGGGGATTAAATCTTGGGCCAAAGGCCCATAGCCTTGGCCCTTTAGGGGCAGCCAAAAATCCTAGATGTACTGTAGCACGCCTATGCTACAGTCTTTGCCACCACTGCTCTGATGTCATTTGTTGCTCTGATACCACCTCCTCCCTTGCTGCTATCCGAGAAGAACGAGGGAGGGAGAAGAACCCTTCGGGTGCCGCAGGCCAAGGAGAAAAGAAGAGGAAGAGGGAGAAGGAGTGGAAGAAGGAGTTCCTTGTGGGGTTGTTCGGTTAGTTCATTTATGTCTTCTAGGGTAAACCTCAACTCCTCGCTGTTTAGTTTAATTATTTTCTATGGGATGTTGTCGTTTAGCGAATTGTTGTTCCTGCTGTAATTGAATTTGTAATCTGTAGTCTTATTGTTCACCAATTTTGGTCTAGATGAAGGTGAAATTAGAGGTTACGGCCTCCAAAATAATTGTGGGGAATGTCATTAGATTTCTGTAGGATCTGATTTCACTTTATTTGGAGTTGTAGTTTGGGATATATGATAATTTTTTTACTACTGTCCAAAAACCCTATCAAATTATAGCACTCGTAGTAATTGATAGATAAGAATTTGATATTGGCCGAATCAGGGATGTCTCCCATCATGACTTTTGTAGGAAATTCCCTTAGCTTTCCATATTTATAAAGATAATAATTTTTGGATTAGCCAATTGAAAGTTATAGCTGTTCTATTGCTGTTGTCCAGTTTGTCAGTCAATTCTGACAATAGGTTTTCATCTGTCTATTAAGTTTAGTTAAACGCAGAATTAGGGGATCTCGCCAACTAAGTATTTATAGATAATTGTGTAATCTTTCTAGAGAGACTGAGTATGCCTTTTTATGATTAGCAGATGGAGAGTTATGTATTTTAGAAGGTCGTTGTCCAATTTTGGTTTTCTACTTGTTCGTCGTCATATTTGAGTAGATTAAATAATTGAACCATGGGTATTTGGGATTGCGGTTGAGAGCGTTGCGAATAGTGTTGTTTTACCTTGTTAAGCTTGTTTTGAGTAAATTACTTGTTGTAGGTGGAGTGACTTCAGGGTTAGTTGCACCTTCTTTACCTTCCAACGTGTTGCAACGCGAAAGGCAAGTACAGATTGAATTATCTTGAATGTTTGTTTGTTCAAATAGGTTGTATGAGTATGACATGGTTAAATTCTATGAATAATGAGTAATTCCATTATTTACATGATTATGTTCATTGTCGATATCAAATTGCTTCCATGAGAGAATGCATTCATTTCATTATTTCTATTCCAAGCATTCATGCTTCACCCACGGGAGTGGGTATTGAGATTCCCATCATTCCAATATGGGCAACCCATCATTCCAATATGGGCCACTAGATCCCCGTATGAAAGATTCTTCATACGTGCCTTGGATCCCCGTGTTTTGATAATGCAGGCCTGAGTGAACATTGACGGGTGTTTCACTGGCCATACTGGTGTATGCAGAAGAGAAGTGAATTTCATTTTCATACTTGCATCAAAAGCATGACATTTTTCTTATGTATTCGATTTATTGAGAATGATTTGTCTTGATTTGATGATGTCTATGATGTTCAGTTGTATTTGTTGAGTCGTGGACACACTCTTGCTTTTGTTGTTTAGGTGACTGTCGAGGATGACATTCATTGGGGGAAAGTAGCTCACTGTTGCAAATCACAATGTTGCACACATCCATCACCAAATAATATTTCTACTATCTTGTTCAATGAGGCTCAAATTTTGTAATAATTGGTTTCTTGGTGCTTTTTATTGTCCGTCCTTAAGTTTTACTTATGCTAGTTGATGATATAAACTTTTTCGAATATTTCCATGGTTTTGTTCCTCTTGAATGAAACATTATAAACTGAAATTTAGAGCTTATTTGCATGCTAAAATTTAGGTTATTTAATTTAACAATATCTCTGTGTGTTGAAATTTGGCTGTCAGTAATTGCTAAATTGTTCAAAATAATTTATAGTATTGATTGGTGTTAGTTGCTTAGGCTGCATCTTGGCTTTTACATAGCCAGGGTGTTACAAAGCAGGTGGTGGCTGCACAAGGAGTAGGGCAGGGGCAGCTAGGGTTTGGTGCGGCTGCTCCTCCCCTTCACTTTTAAGTAGAAGTTTGGCCCAAGATTCAGCTTGGGCCATGGGCCGGTAGCCCACTTGCTCCTCAAACCAGTTTTCCCTCTAATCCTTTTCTCTTAAATAAGTTCATCCCTATTTTTTTTTAATTAAATAGGGTATTGCACAGATAAGGTATCTTCTTATTCAGAGCTTCAACTTGTTCTTGTCCTTTCGATGGCAAGCCAAGTAGATCTTCTATGTCATTAATGGTTATTGGTAGCATGGATCCTCTAATGTTTAATGCTTCTGACCTGATGTCATAGGCTTGCTTAAGCAACTTGCACAAATCACGACAAATGATGGCACTATCCATCTTAAGTAATTCTCCAAAGCCCACATCTTGTATAGCCTTAAGTTGTTCCATACTTAAGCTCCTGATTAGCCTAACATATGGAACTCGAGAGCATTTTTGTGTTCCCTATTCAACATCATGACAAAAATAAGCATGGATTTTAGCAATATGCGCATTTGGTACTAGATCTATGAGAGAAGTAATCTAGTCATATAGTTTGGTACATAGGTAGTTTTCTAACAAATTAATAGGTTAGCTCTACTTACAAAGATTAGTAGGAAATAACATGTTCCTTTTTATTTATTTTTCTCAGGTGTATGTATTGGGTTTCAATACCACTTATTGGCACTTTTCTCTCGTGGCTCGTATTTTGCCTCTGGCACCATGCCCCCTCGAATTTGGATGAAGGCTTCTATTGATCTTGACGTCAAAAATTTTGCTTGCAGACGTGTTTTTGCTTTCAGCTATACCATGTGTAAATAAATCCTTGTGATATTAAGTGTCCAATCCAACCCTTCTTGGATGGATACATTTCCAATTTGGATACGATATCCATCATGTGAATAGTGAGCATGTCTCTATGCTTTGTTGGAATTTACCTTGATCCTTTGCTCTGTCCTTTCTCCGTGAGACTCGCTGCTGTGACACTGATTCGCTCGACGTAACTTTCCTGAAGCAGCATCTTCACTTGACTCGAAGCAGCGCCTCTTGTGGGACCCACTAGTCCCCTCGACGTGACTTGCCTGAAGCAACACATGACCTTCATGTGATGCACTCGCCTGGCACAAAGCTGCGCCCCTCCTGGTCTTTGGCTTTCTGCTGGAAAGAAAAGACGCTGAAACAAAACGAAAGCGACGAGAACACAAATGATCGGATTGGATTCGGGAGCACCAAAACATTGCTCCTCTTTTTTGTTTTCATGTATATTTATAACCACAAGATTACAGAATTGAAATATAATTCGGTACGCCAATCCATACCAAAAGTTAACTCCAACTCACACTCAGACTCCTACCAAAAAATACAGAATCTACCAACAAGATTTATTCTATCAATCACCCCCTTAATCTTGTTTCTTCACCTTGATTGCGCCAATCTTCTCTCTCATTTCCAAGAACTTGATCTGCCTCAGCGGCTTCATCAAAAATATCATCAAGTTGATCTTATGTTTTGATGTGTTCAACTATTATGTTTTCTTATTCAACACACTCCCGAATGAAGTGATAGCAAGTATCTATGTGCTTTCTTCTATCATGGTAGACTAGATTCTTGCTCGATGATATCGCTGACTTGTTATCAACTTTGAGCACAATCTTGTTCACCTCCTTCTGTGTGAGATCACCAATTAGACATCCCAGCCAAATCCCTTGACATGATGCAGTGGTAGTAGTAATATATTTCACTTCACATGAAGAAAGTGCCACTACTTTATGCTTTTGTGACTGCTAAATCACCATGCTTTTACCAAGCAAGAAAAGTACACCTGATGTACTCTTTCTGCTATCAACATTCCTAGCCATGTCACTACCATTATAGCCGACCAATTGGATATTTTCTCATTCACCTCTTTCATAGTAACAGCCAAACTCCTGAGTGCCACACACATACCTTAGTATGTGCTTAACTACTGCCATGTGCTCGCTTGTAGGAGACTTCATAAAGCGACTCACATACCCAACAGCATAAACGATATCAGGTCTAGTATGCACTAAATATCTCACGCTTCCAACGATGCTTCAATTGGTAGGCTATTACTAACCTTACTTAGCTTCAGGCGAGCATCCATTGGGAATTGGCAGGGATTGCAGTTCTCCATACCACACTTCTCAAGAATCTTCTCCGCATACGATGACTGGGTCAGTGTGATCCCTTTTCCAGTTTCTTTCACCTCTATCCCGAGGTAGTAGCTCAAAAGGCCCAAATCTATCATCTTGAACAGACTCATCATCTCCTCCTTATATCTTGCAATCTCCTGTGTGTGTACCTGTGACAAGTAGATCATCCACATATACGCCCATGATTAATCTTGACAAATCTATCCCTCTTTTATGCACGACATGCTCAAATTGGCTTTTTTCAAAACCAAGTGATGAAAGACTGTGGTCTAGTTTTATGTTCCAAGCCCGAGGTGCCTACCGAAGCCCGTACAACGCCTTTTTTAATATCAATGCTTTATGCGGGTTTGCACCATCAACGAAACCAGGTGGCTATGCAACATATACTTCCTCCTCCAATTCAACGAAACCAAGTGGCTGTGCAACATATACTTCCTCCTCCAATTCGTCGTTAAGAAATTCCGATTTGACATCCATATGATGCACTTGCCACCCTTCATAAGCCGCTAAAGCAACGAGAAGTCTTACTATCTCCAATTAGGCAATTGGAGCGAACAACTCCTCGAAATCCACTCCCTGCTTCTGTACATACTCTTTCACCACAAGCTGTGCTTCGTGCTTCATGATAGCACCATTGGGATCTCTCTTCACCTTATAGACCCACTTCAGCCTGATAGCCCGAAAACCGCTTGGCTGGTCTACGAGTTTCCAGGTGTCGTTTTTGCAAAATGGAGTTGATCTCCTCTTGCATGGCTTGCTGCCACTGATTAGCTTCCTCAAAATTTACATGTTCTTCTGCTGAGCTGAAATACAGCTATTCTTCTATTTCAATGGGATTAGTGTAATATTCCATTTGACTAAATAGGTAATTGATGAATTAGAAGAGATAATTAAAAGTAAAATTCAGAATTTTGTGGGAAGAGGGAAACAAACGTGGGCCTGCGGCCCATAGCCCAAGAAGAACCGGTTGCCCTCAATAAGGAGAAAGGGATGGCCTATAGCCCTAAAAATCCTACGTGCGCAGCCACTGCCTCCCAGCCGCCGCCGTCCCCTGTTCTGTGCAATCTTCCTCCATGCCGTGCCCCTGACGTCCCGTCTACGTGTGCAGCCCCTACTGCCGTTTGTGCTCACCTGCGCAGCTAGCACCCAGCATGCATGCTTGCGCAGCGGGATCGGCCGGCCACTACTTCCGAGCGCATGTTTTTTTGCCGTGTCCTCCGCTGATAGCTGCTGCGTGCGCGTGTGCGTGTGCTGCTCGCGGCATGCTGCATGTGCTGCTCGCCAACTGCTGCTGCGTGTGCATGCGTGTATTGCTGCTGCTGCGTTTATTGCTGCGGCTGCGTGCGTAGGTTGCTTGCTGCAGCTACTGCTATTGCTTGCCCGCTGCATGTTTTGTATGGCTAGATAATTGCTGCATGCTTTGTATGGCTACGTGACTAGATACTAGCTTGTTGCATGCTTTGTATGGCTGGATTGAATAGTAGATAGAGAGGAAGGACCACGAGAAAAGGAGAAATGAGGAAAGAAAAGAGAAGGGAAGAAAGTGGGAGATCGCAGGCTAACTCATGATCTTCATCAGTTCGTCAAGGGTAAACTTGATCCCCACTTGTTTAGTAGCAAATGCGTGATTTTGATCAATGTCGGTATTTAGGTTGGTTCATGACAGATTGGGTTAGACCGAAGTTTTGATATGGTTAAGGGCAAAATCAGTCCTGGATGTCTCCTAGAGAATCGTAGACGACGTCGTCCTCTTTCCGTAAAGTGCTAGATCGCATCATTTGGACGAGTGGTTCAAAAGTTATGGTTTATTTAGCACTGCTGTTCTATAAATCTGTCGGTATCCTGACAGTTTTTAGTAATCTGAATTAAGTGAATAGTTAAATGAAAAATTAGAGGAGCTTACTATAATGAAAGTTGTAGATTGTTGTCTCAGCTTTCTAGAAAGCTCAAGAACACGAGATTTGGACAATCGTGCTGAAAGTTATGGTAGTTTTAGTGTACTGTCCGGAGAACCCGACATGAATTCGATGTTTTGTTAACTAGTCTGGTAAGGGCAATAGATGGCCGATTCAGAAGGGCGCCTCAACTAGGTTTAGTTGGAAAAATTAATTACCTTTCGAGAAAGTCTAAGAACACCTCATTTGGACTCTTGTACCAAAAGATATGGATTTTAGAATATGACTGTCCACAGAGGGGACAGATCGATGTTTAGGAATTGGGGTTGGGATCGAGTTAGATGCTTTTGGCGAGTTCGTGATTGCTCTCATATAGTTTGTTTTGGTCCACTACTGTTGTCTTAGCGTGCGTTATAACTATATTCAGGTGGTGGACTGGTCCCGGGGGCAGCACCTTCTGCACGTCCCTCGTTCTCTCGCGGTTAAGGCAAGTACTTTGATATTCTTATGATTAGAAAATGCTGAATGCTTGATGTTCTTATTGTGTTTGCTGTGATCCATGAGAATAGCTAATGTTCATGTTCTTTCCATATGTGTTATCTCCATGATTAGAGATGTTGTCTTTCAATATTCATATTTCATTCCATGCATCCATAATTCATGTTTCATCCACGGGAGTGGATTATAAAGACTCATCAATTCCAGTATGGGCACGTAAGACCCACCATTCCAATGTGGGCAGATTGGGACACCCGTATGAAACGTTCTTCATACGGGATTTGGATCCCCGTATTTTGTTAAATGCGGGCTTAGGTGAACACCGACGGGTGTGTCACTAGCTATACCGGTATATGCATGTTTGCAGTCCCTTCATTTTATGCAATCCATTTCATTCCATTCATTCAAATATTCATTCTGTGTTATATTCATATTCTTCAATGATGTTGTCATGATCATGTTGATGTATGTCCAATTATTCACTGTACTTGTTGAGTCTCGGACTCATTCTTGCTTTGTTTGTTTATTTTAGGTGATCATTAATGTTGGCTTTATTGGGAGGGAGTAGACACGCACTACTCATTCACTTCACCATATTCAAGTCCAAGATTATGATTTAGTTCTATCTTTCATTCATTATTAATGAACTGTAATAAATAAATTTAGTTGGTGAATGATGCCTAGTGCTATGTTATTGTTGATTGAGTAGTACTTGTGAACTTTGATTATTCCTTCGATATAAATTGCTTGGATTCAGTCTATATTCATACCATGGTTCTATGGGATGTTAATTCCTTTATGTCATTAGAAGAGATAGTGTTTAAATTCTTCCGCATTATGACTGTATGTTAGATTATTTAGGTGACATCTTGGCTTCCGAATAGCCAGGGTGTTACAATTAGTCTGATCATAAATCTCGTACAAGCTTCTGAACTTTGGAATCCTCTCTGTACTAGCTCCTGCTGGAGACTCTTCCTGTTGAAATGTTGTGCCCATACCCGGTGGGCCTAGACCGTGGGAGGCAGCGCCAAACGCTCTAAGCACTTCCCCCTGCTGCTGATGGGATCTAGAGTTAGTGCCATCAATTCCAACCAGATACCATCGCTCTTGATGGAACCAACGCAAGTACCTTCGAGCCATTCTTTGCCTATGTCATTTGCATGCAGTGGGTTTCGCCTCCTCGGCTGACACTGCGTCATTGCATGCATCTGGGTCCTTCCAGCTCTTTGACCAGGGAAATCAGAACCGGTTTCAGGCGAGCCCGTGACCTCTGGTCTATGGGACCCACCGGTGGATGTAGCTTTATCGAGAGAAGCAGACGCTTCTGCATCTTCGCCTAAAACTGAAAAAATGAATCCAATTTGTTTGTTTTGTTCCATACCTAGCTCGATTCTCAAGTTCCACTCCCCATCTTCTTCAAATATAACGACTCTGCTGATCTTAATTTTCTAGGTTTCTGGCTGAAACAGACGATAGGCCTTGTTGCTCGGTTCCACTCCTAGATAAATCATCCGCCTACTACGGTCATCAAGCTTCTTGGTGTAGGTGTTCACCTTCACATGTGCAATGCAACCAAATACCTGTAGGTGCGCCAGCCTTGGCTTCTTTCCTGACCATGCTTCATACGGGGTGACATCATCCAGCGCCTTTGTTGCAGCTCTATTGAGGATATAGACTACATGTTGTACCACTTCACCCCAAAACCTTCCTAGGAGGGATTTAGTCTTCGAAAGACTGCGTGTGTGGGGACACCCGGGTTATTTCCACAAGACCGATGCCTACCCGGCCTTATGGAGATAACTCTAGGCCCCAAGTAAATGGATTCTAAGTTAACTCCATCTAAGTGAGAGATCTTTACTGAAACTAGAGCCCCGGTGATCATGCGTACTGCTCCTCTGCAAGCACTGTATGATTATCGGTTCTCTAAACAATCAAAGACCACACTTAGTGAGTTAAAATGGAGTCCATGAACAGCAAGCATGAGGTCATGTTGGCTCCCAAGATCAGTGACCAACATGCCCAAACTCACATAAAACATTGATCACATCTATACAACATTCATACATTAATAGTTCAAAGGACATACATCATAGTAGTTCAAGTCTACAACTATTACAAGTGGCCGACCGGCCAAATTCAAATAATATCATAAAGTAACAGTGGAAGCAATGTAAATAAACCAAAAGTCTAGCATGGTATGCCCCATAACCCATCGGCAACCGACTGGGAGTTAAATAATAGCACTACTTGTCAATGTCGCCTAAATCGACACTAACGAGCTCATCAGGCTCAAAGTCTTCCTCACCTGAAATTGCAGCATCCAGATTGAGTACAAATGTACTCGCAAGTCTTACACAAATAAAAATTAGTTATGCTAGAGGTTGTTCCAAAGGATGGCTTATATTGGCTTAGTTTTGCGAAAGATGCAATAATTTTCAACCTACACATACTAGTTTATCAAATGCCATTTTAAAAACAGATTTGAAGTAGAAGTAAATCATGTGATAAAGTAATAAATTGAATAACAAATGAATCAAACAAACCTCATTTGGAGTATTTATGCATTAGTTATGAATTTTTGAAGTTAAATGAATTTGCAGTGCACAAATAGTTGTATTCCAAAATTTTCCAAATCACCTAACACTTTTTGCACACATGTTAAACTAGCCTCTGTCATGACAAATGAGGCCTACATATTTCCTTTTCTTTTCTATTTAATTCCTAAAGGAAAACATCTACCGACAAATCTAATCTTCTCATAATCATTGACTTAACCGATTATCCGGTGTTGAATCCACTCACATACTTAACACTCTCTGATCATATTCTCATACCTTGATCTAAATCCCGTACTAACCTTCACTAAGACATAATCAAGGTAGTCAATCCAACAAATAATTCCCGAACTCACAAACTTCCATCTACACAATCCATCCAGTAGTTATATGAAATCCACCAAGTGATAAGCATATGACAATGACTAAGTCCATCAATCATTCTCCGATATACTATTTAAGCTAATACTAACTATCTAGCTCTACTAGTCTTGCCTCGGAAAATCACATTCATATACACCAACAATTCCACCGATCGAGGTTTATTTGACTTACCGACACCTAATGAGCTTTACAATTTAATAGCACATCCAACATTTAATAGCGCATTAATAATTCAACTTACATCCATTTCACCGGACTAGTCGTGTATGACAACTACTAATCCAATCACATATGTGCCTCTACGATCAACTAATAATCATTTAGCTCCTAATGAAAAAGAGAGTACAATTCCACCGACTCAGCACATAGGACATACCTACTAAATACATGGCAATCCAATTATTTATCTGCAATCAAATAATCCATTCCGACCTTCTCCCAATTATAGCATGTATAACTCACATAGATATTACTTAATACATCTGACCAATTTGCTCACGATTAAATAAATCATCCGATTCAACATCCATGTCTCATTAAATATCATCACATAAGCTATTCATTAAGTAATAAATCATAAAAATCCTTATGCGTCCTATCTCCTAAAATTACTAATCCAACATGAGGAAGAATCTCCAATTAATGTATTATTCAAAGATCACCACTAACAGCTATGCCACTTCAAAATAACATCATCCGATCAAATAATCCAATATATATTTAAACTAGCATCCACCGATCAACAATACACATATTCCGCCACAACCATCTAATTATTCACATCCACCAATATATCGATACATAATCATGCCTACGCACAAATACGACCTAACTGGAGAATTATATCGGTCTTAAGCTACCGAATCATTTCTATAATTAAACATGCATAATAGATGACATGCTCATGACCAATATGCAACATGCACGACTACTATCATAGCGCGGTAACAAAAACAACACTAAGGATTTTACCACAGCACTAGGCGTGTGTATCGTCACCGGATGACGTCTTCTCGGCTCCGTGTCCACATCCACCCTAGTCGACGCCGTTTCTGTGTCCGCTCAGCCTCTCGTCCGCGTCCGCCGTAGTCGTCATCGTTTCCGCAACTGCCCGGCCTCTCGTTTGTGTCCATCGTAGTCGTCCACGTCTTGCTCCGCATTGGCGCCACCACGTCATGCCGCCTCGCCTCGATCAGGTCACCGCGTCGCTGGATAGGGCCACCGCATGCATGTCCTGCATGCATGCACGGGCTCGGCCTTGCCACCATCGGCCTCGCCTTCGGCCACGCATCTCACTCACTACATCCGCCGTGCAGGGCTGTTGCCACCTCGCATAAGGCCGCCGCTGCTGCCACACTTGTTTCGACAAAGCCGTCGCGTGCCGCTGCAGCACACCGCTTCGCCGCGCCGTCCATGCCCCAACCGCCCTTGGTAGCTGCAGCCCTCGCCCTGGCCTCGGCGTCATTGTCTTCGCGCCACTGCTGCACCCGGCCTCCTTGCTGCCTCCATGCCTGGCCGCACCATCTTGTCACCCCTCGGCTGAGCTTCGTGTTGGGCCGCGCCGTGCCACCAAGCTCCACTGTAGAGTCGCTCCATCCGGCTGTGCACAAGGCAGCCGCTGCATTTCTCTCTTTCTCCCACCGCACGGCTCCCTCTTTCTTTCTTCTGCTCTTCTCTCCACCGAACAGCATTTATTCTAGCTCCTCTCTGCCACTACATGCTGGTGCTCTTGCTACATGCATGCACGCCACAAGGCTCCCCTTCTTCTTCTTCTTCCTAGCAGCCATGAACACTAGAGCTACAACCTTGTGTGCATTGCTGTTCTTCCTCCCCTCCTCTTCAAACCACTCAAAAGGCCTTGCATGTGGAAACTACTTGGACGGATGGATGGCTCTTGCGATGAGGATCAAGGCTGCATAACATGCATGCTATGATTTTTGGTTTGTGATTTGGAATGGAAGGAGAGAAGTGGATGTAGATGAGCTGTGTTCGTGAGAAAAAGATGGTGCTGTTGTTGAGAGAAGAAAGCAGGTTGGGGAAAATGACTTGGCAGTGGGCACTCTCGTGGAAAAGACGACTGGTGGCTTTGGTTCAGCTGGGGCAAGTGACTTTGGTTGGGGGCAAAAGTTGGTAGGGGATGGGCTATGGCATTGAGAGCTAAATAAAGAAAGGGAAGATGGCAGTTTGTGGTTGTGTAGTGATGGTGCCTTGTTCGGTTGGGAGCAAGGAAATAGAAAATGGCTTTGTGGTGATGTGAGTTCGGCTGGGCAGGAAAATGCATGATGAAGTTGATGTATAAACTATTGAGTGGTGGTGGTTTGGTTGGGAGAAAACAAAAATTTGAATGAATAGTGGACAACAATATAGAAATGGGCAGAGAGTGTTAAAGAATTTTTGGGCATAGAAGTTAATTCCAAAAATCATGAAATTTTTAGGGGAGGTACCTGACATAATGTTGATGCTTAGATAAAAATTTTAGGAATTTATCCAGAGTGTGTTGCTCTCTAAAAATCTTTGAAGTTCCTGTTTGCTTGGAAGATGAATAGCAGTACAGTTCTTCCTCTTTTCTCCGGCTCGCTCCAACGACCTTGCATGTGCGAACTAAATGCTAAAATGGAATGCTCTTGAGACAACGATCGCAACGGTATAACATGCGTTCCACGATTTTTGGTTTTTGGTTGTGATTATGAAGAGAGAAGTTAGGGAAAAGAATGTGCATGCAGGTGTTCCATCTGCTACTTCTTTTCGCCTTTTCGTGAATTCGCTCAAACTGCCTTGCATGCGAAAACGAATTGCAGAAATAGGTTGGTCGTACGATGACGATCACGGTGGTATGACATGCATGACTTGGTTTTGAGTTTTTGGATGAGATTTGAAGGAGAGAAGCGAAAGGAGTTAGGAGGGTCGAAAAAAATGGGAGACATGACTGGAAAAGAAGGGATATGCAAGCGTTTCGCCTACGGTCAGTCGAACCAGAAAAATAAAATGACGGTACTAATGCATGCATCATGGTATGCTTGTTTGAAATGCATGTGAAAACAAGAGATCAATACAATTAATTTTAATTTTAATTTTTTTAACACAGTCTTTCAAACAATTTGATTTAATAAAATGCAACCTTTTTAATTAATTCAATTTGATTTTTTTAAGCAACATTTTGATTAAACATTGGAAAACTTTTAAAACATAGTCAAAAATTTAATATATCACCAAATTAAATATTAACAACCCGATTCTAAAAATCAGGGTATTACAAACCTCCCCCCCTAGAAAGAATCTCGTCCCCGAGATTCGGACGGAAAAAGGATAGGGGTAGAAAGACTTAATCGCTTTGTTAAAATCCGATCTTCTTTCCAAAGACCAAACGATTCAATCTTCAACCCATACCACTGCTATCTCGACAAACTCAGTTTGGCAACCTCTAATTAAAATTCACCAATCATATTTAGTCTATAGTAAGCACACTCCAATATTTTGTTCCACAATTTATACGTTAACCACCGAAATCACTTACTTTGATGTAATCTTCCAACCCACTAAAAAATTCATAGGTTTGATTTGATTTCATTCAAGATACTGACTTACTTCCAAAGTTTAACAATTTAAAGGTGGACACAAACTACTATTAATCCACTCTCACGGTATAACTCATGGTTTAACTCCAAATTTCAATCACATTCTTGGGAACACTAATAATGCTAAGTGAAACCACCATATTGCTCACATATTACAGTACACTTGCTTTATAAATTTCTATCATAGGGTATCTCTAATATAACTCTCAAATCATGAGCACTAAAGAACCCTATTTCAATGCCTATAATCCTCCAATTGACATGTTCTATCAACCATCCATCAATTATGTGTTGTTTCCGACAATTTTCTCATAACAATTTAAATTCCTAAAAGAGGGTATGCCTATGCAAGATCAAATTGCATCTTCAAGCAATGTATCTATATTTCCACTTCTCAATACTTCAATTAACATGATCAATCTACCTGCAATAACCAATCTACCAAATATTTCCAATCAATCTATTAAGGTCTAATCCATTCATCCCTACTCTAGGATCTAATCAATCACCAAAATCAACACAATTATCCAAGGTTAAAGATATACCTCCTTTATCCAAAGTTAACTCCAACCTAAGTAAATTAATTCATCAAGAAGATCATTCATCCAAGGTGAATTTGTAATCCAACTATAATCCAAATAATTCGAGTTACTAACTTTGTCCAAATCAAGTTATCCATAAAAAAAATATCTTCGTTCTTATTCTACAATATTAACTTGATGCCTTCCAAATTCTACTTATCCTCAGGTATTATCTAAATCTACCCGCCGCATTTAACCACCCCTAATTAATCTAATTATATAATCGTGGGGACAACTATTCCCTTAAAAATAAATCCCATATTCAATCCTCGTTGCCATCCACTATATGACCATTCAATCACCTAACCATTCTCCATCTCTAAAAGTATTACGATCCAGTCATATACTCAAATACAACTTCACAAATCTCAAATGATCATCATAAGCATCCATCAAAATTTATAATATCATCACAGTTTCAAATTCTAACTTTATCACACTAAACCAAAATATGACTAACAATCTTATTGCCATATTGACTAAGACATATATTTAGTCTAAATCTCCAAGTGAACCCATAAATTAATTATTCAATCCTATACATGTGTTCTATGAGTTCAACCTGCAAATTTCTCCAATATAAATCCAACATCATCCGCAGGCAAGCTTACACCTCACTATAATAGTTTCATTTATACTCATATTGTAACCTCTGATGGTAACGTCTACCATAATCCACAATTGATCTGACAAAGGTTAATATCTCACGATTCGAAAACCTAATTAACTCTTCTAAGATCATATTCAGGGATCATGAGCAATAATTCAATTTCTCAATTATCAACTATCACTCTGACAATGCAAAACTACCAACATCAACCAAACATAAAAGATCTAATTAAAGATAAAATAGCAGTTATGCAATCATATCATTCTCTTTACCGGTTCCACTATCAATCTCTTAATCAACATGCGACTTCCATTAAAGAGATAAGAAGGAAAAACACAAGGTAGGGGAAAACAACAGGGGTAAGGTTCTTAATTTAATTTAGGGATTTTAAGCTTTAAAAACACAAGAACCAACTCAAAACAAATGAAAAAGAAAGCAGTAGGGACAACACAAGATACAAATGAAACACGGTTAGCATTCCGACATAGTTGCGATACAACCCGCCCGTAGGCAATGCACAACTACTTGGAACAAAAGAGAGCAAATGATCGCCTCAAAATCTAGCGTCTACAAACTAAGAAATAATATCATTAGGGCGTATATAATCTAAGAATAAACCCTAATTTAGCCCTAATATCGCAACAAGGCATCGTCTTCTTGTCCTTTCGTCGATGCTCTGGACACGAGAGAAACCTATGAACATACGAGCTTGATGTCTTGGTCCAAGATTAAGTACTTGCCCTCTTACTTTAGGAAGACAGTACTCTGGTGGTGTAGACGCATATGGGGAGACTTTGTTCTCCCCATAAAGCACATGCCGGTCCACAAGTCCCATGTTGCATATGGGTTGCAAATGCTCCTGAGCCACAGTGAGATGACGCCGTGTCTCCCATAACTCAAGCATAGTGCAATGACAGATCTGATCCATGGTGTGAATCAATCTTGCCAGCGGTTGCACTTGAGGGTCTTCCCCATACTGAATCCTGGCAAAAGTGTTCACTTCTGTGCCACGTGCTTGCATAGGGAAGTGGTAGTATGGCGGCTGAGCTAACTCCGTCAAGTCATGACGAAGATAGCTCATGGCCACACGAACCACTTCCTGCAATGCTGTGGCCTCAGAGGTGCCACGCGTCTGGAACTTGTATGGGATACTCTCTATCACGCGTCTGGCAATGATATTGACCACTGCCAAGTACTCCTCCATCCCTGGTCCTCTGTCGCGTCGATAGATGGAGTAGGTTGGCTGATATGTGAAGTTCGCTCTCCACATCATGTCTCTAAGTAGTGTCGGGTATCCGTCCACATCTTCCGCTTGGGTCTCCTTGACAAGGTACTAACGACTCATCTAAGGACAGGAAGGGCAAGATGAGTTAATTTGTAATTCAAATGAGACTAAGGTGAGAAATGATACTAAGATGGATGAGAAATAAAAGAGATTCCTAACTTAGCTTTCTCAATCAGTTTGATATTTTTGAAATTTTGTTTGACCAAGGACTTGCAAAACTTAACGCCCGTGCTATCTCTAACCTACAGTCAGTATGGCTCTGATACCAACGCTGTGGGAACACCCGGTTATTTGCGTAAGACCGAGGCCTACCCGACCTTATGGAGATAACTCTGGGCCCCAAGTAAATGGATTCTAAGTTAACTCCATCTAAGTGAGAGACCTTTACTGAAACTAGAGCCCTAGTGATCATGCGTACTGCTCCTCTGCAAGCACTACATGATTATCGGTTCTCTAAACAATCAAAAACCACACTTAGTGAGTTAAAATGGAATCCATGAACAGAGAGCATGAGGTCATGTTGGCTCCCAAGATCAGCGACCAACATGCCCAAACTCACATACAACATTGATCACATCCATACAACAGTCATACATTAATCGTTCAAAGGACATACATCATAGTAGTTCAAGTCTACAACTATTACAAGTGGCCGACCGGCCAAATTCAAATAATATCATAAAGTAACAGCGGAAGCAATGTAAATAAACCAAAAGTCCAGCATGGTATGCCCCATAACCCATTGGCAACCGACTGGGAGTTAAATAATAGCACTACTCGTCAATGTCACCTAAATCGACACTAACGAGCTCATCGGGCTCAAAGTCTTCCTCACTTGAAATTGCAGCATCCGAATTGAGTACAAATGTACTCACAAGTCTTACACAAATAAAAATTAGTTATGCTAGAGGTTGTTCCAAAGTATGGCTCATATTGGCTTAGTTTTGCGAAAGACGCAACAATTTTCAACCTACACATACTAGTTTATCAAATACCATTTTAAAAACAGATTTGAAGTAGAAGTAAATCATGTGATAAAGTAATAAATTGAATAACAAATGAATCAAACAAACAACAAAGTGGCAGCCCACTTTGATACAACAAAATGCATGAACATCCCATTCGTGCCGAATACTGAGTTTGCCCACAATTAAAATACAAAGTCTAACGATAGTAACTCCTGAACTCAAGCGGTTGTCCATAACCGTGGACATGACTATTTGAATTGTTTTAACTCTGCAGAGGTGTACTACTTTACCCACACGACTCGACTAGCACGTAAGCCTCCGGATGCCTCTGAATAATGACACACTTCCTTAGGTATGCCTGTCGGGGAGAATCGAGATACGGTTATTTTTAGCAAGAAGATCCTATTGAGCTAAGTCCCCCTTATGAGTGGTTCCCATACCCAGTTCAAGCGACATATAGCGCTTGCCAAGCGGGCTCACAAGATGTATTGGAAATACCGATGCAAGGAAAATGATAATTGGTGCTAGCTTGCACAGTATAGAAAATTGCATCGGCTCCTAAGAACAAATGATCAACACAAATGCCCTTACACCACCATGAGACTTAACGCAATAAAACCTTCCCCCTACTTAACCGTACAACACCCATATACCGCGTGTGATAGCACGAGTTTTACTTGAATCAACGACATTACCAAAGTTCGGTCCTTGTTGGTCCAAACAAGTCAACCACATACCCAATCTCGTGCACGAAGGCACCCTCACTAGCAAACACTTGTCCAGACCCCAAATCTATTTTAAAATGACAAAATTTAACTTAATAAACAGATACAAAGATCTGAAACAAAATGAAGATAAGTAATTCAGTGTTTCCCATAATTGTCAGGTTATTCCCGACAATCAACTACCGTTTCTAGACTTGCATGGCTAAGCAAACCCAAACAATATATTTCAATCATCCTAAATTAAGCATGTGGTACTAGGATAATTCAAGGATAACCTCAATGAATAGGAGATAACTAATCTACACATTACAAAAATAGCGACATTATCAAAATAGCACGCAAGCAATTATCATTGCACTAACTTAACAAAACTGGGATCAAATACGATGCAAAAGAAAGTTCAAATGATGCTTTCCTTGCAGGTAGTTCAATTCTTCACACTCGGTTATGTATTCGCTTAGTCCGGCAACTCGGAATCTACAGAAACACGATATCGAATAAACATTGAGAAAAGTCTAAAAATTCAAATTGTTCAAAAATGCACGAATTTTCTACAGTAGGTAGATTATGATTTTATATGAATTTAGGTGAAAGAATTATTTCATTTGGAGTTAGTATGTGAAAGTTATAAAGGTTTGAATATCAGTTTTCTGAAAAATCCAAATTAATTGTAATCTGCTACTATTCATTTAATTTAATTATTTGGTCAAAATTTACAGAGAAGTGGGGAGACAAAGGATTACATATCTAAATATATAATATTAATACAACACCAAAATAACTTAGTTCATCTCATTTGGAGTTTTTATGCATTAGTTATGAATTTATGAAGTTAAATGAATTTGCAGTGCACAAATAATTGTATTCCAAATTTTTCCAAATCATTTAACACTTTTTGCACACATGCTAAACTAGCCTCTGTCATGACAAATGACGCCTACGTATTTCCTTTTTTTTCTATTTAATTCCTAAAGGAAAACATCTACCGACAAATCTAATCTTCTCATAATCATTGACTTAACCGATTCTCCGGTGTTGAATCCACTCACATGCGTAACACTCTCTGATCATATTCTCATACCTTGATCTAAATCCTGTACTAACCTTCACTAAGACATAATCAAGGTAGTCAATCCAACAAATAATTCCCGGACTCATAAACTTCCATCTACACAATCCATCTAGTAGTTATATGAAATCCACCAGGTGATAAGCATATGACCATGACTAAATCCATCAATCATTCTCCGATATACTATTTAAGCTAATACTAACTATCTAGCTCTACTAGTCTTGCCTCGGAAAATCACATTCATATACACCAACAATTCCACCGATCGAGGTTTATTTGACTTACCGACACCTAATGAGCTTTACAATTTAATAGCACATCTAACATTTAATAGCGCACTAATAATTCAACTTACATCCATTTCACCGGACTAGTCGTGTATGACAACTACTAATCCAATCACATATGCGCCTCTATGATCGACTAATAATCATTTAGCTCCTAATCAAAAAGAGAGTACAATTCCACCGACTCAGCACATAGGACTTACCTACTAAATACATGGCAATCCAATTATTTATCCGCAATCAAATAATCCATTCCGACCTTCTCCCAATTATAGCATGTATAACTCACATAGATATTACTTAAGACATCCGACCAATTTGTTCACGATTAAATAAATCATCTGATTCAACATCCATATCTCATTAAATATCATCACATAAGCTATTCATCAAGTAATAAATCATAAAAATCCTTATGCGTCCTATCTCCTAAAATTACTAATCCAACATGAGGAAAAAGCTCCAATTAATGTATTATTCAAAGATCACCACTAACAGCTATGCCACTTCAAAATAACATCATCCGATCAAATAATCCAATATATATTTAAACTAGCATCCACCGATCAACAATACACATATTCCGCCAAAACCATCTAATTATTCACATCCACCAATATATCGATACATAATCACGCCTACGCACAAATACGACCTAACTGGAGAATTATATCGGTCTTAACCTACCGAATCATTTCTATAATTAAACATGCATAATAGATGACATGCTCATGACCAATATGCAACATGCACGACTAATATCATAGTGCGGTAACAAAAACAACACTAAGGATTTTTACCATGGCACTAGGCGTCTGTATTGTCACCGAACGACGTCTTCTCAGCTCTGTGTCCACATCCATCGTAGTCGTCGCCGTGTCCGCGTCCGCTCGGCCTCTTGTCCGCATCTGCCATAGTCGTCGCCGTTTCCGTATTCACCCAGCCTCTGGTCTGCGTCCATCGTAGTCGTCCATGTCCCACTCCGCATCGGCACCGCCACGTCATGCCACTGTAACACCCCAGGCAAACAAAAGCCTAGAATGCTACTAAATTAAATTTAAAAACAGTTTAAACATAGGGCATAGTTCTAAATTTCGACAGAACCACCTTTGCATAAGTAAGTATACTGGAGATTCCAACATTTGCATATAACCCAATCCATATCTTAACATTCAAAATACATTCAAGCATTCAAGATAATCTACTCAGCTTAAGCATTATCAAGCATGATCAAAATTTACTACTCTCATTATTACAAATATTCCAAAACATTCAACCATAGCCATGAATTAATCCTCAACAGTTTGCTATTATTAGAGTATGATCTAAATGATATTCAGCATTTAAAGTGTGTGGTAGTGAGTGCATCCAAGCAACCATACTCCCTCCCATGCATGTCGTTCTTGCAAGTGGTACCTAAAAACACAACAAAGCAAGAGTGAGCCCAATGACTCAGCAAGTATCAATAAAGAAACAATAACTCACAGTTATAGCATCATCATACCATAAGAAATATTACACTAAGACAACTCTCATGTTTATGTAATGCGAACATGCAATGCATCATTTTATCTTTATCTCTTTTCGCATTTTACCGGTAATGCGGGGTATACAACCGTCGATGTATACCCTTGCCTGTGCCCTCTGGCACAGGGACCAAGAGCCTATACTCCACGAGTATAGGGACCATTGCCCATCATCTTCATGATGGGGACCTCTATTCAATGCCCACATTCCACGAATGTGGGGACCTCAAGCCCATCATTTACATGACGGGACCTCAATCAGATATACTTGGTCACCACGTGACCAAGTCTCGATATCTTCAATATGCGTATGTACTATGACTCTATCTTTCATACATATGAATCAACAAGTACATACCAAAATCTCAGATCTCAAATAACATGTAAGGCATTAACAACATACAAAGGTAATCTTTAGCCATAAACATGCATTCACCAAGCTTTATTCATACTTATCACACAATCATCCATGTATGGCTAGTATGAGTAAAACGCAAGCAATCACATCAAACAATCGTACTTATGCTACAATCAGGATACTTGCCTCAACCGTGCAGAAACGGTGGACGCGAGGAGGACGCTGCCCCTGGGACCACTCCCCCACCTGAATATAATTATAACCCAAGCTAAGACAAACATACTGGACCAAATATATATTTAATAGCACAAACGAATTTGCTAAACTCTCAAACGCCTTCCAAACTTCCAACTCCTAACAATCGATCTGTCCTCTCTATGGACAGCCAACTTCTAAAATCCATAACTTTCACTACAGGGGTCCAAATAAGGTGATCTAGGACTTTCTGAAAAGGTAATTAAATTCCCCAACTAAACCTAGTTGAGGGGCCCTTCTGAATCGGCCATATAATACCCCTAACAAGCCAAATTAAAAGACATCAATTTCACATCGGGTTCTCTGGACAGTACGCTAAAATCACCATAACTTTTGCTACGAGTGTCCAAATCTTGTGTTCTTTAGCTTTCTGGAAAGGTATAGAAATTACCTACATTTTTTGTTATATCAAGATCCTCTAATTTCTTTTTAACTAATGGCTTAATTCAGATTACTAACAGCTGTCAGGATACCAACAGATTGGCAGGACAGTCTCGCTATAAAATTCATATCTTGCATACCGTAATTCGGAATCGGGTGTTCTTGGCGGATACGAAAATCTAAGAACAATTCCCAACTATCTCTAAGAGATGGAATCCACAGATTCGGAATATAGATGACCGAAAACAGCCGCTCAAGTTTCTGGACAGAACACGGTCTAGCAGTAGTTGATAATCAATCCACTAAACGAAATCATAATCGCGTCTAATACAAAACATACAGTGAGGGAGACTCTTCGTTACCCTTGAAGAACACAGGAAGATAATGAACTAGCACGCGATTCCACTTCTCCTTCTCTTCCTTTCTTCTTCTTCCTTCCTCTCCTTCCTTTCTCCTCTTGGCATAGCAGTACGGGGAAGATTGCTACAGTACCTCGGCTGCTGCAGTGCGGCGGTGCTACAGTGCCAGGGCGGAGGTACTGTAGCAGTGCTAGGGTTTTGTCTCTCCCTCCCTCTTAAGTTGGGCTCCCCCACTTGGGCTATGGGCCGGTGGCCCACTACTGTCTCAACTCACTAAATTCTAAAATTTCACTCTTAAATACCTCTTCTAATCCCTCAATTATTTATTAATTAAATGGGATATTACATTCTACTCCCCTTAAACAGAATTCGACCCCGAATTCTACTCACCGATCTACTCGAAAAGAACAACCACAACATAAATTAGTCGCAACTAACACATACCCGAAGCGAAAAATTTTGAATATAGCTTGTCGTGCAAGACTCAACTCAAAGTCGCTTCCTCTCGGACTTATGAGACCACATCACTTTGATGGATTCCAACATATTACACCACAACGCTTCGTCTTGACCTTATCAGTACACTCAGCGGACGAAACTTCGAGCGTAAGGTTTTACTCGTGGTTCATCGTCCCTAACGAAATCCCACACTCCAGACTCTCAAATACTCTCTCGACACCAGGTCATACAAAACGTTTTGTACCCCGCGCATGGACTTGAGACGGTCCTAGCGAAATGCTAGCTTCCAAAATCACAACATTGTACCTTGGGTTAACCTTCCCTGTGGTACCAATCCAGACACTCTGCACGTAATACATGGAACTCTAGTTCCAACTCTCAATCGACCTATTTATCTTAACAACGAGCATCTCCTTTAACCAGGGACACACGAACGAACTTGTTTTAAACAAACTATTTATAATTAGAACCCAACTGAAGATAAAGAATTCACAATGCAAACCACTCATAACCAACTTCCCTCCAAAAGACTCCAATCCAAAATCAAAAGATTCATCATGAAAACTTTTCCACTTTCTAAGTAGGCAATTGGAGAAAAACACCACATAAGCCAACTGCGAGAATGACCAAAACAATCATTTTCCTTTATTCTTTCTAAACCGATAAGAACCACACATGCTAATCATAAAGTCAAACTCAATTTACGAAAGACATCCGTCATAAACACATAGCTCAAACAAGAATCAAAAGAGTGTTTCACTACTTGAGGAAACATTCTTTTCTCAATTTCTCTCTTAGGAATAAAATTTCTCTCAAATTTGCAACCTCAACGCTATGCTCAAACCGAATTCACCATCCACACCTTTTGTAGAGAGGCTCTAATGACTTTCACAAAAACATACTCTATCCAACTCCTATACTGATGGAATTACTTTGACAGATGACTTCCAAATGCTTCCCAAAATGGATCTTCACAAGTAATCACGTCACCTCAATCCTATAAGAATGAACAACTTGGAATTCACATCACACATTCTCATGTACTTTATCAAAGAGTTCTATCAATGAATATCCCACTATTCGAAATCCACCCTTATTCTACTTCTTCTACACATTATCATTGGGCGATCAAAGTTCTAGTATATAAAAATGCAAAGCCCAAAAATTAACCTCCAAGACTCTTACACTGAATTTCCATTATACTTGGTAAGAACTCCTCAAATTAAACTTACTAACATATCACATGACTCAACAATAACCTCGGTTATTAATATCAACAATCCTCAATAATCCAAGAACGCCTAAAGCGATTTATTTCACCAATCTTAGATCTTCTCTAACCCACACACTAATCAAATTCAGCTACACGACCACGACATACCCATTCGCAATACTTTAACTAATTGATCAAGATTCAAACATACTCAATCACTAACATCAATAAATAAATATTTTCTTGAAGTTATCCTTAGAGATAATCTAACTCCCATAGGGTTACTCATTTGGGGCGAGTCATACTTGACAATATCTCAACAATCCTCGCTATCCCATTAATTAACACGACTATTAGATCTCTCTACTGCTACTCTCATTAATCTACACCATCATACTTCTTCGCACAATCTTCCGAAAGTACCCAAATGCGATACTCTAAAAACTGACCAAGATTTCCATACTTGCTAATTCTAGTGTTCTGTCAAAATGAACACAAGATCTTGGACCGCATCTCGCTATAGGCCCTACTAGTTGCGACAACGAAATCTGTTAGCTCCACAGTCAAGCACTCTAATTAAATCAAATCCTCTCCAAGGATTATTCTAATTAATCGATTTATTACTCAATGCCTCTCCAACAACCTGACACCTAAAGGTTCACAAAAATATCTACTAGACCACCTCTATCCAGTAGCCAAAACACATTCGAAAAGACTTTGCAATACAGTTCGGTTAACTCCTTTCTTAGAAGAAGAGGCAAATAGAAATAAATTTCAGCACAACGGAAAACGTTACTACTTACAGTAGTTACCAGATCAAGAGAATTAATCAAATAGCAATGATCCCGAAAAAACAAAGATGAGATCATAGATAAGGGCACACGTCCCACAAGAGAGAATATCAAACCTCAAACGAGCATAAAACATTGCTTTTGGGATTCGAAAACTCTGCTGGCAAAACAGAAAGTTTAGGCAAGAATCGATAAACTGCAAGTTACAAAACTTGACTTCAATCTCGAATACTTCTACTTCACTCTTTACTTTAACAAAGAAAACGACTTCCGTTGGTTACAGCATCACCATGCCAACTCCAACAAAAAGAGATTTCAAGACCACAACACAGAAACCACTTAGGAACTAATAAAACCTCTCAGCACGTCACTTTGCTCAAAACACTTTCAACTACCACATTAACACGAGGTCTGAAAGATCACAAATGCGAAACTAGAAGCATTTTCATTTAATCAATATTAGGCGAGCGACCCAATCCCTTTATACAAAACATTCAATATCATCTTCATAATCCCTTACTGACAATCACACTAACAATGAGATAATACACTATTAACTAGAATCCTCATAGCCTACTATCTCATTGTAAACCTCTCCCAAGGAGACACAAAGCACAAGGTTGAAACAACCCTCTTTTATCAAAATCATGCTATCAAATAACAATTTTTCATTCATCCATTCAACCATAAGTGTTGCTCAACACCCACTTCAATTATCATTAACAATTGACAGTTGTATTTATCACGTAAGCAAATAGAGTCCTACTGCTATTTACAGTCACATATCCATTTATAACACAGAGTCAACATTCCACTTTATACTCAGAGTTTAACTACAGATTTAATAACATCATCTCATTTAATCACCGGGTTTCATAAGGTACTACCTCAACATCTATCTAGTCTGATATACATGTTTCAATCTAGCAATCAAGTATAAACATCAAGTAGCCAGCTTATGAAAATTACTGGACTAATATCCTCCAAGTCATCGCTCAAACACATCCTTAACATAATCATCACTAAAGGGTAAACAAATCCATTGAGATACTTTACTCCAAATTACCCAAATAAATCTATCGGATTCCACAATTCTAATGGTTAGACCAAATCATCAATATACCCCATCTCTTTAGTAAGTCTTGGATTCCTAGTATGAGTGGTCACACCATTAAACAAGTTCATCATGTAACTACTCCATGACAACATCAAATCTATCACTTCCCTTCCAAGGATCTTGGTTGAGATTGATTACGCACTAAACTACAGACCCAACCGGATAACTCATACATTTTCAATTTATCTTCTATGCTTAAAACCTCTCACTTAACACAACATACATCGCTAAAGGGTTTAACAACTTCTTTCATAAAAGAGAATCATTCAACTTCAACACTCAAAGTACTCAAAGAAAGATACATTGAGTTAAAACTTTCACATACTAAAGAACTTGCAAAAGACAACTTCCATTATCCAAAAACATCCAGCACATAAATGGGTCGAGTTTTCCAATGAGAAAAACAAAACTCCAATACAAAGGTAAATCTTAACAATCAACCAAGTTCACCAGCCGCAAGAATAACTCAACGATTGGGAAAACAATGATTGCTTTAAGGGTCAAATTAAATCAATAAAAACACATCAACTGCATGTAACCACTAACCCAAGAGAATTCAACAACCAACAACGAGTCATCAGTATAACCAAATGTAAACTCAAGGGAAACATCAACCTTTCTCAAAGTAATCCCATCAACCGCAACTAGACAAGAGTTGACCCGATTCAAATTCAAGGAAGAGAACAACTCTTCTAAAAATACTCACTATCAACACCTGTACTAAGATATCCGAGGTAACCACTTCTCTATTCTCATACCACAAACGGTGGTGTGACCTGGTACAGCCCAGGGCCACAACCACGACCTCAACCTCTCAACATGGGTTATCCCCACACATAATTACCATAGTATTATAATATAGATATATCAGCTCATTTCATAACAGGAATTATCGATACAACATAACGGAAGCGTAATGCAATGCAATAACCCAATCCCACCTACTGTGCTTAGTGTGTCAAGTTTAATAATTCACATACCACGGACCTACAGCCCGCTCTGATACCAACTGTAACACCCCAGGCAAACAAAAGCCTAGAATGCTACTAAATTAAATTTAAAAACAGTTTAAACACAGGGCATAGTTCTAAATTTCGACAGAACCTCCTTTGCATAACTAAGTATATTGGAGGTTCCAACATTTGCATATAACCCAATCCATATCTTAACATTCAAAATACATTCAAGCATTCAAGATAATCTACTCAGCTTAAGCATTATCAAGCATGATCAAAATTTACTACTCTCATTATTACAAATATTCCAAAACATTCAACCATAGCCATGAATTAATCCTCAACAGTTTGCTATTATTAGAGTATGATCTAAATGATATTCAGCATTTAAAGTGTGTGGTAGTGAGTGCATCCAAGCAACCCTACTCCCTCCCATGCATGTGGTTCTTGCAAGTGGTACCTAAAAACACAGCAAAGCAAGGGTGAGCCCAATGACTCAGCAAGTATCCATAAAGAAACAATAACTCACAGTTATATTCCAAACTTCCAGCTCCTAACAATCGATCTGTCCTCTCTGTGGACAGCCAACGTCTAAAATTCATAACTTTCACTACAGGGGTCCAAATAAGGTGATCTAGGACTTTCTGAAAAGGTAATTAAATTCCCCAACTAAACCTAGTTGAGGGGCCCTTCTGAATCGGCAATATAGTACCCCTAAAAAGCCAAATTAAAAGACATCAATTTCACGTCGGGTTCTCTGGACAGTACGCTAAAATCACCATAACTTTTGCTACGAGTGTCCAAATCTTGTGTTCTTTAGCTTTCTGGAAAGGTATAGAAATTACCTACATTTTGTGTTATATCAAGATCCTCTAATTTCTTTTTAACTAATGGCTTAATTCAGATTACTAACAGCTGTCAGGATACCGACAGATTGGCAGGACAGTCTCGCTATAAAATTCATATCTCGCAGACCGTAATTCGGAATTGGGTGTTCTTGGCGGCTACGAAAAGCTAAGAACAATTCCCAACTATCTCTAAGAGACGGAATCCACAGATTCGGAATATAGATGACCGAAAACAGCCGGTCAAGTTTCTGGACAGAACACGGTCTAGCAGTAGTTGATAATCGATCCACTAAACAAAATCATAATCGCGTCTAATACAAAACATACAGCGAGGGAGACTCTTTGTTACCCTTGAAGAACACAGGAAGATGATGAACTAGCACGCGATTCCACTTCCCCTTCTCTTCTCCCTTCTCTTCCTTTCTTCTTCTTCCTTCCTCTCCTTCCTTTCTCCTCTTGGCATAGCAGTACGGGGAAGATTGCTACAGTACCTTGGTTGCTACAGTGCGACAGCACTACAGTGCCAGGCGGAGGGGCTGTAGCAGTGCTAGGGTTTTGTCTCCCCCTCCCTCTTAAGTTGGGCTCCCCCACTTGGGCTATGGGCCGGCGGCCCACTACTCTCCTCAACTCACTAAATTCTGAAATTTCATTCTTAAATACCTCTTCTAATCCCTCAATTATTTATTAATTAAATGGGATATTACAGCCGCCGCGCCACTAGATAGGGCCACCGCATGCATGCATGGGCTCGGCCTTGCCGCCGTCGGCCTCGCCTTCGGCCACGCATCTCACTCACTACCTCCGCCGTACAGGGCTGTTGCCGCCTCGCATGAGGCCGCCACTATTGCCGCACTTGTTTTGGCAAAGCCATCGCGTGCCGCTACAGCACGCCGCTTCGCCACGCTGTCCATGCTCCAACCACCCTTGGTAGCTACCGCCCTCGACCCAGCCTTGGCGTCATCATCTTCGTGCCGTCGCTGCACCCGGCCTCCTTCTTTGCCTCCATGCTCGCACGCACCACTTGTGTCGCCCACTCGCCGAAGCCAGATCGATCTGGGCCGCCCTGCTGCTGCCGGCCAATGAGCCTCGACACCGTCATGCCACCAAGCCCATTCTGCAGTCGCTACATCTGGTCAGGCACAAGGCAGCCATTGCATTTCTCTCTTTCTCCCACCGCACGGCTCCTTGTTTCTTTCTTCTTTCTTTTGCTCTTCTCTCCACTGAACAACATTTCTTCTGGCTCGTCTCTGCCGCTGCATGCTGGTGCTTTTGCTGCATGCATGCACGCCACAAGGCTCCCCTTCTTCTTCTTCCTAGCAGCCATGAGCACTGTAGCTACAACCTTGTGCGCACTGCTGTTCTTCCTCCCCTCCTCTTCAAACCACTCAAAAGGCCTTGCATGTGGAAACTACTTGGATGGATGGATGGATGGCTCTTGCGATGAGGATCAAGGCTGCATAACATGCATGCTGTGATTTTCGGTTTGTGATTTGGAATGGAAGGAGAGAAGTGGATGTAGATGAGTTGTGTTCGTGAGAAAAAGATGGTGCTGTTCTTGAGAGAAGAAAGTAGGTTGGGGAAAATGACTTGGCAGTGGGTACTCTCATGGAAAAGAAGACTGGTGGCTTTGGTTCGGCTGGGGCAAGTGACTTTGGTTGGAGGCAAAAGTTGGTAGGGGATGGGCTATGGCATTGAGAGCTAAATAAAGAAAGGGAAGATGCTAGTGTGTGACTGTGTAGTGGTGGTGCCTTGTTCGGTTAGGAGCAAGGAAATAGAAAATGGCTTTGTGGTGATGTGAGTTTAGCTGGGCAGGAAAATGCATGATGAAGTTGTTGTATAAACTATTGAGTGGTGGTGGTTTGGTTGGGAGAAAACCAAATTCGAATGAACAGTAGACAGCAATAAAGAAATGGGCAGAGAGTGTTAAAGAATTTTTGGGCATAGAAGTTTAATTCCAAAAATCATGAAATGTTTATGGGAGGTACCGGACATAATGTTGATGCTTAGGTAAAAATTTTAGGAATTTATCCAGAGTGTGTTGCTTTCTAAAAATCTTTGAAGTTCCTGTTTGCTTAGAAGATGAATAGCAGTACAGTTCTTCCTCTTTTCTCCGACTCGCTCCAACGACCTTGCATGCGCGAACTAAACGCTAAAATGGAATGCTCTTGAGACAACGATCGCAATGGTATAACATGCGTTGCACGATTTTTGGTTTTTGGTTGTGATTGTGAAGAGAGAAGTTAGGGAAAAGAATGTGCATGCAGGCGTTCCATCTGCTACTTCTTTTCGCCTTTTCGTGAATTCGCTCAAACTGCCATGCATGCGAAAATGAATTGCAGAAATAGGTTGGTCGTACGATGATGATCATGGTGGTATGACATGTATGACTTGGTTTTGAGTTTTTCGATGAGATTTGAAGGAGAGAAGCGAAAGGAGTTAGGAGGGTCGAAAAAAATGGGAGACATGACCGAAAAAGAAGGGACACGTAGGCATTTCGCCTGCGGTCGATCGAACTGGAAAAATAAAATGACGGTACAAATGCATGCATCATGGTATGATTGTTTGAAATGCATGTGAAAACAAGAGATCAATACAATTAATTTTAATTTTTTTAACATAGTCTTTCAAACAATTTGATTTAATAAAATGCAACCTTTTTAATTAATTCAATTTGATTTTTTTAAAAGCAGCATTTTGATTAAACACTGGAAAACTTTTAAAACATAGTCAAAAATTTAATATATAACCAAATTAAATATTGACAACCCGATTCTGAAAATCAGGGTGTTACAGCGTGCCATTGCCATCACCGTGCGACTCCGACGCTCTGCAACTCCATTTTATGGTGGTGAGTATGGAGCTATGAGGTAGCGCTTGATCCCCTTCTTTTCACATATCACCTCAAATTCCTTGGACAGGAACTCCCCTCCACGGTCTGATATGATGACCTTTACTTTGTGATCAGATTCATTCTCTGCTTGCGCCACAAATTTCTGGAGTGCAATTTTTGCATCTCCCTTCTTCTTCAACATGTACACCCACATTGCCCTGGAATAATCATCCACCAAAAGAAAGAAATATTGATTACCAGCATTAGTATCGGGTGTGATTGGACCACATAGATCCATGTGAACTAGCTCCAGCGGGTGTGATGCCATGTCCTTTGCCTACGCCGAAAACGAGCTCCTTGCTTGCTTTGCCACTAGGCACCCCTCACAAATCTATCCACTCTGGCTCCTCTAGGCTGCCCTTCAGATAGATCGGTTTACAAGTTTTTAAGGAAACTTTGTAGAGCTGATTCAGAGATCTTTTCACCTTCATCAATAGATTAGCGTTTTTGTCATAGACACGCAAGAACTTATCCTACAACTCCACCCTGCACCCTTCTTCCGCCAGTTGCCTGAGACTAAGTATGTTGTTACATAGTGTGGAGACCCCAAAGTTAAGCTCGTAAGACTTAGACCATCCCACAACGAGACAAAAAGGTGTCAACGAACACCCATGGGAATGACCATGCATCCTGGTCTTACGAGAGTAACTTCCGAATCTACCGTGAACTCGAAATTGAATCCATTTCAAATCAAGTGAGGGCACCGGCTGCCAACAAGCTAGGGATTGAAACGCGTACCACTCGAAGGCGTATGCACTAAGTCAATCCCACCTAGAACTCTGGATACCACACATACCGCGCCGAGGTGTATGCTACATGGCATCTATTGCACAGCAGCCCGAGGCGCAACCCTTAATAAGAAACGAGAATGATTTCAAATAGCCGGATATGTGTCTCATGTTAGTTCGGAAGGATCAGTGACTAACATGCACAGATCCAAAACAACATTGATCACATCCATAGTCAAATATGCAAAAATATTAGAAGCATTATTACAACATCAACAAATAGGACCTTATGGCCCGATTTTGCATAAGGGGGGCGACTGGATAAATCTAATAAATAAATAAATAAATAGCAGCGGAGATAAACTTGGAAATAAAAGGAAATAACCAGGTTGGCATGCCCAAACCCACAAGCAACCAACTAGAGTTAAAGCCGTTGCATTTACCGTTATCGCCCAAAATTGGTACTATAGCCAAAACCGATTCATACGACGTTCTTACCTATAGCAAGTGGACAATCCGGCTGAGTACAAAGTGTACTCACAAGACTTACAAACAACAAAATAAAGTAGATGCATTCAAGTATCAAAGGAAGGCTACTAAACTAGGCAATTTTCAGCGTAAAGGTATTTTTCTTTGCAATAGAGTAATAGATTGTAAGACAATTTACCAAATCTGTTTTCATTTGCTTAAATAACAGCGAGACAATATTTAGAGACATAATTAACAACCTAGAAGTGGCTGCCCACGACCACCACAACAATAGCACGAATTGCCCAATTCGTACCACCTGATTCCAAGTTTTATCGAAAATGTAGAGTCCAACTCTAGCACGACCTAACCAAGCGTGTCCATAACCAAGGACTTGGCTATTCGAATAGATTATACCCTACAAGGGTGTACAACTTTACCTACACACCATGCCACTCCTTTGCCAAGCTATATAGCACAATTCCTAAGGTGTGCCGTCATAGATAAGTCCTACGAGTCGTTTTCCAATGAAATGCATTAGCTAGGAGCCGCCCTATGGGTGTGAAGACATCTGTGAACTACCCTTGTGTGTGCAAACAGGGATCCCACGGAGGACCCATACATTGTGACTGAGTCACCGGTAAATCCTCAACAACTACCGATGCTCGTTAGGCGAGGGAACCTACCCGAATCCCAGCCTGCACATTTCCATTAACAATAGAACATTTTTCTCCCTAATAACTACCACCTACGGCTCAGAGCTTACACACAACAAAGTAATAAGTCAAGAGGGGTCCCATATAACCCTCACATGGATGCATGCAATAATGCTTGGATTAGTGACACAAGATGTTTGGTCCTTGTTGACTTGGGCACGAACCACACACCCGATAAACACATCGTTCCGTCAACAGCCCAAGTCCTAATCCTTTTATTTTCAGTTTTAATTTTCCAAATACAATACTTACATGAGTACCCTGACCCAAGTAATTAAAGTGATGATATAATGACCATCACCGAAATGATGATCCCCATTCTACCGAAACTATGCATTGCTAAGCGACACCGACTCGTACGACCATAACTCATCCACTGGGCTCTAATTCACCAGTAGGGATATTAACCTAGGCTATAAATCTTCCACCGGCTCTAATTCACCAGTACGAATATTAACCTAGGCTAGTGGCAAGGGATGAACATTTACCTATACCTTATGCAACTACTAGGTTAACTACCTCTAACGGGAAATTAATAATCATGCATACATACAGTTGCAAAACAAGATAAATAGTGTTGAACATAATAGGATCAATATGATCAAATAAGGGGGTTGCTTGCCTTGCTGGGGATAGTCCAGGTGCTACTGAGGATCACTTTCATACACAATCGAATCTCCGAAATCTATTGAACGAACGAGAAGAACTAATAACGACGAATTTAACCAAAAATTCAAATTCATCCAAAATGCATGAAAATTACACGAAAAGTAGATCATGATTTTAGATAATTTATTAAGAAGAATCAATTAAAAAGGAGTTTGTATTTGAGAGTTGTGCCCTCAACAATTTCTACCGGGAGAGAAAAGGAAAATAAGGGTTTATTGTTGCTGGAACCAAAATTAATTCAAATTTCAAAATTTTCTATGACAACAACATGTTGCAAACCTATGCCATGTAAAATTACATTAAAAAATGAAAACCAACAAAATTAGTTTCACTCAATTTGGAGTTAAAATGAATTAGTTATGCATTTTCAAAGTTATTTGAAGTTACAGTGCAAAGTTAATTCGTTTCGAAAATTTAAATAGAATTAAATACTTTTTATACACTGCTTGAGCTAGCCACGGTCACTGACCAGTGGGACCGCGGTCATCGTTGACCTGGTCAATGTCGACCCGGTCAAATGGCCACAAGACCCACATGTCATTGACTTGGCCCACAGCATAGTGTATGGACCGAAGTCCACGAGCATAGTACTCGGTCCATGGAGTGATTGCACTGTGCAATTACTCCGGTGGGGCCCGAGTGTCACTGACTCACAGGAGATTTGGTTTTAAATGAACTTCATTAACTCGCATTGACTTCGCATGTCAGCGAATCTAGGCGTCATTAAACCATCATTTAATCAATGATTAAACCCTAACGACCGTGATTCGGTTTTAATGACGTGCTACAATTGCTATCCATGTTCGGACAGAACAGGGAGCTCTCGGCATTAGTGTTGCCGTGCTCATCGCCGGCGATGTGGTCCACAGCGACGCCGACTAAGGACAAAAATGGGACCCTAAGCTCTAGGCAATCCCATAGGTGTTTGGGACATCGCCGGTGGTGGACCGGAGAGGCAGCGCGACGAGGTCTAGTGGCAGGGCACTTCGGTTTAACATGCCATATAGCAAAGCGAGGGTGCCCGAGGCAAAATAGAGTGCGCACGAGCACTAGGAGGGTTACAGGAGCTCAACAGAGCGTTGCGGAGTGTCGGGGAAGGACGGAGTTGAGCCGACGACGATGACTAGCGACGGCACAAGGCGGTCAACGTGGCAATGTCGACCTGGGCCAAAATAAGAGAAAAGGGAGGTTAGGGAAGCTCGAGGGAGTGAAGGAGATGCTCTGAGGGAAGTGAATTGGAAAGGGTCTCACCGGAGATGATGCGATGGTGAGGTTGGCGCTTACGGCCGGAGATAAGGAAGAACCCCAAATGCGGTGGTCCCTGTGGAGTAAAGGTAGAATTAGGTTGGGGGAAATACCTCTAAGACCCCAGAACATGATATGACGCGAATAGAAGTGGAGGAGAATCACTGGTGCGGTGAGGAGATGACGGCAGCATCTCGGCCGTAAAATAGGAGCTTGAGCTTCTTTGCGCTCAAGCTTGGTGGAAGAAAATTGGAGGTAGGGAATGGTGGGGGAGGTAAAGGAGAAGCTCAGGGTGGTGAAGAGTGGTAGAGGGAGCTTTCGGGTGGCTATTTATAGCTGAAGGCAGAGAAAAAAGAGAGAGCACCGCAACATGGGTGTTGACATGCTCATAGGTGCGCTGACGGGCACGAGTGACGCGGGTTGTTGAGGGACTTGACCAACAGTTAAGGCGTGGGCAGAGCGGCCGAGAGGCAAGGGAAAACCGGGGGCGGCAGTTGGTGCCGCGCTGGCGAGCTACATGGCATGCACGGTGAGCTGGCATAGAGCGCCGCACCGCGTGGAGAAGAAGGCCTGCGGGTGGGGCCTGCAGGTCAGAGAGAGAGGTAAGTTAGATTAGGTTTTTCTAATTTTTGTAATTAGGCTGAGATTTTGGGAATTTTTAGATATAGATTCTGAGCTCCAAAAATGATGAAAATTTTAGGGGAGGCTGAGGACAGAGAAAAGACTATTGTATAAAACATCTAGGGTTTTGTTTGTAATACATTCTACTTTGACTGGTGGTTTAAACTAGCAAATTAATTCTAAAAATTGTGAAATTTTGTAGGTGAGTTTCTCAGGTGTTCCATAACCTAGGAAAAATATTTCTAGGCATTGTTCACATGATTTGTTTGTATTTTAAATTCAAATTCAAATTTGAACATGCAAATTAAATGGGAACCAAATAACCTCTAAAAGTTCCAAAAAAATTCAAACAAGCATAACAGAGAAGATAGAATCCACCTATGGGTCCCACTATATTTTAAAAATATAAAAATCCGTTTGTATTTCTGAGCTAGAGAAAGTATATTTTCAAGTTCGAATTTGAGAATTGTTTCGAAATTACCTCAAGCATTCTAGGAGCCTTTGAGGTTTTACTGTTTTAAAGCTAAATTCCAAAATAAACATTCCCACAATTGAAACCTTTTTAGTTTTGCCCCAAATTCAATTTGAGCTTTTGAATTGGAGAAGGAGTATTGGATTTCTAGGTTTAAATTCTAGTAATCATAAATCAAAGAATTTTCAACATATGGTTTACACTCCGCTCTGAACTACATTTTAAGATCATGAAAAAAATTTATATTTAAAAAAAAATTCATTTCTAGGATTTGGAAGACCAGGGTTTAGCCCATTTGCTTTGCAACAAAAAGTTTTTAAAAAAGTACAAAATTTCATAAATGCACAGTAGATGCTTAATTAATCCAACTTAGGGATCTTGAGCTGTTACAAACCTACCACCCTTAAACAGAATCTCATCCCGAGATTCTGGTAGTTCGTAAGTTGGAACGAAAGGCTATGGCAAACCTAGCTGGGTTTGGTCACGGGGTCACACTTCGGATTTTGTCACAAACCAAACTCAAATCCGAATCAAGTGAGTGTAATACTCCAATTTATTCTAATGAAGAAAGCAGTCAAAAGAGAAATTAGACTTTAGAGGAGGGGAAATCTGCAATTCTTCGGCAACCTGGGCCACGGGCCTTGGCCTAGGAGGCCCATGAGGGGCTAGCTACTAATAAAAGGAGATGGAAACCCTATCCCACCACTGTAGCACGCACTGCTACAGTGCCCCCATCGCCGCTACAGTACATGCCCTCCTCCTTGCACTCCGTTGCTCCCTCTTGGTGGTGCTCTCCCATCGCTGTCAGCCAAGGAGAAAGTAGAGGAAGAGAGGAGAAGAAGAGGAGAGGAGCACCTCGCGGGCGGATTCAGCGAGCTCGCATGTCTTCAAGGTTAAGGTTTGATTCCCTGCTGGTTAGATCGATTTAGATTCGTTTTGCCATCAAGTAGGGGATCGTAGTACTACTCTGTAGATCGGTTGAATCTGTCTTTCTGGTGACGCGTGGTTTTGAGTTAGATCTGAGCAGATTCATGGATTAGTGTCTCCTGGAGAAATATTGGAATTTTCATTAGCTTTCCAGAAAGTGCTAATTCATAAATTTTGGCTAAACGTTTAATTAGTAGTGAATTTCGCAAGATAGGGTGCTAAATCAGTCTCAGGACTTGTGCAGCGAACATAGATCTGTAGATTTGATCTTGGAGATGGCAGAATTGGGTCACTTGGTGTCCTTGAGATTTGTAGGCATTTTCATTATATTTCCATAAAGTTAAATTTCATAATTTTTGGATTTTTAGTTCAAAAGATATGAATTTTAGAAGCTAAGGCTGTAATCTGTCTCTCTGTTGTGGACAGAAGAGTTTTACTTGACTGTTTGCAACCTTTGTTGCACAGCTGACATATTTGAAATAATTTTATTGAGATAGCTGGTTTTCTGTAGTTTCCAGAAAGTATTAGAACAATGTGTTAGGTTGAGCCAAACAAACGTTATGAAATTCACAAGTTAGTAGTACCGAAGATGACAGATCAGTCCTCGGGATTAAAAACAAAGGCTTAGATGAACTAGTTTGATCTTTCGGTCACCTGAGAAGTTGTAGCTAGGCTTGTGTACGTTCTAGGAAAATTTGATTCATGGCTTTTGGAGTTTTGACTCCAAAGTTATGAATTTTTCCTTAACCGCTGTCTGTTTGGACAGATTTGGGAATTTGAGAGTGTATTGATTAAATGTTCGGGTTGCGGTTCGGGACGCTTGTTCTTGTTTTGTTCAATTGCTATGCTATACACTGTTGGTTAGTGTACTTAGTATATTGTTTTACGGCTTCTAGGTGGTGGTGAACCCCGGGGCTAGAACTTTCCATCGTTGTCTTCCGTCTCACGGTTGAGGCAAGTACAACTGAATTGTCTTGTTTGTTGTTTGTTCCATTTGATTGTTGAATATGCAAATGAGTAATTTTGGTATTTCTTGTTTCCCTTCATAATTGATATGCCATGATTCTTTGATAATATGTTTACGTTTAGTATATTCATTCGTTCCTTCTTTCATGTTCACCACGGAAGTGGGTAGTGAAGTCCCGTCATTCCAATATGGGCAAGTACCTTGTGATTCTTATTCTTGGTGAATGCTGAGTGCTTGTTGTTCATACTGTTATTTCTATGATCCATGAGTAGATTCAATGCTTTATATTCTTTTCACGTTCGTTAATCCATGTTTAAAGAGATGATGTCTTTCATTATTCATTATTCATTCCATTCATTCATTGTTCATGTTTCATCCACGGGAGTAGAATGTAAAGACCCATCAATTCCAGTATGGGCGCGCAAGACCCACCATTCCAATGTGGGCAAATTTGGATCCCCGTATGAAATGTTCTTCATACAGGCCTTGGATCCCCGTATTTTGTTAAATGCGGGACTAAGTGAACACCGACGGGTGTGTCACTGGCTATACCGGTATAAGGGAGAAGTGGTGTTCATGCATTTCATTCATTCATATGTTTTCTGCCATTCTACCTTCATATTCTTTAGTGTGATGTTATGTTCTTATTCCTCCATTCCACATTCAAATTCTATTATGTTATATAATGATATTATTCATCCGTTCTACATTTGTATTATATTATGTGATTGTTATGTTCCTATTCAGTACTGTTCGTACTGTTCTGTTGTACTTGCTGAGTCGTGGACTCATTCTTGCTGTATTTATTTGTTTTAGGTAAACATTGAAGACGGCATGCATAGGAGGGTATAGTCGCGTGGATCACTTCATCCACTTCATAATCTTTCTTTCACTTCACAATATTCACTTATAAATTAGATGAACTTGTCATTACCTTTCCTTTGAGAAAAATTGGGTTGTAATAAAAAGAGGTTGATGGTTGATATTACCATTCTTTATGATATGGTTGTATTGGTATTGGTTTATGATCTTAGTATAGACTTCTGATAGTTGCATCATAATTGATTCGATATGATTAGATGAAAGGGTTTGATATGTTATTGAATTCTGATTCAATTCTTATATTCATTCTATCAGTTGTTGATTCTTACATGTCGTTAGTTGATAGATTGCTGAAATTATTTCGTATTGTTGATGAATGTTAGACTTCTAGGTGATATCTTGGCTTCCGCATAGCTAGGGTGTTACAGTTGGTATCAAAGCGGGCTTTAGGTCTGTGGTAAATGAATATTAAACTGACACACTGTGCATAGTAGGTGGGGTTTGGGTAATCCATTGCATCCACATTTCTAGTGCTATGTTTCATCATGTTGAACTGATCTTGAATAGCTTCTGTACTATCATTCTTGTTGTTAGTCTATGATCTGCTATGATCTTCAGAAGTTGAGGTCGTGGTTGTTGTCCTGGGTTATGCCAGGCTACACCATTGTTCGTGGTATGGGAATAGAGAAGTACTTACCCCTGTTCCATAGTTATGTGTTGAGCATGAGTCCTTTAATGAAGCTGTTGTCTTCCTTGAGCTCTTATTTGGTCTTCTGGTTGTAGTTCCTTGCAGTTGATAAAATTCCTTTGAATGGTGGTTATAATGAAGTGGGCAAGTTTCAATTGGTCTTTATTTGTTCTTTGAAACAGATATTGTTCTTCTGACTAGTGTGATACTTCTGCTACTTGTGAACGTGGTTAATTTGCAAGATTGGTCCTTTCACTGAAGTTCTGTTTTTATTCTCTGTTGGAAAATGTAACCCATTTGTTCGCTTGGTATTTGGGCAAAGGAAGCTTTCTTTTGCAAGTTCGTATTATGTGGAAGCTTTGACCTTACGTATTTCTTTTGAATTAATACGAGGGTTGAAGTTTAATGCCTCTCTTTTATAAAAGAGTATGTTAAAACCCTTTGGTGATGTATTGTCATGCTAAACCAAGAGGTTTTAATTAAATGAATTAATTGGAACGGTATGAGTTATCAGGTTGGGTTTTTAGCTTGTTGCAAACCAATGATTCTTAGCTAATATCTTTAGAAGTGAAGTTGATTAATTTCAAGTTGTCCTGTAGTAGTTTCTTAAAAAATGTTGAATAAGAATTTGTCTATACATGTTTGGAACTCATGGAGTTATTAGGGAGTGTGAACAATAATGAACTTGTTTGATCATTTCAATTAGTTAAATTTCTAAACTTGTTGAATAAATTAGACTATTTGGTCTTATGTATTTAATCTAATTGTTCAAGATGGTTAAATACGGATGCGTTGGGATTTTGCCCTGGTAAATATTAATCTTGAATCTGTCTTCTATTTAGATACTTGATGAATTTGTTCAAATGCTAGATTCACCTATTTTTGCCATGCTAAATTGTCTATAAATGTATGAAGAAATGGATGAAGGTTGTTGTATTGACTTCCGAAACCTTGTCTTATAAATATTCTATTGTTGAAGTTTAAAGATATTTCATTCTAATTTCTGAACAAAATGTAGACCGTTGAATCTACTCATATCTGTTTTGTGTTTGCAAACAAGGTAGGACCATGAATGCTTCTATGATTAGATAATCATCAATTGGTAGTAGTAATGGATAGAGTGCTATTAGTGCGTGCTTCTTGGCGTTGAGCATCTGTAGGGGTTAAATGAGCGGAATCTAATAAGTGATTTAAACTGGTGTGTTTTATGAGATTGTCTTGTACTATTGTGAGTTTGCTAAAAGAAGATTTGTTTCAGCTTTGTGGCTTTCGCACTAGGTTTCCTTTCTATAATAAGTTGTTAATACAATCTTATATGATGATGGAAATTCTATGACATGATTTGTTGTGTTTCTTTTAGAAGATTTATTGATGTGATAGTAAGCTATAATGAATTTTACCAAGAATGTATGTTATTGATGTTAATAGAATGGATAGTAATGTGAGGGTGATGTTGATTCTTTTATAGATAAAGAATTTTGATCACCTTTCGTGATATCTCTTAAATGAAAATATTTCCAATGTTGCATTCATGTTCTTTTGGGGTTCAAGATTTATGTGGTAATTGAAATTTCTCGAGTAAAGCGACATGTTGCAAAGCTCTATTGGTTCTTGGGTGATTCAAGTGATTTGATCTTGAAGGCTTGTTTGTTCCTATTGGTTAAGGTTTGATATTCCCTTCTTGTGAGGCTTGTGCCCTCAATTGTCGTCTTCCCTTATGTTATCCGAGTTCATTGCCTAATTGACTTTTCCCTTGGTCCTGTGTACACTGCGAGTGGTAAATGTTTTTCTAGCTGGGAAAATTATTTTCATTTGCATTTTCCTTTTGAGTAAGAATCAACCTATTTGTTTCACAGGGGTCTTTCAAAGTGTTTATTCATTATTGTTGTGAGACCTTGGGTTGTACGAGGAGCATTAGAGGATGAATTGATTTTGTGTATGATTCTTGAAGAGAATCTTAGTTACATGATGTTTGTCTTTGAGACTAAACTAATTGCATTGTTGCTATTAATAGAACCTATAGTGATTTGTAGTCCAAAGTTTTTTGTTCACTTTGGGTGGAACATTAGAATTATCGAAAGAATAGAAACCTTGATTGAGTGTGACTAGATTGTGGGATTCCCTAACATTTACACCAGAAGTTCATTCTAGGAATCTCGGAGGTTAAATTTGGGCTTTCCATGTTTATGTTAGAACTTTGGTCGCCCAAAGATTGTGTGTAGAGAAAATAGAAAATTGGCGTATTCTGAGCGGTGGAATGATCGTTGATAGAACCCTTCTGATGTAGTACCTGAGCGTGTGTACTGAGGATTTTGATTTGTTTATTCTTAAAAGTTTGAGGTGGTGTGATTGCTTGAGATCTATTCTGAGGTCCTTTGGGTGCCATCTGTCAAATCAATTTCGTCAATAGAAGGAGTTGTCTAGAGTGTTTCAGTGGGATCAATAGAGCCTCTCCACAAAGGTGTGGATGATGTATTTTGGTTGAGCATAAATTTTGAGGATGCTAATTTAAGAGATTTGAGCTCGTGTGGTATGTGATGAATTTGAATACCAAAGTTTGAGAGGAATTTTATTCCTAAAAGAGAAACTGAGAAAAATGATGATTCCTCGAGTAGTGAAACGTTTTCTTGATTTTCGTTGGAGCTATGTGTTGTTGACGGGTGTCTTCCGCAATTTGAGCTTGGTTTTATGATGGCATGTATGATTCTTTCCAATTCAGACAAAACAAAAGAAGTATTTGGTTTGGGCATTCGAGTGATTTCTCCTTTGGCTTTCGTGTTCATTCGCAAATTGACTAATTAGAAGGAGGAATGGTTTTCATGATGAATTGTCAAATTTGGATTTAACCTTTTTGTTGGAGAGCTGGCATTGCATGGTTGCGATGAGAACTCTTTATTTTCAGTTGGATCCTCTTTGTAAAACAGTTGTTTAAAAACAAGTTCTGTTGTGCATTCTTGACTAAAGGAGGTGCTCCTTGTTAGATGAAGAGTTGATTTAGAATTGTGACAAGAGTTTCGTATGGGTTGAGCATGTTTTGTGCTTTCGTACCGAAAGGGAAGTTGGCCCAGGTACATTGGTTCGTTTTCAACAGTTGCAGGTATTAGAAAGTTGGCATATCACTTTTACCGTCTCGAGCCAATCGCGGGTACGCAATTTTTGGTTTGTTCTGGCACCGGTTGATTACCTGGGAGATCTAGAGTTTGAGTTTCATTAACGTCGTTGACCATCGAGAAGAATCTTACCTTCGAATCTCTTTTGATGAGTGTACTTGGAAATGTCAGATTGAGTGTTTGGACAGACATCGTTTTACGTCAATGTCTTGTGGTCTCATCAATCTGAGAGAGAGACCAATTGGAAACTAGAGTCTCGCATGCATGAGCAATATCCAAATTTGTTTGCCGCGGGTATGTGTTTATCATTGTTAAATTCCAGTCGCAGTTTTCTTTCGTGTAGTTCGGTGTTTAGATTCGGGGTCGAATCCTGTTAAGGGGGGTAGAATGTAATACTCCAATTTATTCTAATAAAGAAAGCAGTCAAAAGAGAAATTAGACTTTAGAGAAGGGAAATCTGCAATTCTTCGGCAACCTGGGCCACGGGCCTTAGCCCAAGAGGCCCATGAGGGGCCGGCTACTAATAAAAGGAGAGGGAAACCCTAGCCCACCATTGTAGCATGCACTGCTACAGTGCCTCGTCGCCACTATACTACTGCTGCAGTACATGCCCTCCTCCTTGCACTCCTTTGCTCCCTCTTGGTGGTGCTCTCCCATCGCTGTCGGCCAAGGAGAAAGGTGGAGGGAGAGAGGAGAAGAAGAGTAGAGGAGCACTTCACGGGGGGATTCAGCGAGCTCGCGTGTCTTCAAGGGTAAGGTTTGATTCCCCGCGGGTTAGATCGATTTAGATTCGTTTTGCCATCAAGTAGTGGATCGTAGTACTACTGTGTAGATTGGTTGAATCTGTCTTTCTGGTGACGCGCGGTTTTGAGTTAGATTTGAGTAGATTCATGGATTATTTTCTGGTGAAGAAAGATTGGAATTTTCATTAGCTTTCCAGAAAGTGCTAATTCATAAATTTTGGCTAAACGGTTAATTAGTTATGAATTTCGCAAGATAGGGTGCTAAATCAGTCTCAGGACTTGTGCAGCAAACATAGATCTGTAGATTTGATCTTGGACACGGCCGAATTGGGTCAGTTGGTTTCCTTGAGATTTGTAGGTATTTTCATTATGTTTCCATAAAGTTAAATTTCATAATTTTTGGTTTTATAGATCAAAAGATATGAATTTTAGAAGCTAAGGCTGTAATCTATCTCTCTGTTGTGGACAGAAGAGTTTTACATGACTGTTTGCAACCTTTGTTGCATAGCGGACATATTTGAGATAATTTTATTGAGATAGTTGGTTTCCTGTAGTTTCCAGAAAGTATTAGAACAATATGTTAGGTTGAGCCAAACAAAAGTTATGAAATTCACAAGTTAGTAGTATCGGAGATAACAGATCGGTCTTCGGGATTAAAAAGAAAGGCTTAGATGAACTAGTTTGATCTTTCAGTCACCTGAGAAGTTGTAGCTAGGCTTGTGTAGGTTCCATAAATATTCGATTCATGGCTTTTGGAGTTTTGACTCAAAAGTTATGAATTTTTCCTTAACCGCTGTCTGTTTGGACAGATTTGGGAATTTGAGAGTGTATTGATTAAATGTTTGGGTTGCGGTTAGGGACGCTTCTTCTTGTTTTGTTCAATTGCTATGTTGTACACTATTGGTTAGTATACTTAGTATATTGTTTTACGGCTGCTAGGTGGTGGTGAACCCCGGGGCTAGAACTTTCCATCGTTGTCCTCCGTCTCACGGTTGAGGCAAGTACAACTGAATAGTCTTGTTTGTTGTTTGTTCCATTTGATTGTTGAATATGCAAATGGGTAATTTTGGTATTTCTTGTTTCCCTTCATAATTGATATGCCATGATTCTTCGATAATATGTTTACATTCAGTATATTCATTCGTTCCTTCTTTCATGTTCACCACAGAAGTGGATAGTGAAGTCCCGTCATTCCAATATGAGCAAGTACCTTGTGATTCTTATTGTTGGTGAATGCTGAGTGCTTCTTGTTCATACTGTTATTTCTATGATCCATGAGTAGATTCAATGCTTTATGTACTTTTCACGTTCGTTAATCCATGTTTAAAGAGATGATGTCTTTCATTATTCATAATTCATTCCATTCATTCATTGTTCATGTTTCATCCACGGGAGTGGAATGTAAAGACCCATCAATTCCAGTATGGGCGCGTAAGACCCACCATTCCAATGTGGGCAGATTTGGATCCCCGTATGAAACGTTCTTCATACGGGCCTTGGATCCCCATATTTTGTTAAATGCGGGCCTAAGTGAACACCGACGGGTGTGTCACTGGCTATACCGATATAAGCAGAAGTGGAGTTCATGCATTTCATTCATTCATATGTTTTCTGCCATTCTTCCTTCATATTCTTTAGTGTGATGTTATGTTCTTATTTCTCCATTCCACATTCGAATTCTATTATGTTATATAATGATATAACAGAATAGAATTATATTCTATGATTGTTATGTTCCTATTCAGTACTGTTCGTACTGTTCTGTTGTACTTGCTGAGTCATGGACTCGTTCTTACTGTGTTTATTTGTTTTAGGTAAACATTGAAGACGACATGCATGGGAGGGTATAGTCGCGTGGATCACTTCATCCACTTCACAATCTTTCTTTCACTTCATAATATTCACTTATAAATTAGATGAACATGTCATTACCCTTCCTTTGATAAAAATTGGGTTGTAATAAAAAGAGGTTGATGGTTGATATTACCATTCTTTATGATATGGTTGTATTAGTATTGATTTATAATCTTAGTATAGACTTCTGATAGTTGCATCATAATTGATTCGATATGATTAGATGAAAGTGTTTGATATGTTATTGAATTCTGATTCAATTCTTATATTCATTCTATCAGTTGTTGATTCTTACATGTCGTTAGTTGATAGATTGCTGAAATTATTTCGTATTGTTGATGAATGTTAGACTTCTAGGTGATATCTTGGCTTCTGCATAGCCAGGGTGTTACAGTGAGGTTCTTTATAAGTTTTAGGTCCTATGGTGGGAAGCTTTTTCGAAGGATTTCTATGATCCTTCTATCACGTGTTTCCTTTCCTAGGCGGTTCTTTCAACTCTAATGAAATGCACTATCTGTTGTCTTAATTTCCTTCAAAGATAGAGCTGAGAGATCCTGACAAAGTAACATGGCGTTGGTGACATATTTTCCTTTCTATTGCTTTGTTTAACCTTTTCTTTCTTGATTCGAAGGCACTTCTGACATATCAAGCTCCATGTCATCTTACAGTCGGACAAAAGACTACCAACTACCTGCGAGGAAAGGGGTCACCTAAAGAGAGGTTTTAGATCCAAAACAAATGAGGTTCCTTAGAAATTTAAATTTTAGGTTTTAGATAGGAGGAAGACACGGTTCCATTCAGTTGACTAAAAGCGGCATCGATCGATAGAACAAACGGACTGGTTAAACGGTAATCTAGCATCAAAACTGGGACTTTGTGCAGAGTAGAGAAGTTAAAGCAAGGTTTATAGTAGTCTCACTTAACCCTTAATTCTCTAGTTCTATTTGCCCGGCTTGGAGAGGATGCAATGGAGGAATTGCATGAAAGGATGCATGTGTGCAAATCAATCCTAAGACAATTTTCATTTTGGTTAGTGAGAATGCAAATGCTCACATGCATACCATGATTTTACTAAAGTGCAACAAAACAATTTAATTTTTTTGTTAAGGTGAGCACAAGGCAACACAAGAGCTAGATGTCACACTAACATGATCTTGTCCTTAACCAACAATCAATTCAAACAATTTGACAAAAGAAGGGCACTCAACTAGACCTACACATACTAGCATCATCATCTTAGATTCCACACAAGCATCATGAAAGCTTAGACTCACACAAGCCTAGCACTTAGCCCATTTCAGAATTCAGTTTAAAGACTACTTTGTGAACAATTGAGTCTTGGTAAAATAGTAAATTAGGTATAAAATTCTAGAATGTTTCTGAGATACTAGAGATGCTAGAAAAATTAACCCTACAAATTATTCCCAGGTTTTGGTTGGTACAAAAATTTAGACACGGAAACCAGGCCTAGGGCTCGAACACCAGTGAAATTAAGTTCAAAAATTCCAAAAATATTCTAGCATGTTTGTAGGACCGGAAAGGCGACTGGAGGGGGGTGAAAAGACGCTTTCTCTATTTTTCACCTCAATCGAACTCAACACTACTCTCACTCCAATAGCTATAAAAGCTATGAAGATCTGTATACAGGCATAGCGGATGACCTGTATTGAATCCGATCAAACCCCGAAGCAAAAAGACAACAACATCTTACAAACGCGCTGGCACAAGATATTAACCAAACAAGCTACAGCCGCACAGCCACCATAAGGCTCCAAGTCGCAGGCAATGAAAGAATTTAACAACAGCAAAAGCTATATGATCCCATACCGAAGAAAAAGCAAAAACTATAGTAGCCGACCCTTGGATATCTTCTCTGCACTCCAGGCTACAGGTCGCCACCGCAAATGCTCCTCTTTTTCCGGGAGAAATAGTAACCGAAGCAATAAAGAAATCGGCTTCACAAAATTGAAGGGAGCTCAAGCCAAAAACAAATCAACAAGAATAAACTCCAAGCAAGTCGTCGCGACAGCCTCCTGTTTTCCGGGGCAAACAAGTCGCAGCAAAGCTCCAATTTTTGTGAGCAGAGAGGCCGCCGCACCAGACAAGTTGATGGGACACGCACGCACAAGATGGCAGCCAAATAAACTAAACACTACAAGGATTCTTCACCGCTCGCACGCACACACACATCAACGTGTTGTAGTAGTCCACACGCACAAGAAGAAAAATGGAGATCACTGCAGCCGCACGCACCGGTTTCTGCTGGGAATCTCTTCCAGGCGCTACACTATTTCTAGGGGAGAGACGTCGCCGCCCAGCATTTCTTGATTTCTACCAGGCGCCGCCCGGCCTCCCTTTTTCTTTCTTCGGGGAGCTGCTTTTTTTTCTTTGGGGCACCGGCCGTCACCACTGAGTTCTTTCCTTTTTTTTCAGACGGACAAGCCGCCGCCTCAGCTACTACTTTTTCTGCCCGCGCTGGAGGCCGCCATAGGCTGCAGGTTTCTCGGGCACTACAGGCGCTAATTTCTCTCTGCCGACACAACCAATTAAAAACAGGATTCAAACGAATCAACCTCAAGTCAAAGAATCCGATCACAAGTCGATGGAAAAAAAAACAGCAGAGCAATCAATTTGATGCAGCGGCCGCCGGAGCCTCCGGATTTTTCGGGGATTTCTACAGGGCACCGCCAGCCATTTCAGAAGCAGCAAGCTGATTTATCGGGAGCTCTCCAGCGGGCACAACACAGCCGCCAGGAACTCTCCACGCAAGAACGAAAAACAGCGAACACTGCAGCCGCACCAAACTACAAGACGCCGACAGATCCGAACAGCCCCGAGTGAAACCAAGCAATAAATAAACGCCCAGCAGCAGAAAACAATCCCAAACAGCAAAAGACAGGATCAAGTCAATGAACCATCAAATCAACATACACTTCAGATCAAACAGAGAAAGGATCCTTTCACACACAAGAACGCAGAGGCAAAAAGCGTGATTGAGATAAAGCGTGGCCGTTCTCTGATTTTTTCTCCGGGACTCACAGTACCACACACGGGCTCCAGATTTTCTTTGTGGTCTATAGGGGGCCACCACACAAAGGCTCCCCTTTTTCTCTTAGCAGCACCAAACCCTAATGTCCCATCACCTATTCCTTTTATAGGGCAGCCCTAACCCTAAAAACCTAATGGGCTTCCATTAAGGCCCAACATCAACGGAACACACACGCACGCGAATTAAAGCGCCGCCTTCATCGTCAATTGATCTAAACCGCTTCACCATGCGTCGATCCGCGCCGCGGTTTAGCCAAAAGGTCACCAAGATGGTATTTGGTAAAATTACCAAAATACCCCTTCTCGATCCTTCTCCAAAAGACCGAGTCCACAGATCGTGAAGCAATCGCCTGCTTCGCCACGTGTAGGTTGATCAACAGCTCCATGTCGTCAAGTCTCTCCCGTTCGGATCCCACCGGCACCACTGAGCACTTGCAACGACTCCCACGCCGTTTGATCCAACCAGTCGCACCGAACCGCCCGTTCGGTCATCCTTGTCCATTCTGCGCCACGCTTGAGTCACTTGACCTCACACGGCATCCATGATCGTTCTGGACCTCAGCTCTCCAAGCTTAGTCCCGATCCTCCTCGCCGTTGACTGTCATTGACCTGCAAGCCACCTGCACAGCAATAGACAAGCAAACACGAATCCGGGAACAAGTTCTTCACAACTTGACCCACGTTAGCCAAAAACAAGCATCATGCAACATATATGCATTAACAAATATGGATATGACCTATCCCAAAATCAAATCACCACTTATATCAACAATCAGCACAAAAGCCGGTCAGACCGCCACTGACCTGACAGATCTGAAACTTTGTCGAAAACACATGAAACTTCAAACCAAAAGCCACATTGCCAATTGTTTCATCATCCTAAGATCATGGGCATATCCCCATGATATCCACAATCTCCCCCTTGATGAACACATTGGCAATTTCTCAGAAAATGTAAGTTTGTGGTTTGAAAAGTAAAGTACTCGACGTTTTCGCACAAAGGCACAACTTGGTCCATTAGCAAGAGAAAGCAATGGAAATGACCAAGCTGGCTCCAGAATGGCATAAACAAGTGAGATAAGGCAAAAAGAAGCAAGAAAGCTTGAAATTCCAGAGAATCGACAAAAATCTCACTTAAGGTCCATATGAAAGAACAATTGTTCTATTTGACCTTAGATCATTGTGAGGCTTTAAGATTTGCAATTCAAGTTCAGAAAAGGCAATAAGACCAAAATAATGCAATATGAATGCTCCCCCTCACTATGATCATCAATTTAAAAGAGAGAATATGAAATTTCAATTTTTCCATTTCTCCCCCTTACAAAACTTCTCCCCCATAACCAAAAAGCTCTTTATTAACATTACATTTTCGCTATATCTTCTCCCCCTTTGACAATGGATTCATCAAGGAATCATCCCTTCCTCTCATCCAGAGATGACAAATGCACAAGAAAGGAAGAAGCAAAAGAAAGAGCATGCATGAGATGCAATGGGGTGGCTTCATTTTTGTTTTGATTTTTCAATTTTTTTTTTTTGTAAAAGAAGCTTTGGAGATTACTCAATTGAACAAGCTAGCATTTCTACCATTACTCAAGATATAACAGGCCTGACAAAGCTAGCAAGATCATGTTAAGACATATATAGCAAAGCTAGGCTAATGAGCTCAATATATCACATGTTGTTGAATTAAATTAAGCAATGCATCAAAATTAGCAAGTTCAACAACAGTTATCCTAAAGTGATAATGGCCTTGCCAGAATGTCAATGTGAGATCCAGAAGCTAGCAAAGACCATCTTAGAGACAAAAAATCCTGAAATAAATCATTTAGCTCAAGTTTTTGTCAAAAGCCCAATTTTCAACTATTTTTCATTTGCAATGAATATTCAAGTTGATGAAAGGTCTATCTCAGTAAAGAAGATCCTGGACTAGGAGCCATCCACAATCTCTTCCTAAGCTTCAACCAATTTCGACAATTTGCTTTTTAGCCATGTGCTAGATCTCAAGCCTCACTACGACCATCCCAAGCAACAAAAGCTTAAAAGAGTGGTCTAGGTCATCCAAAACTCCCCCTAAGTTCATGCCTAGTACAATGGCAAGCAGTCTCATGAGAAAGAATTGGTGAGATCAGTTTTTTCGCACAAAAGATATCATTTTTCATTTTGCACAAGGGCTGTTTTTGATTCTTTAAAGAACTGAAAACTCAAAGATGTTCAATACTAGATTCCAGAGCTAACAAAGCAATTTTGACAGGGCCAATGTCACAAAAGGATCCCTAATTGTGCAGCTAGCTAAAAGATCCACAAATTGCAATTTTCAGTTCAAGTTAATTAACAGTTCTAGCCCATATAGCAAAGACATTGCTGCACATGTGAAAGCATGATAATTCTAGCAAGTCAAAGAACTAGACAAGATCTTGAGCAAGAATTTGAAATACCAAAGCTCAAGAGGGTAATAAGCAAAGCTTCAATAATTAAAAGAAAGAAGCGGTAAAGCTTATATAACAATGCATCTTTTTGGATTTTTCATATGTATGCAATATGATACAATGAGATGCACAAAAGATGTAAAAGCCTAAAAAGATCACAAGGATCAAAAAGATCCAAAGAAGATACCACTTGAAGAAGGTATCGGAAAAGATCCACACAAAAGTTCAAATGAACAAGGAAAGTTCAGATGAACAGAAAAGGTTCAGAAAAGAACCAAGAAAGTTCCGAAAAGAACCAACTCCCCCTCAAACCAACCCATAGGGATAAATTATCCCTTACTCGCATCTCAAGGTGGCAAACCTTGTTGGGTCAAAAAGCTTTGAGGGGAGATCTGCCAAAAAGCTTTGGACTCCACAAAGACTAGCACAAAAACCTCAAACGCCACACGATCTCTAGGAAAAGCAACTCAAAAAGCTAGGGAGCGAAACACCAACACTAAAAAGCTTACAGGCAACTCAAAAACCTGCTAACACTAGTGATTGGGAGACAAGCTCGACCTAGGCTGTGAGAAGAATGCATCCTAGCAAATCATGGGATAAGAAGAGTGCCTAGAAGGGACACGTGCTAAGACAGAGCCTCCTATCTACCCTGAACACAACAAGCCCAAATGCTATGCAAGGTAGACTAGGGATACCATACACAAAAGTAAGGTATAGAAGCTCGAACCTGAGTCACACTGCTTGGTAGTGAGATGTAGTCATGATGGATGAAGATCCAATCCTTGAAGCTTCAGAAGATAGTTGCGCTCACCCATCATCCTCATCTCAAATTACTTCATCTCCGAGAAGTGATAGTCATCATTGAAGGCACAAATGAAGAAGAACCAATAGCTTGAGGTGATAACACTTGTTGGATCACATGTTCTTCTTCTCAGCTGAAAGACTACACCAAAGAGACAGAGAAAGTCTATGCCTTGGTACTGGGTTAGTGAAACAATATCTAGGGAAACAGTACCAAAACACATGACAAGCAAGGATAGCAGCAAATGATCCAAAGCTCATAAAAGCATATAATCAACAATTCAAGACATGAGCATGGAGATAGACAAATCAATTGCAACACATGCTATCCAAGACATGATAAAGCTCAAACTATCCTTAATCCACAATAAGGCATAGAAGCAAGCAAACAAGCACATAGCATATCACCAATCATATATACAGTCGAAAGTAAAGCATGCTAGTGAAAGCTATGACAAGACTCATGCATCCACAATTAACAGTAAGGCACAATAACCATGTAAGCATAAAGCATGTTATAGAACAAGACAAGTATAAAGAATGCTAACATGGATATCAAGTGAATATGTGGATACATACAGCAAACATCAACACGAGCAAAATAAATCATGTACACATAGCACAGGCTCATGAAGACAAGACCAAGCTTATACACCCATGGAAATTAAGAACTACAAAATGATACATGGATATATAAGCAAGAATCAATCATGAGCAAGATAATAAGGGTACAAGACAGCACAAGCTCATGATGACAAAACAGCTCACATAACCATGAAAATAATGAACAATAATATAGTACATGGATATATAAGCAAGGTACTAGCAAAGGCATGATAAAAGATATCATAAGAGTAAAACATGCCAATATGGTACAAGTGAGCACAAAGACAGGCACAACATGCCAAGTATGAATAATCATGAAAGGAAATGCATGAAGGTAAAAGATAGCTCATAAACCAGGTGTAGATCCCAATCATTAAAGCACATGCCTCTTGGAGGCCATCATTGGAGTGGAGAACCATTAAGTGTCTCGATCAAGTAATGAAGCAAAAGATCAGAATCTTTAAGTCCATGTTCTCCAACCCGCGTTCTTAGTACCTACACATGAGAAAGGCAAGGTGTCCGAGTCTTGGGTCCCGAAGGGTTAGAGAGTGAATGCTTGGGAACCCAAACCTTGGACACACCACCACCAGAGGCAGTCGAACCATTATGTGAGTTAGCATGATGCAAATGATGGTCCATGCAAGAAAATCCAATCTCATCCTTGGAGGCACGCCGCGAGTGGACAGCTCGATGAGGAAAACGAGGTCCATCTCTAGAAAAGCGGCGATGGCCTTGCTTGAAAGCACCAAGATGAGAACCAACAGAAGCATCAAAAGAACTCACACAACCTCGCCGTGGGTGTGTACCTCAATGAGCAAAACGAGGTCCACCTCTTGGACAACGGCGGAAATCCTGCCTCGGGGCAGCTCGTGGACCAAAACCAAAACTATGCAACCCATGTCCACGGTGCTGTCCGACACCACTAGAAAAGGTGTCAAAGAAGCCATCAACAAAGCGAGTCTTCGTGCTTGGCTCTTTAGTGTGCATGTCATGAGAAAGACTATGCCCACTAGGAAACTTAGAAGCATGAGCTCGACGCAAATGTTTTGCACGCCGAAAGCAGAAATCCACATGATGTCCATTCTTCCCACAAAATGAGCAATGGTGTAAAGGTCTACTAGTAGACACGGTCCGAGAGGACGAAGCACCATTGTCGCTCAAAGAAGAAGTCCTGGAAGAACTAACATCATGACTCATCCTCGTATCGACACTAGACCCACACATGCCATGAGAAAGGCTATGTGTGTTCCTAGAGGTACGACGACGCACTCGACGCTCATGTTTCAAATGGCGAAAGCAAAACTCGAAAGTGTGTCTATTTTTCTTACAAAAGGTGCAATGGTACTTTCTTTTTGAAGATGTAGTACCATTTGAAGAAGAAACACCCTTGTCCTTTGAAATCCTTTGGACAACACAAGAAGAGTCCGAAAGAGTCAAACTCACCAAAGAAGAGCTATCCAAAGTGATGCCACAAAAACCAACATCAAGTGACTCACATTTAGTATAAGAAGACTCCAACTCCGAATACAAAGATGCAAGAGAAATCTTAAAAACATCAATCTCGGAGTGAAGGCAAATACAAGAGTCACATGACTTGGCGCTCATATCATCGCGCAAAGACTCAACCTCGCTCTTCAATGAAATGCAAGATGTGCAAGAAATTAATGATGCTTTCGAATTAAGCATGCAGTTCAAAGCATCAATTTCAGTTTCTAAACAAGTACAATTCTTGCAAGAGACTAAACCATCCTTAAGCAATTTTTCATGTTCTAAGCACATGCTACAAGGTCTAGCTTTGATATCAGTAATTTCAGCCCCAGCATTCTCTAATTGCGCAAGATGCATGGAATTAGTCAATTTAAGCTTCTCAATTTCAGCAAGCATGCCTACACAAGATTCACAATCATTTCTAGCCATAGATCTAAGATTGCCTATTTCTAACTTAGCATTATCAAGCTCATTATGTAAGGCAACACAAGAATCACATGGCATAGAAGCATTTAATTTCAACAATTCATTTTCAGATTTTAGGCATACAAGAGAGTTATTCAGGTTCTCCATGTCTACAAGTAATGAATCATAAGCATTCATGGAGGTTTTCAATTTGGCAAGCTCATGAGACAAATCACCCTTTTCTCTTTTTAGCAATTTCATTTTCTTCCTAAGAGCATGTAATTTGTATTCATATGAAATCAAGCCATCAATGAGTTTTTCTTTGCTCACCTTGCTTAGCTTGAGTAGGGGATCGTCCTCGGAAGAATCATCATGATCATCCTCGAAATGCTCTTCATCATTCTCATCCTCAATCGCCGCCGCACATACGCCATCGGGCTTCTTCTCCTGCTCTAAAAGTGACTCATCCTCAAACTAGGACAATCAAAACAAAAGGATTTGCCACAGATATCACAGGAGACTTCCTCCTCCATCGCCATTAGACTTATCATGCATTCAAATATTTTGTTACGGCCAACACCATTGGTAAAAGAACCACGACAAGATGCAAGGAAGTGCTCACAAGTCCTCATATTTGTCGCCATGCTCAAAGATCGGTTAAGATCACAAAAGAGCAAACTTGGCTCTGATACCAATTGTAGGACCGGAAAGGCGACTAGAGGGGGGGGTGAATAGACACTTTCTCTATTTTTCACCTCAATCGAACTCAACACTACTGTCACTCCAATAGCTATAAAAGCTATGAAGATCTGTATACAAGCACAGCGGATGACCTGTATTGAATCCGATCAAACCCCGAAGCAAAAAGACAACAACATCTTACAAACGCGCTGGCACAAGATATTAACCAAACAAGCTACAACCAAGACAAACCACCATAAGGCTCCAAGTCGCAGTAATGAAAGAATTTAACAACAAAGAAAAGCTATATGATCCCATACCGAAGGACAAGCAAAAACTATAGCAATGACCCTTGATATCTTCTCTCAGACTCCAGTTGTGTCGTCGCCGCAAATGCTCCTCTTTTCCGGAGAAACAAGAATCAAGCAAGAAAGAAATCGGCTTCACAAAATTGAAGGAGCTCAAGCCAAAAACAAATCAACAAGAATAAACTCCAAGCAAGTCGTCGCGACACCTCACTTTTCCGGCAAACAAGTCGCAAAGAAAGCTCCAGCTTTTAGGAGCAGAGAGGCCACCGCACTGCATAAGTTGATGGGACACGACGCACAAGATGGCAGCCAAATAAACTAAACACTACAAGGATTCTTCACCGCCAGACGCACACACACATCAACGTGTTGTAGTAGTCCACACGCACAAGAAGAAAAATGGAGATCACTGCAGCCGCACGCACCGGTTTCTTCTGGGAATCTCTTCCAAGCGCTACACTATTTCTAGGGGAGAGACGCCGCCCAAAGATTTCTTGATATCTACCAGCGCCGCCTCCCTTTTTTTCTTTCTTGAGCTGCTTTTTTTTTTGGGGCACCGCCGCCATCGAAGTTCTTTCCTTTTTTTCGGACGGACAAGCCGCCGCCTCGGCTACTACTTTTTTCGCTCATACTGAGGCCGCCACAGTCGCAGTTTCTCGAACTACAGCGCTAATTTCTCTCTGCGACACAACCAATTAAAAACAGGATTCAAACGAATCAACCTCAAGTCAAAGAATCCGATCACAAATCGATGGAAAAAAAACAGCAAAGCAATCAATTTGATGCAATGTACGACGAGCTCCGGATTTTTCGGATTTCTGGTATGCCGCCACCATTTCGTATAGCGACAAGTCGATTTATCGGGAGCTCTCCAGCGGGCACAACACAGCCGCCAGGAACTCTCCACGCAAGAACGAAAAACAGCGAACACTGCAGCCGCACCAAACTACAAGACGCCGACAGATCCGAACAGCCCCGAGTGAAACCAAGCAATAAATAAACACCCAGCAGCAGAAAACAATCCCAAACAGCAAAAGACAGGATCAAGTCAATGAACCATCAAATCAACATACACTTCAGATCAAACAGAGAAAGGATCCTTTCACACACAAGAACGCAGAGGCAAAAACTACGATTGAGATAAAGCAGCGGCCGTTCTACAGATTTTTTTCTCCGGGACTCACAGCCGCCACACACCGGGCTCCAGATTTTCTTTGTGGTCTACAGGGGGCCACCACACAAAGGCTCCCCTTTTTCTCTTAGCAGCACCAAACCCTAATGTTCCATCACCTATTCCTTTTATAGGGCAGCCCTAACCCTAAAAACCTAATGGGCTTCCGTTAAGGCCCAACATCAACGGAACACACACGCACGCGAATTAAAGCGCCGTCTTCATCGTCGATTGACCTAAACCGCTTCACCATGCATCGATCTGCGCCGCGGTTTAGCCAAAAGGTCACCAAGATGGTATTTGGTAAAATTACCAAAATACCCCTTCTCGATCCTTCTCCAAAAGACCGAGTCCACAGATCGTGAAGCAATCGCCTACTTCGCCACGTGTACGTTGATCAACGGCTCCATGTCATCAAGTCTCTCCCGTCCGGATCCCACCGGCACCACTGAGCACTTGCAACGACTCCCACGCCGTTTGATCCAACCAGTCGCACCGAACCACCCGTTCGGTCATCCTTGTTCATTCTGCGCCACGCTTGAGTCACTTGACCTCACACGGCATCCATGATCGTTCTGGACCTTAGCTCTCCAAGCTTAGTCCTGATCCTCCTCGCCGTTGACCGTCATTGACCTGCAAGCCACCTGCACAGCAATAGACAAGCAAACACGAATCCGGGAACAAGTTCTTCACAACTTGACCCACGTTAGCCAAAAACATGCATCATGTAACATATATGCATTAACAAATATGGATATGACCTATCCCAAAATCAAATCACCACTTATATCAACAATCAGCACAAAAGCCGGTCAGACCGCCGCTGACCTGACAGATCTGAAACTTTGTCGAAAACATATGAAACTTCAAACCAAAAGCCACATTGCCAATTGTTTCATCATCCTAAGATCATGGGCATATCCCCATGATATCCACAATGTTAATTAGGTGATACTGAACACCATAAAATTGGTTCCTAGCATTTTAAATCTTCCTATTAGTTCTAGATTCAAAATTGGCTAGAATAGCCCTACAAAGTGTTTGAATTAAGTTCTATGCAAAACGAGTTCAATAAACTCTGGAAAAATTGTATTTCTGGAATACACACCATCAGATTCTCATGTGAATAATTTCAATATTTTTGGAATTATAATTTGTTACTGGAGTACTTTTCTTTCAAACTTTGCCCAAATTTACACAATACATGAAAGGTGGTTTATTTTGCATAAAGAGCAAATGACTACATATATGGGCAAGCCTAGCATGGTTTAAACACTTTCAGTTGAGCAAAATAAAAAAAAATGAGCTACACTTTGTTCATATTATAACAAGTTCATTTCTCATCAACTAAAAGACAAGCATGTCCTTTGACTCCACAAAAATCTAGCACATCAAACTACAACATCCATGACATTCAAATTTTCAGATTCATGCAAGGAATCTATATGAGCATGGTAAGTTGTTAAATTCCAAATTGGTTAAATTTTTTAGGATAAAGCAATTTAAGGGCAATTTCAATTTATACTTCTACAGATTAGTCATTTTCGTGCTTTAATTACCAAGAGGAACTACTAAATGTGCTTCACGATTTATATTTTTCCTTTTTAGTTGTGATTCTTGCTAACAACTTGAGTTACATGACATGCTTGAGTTAATTTAGAAACTATGGGCATGATCAAAGTGTAAGAATCAAGATGCCTAACACAAAATTTGAGGTATCTTCTACCCCCCCCCCCCCCAAATAATTTGGTGCATAAAAGATGTGGCAAGGAAAGAATGAGCATAAGGTGATTAAACGGGCAACAAGTATGCAATTTAACTTTAGCATGTACTAATCATTCCAAAATCACCAAAATGAGATACAAATGGGGGTACTAAGGCTCGAAGGCCAGCACAAGATACAAATGAACCACAGTTAGCTTTCGGACATAATTGTTATACATACTGCCCATAGGCAATGCGCAACTACTTGGAATAAAAGAGAGCAAATGACCACACAACAAAATCCAACGTCTACATGCTGAGGAATATAATATTAAACATCCCCAAGTTAATTAATGAGAATTAGTATGCATCTCATTAACATGCATAGTGTTCTCGAATCTTTTGCATCATTTATTGCACTTGGAGAATCTTAATCAAAATTTCAAACATACACTTCAAATTTAAGCTCCAAAAGAAAGCTGAAACAAATGCTATTAATGTTCTCTGAGAAATAATTTATTTAAATACTAGAATATTTATTATGAATAAATATATTTTCCCAAATTTTTGGAACACAACTTAACCCCTAGAAAATTCAAACTCAATACAATGACCTATCCTAAGTTTGAATTTAAACTACACAAATTAAATTATGGAAAGTAAGGTTTAATAATTTTTATGAACACTAGGATGTCCCAGGAAACCCTCTGAATTATTTCAGAATTTATAGAATTTTATTCCAATTTTAGGGCCTCAGTCAAACCACTTAAGTTTTGGTCAAATCTGGAATTTAAAACCTAGCACTGTTCATACGGCTTGAACCCGAGCACTATTTCGACTCAGGTCCGACTGGACCACACGGTTCAACCAAACCCCCTAGCCGCACCCATTCGCTTTTAAATCCTTGCCACGGCCCCACCGCAGCAGGTATCTTCAACCTCCATTGCTCGCCAAGCAGGTTCACTCCACACGGCGTCCGAGCTCTGCCGTTGCTCCGTCATCACCAACGATGCCGTAGCCCCACTGCCCTAGCTGACCACTCACAGGCCTTTGCCCTCTAACGCCGCCCTCACTCCGTCTCATTCCCGGGGTTAAAACCTCACTCCTGCTCCTCTCTTGCCTCACTTCTCCTCGCACCCGAGAGGAGGAGGACTCTTGTGCAAGCTCCATTCCCGGGTAAGCTCCGCTCCGCAGCATCCCTTGCCTTCCTCTATCCTCACCGTCTCCATCCCCGCTAATTCCGGCCTTTGGTTCTGCCTGTAGTGCACGGAAAGCCGACGTGTCTTCCTTGTCTCCGGAGCGCGCACCGAAGGCCACCGCCGGGTAAATCTTCATCATCTTCGTGTCCGGTGAGCCCCTTGTCCTCATATGTACGTCACCTTGCGTCCTAGGTCACTAGTATTCATTACCCTCAATCAATTTGTTCAAACATCTGCAGGAGCTCGGGAATTATTGGGGTTCTTCCTTTTCGGCCGCGTAACCCATTTTCTTCACCGACGCCGGCACAGTGAGTTCCCCTTCGATTCCACCCTCTAGAACCATCTCATGGATCCCCTGGTGCTATTCCCACCTCTCATTTTCTTTCCTTGTCCCCAGAACGTCCCCGCCACGGTGACCTCCACCACTCCGCGGCCGGCTCCCACCGCTAGCCATCATCGGACACTCCCCACCGTCTTCAAGTGCACGGTGAGTTTCAAGGGGATCCTCTGAGCATTTTACCCCGCTCCTTGTCGAACTTCTCTCCTCACCTCGTGATGTCACATTGCATGTTGCGCCGCCGCCGCATCTGGACAGCGCAATAATTAGGGTCAAACACGATGAATAGCAATTAATGGTGTGATCTTTGTCGCGAAAACAACATTTAATCAGTTAACTGAGCTTGGTACCTATGACATGTGGGCCTCATGGCCGGTTAAGTGATAGTGTAGAATTGAGTAATGCGTATTTGTGGCGACCCGGCCCAGGGCACACTTGGGAGGTCCCTTAGGACCTCCTGGGAGGTCCGTAAAGGACTCCCAGGACGTCCCGAGAGGTCATCCCGGTAGGACCTCCAGACCTCCCGAGAGGTCCGAAAGGACCACCTGGAGGTCTGGGGTCCCGACCCGAGGAGGTTGTTGGACCTCAGATCTCCCCAAGCTCCATGCACTACTCGAGGGAGGTCTGAGAGGAGTCAACCCGAGGAGGTCGTGGGGCTTGAGGACGAGCCTAAAGTCCACTGCGATCCAAACTGTTCCCCAAGGATCATCAACCAGTTCTCACAGCAAGCAAGTGACAGCAAAAACATCCACAAAACTTTATTAACAGCAAAAGGACTTTTGATTACAAGGGGTTGCTTACAAGCTCTAGCAACCGAGAGCACACAAACGCAGCAGAAAACAAAAGACAGCGTCCACCCATTACACCATAGGTGATTGGCTGGAGGGTGCGGCCTAATTGATTTGGTCATCTTCATCATCATAGGAATCTTCACCTGCTCAATTTATGAATCAAGCAAGAGTGAGCACAACAACCGTGCTCGCAAGTTACACCCGTCAATTAATAGAATGACATGCATAGGGATATATCAAGGGAAAGCATATTAGGGTTGATTTGCATAAAGTCAATTTTATTTCAATTACAAGTATTAAGTTTCAAGGCAGGTTACAATAGTTAAAATTCATTTTTGCAAATTCCATTTTCAGTTGGATAACATTCATCATCAAGATGGTGAAGGATACTCTCCTGTCACATGGCTTCCCGCCCAAACCCAATTTGGATAAACATCCAAAACCAGTTTCATAAGTCCTTTGAAAACCAAAACCAAGAGCTAATTTTGAGTGACATTGCCAGCACGTCCATGACCACGGACACGGCTATTCGAATAGATTTACACTCTACAGAGGTTGTACACTTTACCCACATGACATGAATTCTCTAGTTTGCTTGGCATCCGTCGATACTACCTCACACTTCCTTTGGTGAGAGGTCTAGAGCACATGACAAGGCTTTTACAATGCATCGCTCCACCGCAGTTCACCCACATTAAGGTTTCGCAAATCCCCCCCCTGGATAGAAACCCGCCGGGTTAATGGGGTGCCCCCTCTTATGCCAGGTGGGACTACAACAGTCGTAACATGACTACCCACCGCATCAACAGGATCAACCACGATGGAGCTTTGCAAATTAGTTGGCCAGGTCCCACGCCCCATTCTGGAGATATGTGGTTGTACGGTTGTGGCATAGCCCATTATAGGCCTAGCAAGAGGTATCTCAAAGACCGGTCCTTAACTGACTTGGGCGACAAACCTCAATCCTGGGGCATCGGATCACACGACCCCCGTGCATAGATATGCACCAACCAAACAACCAGCTTCGCCCAAGTCCAAATCCATTTTTCCATTATTTTGCTTTTCAAACCACCATGGCACACCAATGCCATGGCCATTTGTAAAACCTCCTTGACACACCAATGTCATGGCCGAAATCTCCATGACACACCAATGTCACGGCCCAAATCATTTGAACAAGTGATATTTTTGGCCAGAACTCCCAAATCAAGATTTTGGTCTAAGCAAGACTAAGCATTCCATTTTTCAAAAGCCTCGGGTCCTCACTATTGCAAGAAGCAGATCTTATCTAGGGTGACAATGAGGTTGATTCAACATGGACAGTGGTCATACCAAGCATTAGGCATAACTATGAATTGAAAGTTGGGCATTGATATAACTTAGTGAAATAAGCATGCATACATCTTTGAAATCGACATAAGTAATTTGAAGTATTGGGTGCGACATGATCAAGAGTGTAACTTGCCTTGCTCACAATATTGAGTTTCTTCTTCCCCTTCACAGAACTCGGGCTCCTCACGGTCTTGACAATCTACACGATGAAAACCAAATATTCAAATAAAACTCAAACAAGATCCAAAGAACTCCAAATAAACTTAAATACAAAACCAACAGAGAGGTTGGGAGGTCAAGAGGAGATCCAAGGAGCTCGCTGGAGAGGTCCTGGGACTCAAGAGAGGAGGTCCAAGAACTTGGAGGGAGGTCTACGGTATGCTCGGTTGAGACAGAGAGGAGAAATAGAGAAGAAAGTGAGAAAGGAGGACTGCCCAAGCTATATATAGCTGGAGCCAATGCACATGACCCAAGATATGGGTCCTCAGGAGTTGGTAAAGAGGACAATGGGAGTAGGCAAGAAATGTGACAATAGTATGACATGAGTACTACAAAAGTGAGAGCATTTAATGTGATACAACATGCATTAAATGCGGTGAAGACTTCCTTGCACAAGGACACAGTCAAAGGTAAAGAAAACTGGGTGTGACTGCCTAGTGGGGACAGCCAAGACCCGCAGAGGAGGTCCTGCAAAGACATTGAGGAGGTCTTGCAGTGAACAAGGGGAGATCCTCACCCACAGGGGAGGTCCTGACGGTTGGATCTCTCAAAAAGGGAGGTCCAACGGTCAAGATCAAATGCAAACGGGGAGGTCTGCAAGGGTAACAGGAGATCCTCACCCGCAAGGGAGGTCTAGACGGTTGGATCTCCGGAAGGGAGGTCCAACGGTCAAGATCAATTACAAACGGGGAGGTCTGCAAAGGTAAGAGGAGATCCTCACTCGTAAAGGAGGTCTAGACGGTTGGATCTCCGAAAGGGAGGTCCAACGGTCAAGATCAATTACAAACGGGGAGGTCTGCAAAGGTAAAAGGAGATTCTCACCCGCAAGGGAGGTCTAGACGGTTGGATCTCCGGAAGGGAGGTCCAACGGTCAAGATCAATTACAAACGGGGAGGTCTGCAAAGGTAAGAGGAGATCCTCACCCGCAAAGGAGGTCTAGACGGTTGGATGTCCGGAAGGGAGGTCCAACGGTCAAGATCAATTACAAACGAGGAGGTTTGCAAAGGTAAAAGGAGATCCTCACCCACAGGGGAGGTCTAGACGGTTGGATCTCTGGAAGGGAGGTCCAATGGTCAAGATCAATTACAAATGGGGACGCCTGCAAAGGTAAAAGGAGATCCTCACCTGCAAGGGAGGTGAGGGCCGTGGGATCAAATCCAGGGGAGGTCTGAACGGTTAGGATCTCCAAGGGGAGGTCCTAACGATCGGATCTGCCAAAAAGGGGGAGGTCTGGACGGCCAAGATCTCCAAAGGAGGAGGTCTTGACGGCCAGATCTTCAAGGGAGGAGGTCCGGACGGTTAAGATCTCAAAGGGGAAGGTCTTAACGTCCAGCTCTACAAGGAGGGAGGTCTGGACGGTTAAGATCTCCAAAGGGGAGGTCTTAACGGTCCAGATGTACAAGGAGGAGGTCTGGACGGTTAAGATCTCCAAGGGGGAGGTCTTCACGGTCCAGATGTACAAGGAGGAGGTCTGGACGGTTAAGATCTCCAAGGGGGAGGTCTTAACGGTCCAGATTTACAAGGAGGAGGTCTGGACAGTTAAGATCTCCAAGGGGGAGGTCTTAACGGTCTAGATCTTCAAGGAGGGAGGTCGGGGCCACTGAATTTCGATCGGACCGCCCAGAATGATCTAAGGCTCAAGGAGGGTGGAACGTTCGGACCATCCGAACGTCTGACCAAGATCAAACCGCCCAATGCAAATCGGACGACTCACATTCGATAAACGTGAAAATAGACAGGGAGGAGATCCTGGAGGACCTGGGGAGGTCCTGAAGGACACGGGGAGGTCCAATAAAGGTAAGGGGAGGTCCTAAGAAGTGGTAGCACCGCAAGGTGCGGGCGGTACTACCGAGTTGGTGCCGAAGAGAACCTCCAGAAAAGGGTTTCAAGGATACAAGCACGAAGGAAAGTCCAAGTAAACACGAAAAGTTTCAACAGGGTTCCAAAGGAACTGAGATGAACATGAGGGTGGCGAAGGCTTGGGGAGATTGTAAGCCAGAGAAAACCCGAGAGGGAGAATTGGACCTAGGGAAGTCCAAGCACTTGGGAGGTCTAGACCCAATGAGGTCTGGACCAAAGGAGGACAACACAAAGGAGGTCCGGACCTTTGGATCCAAACGAAGGGGAGATCTGGATCATTAGATCCCAGACGAAGGGAGGTCTGGCCCAGAGATAGGCAAATGACGGACAGAAAAGGGAAGATCTTCAAAACTCCAACAACTCAACAAATCTTCAAGGAAAATTTAGTTGAAGTTTGAGTTAGTCAACTTAAATCCATTATGAAATTTCAGGTTAAGCTTTGAATTCTCATCAAAACAAAATGGTTCTTTTTATTTTAAAATTTTCAAAAAGGCTTTGAAAAATCAGGGTGTCACAGTATTCCCTCTAGGAGAACATAATACTGATGTACTTAACTTGAAAGTACGCGTTTATAACCAGAAGGCGTATTGTCTTGATTACGTTTTCTACATCACTCTCGGCTGGGCTGGGTCAACCTTTGACCTGGGGTCCCTCCTGTAAGCGACTTTGGCTAGGATAGCTCTCGGTGAGAAAAGTACTAAATGATTATAGAAATTCCAAAATGGTTAATTTGTGTACTGAAAATGCAATAAACTTCTTAAATGCATAACAAATTTATCTTAACTCCAAAAACACTGAAACCAATTTTGATAATTATCATTTTAAGCGAACTTTATTTAAAATAGGTTTCAAACATGTCTTTGTAATAGAGAGTATAGTTTTGGGAAAATGATCTATAACTCTATTATTTTTACAATAGAAAAATGCTGATAACTTTGAAAATTCATAACTAATTTATAAAAACTCCAAATGAGATGAATCAAGTTATTTTGGTCTTAAAATAGTATTCTCTATTTATCTATGGAAACCTTTGTCCCACTACTGTTCTGCAAATTTTGCCCAAATAATTAAGTTAGGTGAATAGTATCAAATTGGAATTTCTGGAAATCTGAAATTCAAATAGCTATAACTTTCACATACTAAATCCAAATGGAATAAATCTTTCACTTAAATTCATATAAAATCATGAATTAGCTACTGTAGAAAAATCATGTATTTTTGAGTATTTTGAATTTTGAGGTATTTCTCGATGTTTATTTGGTGTTGTACTTGTATAGATTTTGAGCCTATCGATATTGACTTGTACGCTACTGAGAGAGAGCAATTAGACTACCAGCAAGACAAGCATCATTTGAACTTTCTTTTGCATCATATTTGATCCCAGTTTTGTTAAGTTAGTGCAACGATAATTGCTTGCATGCTTATTTTTAATATGTCTATTTTTGCGATGTGTAGAATAGTTATATCCTATTATATGAGGTTATCCTTGAATTATTCCAGCACCACATGCTTAATTTAGGATGTGTGAATTATATTATTCGAGTTTGCTTAGCCATGCAAGTCTATAACGGTAGTTTGATTGTCGGGATTAACCCGACAATTTTGGGAAACATACACTTTTTTATATCCTTTTGTTTTAGATCTTTGTATCTATTATTTAAGTTAAATTTTGTCATTTTAAATGACTTTTGGGGTCTGCACAAGTGTTGGCCAGTGAGGGTGCCTTCGTGCACGATTTGGGTATGTGGATGTCTTATCTGGACCATTAAGGACCGAACTTTGGTAACGTCGTTAATTCAAGTACATTCGTGCTATCACATGCAGTATATGGGTGTTGTACGGTTAAGTAGGGGGAGGTTTTATTGCGTTAAGTCTCATGGTGGTGTAAGGGCATTTGTGTTGATCATTTGTTCTTAGGAGCCAATGCAATTTTCTATAGTGTGAAAGCTAGCACCAATTATCATTTTCCTTGCATCGGTATTTCCAATACAACTTGTGAGCCCGCTTGGCAAGCGCTATATGTTGCTTTAACTGGGTATGGGAGCCACTCATAAGGGGGACTTAGCTCAATAGGATCTTCTTGCTAAAAACAACTGTATCTCGATTCTCCCCGGCCGGCATACCAAAGGAAGTGTGCTATTTTCGAAGGTATCTGGAGGCTTACGGGCTAATCGAGTCGTGTGGGTAAAGTAGTACACCTCTGCAGTGATAAATCTATTTGAATAGCCATGTCCACGGTTATGAACAACCGCTTGAGTTCGGGATACCTTTGGCTTGGCATGAATGGGATGTTCATGCATTTTGTTATATCAAAGTGGGCTACCACTTTGTCGTTTGTTTGATTCATTTGTTATTCAATTCATTACTCTATCACATGATTTACTTCTACTTCAAATCTGATTTCGAAATGGCACTTGAAAAACTAGTATGTGTAGGCTATTAAATTATTGCGTCTTTTCGCAAAACTAAGCCAATATGATCTATCCTTTGGAACAACCTCTATGCATAACTAATTTTTATTTGTGTAAGACTTGCGAGTACAACTTTGTACTCAATCCGGTTGCTGCAATTTTAGGTGAGGAAGTCTGTGAGTCCGATGAGCTCGTTAGTGTCGATTTAGGCGACACTGACGAGTAATGCTATTATTTAACTCCTAGTCGGTTGCCGATGGGTTATGGGCATACCATTGCTAGACTTTTGGTTTATTTACTTGCTTCCGCTACTACTTTATACTCTTATTTGAATTTGGCCAGTCGGCCACTTGTGATAGTTGTAGACTTAAACTATTATGATGTATGTCTTTTGAACTATTAATGTATGATTGTTGTATGGATGTGATCAACGTTGCATGAGAGTATGAGCATATTGGTCGCTGATTTTGGGAGCCAATACATATTGGTTGCTGATCTTGGGAGCCAATATGATTCATGCTCGCTATTCGTGGCTTCCCATTTAACTCACTAAGTGTAGTGCTTGGCCTGTTAGAGAACCGACAATCATGTAGTGCTCGCAGAGGAGCAGCGTGCATGATCGTCGGGGCTCTAGTTTTCAGTTAAGCCTCTCGCTTAGATGGAGTTAAGTTGAAATCCATTTACTTGAGGCCCAGAGTTATATCCATAAGACCATGCTTAGTCTCGGTCTTAAGGAGATACCCCGGGGGTCCTCACAATAATTAGGGTGTATACCTATCAACAAGATTAATTCTATCGTGCATTAGTATTTGTAGAGATATGGACCGAACAAGACATGGGCTAGAACTCAGCACAAACTCCAACTCAGGTAGACTCCTCTTCTTACAACTGGACTGTTGCAAAAAAAGAAAAAACTCAGCCGGTCTTATTATGGAATTGACTATAGTGAAAAGAACATGTAGTGCACTAGGATTCTACAAAAGAGTGCTGGAAAATAAACTTTTACTAGCAGGCACTACAAGCTACAAAATGCAAGGTTTTTCCTACAACAAAAAAAATACATGGTTGACGAGGAATAAATTCCTAAATATTGGTTTAAACATTTAATTAAAGGCCATATACCTCTATGGTTGTAACCCCCGTGTGGTTAATGACCCCTGTGGTTGGGAGAATCCCAGTGATTGCTTTATAAGTATCCTAGTCGAAGAGGTCCTGTACCTATTGCCCTACCAGTTAACTACTCATAGGATCTTTGAACTAGTACTTGGATTTGATTCCACGTATATTCCTTCTGTATGATGAATGGAACACATATTTTATATGCTCCAAACCACACGACGCTTTCAGCCCTAAGTCACTGACAATAACCACTATATAGCTTTGTCTCCCACTGACATCAACCGGTGATCAATTAATGTTTCACTAACTGCGACTGATCCTCCGACCAGATGCGACGTTTCCCAAAATGTGTCTTCTCTAGGAGTAACCGCCATCTCTTCGCTAGGTATTTAAAGGTAGATGACAAACAGCAAAGGGAGACCCCCAGATCACGATCAATAGGATCAAAGTCAATTGAAGCAAACTGAAGCACAACAAACAATATTCTTAGTGTAATTAGGGCTAGTCCGTCGCCTTACATAAGGCACCCACTATAATAGCTAGTTCATTGCAATAAAGAGCAACCCTATTCTCCTCCAAGAACTCTTAACCATTTTCCTTATTTTAGTTCGTAAGATCGACGACTTGATCATCTACAATGGTCATGATACTCCTTTTCATAATTTTCTTTTCACCACCCTCCATTCCATCACAAGTCTATAAAAAATTATGGTCTCATATTCATAATGACCTCAAGTTAGCCATTACAGAAATTAACTAGCGAAGCATTGAACTCCAGTAATTGAACCAGCCTTCCAAAGCTCACCCCTCCATACAGCAAAAGAAAATGTCATTACCTGAGAAAAGTACATTTTCTTATTCAGGTCATATGTATATATAGTCAGAAACTAAGAAATGCAAACTACTAAATACTGTAAGTGCATCAAAAACAAAAGAAAATGCTTTTTTCCCCTTTGACAGAACGAACCTGTAATCATATGGACTTCCATTAGGTAAAAGCACTACAGACATTGAAAATCAAATATTTATCCAAGCAATGCACTGGACCTTTAGGCAACATTCGATTCAAGCAGCAAAACCGAAACAAAAAAATATAAAAATACTGGAAAGAAATTGTTTGTCTATTACAAATTTTGGCACTAAATAAAAGAAAGAAACTAAATTGACTAATGAGCTTCAGGGATGATCTTATCATCTAAAAGAAAATGCAAGTCACTGCGCTGCATTTTTTTCGGTGCGTAGCTGCAGCGTCTCAACGTGCCCTACCATTTGAAGAATTATTCAATTTTGACCCCTGCGATCACGCATCAGACAACTTTTTTTATTAATTAATCCTTTTTAAATTTTTATTTTAAAGTTAGCCTCCGGCGTACTTTATTTCTAATTCTGACTCATTTGGTCACGCCACTACCTGTGACGTGAGAAAACAACCCTGTCACGTAGCTCGTATCTCTTGTCACGCCACCACCTGTGGTATGATAATGTTGTTTGGCCACGCCACGACCAGTAGCGTGACAAAAAGTGTTATTTAGCGGACTTATTCTACTGCGTGACAACATTGTTTTATCACGCTACGAATGATGGCGTGATCAAAAGGATTAGAATTAAAAATAAAGTGCATCAGAGTTAACTTTAAAATAAAATTTTAAAAAGAGTTAATTAATAAAAAAAAAGTTCCACATCAGAATTTCAACACATAGAGATTATCGCTTGACAATGACAAAATGTTCAAAAAGAACAACACTTGCGTCATGAGCATTAAACTTGCATGAATATTGACTCCCCCACCTAAATTACACAAACAACTAAGATCTACTACCACCAGAGTTTTTAAATGAAAAATTCCATGCAATCAATAGCTTCAGCAAGTACAAAAAGATATAGGCCAGATAGTACAAAATTATATGGCCATAAATAAGGAGATAAAATGTACCTTCATATAGTACGAAATGCTTCAAGGTTTATTGCCCTTCCAGGACTAGTGGAATTTCGATCTCTTAGATGGAGCACCTTTCGAAATAATCTGTTCTGGATTAAGAACTTCGTTTCTAGAGGGTTGTTGGTTCGACCCTGAAAAGTGTGCAGGCAAAGGCCCAAAAGTTGTTGCATGCGTGTTCCCATCGTTCTCAATATCTTCATCAAGAATACTCTGTAGGAAATACATCACCTTCTCCGACTCGTCTGTGCTCTTTGAAGCATTAAATAAAGCAAGACTACCGTCGGACCTTGGGCATGGAATACCCAAAATCCTTATATGTGTATCGTACTAGTTTTATGATCAGTAGCTAGTACATACATCCACAACATTGATATTCATATCCATACATTATATATACAACATGAAACAAATATAGAACATAAACTTAAACGTTTATATGGCAAGTATTTATTACACGGCTGACCGCCCAAATTAAAGCATAAGTAGCAAGTTACACAGTGGAAGCATATTGATTAAACTCAAAAGGTCCAGTGGTGTGCCCATCCATACCCTCAGGCAACTGAAAAAGACAAGACCTAGCAAGACCCGTCACCGAACCCTCTAGTACTGGGTGCAAAGAACGCGTCGTCCAGCATGGGCTCATCCTCATACTCTGATCAACAATTTAAGAAAGATTGAGTACATTTTGTACTTAGCAAGACTTGTAGTGTATCGTAACATAATTATAAATGCAAGGCTAATAAAGGATGGAGATCTACTCTACAAGTTATTTTCAACATTAAGCAAGTTTTATTTGCAATATCGATATGTAATAGTTTGCAACGAAAATTTTAAACATCAGTTGAAAGATATCGAAACAACAAGTATGTAACTCAATCATAATAGCATAAATCACAACTCTCCTCGGTTGTGATCGTCTTTTAATTCTCAGCCATAGACATGGAACTCAAGTCAAATGCAACAAAACCATCCTAACACTTTCCAACAAGACCAATTTTGCAAAAATTGAGACTATACCCGGTAACACGACACTTAGCAAGCTCATCACCGCGAGCATGGCTATATAAATAGATTTACACTCCGTAGAGGTGTACAACTTTACCCAGACAATGCGAGCTCTCTAGGTTGTTTGGCACCCGTCGACACCACCGCTCACAACACGTTAGTAAGCAGTCAAGAGTTTGCAACAAAGCTTTTACATCACCTAGACCTAACCTTGCACTAGCTCGGCGAATGGTACATCCTCACATCACCCGGTTCCTCCCATTTTAGTGAGGCATTCGTCGTTGTATCGGCAAGTTTTGTTTCCAACGCCTCGATGAAGGGAGCCCCTTCGAACAATCCTTCCTGGATTGCTTGTACTACTGTGGCCTACCAACATGCAAGGCTAGACCTAGATAACTTAATTAGCTAAGACCACCCCTGTTTAGCCATGTGGTTGTACACTTACGCTTAGGTTGGATATACCGGTGTTCAATCCTTAATCGACCCAGGGGAGGATCTCCCCTCTATGTACTTGTGAGATACATCTCTCACACTTCTCAGTTTATAATATAATTCGCTCACGTCACAAACTAAGTTTTTTATTTTTATTTTTATTTAAAATAATGGAGGTAACCCCTTCGGGCCATATTTCAAATTCTCCCAAATCCATACTCATATTTTCAACAATTATTCAATTTTAGCGAAACTAGAGCCCTGCTAAGCATCTATTCAATCTATTGTCCAATCCATAGCCTAAAGACTACAACAGTAAGGATATCAACATATCAAGGAGGATCATGCAAACAATAGGAATTTAACTACCGTTATCCCTAAATATAGCAATTTTTAGCCAAACATACACGCATGCATAAAAGACTCTACAAAACGAAGTACAATAATTGAAATATTGGGATCAACATGGTCAAAGCAGGTGCTTGCCTTGCTCTGGTATCTCTAAGTATGAGGATGGTGGGTCGTCAAGAAGTGTGTTCACATTGCCGATGTCTATTCGAAAGAGCCAGTAACAAATCACAACTAGTAAAATAAATTTAACAGAAACAAAATCCAAATGATTTCTATGTAATAAGACATAGCATGATTTTAGATGAATTTAGAAAAATGATTCATTCAATTTGGAGTTCACATGCAAAAGTTATTAACGTTTCAATTTTGCTCTGTTTGAGACATCCACAAAGCAAGGCCGTGATAGTTTTGGTGAACGGGGCAAAGACAAGGTGAATGGTGGTATGCATGAGCCCAGGGGGTCATTGCATTGCCACCATCGGCAGCACGGAGACCAATGGTCACCGAAGTAGTGGCGACAACACTTCCCACGACGACGCCATGATCGACTATGGTGAACTCTATGCTACGCTAGCTAATCATCCAATCTAACAAGCTCAATAGCTCTAGGGGACTACTAGAAGCATACCAAGGGCGTTCATGGCATCGGCGGATTGTCGAAAAGATTGGAGCAATGATAGGCAACAGCGATGGTGGTAGCTTCATAGTAACACAGCTCCTTGGCGAAGGATTGCTAAAATGGAGCTGAGCATAAGCTCACAGACATGTTAAAGATGGTGAGGGTAGAAGGAATTAGCTAGGGACTCACCAGGGTGGCGGCGAACAACAAAAGTGACTACAGCGGCTAGAAGTGCAGAAGAAGAGTGATTCGAGGGATTCCCTATGCGTGGATCAACATGAAGCGAGGGAGAAGCGTTAGTAGAATATGGAACACATTATGACACAGTTGGGTGAGGTTCAAGCTCACCAGAGCATCAGGAACATGAAGGTCTGGATCAAGGTGTGCGTCGGAGGTGAAGAAGACGATGACACGTTCACGATACGGAGCTCCCAGGGCTACATCAAGTAGAGAAAGAGTATGAGTGAGGTAAGGGGCGCATGGTGACATAGGTGGTGAAGGAAATGAAGCTCACCAGAGGAAATGGCAGTGTAGCGCTTGTTCACCAGCTTCGAGAATGATGCTCTCATTCTCGGCAAACCATGGAGCAAGATGCTCTGGTTCTTGGTGGGAGACAAGAATGGCGAGATGGGGTGTATGTGATGCGGTCAAAGGCTTAAGTACGACTGAGGATGGCATGATATTCATAGGACGAAAGCGGCGGGTGCGACGAGAAACTCGCGGCTCTCTTTGGCGTCTCCGCCCGTTCGGTGTTAGGCAGTGACAGGGGAGTTGCTAGCATGGGCACGGTGATGTGCAGCGTTGGCTGAGGCAACATGAGTAGTTGAAGTGTGAAACGGTGGGCGGCAATCGTGAACCAGGGGCAGAGAAAGAACGAGCGCGAGTGCCTTGGCGCACGGAGGCGAAGCGAGGTGGAAGAAGGATGCTGACAGGTGGGGCCACGATGTCAGCGAGAGAGGGAAGCGGGGGTGCAAGCCAAGCTGTGCTGGGTTAAGGTGAGGCACAAGGAAATGGGTCGTGGCAGTTACGGACCAAAGGCAAGCGAGAAATTCAAATTGGGTTTGAAATTTTCAGATAAAGGCTAAGACTTTCCCAAATTATTAAACATGTAAAACGAGCTCCAACAATTTTTAAATTTTTTGAGGAGGCTCCTGACACAGTTTTTTATTGTGAAATTTTTTCAGAATTTTTTTTGTATTTTTCTCCAAAATTCTTTCAATCTTCTATTTGTAGGCAAATGCAACAATTAATTTATGGAAAATTTCAAAAACATGCTCAAAATTTTATTCCCACATTTATACTCCGTACAAATATCCCAAGGTGGATTTTTGGAATGTTACAGACCTACCCCCCCCCACCCTTACAAAGAATTTCGACCCCGAGATTCGATGGGCTCGGTAAAGAAGTATGCAAACTCGGCTCTAAGACGGTCTTCTTGTTCCCATGTGACCTCATCTTCATTGTGGTTACTCTATTGGACTCTCAACATTTTGATTGCATGGCTGAAAGCGTGTCGCTCGGCTTCTTCTAGAATTTGAATTAGGTGCTGCCGATAAGAAAGATTTGGTTGTAAATCAATGTTCTCCAACTGAATGAGTTCACTCGGAGTTCAAAGACACTTCTTGAGTTGTGATATGCAGAAGACATTATACACATCTAAAAGTTGGGGTGGCAACTCCAATTGGTACGCCACTTCACCTTTCCTCTCGATGATTCGTTATGGCCCAATGTACCATGTGCCATTTTTCATGGACATGGAAACGGCTGATGCCTCACAATGGTGAGACCTTGAGGTAAACATAATCGTCCACCTCGAAGCTCAGCTTACGATGGCAATGATCGACATAGCTCTTTTGATGCAACTACGCTTCCTACAAGCGGCTTTTTGTTGCGTCAACATGCTCTTGCACTTCTTGGATGATGGCCAGTCCAAAGAATTGCTTCTCGTCTACCTCGAACCAAAAAAGAGGTGTCCTACACTTCCTCCCAAAAAGTGCATCGAACGGAGACATTTAGAGGCTTGAATGGAAGCTATTGTTGTACAAAAACTCGATGAATGCCAAGCATTTTATAACAACCCAAATTTTCATTTATGTTAAAAAGAAAATTTAATTAATTTCCTTGAATTTTTTGGATTTTTTAAAAGTTTTTCCCTATTTATTTTAAAGCCAAAATAAATTATTTGCAAATCAAAATACCAATGTTGAGTTGGAAATATTTTATTTAAGTTCAAAAGATCTCAGGGAATTTCTATGAATTTTTTTCAGAATTTTTGAACTCTATTTGCTATTTTCTAAAAGCATATTTGATTTAACTCAATTTCTATAATTCAAAAATCCCTAAAAATCAAAAATTCGCCTTTGGGCTGAATCTTTCTCGGCCAATCCTTTTTCCTGCGGCCAGCCAACTTTCGTAGCCCACTCAGCTCGCGCCACCAATCGCCCTCCTTCTATCTCAGATGCATGGGGCCACCTTGTCAGGCCCTCCCCCTCTCTTTCTTTCCCTCTCTCTGTGTCACGTGGGGCCCACCTGTCAGTGCCTTCTTTCTCACCCGCTTCTTCCTCCCCGTGCCATCGCCATTAACGCCTGCTCGGAGCTCATCAAAACCGGCCGTTTTGCTTGCGTTTCATGTGTATTTGATAGCAATCAAGGCCACGATCTGCCTCGTACTCATTTTTACCATTTCTCCCTCTGCAACCCACCATAATCCACATTTTCTTCGCCGCAGCACCGGCCTGAAACCATCGCCCACGTCCTCGTTGCCTCAGTACCCCCTAGCCTCTATAAAAGGGAGCATCCTTGTCACATTTCTTCACTCATTGAACCCCCATAATCCTAGACCCCCTACTCAGCTCACTTCGCCGGAATTGAAGATCTTCAATGCGGTGCCCTAGCTTCACCACCATTGATTTCGTCGTCGTTAGTCGATATCTGGCAATGTTATCAACGTCAAACGCTTCGTCGGTCCGTGTTCTACCCCGTACACACACTTTCGTTGTCGGAACATCGCTGGAACGACTTCACCGTCGTAGACCCGCACGCTTCGTCGCCTTCTTCCTCGTCACCGGCGAACCCTTCATGCCCTGTCTCCAAGACCACGCGCACCAGGTTCCCCACTTCCTCCTCATTCTTTTGCACACACGCATGTCTGCTATCATAGTGTGGAACACCGGCAACCTCTTGGTCCCGTGCACCACCGCTCGCCGGTGTGACCTGGCAAGCCACGTGGCGCCACCTGGCAGCCACGTGTGTGCCACATCAACCTTTCTATCCTAGTCAATGCTTGTGTGGCCGTTGACATGGATGCTTGTGTGGGCAAGCCCATTGTTTCACAGAACGGGTCTACTGTGAACCAAAGTGATTTCATTGACCTGGTCCAAGGACCATAGCCCACATGTCATAGACTAATTAGGATATTCCTTAGAAAAATAATTCTGCCGAAATTGAAAATTAGCTGCTGACATCATGCTTGCACAATATATAGATTTTCCTTTAGAAAAAATAATTCATTAATTCTGGAAATTGAATTTAGTGTAATTTCTTTATAATTCAAACTTTTGAGGACTCATTCTCCTTCATACAAGCTCCGATTCCAGTTATTCAAATTCCTAAATTCATCTAAAATTATAATCTATCTATCTAAACCAAAATTATTTAATTTGGAGTTCATTTGAATTTTATTTGAAATTTTCTTCATTTCACATATAGACTTCGACGACTCTGGAGAGCAATAGTTGTTTGTTGACCAAGAATTTGAGCAAGGCAAGTTAGATATTTGATCATATTTGAATCCCTATTTTAAATTATTATAGTTATTCCTAATTCCTTTGTATGGCCAAACTTTGTCATTGAACTAGTATACCCTGTCACCTTAGATGAAAAACCTTGTTGGTACAATAGTATGTACTAGAAACCATTTGTAAAATGTTATGCATAGACATGCTTAGACCAAAAACATTTAATTTGGGAATTTAGCCAAATGTTCAACTTAGTTTGAAAATGAGTCCATGGCATTATTTTGTCATAGAATTTTGCAAACGATTTGTGAAGCAAAATAAACTAAAAACAGATTTAGATTGGGCAAATTGGATAGATGGATGGTGCAAGTTTAGGCACGGGATCAATTCAACGAATGGTTGATGCCCAGGGGGTTAGTTGGAAGTTTCCTATTTAATTACGGACTGGTCTGAGAGCCGCATTTTGCTAAGCTCTATCGTACTACCACAAATATGGGCAGACCTAGCTAACTAAACGACAATGTTTCACCGTGGTTGTGTCATTTTGAGGTGTGAGTGTCGTGAAGACCTACTTTTAGTGCCCACATGGCGCAAGAGGGGTTACTGTTTAGCATGAAACCTTCGGTAACGAAAACCTTAGCGGGCATAAATATGTTGGAATAGTATAGGGTAAAGGCTTTGTGATAGTCACATTATCACACGCCTACGGAAGCATGTCTTAGCCGACTTATTAAGTAGACTTTCTCTTGTGGGTAAAGTTCTACAAACTCTACAGAGTAGAATCTCTTCGAATAGCCATCTCCACGGTCATGTACATGCTGAGCAAAGCCACTCAAAGTTAGATTTTGGATTTCGATTTCAAAAATGATTTAACTAAATGATTTAGGATATTTTATCCAAATTGGGAAATTGGGCAGACAGCCATTGTTAAGGGGGTTATTCCTTCACCAAATCTAGTAGGAGGTTTATCCTACACTCAAATGATGAAATAAAATTTAAAATCAATTTTTAGATATAGTATAATTGCCTTGAAACTTAGTAAAGATATTTAAACTAAAAATGTCACTTTAGGCAAACTTAGCCATATAAGCTATCCTTTGTTATACCCTCATGCATCATATTCTGTTATTTGGGGTGTAACTTGCATAGTATGTTTCGTACTCACCTTGCTTAATAAATTGTTGATAAGAGGAGTATTACTTCGTGGATCAAGAGGATTTGGATGGCTAGGCTACGCCCCAGATGATTTCCTATGGTGTATCGTGTGGCCTACTACTGCTTTGTGTTTCCACTGTACTTTTCTTTTGGCTTCATGCCCTTTTGTATTAAAACTCTTATTATATGAATAAAATGTGTGATATGGACTTGTTATCATTTTTGTTGAACTGTGTGCACTAACTGTTCCTGTACTAGTATGGAAAACATAGAGAATCCGAGGTCCTTCTACTTCTGGGTTCGACACATTTCTCCCAATTCATGCTATACGTAGCACACATGCTCTCAAGATATCTTCTAGGATCTGATTTATCCTCTCTATTTGGGCTCCTATTTATGGGTGGAAAGCCGTGCTAAAGAATAGCTCTATTCCCAATAGCTCGTGCAAGCTCTCCCAAAACCATGAGGTGAACTGAGGACCTCAATGAGAAGATATGGTCTTTGGCACACCGTGCGGGCCAGCGATGGTATTCATGTAGAGCTCCACGAGTTTAGCCCCTTTATAAGTGGTGTTAACTGGAATGAAGTGAGCCACTTTGTTCAAGCGGTCGACGATAACCCATATCGAGTCATACCTGTTTTGGGTTCTCGGTAAGGCGGTAATGAAATCCATACCGACATCATCCCACATCCACTCAGGAACCTTTAGAGATTGGAGTAACCCCTCTGATCGATGGTGCTTCACCTTGATGTGTTGACACACGTCGCACATGGCAATATGTGCAGCGATGTCCTGCTTCATGCCTGACACACGTCGCACATCTTTGTACTCACGGGAGGAATGGTGAATCATGAGATTATCTAAGGATTAGCTCCATGATATTGTGATTATTTAGTACATATAGCTGTTGTCCATGCATAACCACTCCATTCACATTTTCAGTGAATTGTGATTTTCCACCGTTTGGCATATCGAGCTTGATTTCATCGATTTCTCGATCTTCAAGTTGAGCAGCCTTGATTTGAGATTTGAGGGTAGGTTGTAGTGCTAGGGTAGAAACATATCCCTCCTCAACCACTTCTAAGTTTAGTTTATGAAACTCATATAGGTATTGTCAGTTGATCCACTTTAATCGACACGTTTATGTAGTGTAGCTTCTAGCTGAGAGCATCGGCTACAACATTTGCTTTACCGGGATGGTAATGGATGCCAAGATCATAGTCCTTGATCAACTCAGGACATCTTCTTTGCCTTAGGTTCGGATCTGGTTACGTAAAGAAATACTTCAAACTTTTGTGTCACACCGATTGACGATGAGGTCATGCCTCAAGATCTTGACAGCATGAACCACAGAAGTCAATTCCAAGTCATGAGTTGTATAATTCACCTCGTGAGGTCACAATTAACGTGAGGCATAGACCATCACTTTTCCCTCTTGCATAAACACACAACTAAGGCCATGGCGAGAAACATCGCAATACACAACACAACTTTTGTGTATGTCGGGCAGTGTAAGCACTGGGATTGTTGTGAGTCTTTTCTTCAATTCTTGGAAGCTCTCATCACAAGCTGGTGACCATTCAAATTTATTCTCCTTCTTAAGAAGTTCGGTCATCGGTCTTGCAATCTTGGAGAAGTTCTTGATGAACTACGATAATACCCGGCTATACCGAGAAAACTCTAGGCTTCTAGAACGGTGCGGGGCTTTTCCCAACCTAGCACATCGTGTACTTTGCTCAGGTCCATGGCCACAAGTCGGACCTAGATTTCAAAATCCAGAATCCTCTGTGAAAACCATTGCACTATTCCCTAGATTAGTAGATAGTGCTCACATATATATTACTGAATCAATTCATACATGACATAAACCGAACCATACATTAATTACAAATGTCAGAGTCACATAGACCGCATCGCGTCAAGTTTTACAATAAGGGTCGCACAGGCCAAATGATTACATCATAAAAGTAGCGGAAGCGATAACGAAAGCAAAAGGGGTAGAGCACATCTCTCCACAGGTAAACAACTAGAGTAACCCATATACGTCTGATATTACCCAAAGGCTTGGATAATATTTGGATGTACGCCAGCATTGACTGAGTTAGCTAGACTAAGGCGAGACCTAGACTACTAGAGACTATCTAATCTCCTCCATCCTCTTGACCATCAACGTCTAGTTTCTCGTAGTACGCATAATGATCTTGATCCACGGGTTGTGAGGGTTTCGGGGAAAGAGCGAGGATTAGCACAACTTCCATGCTCGCGAGCCAACAAATAGGATGCAATAATACATATGCAAGGCTTAACAAGGATGGCTTAGGTTTTTTTATTTGCTAAAGGCAATATTTTCAATTACCATTACTAGAAATTCCTATCACTTAGCATTTTAACCAAATTTAATTTTTATTAAAGAGAGTAATTACGCAATATTAAATACAGCGAAGGTTACCTCCACCTTATGCTTAATTTTAATTGGGGTTACCTCCACCTATTAACATCATTGGGTATGACCACCCAGGAAAAATCCAATTTCAAGGCTAGGTGAGCCCGACAAAGTTTTTATAAATAGAACTAACTCTAGTAAGTTCCCATGTCTACCTTAGACTGTAGGCATGGCTATTCGAGTAGTTTATACTATGCAGAGACTGTACACTTTACCCACAAGGGCTACTGTGGCGGCGCTTCTCAGCGCGCAATCGGACAAATAGAGAGGGGGAGATGTTTAGGGCCATGGGGGAATGCGGGGTGACACGGCGGGAGTGGCGAAAAGCTCACCAGAGTGGCGACTTGTTGACGGTGGCACACGGGTGGAAAATGGGGAGCTCGGGCGTTGTGGTGACTCCGGGCGAGAGAGAGGAAAGCAAGGTGAGGATGGGGAGAAGGGAGGTGTCGAGTGGGGGGGAATTCTTATAGCCACACGGGGGAGGAGGGTGTTCCGAGGGTAGAACGCAGTGGCATAGCATGCATGCGGTGCCGTCTTGAGGATCTGCGGCGAGCTTGGTATGGGTGCGCTCCACCGTGCGGGTGGTCGTGCGTGGCGTGCTCTGGCACTGAGGTTAGCATGAGGAGGGAAGGGGAGGCTGGGCTAGGCCAGAAGGGAATGGGATAGGCCCAAGGGAGATATTGAACTGGGATTTTGAATTGTTGCGATGGATTTTGAATCGGCAAAATTTTGAATTCAACCCAAATTTTGAAATCCTTTTTAGAGTTGTTGAACCGAGCTTTGAAGTTGAACTGCTGAGAGATTTTGAATTAAGCTTTGGGAATTACAAACTTAACTTAGAATAAGTTTTTGAAACTCCAAAACAAACTTAGACAAATTAAACTACCCCAAAAATGGGATGTTACAAAACTGACCCTCCTTAAACGGAATCTTGACCCTGAGATTCTAACTACTCTAGGAACAGAAACGGAAAGTCTAACTTTAGTTGATCTTCGTGCTCCTAGGTTGCTTCTCTTTCCGTATGGTGGCTCCACTGAACTTTGCAGAGGCGGATGATCTGGCGTCTCGTTTGCTTTTGCACGACATCAAGAATCTTGATCGGATGTTCTGCATACATCGCATCTTTCTAAAGTGCTATGGCTTTGACTGGAGTCTGTTCTTCAAGTACTATAAGACATTTCTTGAGCTGGGAGATGTGGAACACGTTGTGGACGTCTGATAAACTTTCTGGCAATTCCAGTTGGTAGGCAACTTCTCCACGCTTGGCAGTGATCGGGGAACAGTCCTATGTATCTTGGCATAAGCTTGCCTTTCACTTCAAATCTCTGGGTTCCTCGAAGGGGTGACACTTTAAGATACACATGGTCTCCAACTTAAAAGGTCAATTCTCTATGACGATTGTTGGCGTAGCTCTTTTGTCTAGACTGAACAGCTTGTAGGCGATGTCTGATCAGTCGAACTTTCTCCTCTACTTGCTTGAGGGTGTCTGGTCCGAAAATATAACCTTCTCCTGATTCTAACCAATATAGAGGGGTTCTGTATGTTCTTCCATAGAGTGCTTCAAACGAGGACATTTTTAAACTTGACTGGAAACTATCGTTGTAGGAGAATTTTGCATATGGTAGACATCTTTCCCAGTCTACGGTAAATTTCAAAGCACAAGCTCGAAGCATGTCTTCTAGAATCTGGTTTACTCTTTCAGTCTGACCATCGATCAGTGGGTGATATGCTGTACTAAAGGCTAGGTGGGTTCCAAGCGCATCATGTAGACTAGACCAAAAATGCGAGGTAAACTGAGAACCTTGATCTAAGACTATCCTCTTGGGTACTCCATGCAGACACATGATACAAGCCATGTATAATTCTACCAATCTGTCTCCCTTGTAGGTGGTTTTTACCGGAATAAAATGAGCAACTTTTGTCAATCTGTCAACTATGACCCAAATAGAATCATATCCGAACTTTGTTCGGGGTAAACCAGTAATAAAATCCATTCCGACTTCTTCCCACTTCCACTGAGGAATCTGTAGTGGTTGAAGCAATCCTGCGGGTCTTTGGTGCTTGGCTTTTATCCGTTGGTACACATCACAACAAGCTACAAACTCGGGGATGTCTCTTTTCATTCGCTGCCGCCAATATAGAATATTCTTGTCTTGATATATCTTGGTGCTGCCGGGGTGCAGGGTGTACGCTGAGCTATGAGCTTCCTTCAGTATCAAATCTTTAAGCTCCTTCTAGTGGGAAACAAAGAGACATTTCCCATACCATATGATTCCTTGTTGGTCTTTTATCATTTTAAAGGCTTTTCCTTTTGCCATGAGATGTCTGAATCTCTGGACTCCAGGGTGTCCTTCTTGAGCGGTCATAATTTGAACTTCTAGAGTTGGATGTACTTTCATAGCTGCTATGGTGCCTTGTTCTACTAACTAAAGGTTAAGTTTTTCCATTTCTTTGTAAAGCTCAAGTTGATGTTCTTGAACCATAACGTTGTTGCAATAGAGCTTACGGCTTAATGCATCGGCTACTACATTAGCCTTTCTAGGGTGGTAATGGACATCAAGGTTGTAGTCCTTTATCAGCTCTAACCATCTTCTTTGTCGGAGGTTAAGATCTGTCTAGGTGAAGATGTACTTGAGACTCTTGTGGTCTGTGTAGATATCACAATGATTTCCAATCAAGTAATGCCACCAAATTTTTAGGGCATGCACTACTACTGCTAACTCCAAATCATGAGTTGGATAGTTGTCTTTGTGGGGACAGAGTTGTCTGGACGCGCATACGCCATGACTTTTTCTCCTTGCATAAGTACGCAGCCAAGACCTTGGCGCAAAGCATCACAATAGACTTTGAAGTCCTTGTGTATATCCAGTAGGACTAACACTGGTGTTGTGGTTAATTTCTTCTTTAACTCTTGGAAGCCCTTTTCACAGGCTTCTGTCCATTCATACTTCTTTTCCTTTTTAAGAAGGTGGGCCATCGGTCTGGATAGCTTAGAGAATCCTTGTATGAAGCGCCTTTAGTATCCGGCTAATCCAAGAAAACTACGCACTTCAGTCACCGAGGTTGGTTGCTTCCAATCCAACATAGCTTCTACTTTGGACGGATCAACTGCGACTCCTCCAGTGAATACAATATGTCTGAGGAAACTGATCTCTCAGAGCCAAAACTCACACTTACAGTACTTGGGATAAAGCTGGTGCTCTTTAAGATTTTCTAGGACCATACGCAGATGTTCAGCGTGTTCTTCATTGGTCTTGGAGTACATTAGGATGTCGTCTATAAACACGACTACAACCTCGTCTAAGTATTCCATGAATACTTTGTTCATAAGGTTCATGAAGTAGGCTAGTGCATTGGTCAAGCCAAACGACATAATTGTGAACTCATACCGGCCATACCAAGTAGTAAAAGCTGTTTTAGGGATATCCCCAGCCAAGATCTTAAGTTGGTTGTATCATGACCTTAGGTCTATCTTGGAAAACACTGCTGCTCCTGACAGTTGATCAAACAGATCATCAATGCGGGATAAGGGATACTTATTCTTGATGGTCACATCATTAAGGGCTCTTAGTCCACACACAATTTGGCAGTGCCATCTTTCTTCTTCACAAAAAGCACTGGCAAACACTAGGGGGATGAGCTAGGTCTAATAAATCATTTTTCTTGTAAATCCTCACCATGTGTCTTAAGCTCTTCAAGCTCATCGATGGCCATCCTATAAGGTCTCTTGGCAATTAGGCCTATCCACGGTTTTAAGTTGATCACAAATTCTACATCTATGTCTGGTGACAAACCAGGTAATTCTTCTGGAAAGACTTCTAAGTAAACTTGAACTACAGGCGTCGTTTCTAGAGAATATTCTTCAATGTGGTTGATTGCACGATCCATGAAAGAGGAATGGTCCACATTAACCTTTATCGTGTTTCCAGGGTTTTTGGTGAGTACTACTTTTCTGTTGGCATAATCTAAAATTCCTTGATACCTGGTCAACCAATCCATCCCTAGGATAATGTCCAGAGTTTGGGATTCTAGCACAAAGAGGTTTGCTATGAATCCTGAACTTTCCATAGCAATCTCCACTCTGGGACTTACTACGGTATCAGCAGTTTAAGCCATTCGACAAACTTTCTTGAAACAAAAGAATGTGAAACTCCATAATCAAACAAAACTTGTGTTGGTACTGATTTAACAGAGAACATATCCATTACAACTCCTGTAGTGTAACATCCCAAACTTGGGTTTGTATTTCAAATGTATAAAAATGAGGATAATTTAAAAAATTTGATGCATCATGTGGTTATTTGAAATTTTCTGGAAATTCTTTCAAAGGTTTTGTTGATTTCAAAAAAAAAAACTTAATGCTTCAACTAACTAGAAGCATAATCCTTGAAAACTTTCTAAGCAAATCTTGTGATCAACCTCTGAAAATATTTTTCCTAGGTTCTAGATCATCTTAGTGACTCCAATAAAAAAATTTCTTATTTTTTTTTATTTTATTTGCTATTTTTTAGGGGCTAGTCAAACCAATTAGACCCCTGGTCAAACCCCTAGGGCAGCACCTTGTGATTTTTCTAGAGAGAAATGCATTTCATGAAAAATTCTGGAAAAATTATAAAACGTTGCTCTTAGATCTAGTAATCTTCCATAAAAATTTTAGAATTTTTGGAGTTAAACTACTACATCTAAAATTCCCAAACCATCTCAGCCATTTAGGGTTAAAATTAGGAAACACTGTTCCTCCGACCGGACTCAAGTCTCTCGGTTGAACCCAACCCACTCGGGTCCAATACGTGATGATGCACGCTTTTGAGTCGTCCAAATGGAGATCAGCGGTCTAGATTGATCGGGCCGTTCGGATCGTCCGAATGTCCCAACTAACGTGGACCGTCGATCTGATTCCAGTTCTTATGAACCGTCCGATCTGGCTAGAACTAATCGACCAACCGAGCCACTTTGTTTGTTTCGCCGACACATGGGCCCCCGCTATAGGTCTTCTTCTCCAGCGCGACGCGGCCTCGCCAATGCCCGAGCTCCAGCGCGCCACCTCCGCTCTCCGGCTTTGACCGCCCACCCCTGGTTTCAGGCGCGCGCCCGCAGTTTGGCCGTCACCTCCGCGCCTGCCCATGCTCCAATCACCCTCCCACCTACCCGTATCACTCGCCGGCGTCCATGGACCGAGCTCACTGTGGAGCTACGTTCTCGCGAGCTCTCCATCCTCCCCTCTATTTAAGCCTCCCCAAAACTTCCTCCCTTTTCTTTTCGTCAACCAAGGACGCTTTTCTACCCATCTTCGACCCCCTCTCTCGCTCGATCAAGCTCGAGCTCTTTTCAGTTGAGCACCGCCATAGCAGACCGGCTGCTACAAGGGTTCATTTCTAGTTCTTTTCGCGTCACCATGCATCCTGGATCGCCATCATCTTTTCCCCTAACTCAATTTTGATTTTCATGCACAAACCTCACCGGAATTTGAGTTCTCCTCTCTCCGGCCGAGATCGCCGCTTTCGTCCTCAACTCCGGTACGATGAGTCTCTTGTCGATCCCTCGTGATATTACCGTCTACTAACATTGCTTGAGCGGCTCCTACCTCTATTTCCCTCCCTCCTAGCTCAGTTGAAGTTCCCGTGTTGAAGCTTCTTTGCCGCCGTCATCCACCACCGCCAGCCTTCCTCCGGCAACCTCCCTACCTCCGAGTCATCGCAGTGAGTTCCTAGAGTCCTTGGGTCGCTCGTGCGTGCGCTATTTTGCCACAGGCATCATTGTTTCACTCTATCACATGTTGGTCGGAGCTCTCCTCCACCTCTCCTCGTCACGCCACCGCTGTGGTCCACCGCCGGTGATGTCCCAGCCACCACTAGGAGCGCTTAGTCACCAGGATCCCATTTTGGTCACCCACACACGCTGCCATGTTCGGATTCACCGACAATTAGCCGAAGAAATTCCGCGGCTCGGAGCTCCTCTGCATGGTGCTTTCTGACCATTCCTGTAGCTGTTGATTAGGCATTTGATAACTGTCGTTAGGGTTAAGTAATGATTAGCATTTATTAGCTGTCGAATTAGAGCTGTTATGAGCATTTGACATGTGGGGCCTCTTGGCCGGATAAGTGGTTGTGTTTTGTTGGGAAGTACGTCTATCCATAAGGAAAATGTATTTATCATATGATTAGAATGTGTTTACGTTTTAGTAAACCGAAGACGTCTTCTTAAAAGGCGCCTTCGACGTTGTCTTCAGCCAAGACCGATCAAGCTGACCAGGTCAAGCCCTCGCCCAGGTCCCACCTGTCGGTTGCTTTGGCTAGCTTGCTGTGAGTATAAAAAAAAAACAGTTAAGGCTTTTATATTTTCCAAAATGGTTTATTGTGTATTGTTAATTGCTATAAACTTCAAAATTTCATAAGTATTTCATTTTAACTCCTTTTTGGATGATTCAAATTTTTTTGGGTTACATTTTTAGTGTACTTTATTTTGGTATGGTTTTTTAACGCTTGTTACTATTCTAGAATTATGGTTAGTAAAATTACTTTCATTATAGTTTTATTCTTGCACTAGAAATTTTTTTGAACTTCAAAAGTGTATAAGTATTTCTCTGTAACTTCAAATTGAGTGAAATAAATTTTGTTGGGTTCTTGTATTGCTGTACTTTATTGTAGCATAGGTTTTCAGTATGGTACTGCCTCTGAAAATCTTATGTTGCATATGAATTGTGTACTACTTTCATGGCTTTGCAAAATCATAAGAAATTCATTTTAACTCCAAATGAAGTAAAAATGAAGTGGACCAAATTTTGTTGTTCTTAAAATATCATGCTCTGTCTACTATAAAATTTTCATGTTCACAAACTCTCTGGAAATTTTTGCATGAATAGTAACAGTAAGTGAATTCCTTGATTTTATTTCCCAGTGAATTTGTTTAGGCTATAACTTTTGAATGCATCATCCAAATTGATTGATTTTTATTGCTAAAATCATGCTCTATCTTCTGTGTAAATTTCAAGATTTTTGAATGATTTTGAATTTTTGAGTATTTTGGTGTTATTTGTTCTTATTGTTTCTTTTCAAATCTTTCGATAGGTCCCGACGATTCTACTGTGTACGAGAGTGATCCTCTGCAGCAAGTCGAATATCTCCAGCAAGGCAAGTAGTTTTTCCATTTATCATGTTCATCCCACTACTTTCAAATTTTATTATCTTGTTTGCAAAGTGTACGTATGCATGCTCTATTTTGATGTTTAAAATTATCGTTCGAGTAGTTGATCTAAATAGTTGCATAAACTGTAGGCAAATGTTCATCCTGTACCACTGAACCTAGGTTTATATCCGCAGTGATGTAGAGCTCGATGGATGGGCTCTAGTTACTTTACTTGTAAGTATACGAGTTGATGTCACTTAGCAATGCATACAACGGTAGAATGGGGATCATCGCTTCGGCGATGGTCGTGATATCATCACTTTAATTACTTGGGTCAGGGTACTCATGTATATAATGTATATTGGAAAACTAAAACTGAAAATAAAATGTTTTAAACTTGGGCACATGGGCTGATGGTGTGGTTATCGAGTGTGTGGATGGTGCCCGAGTTAACAAGGACCCAATTACTTGCACCACCGTACTGAGCATTTTTGCGTGCTAACCACATGAGAGGCATATGGGACCCCTCTTGACTTAGTACTTTGGCGTGTGTTAGATCTAAGTCGTAGGAGGTGGGTTGTGCGTTGTGTGTAAAAAGAAATGTGTTGTTGTTGGATGTGCGGGGGTGGGTTCCTATCTAGGTTCTCCACACCACGGAGCATCGGTACTTTTCTAAGGCCGATGACTTCGACACAACGTATGGGTTTCCATCCATACGGGTGACTCGTAGTTAATACATTATATTGGAAACGTCTCGTGGGACTTAGCCTTGCTGGCATACCTAAGGAAGTGTGCTCTATTGCATGGCAAAAAGGTGGTCTGGCATGTGGGTACATTGGTACACCCCTGTAGGGTATAAACTATTTGAATAGCCTCGTCCTCGGTTATGGACACGCTTGGATATGCCCCGTGAGAAGACTACAACATTTTTTTATAAAACTTGAATTCGGGTGGTACGAATGGGTAATTCGTGCAATGTTGCGATGGCTGTTGGGAAGTCACTTCTAGGATGTTATTTATGTTTATAATTGTTGTCTCGCTATTATTTAAACAATTAAAAATAGATTTGTTAAATTGCCTTCAATCTATTGCACTATTGCAAATGAAATATTGCCTTGTGCTGAAAATGAACCCTATAGCCTTCTCCTTTGATTCAGCTAGCATATAGCTATGTATAGGTTTGTTATTCGTAAGTCTTGTGAGTACATTTTTGTACTCAACTGCATTGCTCAAATTGTTCCAGAGGAGGTTGATCCCCAAGGGATCAACTATTGTGAGACCAACTTCGTGCAGGACGACTAGCTTGGCAGCCTGGTCGATTGCCTTGTGGGTAAGGGAAAACCGGTTGGCTTTTGTTTATCACCATCTTATGGCTTTTGCTTCCGCTGCTACTTTAGTTATTTACTTATCATTTTGGCTGGTCAGCCCCTTTTGTAATAATTCTATTATGTGTATGTCTTTTGTGTTGTAAAAATTTAAGACTTGGTGTTGTAATCTTGTATGGAATTGATGCATGGTTTTGTGAGGTGTATGTGTACCGCTCCTGGGAGGTACATGTTACACCGAGAGTCAAGATATTTGATTTGTAATGCTAGGACCAATTGGATGGTTAAATATTACGAGTTAAATTTCCTGGGTTCTCACAAAAGTTTGGTATCAGAGCCATACTGACTGTAGAAAGCCCTAGCTTGGTCGTCTTTAGGATGTTTTGAAATGGTTTATGAAAACTTAAGTAAGTCCTCATATTTTACTCCTTACCTACCTTAGATTGCTCATCTCACCTTGGTCTTGTTAAGTTTCAAAAAGTTGACTTCCTCTCATCTTCTTTCAAAACATAGTGGTTACCGTTTAAATTCGGTTTTGGGGATTCAATGAGAGTTAAATATATGAAGTGTTGGCTGTCCTTTGATGAAGATTAGAAGCACTTGGGATTGGGAGATTTATCTTGGAGCGTAGATACAAAATCTGGATAGCAAGCACGTAGTTCGTCGTTAGGGCTAATAATGAGAGGAAAATTCAACTAAAACTCATGGGCATGAAAGGGTAAGATGTGATATTAGATGGCTCGTGCCTAACGCTCATGGGCATGAAAGGGTAAGATGTGATATTAGATGGCTCGTGCCTAACACACCCCTAGATGGTTTTTACCATTGTCATTAGATGCGATATGAATTGAGTTGTGTTCTGAAATTTTTCTTTTCAAACAATTGCTCGTTCATTCAATACGAGTTAGTCATGCTGAGAAGTTGATTTTATGTCTTATGAGTTTTGCATTGGATCTTATGCCTTTCTACAAATATTTGGAGTTCATTTCTTGTTATGTATATATTACTTTTGGGTTAGGGTAATATCACATTCCCCTAGTCGATGGCTTCTCTACTACTTTCTTTCCCATCTAATTTTTGGGTTTTGTTGTTAACCCAATTCAACGAAACAGGATGGCTGGAAGAACTCGAAGTGGACAAGGTCAACAAGCTGGTCGTGATGAGGAGCTCCCGTGTGAGGACCCCAGTTTATTAGGCTAGTAATGCTTAGTCATCCATTGACCCTAACATCACAAACAAAATAACCCGTGTCTTCGAGATATGTATACTTCCCAGAAATGCAGTATACACACCCCTTTACAAAATTATGCATCATTCTCATACAAGACATAGAACCAAAGCATGAACTAGATTAAGCAAAAGACATACATAATATAGAGAGTTATTACAAAAGGGGCCGACCGGCCGAATAACAACTAAGAAAGATAAACAAAGCGGAAGCAAAGGCCATAAGATGGCGATAAACAAAAGAAGGCCACATGGTTTGCCTTTAGCCCACAAGGCAACCGACCAGGCCACCTAGCTAGTCTTCCCAACCACCGCACATCTCGCAAAAGTAAAGCCCTTGGGGCTCTACCTCCTCTGCAACAAAGTTATTAAGCAAAGCAAATGAGTACAAAAATGTACTCGCAAGACTGACGTGTAAGGGTAACAGATCTATACATATGCTACATGCAAGCTTTATTTAAGTGGAAGGCTTTAGGCTCATTTTAGCATAAAGCAAGTTTTCATTTGCAATATTTAAATAGATTCAAAGTAGTTTTGCAATTCATTTTTAATTTACAATTAACAGCGAGACAACAACATAATAACAATAGATAGATGACAACAACAATCCTGGAAGTGACTAACCCAATAGCCACCACAATAATAGCATGAATTACCCATTCATACCACCCATGTCAAATTTTAATTGAAGGTTATAGTCTAATTCTTGCGGAAAATAACCAAGCGTGTCCATAACCTAGGACGAGGCTATTCAAATAGATTTAACCCTGCAGGGGTGTACCAATGTACCCACACGCCAGACCGCCTTTTCGTCACATGATTAAGCACACTTCCTTTGGTATGCCGGCACGGCTAAGTCCTACGAGACCTTTCCAATGGATGAAGCTAATTAAGAGCCGCGACAACCCAAAGGGTAGGATACACCAGCCCAGCCTAAGCAACTACGAGTGCTCCCAATCCCTATAAAAACATTTTAACCACCATCGACTCATAATTAACACCCCCCAAAGTATTTAGCCAAGAGAGGTCCCATATCCCCCTCGTGTAGTTAGCACGCAACATTGCTTGGATCAATGGCGCAAGTAATTCGGTCCTTGGGGACTTAGGCACCATTCCACACACCATGAGATCACACCAAACATCCATTGTGCCCAAGTCAAATAGTTGACAATTTCAGTTTTGTTTGACTTTACAAATTAACAAAGCACAAGTGCGGGACATAATGGAATAATAATTAGATTTGTGTGATCAAGGTCATCGACATAATGTCGACAACCGTCCATTTCTACCGTTATCTAAGCATTGCTAAGCATTATTAACGCAAACTACTAAGTGATAAGAGTCCATCCATCGAACTCTACATCATAGCAAGATAATCCTAGGCTTAGTAGTAGAGAATGAACATTTACCTACAGAATATGCATCTATAGGATCACTAATCGATATCATTTAACAACAAGATAGCAATGCATACATACAAGTTAAACAATATATTAGACTTTAAAGTAATGGGACATAATGGATATGATCAAACTTCTTGCCTTGCTGGGGCTGCTCACTATGCTGCAAAGGATCACTCACGGGATCAACACACTCGTCGTCGACACCTAACGAAAAAGCGCAAAAGAACCGATAAGAACAATGAAAGCCGAAGGGACTCCACAGCAAACTTTCTCCAAAGGCTCTGAAATTTTAATAGCAGCAAGATCATGATTTTTAAAGAATTTAGCAACAAGAACCAATTGATTTGGATTCTCAATGCAAAAGTTATGGCCAAAACAAATCTGCTCAGCCTGGAAATTGCTGGAAAATTCAAATCGGTTACTGTTCATCCGAATTAAATTCCCTAGCACAATTTTCCAAAGAGGTGCTGCACCTGGGATTTTTATGGTAAGTCAAGCACCTCATGAGATGAATAACACAATTGAGTTCACCTCATTTGGGGCTATGATGCATGTTTTATGATTTTTCAAAGACATGCAAAAGAGCACAAGAAACATGCACCCACAAACCTTTTGAAAATAGTGACATGCCTAAATCCTATTCTAACATTTATTACACTAATAGAGGAAGCCAACAAAGTTGGATTCACTCAAAAAGGATCTATAGAGAATTACTTATGCATTTTACAAGTTAATTGCAATTTTTAGAGCAACATTAAAGGTCTATTTCTAAACCAATTTGCAAATATATTTTCTGGAGCCGAACTAAGCTTACAACCATTTTTAGATTAAAGCCCAGATCAAACCAGAGCTAACAAAATTGAAATCAACTCAAATGGAGCTAAAATGAAATAGTTATGCATTTTCAAAGTTCATTACCTTTTTCAGTTTGCAAATAAATCCCCTCGGGAATTTCTAAAACCAATACGACACGGACGAACCTGGGCCGTTGATCCTGGATCAGACGGCCCAAGTCCTCCTGGCACGTGCGCACTCGCGCCCTCGCGGAATCGACGAACGTGGGCCGTGGATCCTGGATCCAATGGCTCATGTCCTGCGGCAGCGCGACGCGTTTGGATCTCGCGCGCGCGAATGGGGACGGAGATCGTGGCCGTTGATCGTGAGATGGACGGCCCGCGACCAACGCACACAGTGCACACGTGAACCCCCGGGCCATCTGAGCCCCAGATCTAAACACGGACGGCTCAAGGAGGTCGCTACAGTTGTCAGTTTCGTCCGACAACGAAACCGATGGCGAAGAAATGGTCACCGCCGGCGACTCAGGCCACAGCGGTGCGAGTGGGTGCTAGTTACAGGTGCGCAATAGCAGTGCGCACCCACTGGTACCACTCACACACGCGGTGGTGGACCAGAGCGCCAGCGAGCCGGAGAGGGGCGGCGTGGTAGCACACGGCCAAATGACAATCAGCACAAGGAGCTCCACAGTGGTCATTCCAGCGGGTGCCAAACAACTAGGGGACTACCAGGAGGTACCTGGAGGTCGCAGAGGTGCCAAGGAGGGCAGGGGAGCTTTGGTGGCGGAGGAGCTTGCCGGCGCTGAGGAGGACGATGCGGAGGAGATGACCTGGGCATAGTCAACCGCACTGGGTCATCACATTGGCTCCAAAACAGCTCAAGAATGGTCCATGAGCAAGGAATTGAGAAGTGGAGGTCCTTACCGGTGATAGGGAAGAAGATGGTGCTCCCGGCCGCAAGGAGACCAATTCCCAAATTAGCCCGCTCCTGTGGAGATAAGCTAAAACCAAGTTAGGGGAAAGCACCAGGGTGATGAGGAGCTCAAGATGAAGCACAGAGCGTTGAGGAAGGACCCCAGGAACCCAGTTGGCACTGAGGAGCTCTGAGGGGCAACAATGGCGGCCAAGGGGCTTCGGGTGATTTGAGCTCCACAGAATCGAGGGCAAGAGGGGAAGTGTTTAAAGGAAGCCAAGGAGGACAAGGGGGACCTCATATAGTCAGAGGGGCAAAGACCATGAGCTAAGATTAAGCTCCATGGTGAGCTTAGCCCATGGCTCGGTCCATGGCGCCACAAGGACGTGGAGGTGATGGGGGCAGGTCTGAGCGCGACTGAGGGGGCGGAAAGGCTGACATGCATTAAATGCTCGTAGCAAAGAGCTGTTGGGAGTGGACAGGGCACTGCCCTCCTCCTCTGCCATGGCGCACGCGCGCATGAGCGAGGAAGGAGAAGAACAGGCGACAGAGGTCCACCGTTGGATAAGCGAAGGGAGAGGTCATAGCCCTCCGATCTGATTCGAAACGGTATGACCTGCAAAAGAAAGGGGAAGGTCGCAGCTGCACGATCTTCATCGCACGGTGGCGCAAAGAAAAGGGGGGGTCGCGCGCGGTAAGGAGATAGGAGGTCGCAGCCGTTGGATCTTCATCCAATGGCACAGAACCAAGGTGGGGAGGTCTTAACTGATCTGCGCGACACAAACAAGGGATGGGAGGTCGTGGCTGTTGGATTTTAATCTAACGACGCACAACATAGAAGGGAGGTCGTGGCCATTGGATTTACATCCAAGGGCGCACAACATAGAAGGGAGGTCGTGGGCTTTGCGCACGACACAAAGGAGGTCGTGGCTGCTGGATTTTAATCCAAAGGCGCACAACAGAGAAGGAGGTCAGGACTGTTGGATTTACATCCAAAGGCGCTGAACAGAGGAGGGAGGTCATGGCCATTGCGCATAGCGCAAGGGAAGGTCGTGGCGGTTGGATTTTGATCCAACGACAACGAACCGAGGTAGGAGGTCGTGGCTGTTGGATTTTGATCCAACGGCAACGAACCGAGGTAGGAGGTCGTGGCGGTTGGATCTTGATCTAACGATGCACAACAATGGTGGGAGGTATGGCTGGTGCGCATGATGCGATGGGAGGTCGTGGCTGTTGGATCACGATCCAACGGCACACAACAGAGGTGGGAGGTCGTGGTGGTTGGATTTGTATCCAACGGCGCACAACAATGGTAGGAGGTCGTGGCGGTTGCGCACGACGTGGAAAAGGGGGTGGGGAGGTCGTGGCCGTGAGATCTTGATCTGACGACAACGAGATGAGAGGGGAGGTCGTGGCTTTTGGATCTTGATACAATGGCGACGAGAGGATAGGGGAGGTCGTGGCTATTGGATCTCGATCCAACGACGATGAACCGAGAAAGGGAGGTCCAGGCGTTAGGCGGAACCGAAAAGGAGGAGGTCGTGGTCGTTGGATTGGATCCAACGGACACGACCTCGCGCAGGGGAGGGCTCGGGCGAGCTGGGAGGTGGGAGGTCTGTGGCGGAGGTCGTGGCTGTTAATTTTGATACAACGGGCACGACCTCGCGCGGGAGGAGGAGCTCACGGAGAGCTGGGGCGCGGTTGGGTTCGACCCACTTGGAAAGTGGCTCGGACCCAAGGAATAGTGCCAGATTTGAATTTAAATTTGAACGCTGAGGTTGGAGGAATTTTTAGAGGTAGCAAACTAACTCCAAAAATTCCAAAATTTTAATTGGAGCTTCCTCACTCCAGGATTAACCTTACATAAAATTTGCAGAGGTTTTTATATAATGCATTTTTCTCAAGAAATTCATCAAGGCTGTTCTAGGGTTTGACTTACCTCCAAAATTTATCAAATAATTTCTAAAAATTATGAAATAATTCAGAGGGGTCACACTGCATCTCTAGAACCTAGGAAAAATATTTCCAAAGGTTGGCACCAGATTTGTGACAAAGTGGAATAAGGGTTTGACTTTAGTGAACGGAGGTTTAGATTTTTGAACTCCACAACTCTTGACAAGAATTATGGAAATGTTCAAGAGTTTCATGATGTGAGAAAAAGTTTTAATTTCTACATATTTTCTTACATTTGAAACACACACCCATTGATACATTTGGGATGTTAGGCCGAGGTTCTCACTCAGATCGAGCGAAACCGAATGGATCAGACGTGATTCCTAGAGGTTATCGCGCGAAACACCTCCACTCTTTCTGGTGCCTCTAGATCAGGAGGAGGTGGTGGACATCAACAGTGGGGAGGACTCTTGGAGTTCCTTCGCACACAGCCCCTTCGCACATAGCCACCGACTTTCTCCCAGTCGGAAGATCCCCTCGATGTAGATGACTGGTTGCATCTAGTTGAATTGAAGCTCAACGTCGCTCAATGCCAGGATCAAGAGAAGGCACTCTTTGCCTCTCATCAACTAGAGGGGGCAGCGCTTTCATGGTGGGAGAATTTCCTCGCCGTGCAACCCACCGGCTTGGCCGTCACGTGGGAAGCGTTCCGTATTACTTTCCGACAAGCTCATGTTCTAGCTAGCCTGATGAAGCTCAAGAAGGAGTTTCTTGCGCTCAAGCAAGCGCGCAAATCAGTCACGGAGTATCTCCATGAATTCAACCATCTCTCTCGTTATGCTCCAGAAGATGTACCCACAGATGATGCCAAGCAAGAGAAATTCATGGATGGCTTGTCCGAGGAGCTACAGGACAAGTTGTCGATTGTGGACTTCCCTGACTTCCAGACTTTGGTCGACATGGTATTGTCGCTGAGCATAAGGGAAGAGTGCTGGGTGAGTCCCGCAAGCGCAAGTGGGAGGCCCAGAGACTAGCAGGGGGCAGCTTTCCTCACCCTCGCGTTGGGCAGGTTCCGGTGGCCCGTCCTCAGGCTCCACCACCACCGAGGCCACCAACGTTTGTACCGCGTCCTCCGCAGGCCATGTATTAACCACGTGCACCTGCGGGACAGCAAGTCAACCTCACAATCCGGCTACTGAGGTTACTTGTTTCTTCTGCCGTAACAAGGGCCACTATGCGAACACTTGCCCTAAGAAGACTAGAGCGGCCCCTCGTCCTAATGGAGGGCGAGGGCAAGGAAATGGGCATCCTCCATATCAGAAGGTTATCCAAAGGACCTAGAGCTTGGGAAGCGGCTGAGTCAACCATATTTTGGCCGAGGAAGCACGGGAGGCACCCAACGTCGTTTTGGGTACGCTTCTTGTCAACTCTCAACCTGCTATTGTCTTGTTCGATTCCAGAGCTTCTCATTCCTTTATATCAAATTCTTTTGCTGCACTTAGTGATCTTCAAATTGTTCCTATGCATGTTCCTTTGATTATTCACTCTCCGGGGTTGGAAATGAGAGCTGAAAAAGAGTGTCGGGATGTCTCTATTGAGATTAGAGGAGTGAGATTTTTGGCAAATCTTATCCTCCTCAATTCAGCAAGTTTGGATGTAATACTTGGCATGGATTGGCTGTCCCAACACTTGGGACAAATCGATTGTGCTAAAAAATTTATCTCCCTCACAAGTCCATCCGGCGAGCAAGTTGGAATTTCACCAAAGCTGCAAGGACCACATCTCTGCACACTTGAGGCGAAGCCGACTTTGGAAATTCGTGAAGTCCCAGTGGTGTGTGACTTCATTGATGTATTTCTCGAAGAATTGCCTCGAATGCCTCCAGTCCAGGACATCGAATTCGTCATTGAGCTACTACCCGGTACCGCCCTGATTTCAAAGAGACCGTATCGGATGCCTCCTAATGAATTGGAGGAATTGAAGAAGCAACTTGGTGAGCTTCAAGAGAAGGGTTTCATCCACCCAAGCTCATCTCCGTGGGGCTGTCTCGCGATCTTTGTGAAGAAGAAGGACAAGACTCTGCGTATGTGCGTCGATTATCGTCTGTTAAATGAAGTGACGGTGAAGAACAAGTACCCATTGTCCCGGATTGACGACCTTTTCGATCAATTGACCAGAGCTCGGGTATTCTCCAAGATTGATCTGAGATTGGGCTATCACCAAGTCCGAATCAAATCCGAAGATATTCCGAAGACGGCTTTCTCTACTCGTTACGGACTGTACGAGTACACCGTCATGTCTTTCAGCTTGATGAATGCTCCTGCCCTATTCATGAACCTTATGAATATGGTATTCATGGAGTATTTGGACAAGTTTGTGGTGGTCTTCTTTGATGATATCCTCATCTACTCAAAGAATGAGGAAGAACACACTGAACAACTGAAGCTTGTGTTGGGAAAACTGCGTGAGCACCAGCTTTATGCGAAGTTCAGCAAGTGTGAGTTCTGGTTGAAAGAAGTGGCATTCTTGGGCCATGTTCTTCAGCAGGAGGCATAGCCATGGATCCTGGCAAGGTCAGTGATGTGCTCTCATGGGGTCAGCCCAAGTCGGTAACCGATGTGAGGAGTTTTCTCGGTTTAGCGGGTTATTATCGTCGCTTTATCGTGAATTTCTCCAAGATCACGAAGCCGATGACAAAATTATTCAAGAAGGACAAGAAATTTGTATGGTCCGCTGAATGTGAGAAGAGTTTTCACGAACTCAAGAAGAGGTTGACCACAGCTCCAGTTCTCGTTCTTCCCGATGTCCACCGAAGCTTCGATATCTATTGCGATGCTTCTCGTTAGGGGCTCGGTTGTATTCTTATGCAAGAGGGCAAAGTAGTGGCCAATGCATCAAGACAATTGATACCTCATGAGCTCAATTATCCAACACATGACTTGAAATTAGCTGCAATGGTCCATGCACTAAAGATTTGGCAACATTACCTCATCAGTAACCGTTGCGAAGTGTATTCAGACCACAAGAGTTTGAAGTATTTGTTCACCCAACCAGATCTGAACCTTAGGCAAAGAAGGTGGTTGGAATTGATCAAAGATTATGACATGGGTCTCCAATATCATCCGGGTAAGGCAAACGTTGTTGCCGATGCACTCAGTCGCAAAGTTTATTACAATACTTTGCTGATCAAGGAGCAGCAGCCCGCCCTTCATGAAGAATTTCAGAGGCTCTACTTGGGAGTGGTTGAGCATGGCTTCCTCACTGCCATGGTAGTGCAACCAACCTTGGAAGAATAGATCAAGGCTGCGCAACAAACAGACATTGGGGCGAACCAAATCAAGCAGAATATCAAGAATGGGACAGCCAAGTGCTTCTCAGAAGATGACCATGGTGTGGTATGGTTCGGACAGCGCCTTGTTGTTCCAAAGGACATGGAATTGTGGGATCTAATCCTCTGTGAAGCCCATGAGTCCCCGTTGTGTAACGTCCCGTTTCCCTTAAGCTCTTGCCAAATTTTCAAAATTTAAAAGTAACCATTTGGTTTTGTTGAGAGTTCAAAGCTTAACTTGAGTTTTCAAAAGAGCTTTAATTGATTAAACCAAACTTGAACTAAATTTGTTTCAGTGCCTTTGTTGTTTATTTGGAGCTTGCTCGTTCTCCCTCTCTCTCTATGTGCCCCTGGTTGGTCTCTTCTCTTTTAACTTCCTATGTTGGTTTGAATCTCTTTGAGATTTAGACCTCCCCCACCATTCAGCTGCCTCCCCTTGGACCTCTCACCTCTTTTTCGAACCCCTCCTGAGTTCCCTTGGGCGCTCCAGAGTTTCTCTGGACCTCCCAGCGCCCTTTTGGGACCTTCCTAGACCTCCTCTCTGGAGATCTTAGCCGCACAGACCTCCCCTTGTTGAGATCTAGCCGTTAGGACCTCCTCTCTGGAGATCTTAGCCGCACAGACCTCCCCTTGTTGAGATCTAGCCGTTAGGACCTCCTCTCTGGAGATCTTAGCCGCACAGACCTCCCCTTATTGAGATCTGGTCGTTAGGACCTCCTCTCTGGAGATCTTAGCCGCACAGACCTCCCCTTGTTGAGATCTGGCCGTTAGGACCTCCTCTCTGGAGATCTTAGCCGTCCAGGTCCTCCCTTTGTTGGATCCAAAGGTCCAGACCTCCTTAGCGCTTGAACCCATTTTTGACTCTTGCGGCTGTATTGCTTGAGGCTTTGCCTCCCTCACCTAGGACCGCCCGATGTTGTTCGGATGGCCCGATCCTAAGGGCACGTTAGCTTGATCCGAACGTCCCCTTTCCCTCCTAGCCGTCCGATTTAAATCAGACGGCTTGGTCCCGTTGGTCTGTTCGCTCGGTCCGAACGGCCCCTTTGTTTTGCGCCGTTTGATCTGGATCTGCTTCATCTTTGTTTGACCTCGTGGTTGTGATATTAGCGGGTGTTCTTATGTGAGCTAGCTCTGTTGTCCTGGGACTAGCTCGGATGCACAGGGGCAGGACCTCCAGGAGGTCCTACGGGACTTAACCTGGGAGGCCCTTTCGGACCTCTCTTGTGATGTACTGGAGGTGCTACTGAGGGGTTGCGAGTTAAGACCTCCAGAGGTCTTAAAGACCTCTGGGAGGTCGGTGGCGGGCCAAGACCTCCGGGAGGTCCTAAAGACCTCTGGGAGGTCCTAAAGACGGGAGGTCTGGCACCTCCTCGGGAATGCACCGTGCGGTGCTACCACTCCTTCCGTGGTGGCTCATGACAAGAAAAAAAAAGGTCCTCCTGGACCTCCTGCGGTGCATCACAGGGTGGGACGTCACACGTTGTCTATTCATCCTGGGGCCACAAAGATGTATCAAAATCTCCGTTAGAGATTCTGGTGGACCCGAATGAAACGGGAGATCACAAAGTTCGTTGCCGAGTGCGACGTTTCTCACCATGTAAAGGCCGAACATCAATGCCCAACAGGTTTGCTACAACCCTTGCAAGTGCCTGAATGGAAGTGGGATTCTATCGGCATGGATTTTATCACCGGTCTGCCCCATACATCAAAAGGGAAAGATGCCATATGGGTTATCATTGATCGGTTGACGAAAGTAGCACATTTTCTGCCAGTGTGGGCTATGATTTGTGTGGGTCACTTGGTGGACCTCTACATATCCCGCATTGTGAGTTTGCATGGTGTGCCAAAGATAATTGTTTCTGATCGTGGTTCACTCTTCACCTCTCGATTTTGGCATAGCTTGCAGGACGCTATGGGAACTCGTCTTTCCATCAGCACAGCATACCATCCACAAACCGATGGCCAAACAGAGAGAGTCACTCAAATCCTTGGAGATATGCTCCGTGCTTGTGTCCTCTCCTATGGGAAGAATTGGGAGAAATGCTTGTCGTTCGCCGAGTTCTCCTACAACAACAGCTTTCAGGCTAGTCTCGGTATGGCACCATTTGAGGCCTTATACGGAAGGAGATGTAGAACCCCGTTAAATTGGTCAAAAACCAGCAAAAGATCATTCTTTGGCCTGAATTCGATCAATGAGGCCGAAAGTCAAGTTCGGTTGATTCAAGACTGATTACGCACGGCTCAATCAAGGCAAAAGAGCTATGCGGATCGTCGTCGTCGCAAGTTGAGCTTTGAGCCTAATGACTTTGTTTATCTCAAAGTCTCTCCTCTGAAGGGCCATCAACGATTCAGCGTCAAAGGCAAACTAGCTCCTCGATATGTTGGGCCTTACCGCATCATCGAGAAGAAAGGAGCTACGGCCTACAAGTTGGAATTGCCCGTTGCACTCAAGGGAGTACACGATATTTTCCACGTGTCCCAATTGAAGAAGTGTCTTCGTATTCTAGCCAAGGAATCTCCCTTGGAAAGTCTCGATGTTCAAGAAGACTTGACCTACCGTGAGCGTCCTCTTCGCATTCTTGAAGAAGCTGAACGAAGAACAAGGAATTGTACCATCAAATTCCTTAAAGTTTAGTGGACAAATTATACCGAGGATGAAGCAACTTGGGAAGGGAGGATCGCCTTCATACGGACTACCCTTCTTTCTTTTCCGAGTGAACGAAATCTCGGGACGAGATTCTTGTAAGGGGGGGGGGAGGTTTTGTAACATCCCAAACTTGGGTTTGTATTTCAAATGTATAAAAATAAGGATAACTTAAAACGTTTGATGCATCATGTGGTTATTTGAAATTTTCTGGAAATTCTTTCAAAGGTTTTGTTGATTTCAAAAAAAAAAACTTAATGCTTCAACTAACTAGAAGCATAATCCTTGAAAACTTTCTAAGCAAATCTTGTGATCAACCTCTTGAAATATTTTTTCTAGGTTCTAGATCATCTTGGTGACTCCTCTAAAAAATTTCTTAATTTTTAGATTTTATTTGCTATTTTTTTAGGGGCTAGTCAAACCAGTTAGACCCTTGGTCAAACCCCTAGGGCAGCACCTTGTGATTTTTCTAGAGATCAATGCATTATATGAAAAATTCTGGACAAATTACACAAGATTGTTCTTAGATCCAGTAATCTTCCATAAAAAATTCAAAATTTTTGGAGTTAAACTACCTCTAAAAATTCCCAAACCATCTCAGCCATTTAGGGTTAAAATTAGGAAACACTGTTCCTCCGACCGGACTCAAGTCTCTCGGTTGAACCCAACCCACTCGGGTCCAGTCCGTGATGACGCACGCTTCTGAGCCGTCCAAATGGAGATTAGTGGTCTAGATTGATTGGGCCGTTCGGATCGTCCGAACGTCCCAACTCACGTGGACCGTCCGATCACGTGGACCGTCTGATCTTATTCTAGTTCTTATGAATCGTCTGATCTGGCTAGAACTGATCGCCCAACCGAGCCGCTTTGTTTGTTTTGCTGACATGTGGGCCCCCACTACAGGTCTTCTTCTCCAGCGCGACGCGGCCTCACCAACGCTCGAGCTCCAGCGCGCCACCTCCGCTCTCCGGCTTTGACCGCCTGCCCCTGGTTTCTAGCGCTTGCCCACGGTTTGGCCGTCACCTCCATGCCTACCCATGCTCCAATCACCCTCCCACCTGCCCCTATCACTCGCGGGCGTCCATGGACTGAGCTCACTATGGAGCTCCGTTCTCGCGAGCTCTCCGTCCTCCCCTCTATTTAAACCTCCCCAAAACTTCCTCCCTTTTCTTTTCGTCAACCAAGGACACTTTTCTACCCATCTTCCACCCTCTCTCTCACTCGATCGAGCTCGAGCTCTTTTCGGTCGAGCACCGCCGCAGCAGACCGGTTGCTGCAGGGGTTCATTTCTAGTTCTTTTCACGTCGCCATGCGTCCTAGATCGCCATCATCTTTTCCCCTAACTCAATTTTGATTTTCATGCACAGACCTCACCGGAATTTGAGTTCTCCTCTCTCCGGACGAGATCGCCGCTTTCGTCCTGAGCGCCGGTACGGTGAGTCTCTTGTCAATCCCTCGTGATATTACCGTCTACTGACATTGCTTGAGCGGCTCCTACCTCTATTTCCCTCCGTCCTTGCTCAGTTGAAGCTCCTCGCATTGAAGCTTCTTCGCCGCCATCATCCACCGCCGCCAGTCTTCCTCTGGCAACCTCCCTACCTGCGGGTCATCGCGGTGAGTTCCTAGAGTCCTTGGGTTTTTTCGCAGGCATCGTTGTTTCACTCTATCACATGTTGGCCAGAGCTCTCCTCCGCCTCTCCTCGTCACGACGCCGGTGTGGTCCACCGCCGGGGATGTCTCGGTCACCACTAGGAGTCCTTAGTCACCAGGATCCCATTTTGGTCACCCACACGTGTTTTGGTCACCCACATGCGTTGCCATGGTCGAATTCGCCGGCGATTAGCCGGAGAAATTCCGTGGCCCGGAGCTCCTCTATGTGGCGCTTTCCGACCGTTCTTGTAGCTGTTGATTAGGCATTTGATGACTATCGTTAGGGTTAAGTAATGATTAGCATTTATTAGCTGTCGGATTAGAGCTCTTACGAGCCTTTGACATGTGGGGCCTCTTGGCTGGTTAAGTGGTTGTGTTTTGTTGGGAAGTACGTCTGCCCGTAAGAAAAACATATTTATCATATGATTAGAACGTGTTTACGTTTTAGTAAACTGAAAACGTCTTCTTAAAAGGCGCCTTCGATGTTGTCTTCGGTCGAGACCGGTCAAGCTGACTAGGTCAAGCCCTCGCCCGGGCACCACCTGTCGGTTGCTTTGGCTAGCTGGCTGCGAGTATAAAAAAAACAGTTAAGGCTTTTATATTTTGCGAAATGGTTTATTGTGTATTGTTAATTGCTTTAAACTTCAAAATTTCATAAGTATTTCATTTTAACTCCTTTTTGGATGATTCAAATTTTGTTGTGTTAAATTTTTAGTGTACTTTATTTTGGTATGGTTTTTAAGGCTTGTTACTGTTCCAGAATAATGGTTAGTAAAATTACTTTCATTATAGTTTTATTCTTGCACTAGAAATTCTTTTGAACTTCAAACAGTAAGTGAATTCCTTGATTTTATTTCCTAGTGAATTTGTTTAGGCTATAACTTTTGCATGCATCATCCAAATTGATTAGTTTTTATTGATAAATTCATTTAAAATCATGCTCTATCTTCTGTGTAAATTTCGTGATTTTTTGATGATTTTGAATTTTTGAGTATTTTGGTGTTATTCGTTCTTAGTATTTCTTTTTGAATCTTTCAATAGGTCCCGACGATTCTATTGTGTACGAGAGTGATCCTCTGTAGCAAGTCGAATATCTCCAACAAGGCAAGCAGTTTTTCCATTGATCATTTTGATCCCACTAATTTCAAATTCTATCATCTTGTTTGCAAAGTGTATGTATGCATGCTCTATTTTGATGTTTAAAATTATCATTCGAGTAGTTGATCCTAAATAGTTACATAAACTGTAGGTAAATGTTCATCCTTTACCACTGAACCTAGGTTTATATCCGCTATGATGTAGAGCTCGATGGAAGGGCTCTAGTCACTTTACTTGTAAGTATACGAGTTGATTTCTCTTAGCAATGCTTAGAACGGTAGAATGGGGATCATCGCTTCGGCGATGGTCGTGATATCATCACTTTAATTACTTGGGTTAGGGTACTCATGTATATAATGTATATTGGAAAACTAAAACTGAAAATAAATTGTTTTAGGCTTGGGCACATTGGCTGATGGTGTGGTTATCGGGTGTATGGATGGTGCCCGAGTCAACAAGGACCGAATTACTTGCGCCACCATACTGAGCATTTTTGCGTGCTAACCACATAAGTGGGATATGGGATCTCTCTTGACTTAGTACTTTGGCATGTGTTAGCTCCGAGTCGCAGGAGGTGGGTTGTGTGTTGTGTGTGAAAAGAAATGTGTTGTTGTTGTTGGGTGTGCAGGGGTGGGTTCCTGTCTAGGTTCTCCACACCGAGGAGCATCGGTACTTTTCTAAGGCCGATGACTTCGACACAACGTCTGGGTTTCCATCCATACAGGCGACTCATAGTTAATACATTATATTGGAAATATCTCGTAGGACTTAGCTTTGTCGGCATACCTAAGGAAGTGTGCTCTATTGCATAGCAAAAAGGCAGTCTGGCGTGTGGGTACATTGGTACACCCCTGTAGGGTATGAACTATTTTAATAGCCACGTCCTATGTTATGGACACGCTTGGATACGCCCCGTGAGAATTAGACTTCAACATTTTCGATTAAACTTGAATTTGGGTGGTACGAATGGGTAATTCATGCTATGTTGTGGTGGCTGTTGGGAAGTTACTTCTAGGATGTTATTTATACTTATAATTGTTGTCTCACTGTTATTTAAACAATTAAAAATAGATTTGTTAAATTGCCTTCAATCTATTACACTATTGCAAATGAAATATTGCCTTGTGCTGAAAATGAACCCTATAGCCTCCTCCTTTGATTCAGCTTGCATGTAGCTATGTATATGTTTGTTATTCGTAAGTCTTGCGAGTACATTTTTGTACTCAACTGCATTGCTCAAATTGTTGTGGAGGAGGTTGATCCCCAAGGGATCAACTATTGTGAGACCGACTTCGTGCAGGATGACTAGCTTAGTGGCCCGGTCGGTTGTCTTGTGGGTAAGGGCAAACCGGTTAGCTTTTGCTTATGGCCAGCTTATGGCTTTTTCTTCTGCTGCTACTTTAGTTATTTACTTATCATTTTGGCTGGTAGGCCGCTTTTGTAATAACTCTATTATGTGTATGTTTTTTGTGTTGTAAAAATTTATGACTTGGTGTTGTAATCTTGTATGTAATTAATGCATAGTTTTTTGAGGTGTATGTGTACCGCTCTTGGGAGGTACATGTTACACCGAGAGTCGGGGTATTTGATTTGTAATGCTAGGACCAATTGGATGGTTAAGTATTACGAGTTAAATACCCGGGTTCTCACATGTAGCTTCTTGTGCCACCTCGGATGTGACATGGTTCACACGTTTGTGGTTTGGTGTTGAGGTAGACCTAGATGCCTGCGAAGTCTACGGACTCTTTCTTGGAGTTGAAGTCTTGCCTCGAGCTGGTGTGGCTCCCAAGTTGAATTTCACGGGAGTGACTTGGCATTGGGGGCACCGATTGGCAAAGTGTCCTTTCTCTCCACAGTTAAAACAATGAATATTAGCTGCCAAGTAGATTGCTGCAGGCTGTCCGGCGGGACGAGGAGTGCAAAAAACATTCCTACTGGGACGCGGGGTTGGAGCTGGAGCTCTTGGAGGGGAGGTTGCTGCTGTCCTAAAGGATGGGTTGCCATGGAAGGTGGACCTCTGAGGGTAGCTGCTTTGTGGCCTATGGGCTACCATCTTTCTCTTATGGCTGGCTTTCGCATTTCTTTTCTCATTTTCCAGTACGTGGGCTTTATTGACCAAGTGGTGAAAGTTGGGGAAATCGTGGATGATTAGCTACATCCTCATGTCTTCGTGCATTCCCTCTAGGAAGCGATCAATCTTTTCTTCTTCGTCAGCGACGTCACTTGGGGCGTAGTGGGCAAGTTGATTGAACTTGGTGAGGTACTCATTGACTGTCATGCGACCTTGCTTCATAGCTCTGAATTCATTCTTCTTCATTTTCATTATGCCAGCTGGAACAAAGTTGGTTCTAAAAGCAATCTTGAATTCGCTCCAAGGGATTGCATGTCATGCTGGTTTAGTTTCTTCCTCTACCTATTCTTCAGCAACTTCTACAGGTGGTTCTGCAAGAGGTTCTTGTGGTTCTGCAGCTACGGGTGCTTCTTCTTCTTCAGATTCTTCATCTGCAACGGGACTTTCTCCTCCTCGGGCAGCGAGATAGTTTTCCCACCAGGCGGCTGCTGCGCCTTTGAGTTGATGCATGGCGAAGTCCACTTTGTCTTCTTCTGAGCATCAAGCAAGACGAAGCTTTTTCTCAGTGTCACGAAGCCAGTCCTCGGCTTCTAGTGGTTCATTTGCAGATGCAAAGGTGAAAGGTCTTGTCTCGAGAAAGTCTACCAACTTTGAGTTGCGACTGGCTGCTCCAGCCTGTTGATTTGCTAGCAAAGCTTGGAGAATCTGCATCTGTTGAAATATAACTTGCACCATCGTTGGGTGTGCTAGCGGCGGGGGAGGTAGATCTTGTCGACGGCCACGGCCTCTTCAGCTCTCTTGGGTGCCATCTGAAGGAAAAATGAAGATTAGAACTAGAGAGAAGTATATGAGGGTTTACTAGCCCTCTAAGGCATACAGAAGAACTTTAAACCAAACAAGGAAACAATCAACTACAATACAAAGCCTAGAATGGTTGCAATATATTAAAGGGGTTAGGTGTTACATGACTCCTAGAACATAGCATATAGACCATGCTAATTAGCCATGACACAAGATACAAACACAATGCCTACAAACTGGGGCAAAGGAAAAATAAAGTGCTTGCAACCAAAAGACTGCATAACAAGCACTGCTAGCTAACCTAAACTAAGACTAACTACTTCTCCATCAGGTGTTGACCACCACAAGTGGTGCAGTTTTCCGGGGAGCGGGAATGGGAATGGGAGCGGCTAGTACTCGGTGAGCGGGAATAGGAACGGTTGTGGCTGAGACTGCGTCCACGATTGGACTCTCCAAGGATGATGACGGGCGGCGGCCTAGGGCGTCGCACTCTCTTGCGCGTCGTGAGCCTGGTGGGGATTCCTCCGAGTCAAAGCGGTCAAGCTAGCACAGGGTCGCTAGGGATGACGGCGAGGGCAGCAGATTTGGGGCGTACATCACAGCGGCTGCTGCAGTGCACGCTAACTCTACAATGGCGGCATCCCTTTCTCACCTCATCTTAGAGAGGGCTGCATCTCCTGATTGTGTGGTTGCGGAGGGTGTCGGAGTTGTCGTAGCTAGAAGTGAGGAGCATCCGAATCTATCCAATCTCATCCATGGTGTCGATGAGGGAAGTTATCATCATCTACGTGAGCTGCACCTGGTGGGTCTGGTGGGGGTCGTCGTCCCTTATATCGAAGACCTTCAGGTAGTGCTCTCCCTCCTAGAGAGGCGGGTAGTAGCAGAAGGGTGACCTTAGTAGAAGATCCTCGTGCATTTGGCACAACCGGGTGGAGGCGAAGCGTGCTGCGTCCTGAACTGCATCAGAACAGTGGCTCGTGGGGTGCTCGGCCCTGAAGGTGTGGGAGACAAACTCGTCATTCCTGTCATAGGGGTACACCTCCATAGACCAAGACTCTCGGTCCAGGATCTAAGTCTTCCGGCCTCTAAAGATAGGTTGGCAATGGTAGTCCAGGTACTGCATGAGTTGGCGGAGGATGTCCACGAACTCTCCGAAGTCCTCTGCGTGGGTGAAGAAGTCCCACGGGGCATCAGATGAAGCACCGAACATCTACAATTTTGAAACAAGAGAAAGTCAGCCACAGAGTAAAATCATAAGAGAGTAGAGGTAAGTACAAAACAAAGAGTGATGAGTAAGAGCAATAAGTACGCTATATTTTGGTCAAAGCTTTTCTTAGTTTTTGAAAATAAGACACAAGTCCTTATGCACGACCAGTCTAAGTAAAGGCTGCTATAGTTGTATGCTCTAATACCAGTTCTGTCAGACCCGGATTTTGAAATCCAGAATCCTCTGTGAATTCCACTGCACTATTCCCTGGATCATTAGATAGTGCTCACAGATACATTACTGAATCAATTCATATATGACATAAACCGAACCATATATTAATTACAAACGTTAGTGTCACATAGACCGCATCGGGTCAAGTTTTACAATAAGGGCCGCACAGGCCAAATGATTACATCAGAAAAGTAGCGAAAGCAAATGGGGTAGAGTACATCTCTCCATAGGCAAGCAACTGGAGTAACCCGTATATGTCTGATATTACCCAAAGGCTTAGATAATATTAGATGTACGCAAGCACTAACTAAGTCAGCTAGACTGAGGCGAGACCTAGACTACTAGAGACTATCTAATCTCCTCCATCCTCTTGACCATCAATGTCGGGTTCCTCGTAGTATGCATAATGACCTTGATCCATGGGTTCTGAGGGTTTGGGGGAAAGAGCAAGTATGAACACAACAACCGTGCTCACGAGCCAACACACAGGATGCCATAATATATATGCAAGACTTAACAAGGATGGATCGGGTTCTTTTATGTGCTAAAGGCAACATTTTCAATTACTATTACTAGAAATTCCTATTACTTAGCATTTTAACCAAATTGCATTTTTATTAAAGAGAGTAATTGTGCAATATTAAATACAGCGAAGGTTACCTCCATCTTATGCTTAATTTTAATTGGGGTTACCTCCACCTATTAACATTATTGGGCACTACCACCCAGGAAAATTCCAATTTTAGGGCTAGGTGAGCCCAACAAGTTTTTCATCCCACCCACAAAGTTTTTATAAATAGAACTACCTCTAGTAAGTTCCCATGTCCACCTTTGACCGTAGGCACGACTGTTCGAGCAGTTTATATTGTGCAGAGGCTGTACACTTTACCCACAATAGATAATTATCTTGATATGTACACATGTTTCCTTAGACATGTGAATCAAGAAAATTACCCAAACCCCCTCTTGCGCCATACGACTTACGCTCACACAGACTCGTAAGTTGTGCACCCCAACCCATAACCACGAAGGCTAACAGCGTAGCGGGTCCTCCAATGGTGCAACTCATACGGATGAACACAAATTATTTAGCCAGGTCAACACCATTGTAGACTTGTGGTTGTACTGTTTTACATTGGGAGGTGATCATCGGATTAAGTCCTTAGGGTTATCTGGGCAGTTCATACCACATACCATCATTTCTCGTGTTACATCCACACCAACCATCATACCATCCGCCCAGATGTTGTAACAAGTTATTTAGGGTTTTGAGAAGTAAAACCAATTTAACTAAATTATTTCAGTCATGTCCACCCAATGACAGCCCAAAACAATTTCATGTTTAAAAGAGATGATGATTAGGGGAAATAATGCCCTGGTACTTAAGTAAGACTAGCATGTCGCTTAAGTACAACATATAACTAGTAAAGTTACCACTTAATATCTAGGGTGACAAGGATTTAGGATTTCAATCGTCAAGGATGGCATAATATTATTTAATAATCAAGTTGGCATTTAACTACCTTAAGACCATTTGACATACATTTGCATAACAAATTTAGCATGCAAGTCGATATTTTAAAAGAATATAATTTGCACAAAATATAGGTTCAATATGATCAAAGTATTGACTCGCCTGGGTCTAAGGCAAGAGGGTCTTGATAGTCTTGAGCTTGATCATATTGGAGTTCTTCCGCGTTCTCGAACTCTACTCGAACGATCGCGTTGGAAAAAGAAATAACAGACAAGAAAAGCAAATAAGTACAAGAGAAATATCAAATGAACTCAAAAATAAACAAAACCCATGCCATTAGAAAGCTACTAATTTTAGAAATTTTTAGAAACAAATTTCACTTGAATCGGAGTTAGACCGGGAGAGAACGGAACTTCCGAAGTTTGAATTTGAATTAAAATCAAAGAAAATAAGAAGGGAGAGAGAATCGGTCTCTCTGACATGCGGGGTCCACTAAATAGTGGTGCGGTCCACAGTGTGGCGCATGGATCGAGACCGCAAGCACTGGTTCACTAGTCCACGGGACTTGGTCTGTGCCCTAGGCCCACATGTCATTGGGTGGTAGTGAAACCAGAATTAAACATCCACATTAATTAATGATGGGCCCCACATTCCATAGAGGTCAAACAACATTAAATTGGGTGATTAACGCAGCTAATCAAGGCTTAGTCCTTAAGACAGAGATTCAGTTGAATAAATGGTGCTATAGTAGCTGCCTGGAGTTCAGACAAGCAAAAGAAGGCCATGGGCGCTTGCGACTTGGGACTCATCACCGGCGGAGGAGCAAATGGCGGCCGTCGACGATGCCAAATGGGAAGCCCAGAGGACAGCGGTCCTTGGGAAGGTGGTGACACAGTCGGTGGCGCACCGGATTGGTGGCGCGGTGGAGGTGAGCGGCGGTGAAGGCGAACCGGTGGTGCATTGAGCTTGGGAAGGAAAGCACAAGAAAGAACACGGGGTGGGGAACTCACCAAGACAAGAAGGAGGACCAAAAATGGACGGTGGATGGAGAATGGTGGTGGGGAAGGTTGTGACCGGAGGTGAGGGATAAGTGCGATTCCGACGGCATCGGTGGACCAAAAGTCGATTCACCTGGGGTGGAGCTTCCTAGGCTCCTAGACCACCTCGTGACAGGGACAGCTGGGGATGAAGCTCACCAGAGTGGCGAGACGACGGTGAGGCGCGGTGAAAGGTAGAGGCGGGCGCACGGGCACATATGGCACCGGCGAGCAGGTGGCACGGTGAGGAGGATGGGGGAAGCTGTGGATATCATGGGGATTTGTGCATGATCTTAGGATGATGATACAATTGGTAATGGCATTTGTGGTTTATCAAATCATGCGTTTTCGGCAAAGTTTCAAAATTTCAGTCAGTCATCGGCGGTCCGACCGCCACTTTGGCCATCAGACCGGCCTTGCCTTGGTTTGTTTTTCAGGTTTGGTGGCTGACGGTCTGACCGGCCATGGTGGCGGTCGAGGCCAGTGATGATGGCGATCTGATCGGCTACCTGGCGGTCGACCCGGCCATTAAGGTGACTTTGGATTTTTGTGCTAAGCCAAAAATAGAAGGTGTAGGTAAGTGGGAGTGTTTTACTGCACTTGGTCTCATAATTTTTGGAGCTTCCAGTAAAAAGTTCTATTTGATTGAAATTTCCAGAGAAGGTTCGTGTTTCCAGGTTGGAAAATTGGCTAAGTCCCAAGTGGGCGTTCAGACCGGCCATTTGTTGGCGGTCAGACCGACCAGTGGATGGTCAGATCGTCCAAGGGTGGCGGTCTGACCGGTTTTGACTTGTTTCGCTCGTTAGTGTGGCACGATGTGTGTTCGTTAGGTCAAGTTCATGGACTTCAGTGCATATGTGTTGCATGATGCATGTTTTCACTAACGTGGGTCAAGTTGTGAAGAACTTGTTCCCGGAATCGATTTCTTTGTCTATTGTTGTGCAGGAAGTTTGGAGGTCAACGACAGTCAACGGCAAGGATGATCGGGAGTAAGCTAGGAGAGCTGAGGTCCAGAACGATCGAGGATGCCGAGTGAGGTCAGGAGACTCAAGCATGGCGCAGAATGGACAAGGATAAACGAACGGGCAGTTCGGTGCGATAGGTTGGATCAAGCAGCGTGGGGGTCGGTGCAAGTGCCATGGTGGATTCGGCGGAGCTAGACGGGAGAGACTAGACGACACGATGAGAGTCGTTGATCAATCTACACGTGGCGAAGCAGGTGAGTGCTTCACCAAGATTGGATTTGGTCTTTGGAGAAAGATCAAGAAGGGGTATTTCGGTAATTTCACCAAATACCGCCGCTGTGACCTTGAGCTAAAACCGTGGCGCAAGACGGTACGTGGAGAAGCGGTTTAGGTCAAGAAGAAGATGAAGACGGCGCCTCAAGATGCGTGCGTGTGTCCCGTTTGTGTTGGGCCTTAACGGGAGCCCATTAGGGTTAACTCTTCTAGAAGCTAACGCTCACTATAAATAGGAGGGGGTGCTGTCAAACAGCCTCCAAGCACTTCATTTGCAAAACCCTAGTTTGTCTTTGGGCTTAAAGAGGAAAAGAGAGGCTTAGGGTTTTAGTGAGTTGATTTGATTTGAGTGCTTATGGATTGAGTTCTTGTCCTCCATGAGGGAGTGGCTGTAACCAGCAACAATAGCGAATCAATCTATGGATGATTATTCAAAGATGAGTCTTCCTGTGTTCTTCCTTCTTATTTGGTGATTTTGGGTGTTTCTTTGATCCAATAGGTTACTAGTGGTTTCTTGCCCCCATCTACATTGCTGTGACCTGTGGGAATACATCTAGGATCAAGTTAATCATCAATCTCCCACGAGCAAGCTTTGGATCAAGTTTTTTTTTGTCTTTGCTCGGTTTTGAACCCTCTTTCGGTAAAATGGAAAAAGGTCAAAACTTTTACGTGGATCTACTCGATCGTAGCTTGGAATAGGTTCCAGATATCCTTGGGAAGGTGTGTTCCAAGTTTGATTATGTTTGGCCGTGTAGATCAAAAGTTTGATCGATTTTCGTTTTGGATCCCGACCTGTTTTTTTTGTTCATCGTCAGGTCCGGTCAGACCGCTCCTTTGCCGCCGGTCAAACCGCACCCTGGTCTGACCGCTCAATGAACGTCGGTCTGACCGTCCAAAGAAGCTTGAGCCCTTTTTGTTCTTTACTTTGGGGATTTTGGTTTGGATTCAACACAAGTCTTCTGCTGTACTTGTATGTTGATCTTCAGAGCTCCCATAGCTATAGAAGTGAAACTGGTGTTGAATCTAAACAAGGTAAAAAATTAGGCGAGCTCCTATTCACCCCCCCCTCTAGTCACCTTTCCGGTCCTACAAGTGGTATCAGAGCCCGGTTAGCTCTTCTCATAGATCTTAACCGGTCTGAGGAGCCATGGCGTCTGACAAGTATTCCACCAAACCACCGGTGTTTGATGGAGTCGATTTTGCTTACTGAAAGGCTCGCATGCATGCCTACATCGAGGCTCAAGGTCACGCAATTTGGCTTAAGGTCAAAAATCCCTATGTTGTGCCAACCAATGACGATGTGATCACTCCAGATGTTGAGGCAAATAGCAAAGCTCGAAACTTTTTGATTCAAGGGCTTAGTCGATCTGAGTTTGAGCGTGTCGCTCATTTGAGGTATGCTCATGAGATCTGGAAGACCCTCTGTGACTACCACGAGGGCTCTACTGCGATCAAGGAAGTGAGACAGAATCAACTCAAGAAAGAATACTCAAAGATCGAATAAAGGCCTGGTGAATCTTTGGATGAGTTGTGGGGAAGGTTTTCCAAAATCCTTCATGACTTGCGTGCTATGGATCTTGTGTTTACTGAGTCTGAAAATGCACGTCAGCTCTTGGGTGCTCTTGATGTGAAAGTCTAGGGGATGAAAATCACTTTCATCAATGACAACACTATCATGAGTGAGCTTACCATGGATAAGCTCTACTCGAGGTTGAAGACGCATGAGATTGATTTCATCTCGCGTCTCCCTAAGACAGAGTCGATGGCTTTAGTGGCTGACCCATCTAAGGGTAGTTCTTCTGATTCTTTGGATTTTGGCTCATCTGGGTTTTCATTATCTGCTTTACATTCCTTGAGCGATGAGCAGCTAGAGAAGTTACCTGAAGATGATCTAGCACTCCTATCCACAAATTTTTTGAGAGTCTACAACAAGGTGAGGAGTAGAAGGAGAGGTGGCCCTGTCACTTGCTTTGAGTGTGGTGAGCCAAACCACATTCGCTCCAAGTGCCCCAAGCTGAAGGGTAAGGTGGAGAAGGACTCTCAGAGGCGTCCTCAAGCTAAGGATGCGAAGCCAAGAAGCCCAACTATCACAAGTTCGTCAGCCGGGTCCTTGCCACTCTTGAGAGTATTGATATGAGCGATGTGGACTCGGGAACGGAGGACGACGATGATGATTCTCATGGCAAGAAGAAGGCTCAGGATTTCACTGGCATGTGCTTCATGGCCAAGGACCTGCACGACGTCGACTCCTCCAACGACGATGACCCTTTTAGTGATCCCGATGAGGTATGTCCCTCACTCAATGATATGAAACGTACTTTGGTCGTTGCTAAACAAAAACTGAAGAAGCAAGCTAAGATGATTAAGAGACAGGACACCATGATTGATAACTTGAACCTAGAAGTTGTTAGGCTCAAATCCATTAATCCTGTTGATGTTTGTGATTCTTGCTCTAGCTTGCATAATGAATTGATCAATCTGAAATTTACTCATTCCTCTGTTGCGAATCAACTTAAAAATGCTCTTGATGAACTAGAATCTCTCAAGTCTAGTTCTGCTTGCATGAATGCTATTGCTCTAGATGTGACTGCTGTAGATGCTATTCCTTTACCTTGCTCAAATTGTGCCTTGCTTGAATTAAAATTGGATAGCGCTACAAAAGAATTGCTGAAATTTGATGCTAGTCACACTTGTTCTCATTATGAGAATAATAAGATTAAAATGAAAGAAATGACTGAAATAGTTCTTCATTCTAAATCTGCATCATGTGAAAATTGTCTTAAACTCACAATGGAAAATGAAGCTCTAAACAAGACTTTAGAGGAGAAAGCTAAAATTGAACAATCCATGTCCTTGACTGTATCCAAGAAAGTCGTTTGATTCTGCTTCTTGTGCTTTTTGTGCTGAAGTTGGGACAAATTTAGATGAGATACAAGAAGTGTTTAGAGTCAAATTCAAAGAGCAAGTGAGTAGGACTGAGAATGCTTCTTGTATGTCTTGTGAAGCTTTAAGGGTTGAGGTAGCTCTTGTTAAAGAAAAGCTTGCTCGGACAATCAAGTCAAATAGGTGTGTCACCTGTAAGGACCTAGTCAAAGAAAATGATTACCACAAAAAGACCCTTGAGAGATTTTATAGTGGGAAGAAGAACCTCAACATGATCCTCGACCAATCTAAGGTGAGTATGAAGAAAAGTGGCCTAGGATTTAATTCCCTAGAGCATTCCAAGAACCATCCACCTAAGGTTGTGAGAGCTATTGAGAGTGGTATGCTTGAGGTAAAACCTTTTGAGCCATCTAAGGTAGTTTTTAGATCTGCAGGTTTTGTCCAAACTCCTTCTAGCAAGACAAGTGCTTCTACTTCATCAGGTCAGACCCCTCAAAAGGTCAAGTACCATTTCACCTTCTGCACGAAGGATGGCCACATTGTTAAGTTCTGCTTCCATAGAGCCAAGATTGAAAGGAAGGAGAGGATGAGTGCTTTGAGATCCATTAGAGGAGTTCCTTCACCTGTTATAATCTCTAGAGCCAAGCAGACTGTCGTTCATTCTAGACATAAGCCTAGGTTTGTAGATGACTTCTTTGACTCCTTTGGTGGATCTAGATAGCATTTTGGTTTAGGGTATCGTAAGGAGAGACCGTGGGTAGCATCTAGATAGGGGGAGTACCTATCTTTTGGTAGATCGATTCGGAGAGGTCTAGGTGTTTCACGTGTGCATTCTTATGATTTTTCTCCTAACCATTTTATTGCTACTTCTACTGCTTTGCCTAAGCATCGTGTGACTCAGTACTAGATTCCCAAGTCTTTAATCACTAACCCCAATACTGAGGCACAGATGTTTCCTGTTCGTGCTCTGTAGGTCCGTCGTGCAAGGAAGGAGGACATATGGCTTGTTGACTTTGGGTGTTCTCGACACATGACTAGAGATTCTAGATGGTTCTCCTCCCTCACACGTGCATCTGACAATGAATTGATTACATTTGGGGATGCTTCTACTGGGACCGTGACAGCTAAGGGCACAGTGTGCGTCAACAACAAGTTCATGCTTAAGGACGTCGCTTTGGTAAGTAAGCTGAGGTATAATTTGCTATCTGTTTCTCAGCTTCTTGATGAGGGTCTAGAAGTGAGGTTCAAGAGTGGTGAGTGTAGAGTTCTAGACTCCTCGGGTGAGCATGTTTTTGGGATCTCCTGGTTTGAGAGGATCTTTTGTGCTGATTTCAGTGTCTTTTCTGCTTCCAGTCCTAGATGTCTTGTGGCTTCTGTCTCTCATGATCGTAGGCTTGGACATATAGGCTTTGATCACTTGACCAAGATCAGTAGCAAGGACTTGATTAGAGGTTTGCTTAGACTTAAGCCTGTTAAAGACCTAGTGTGCACTCCCTATAGACATGGTAAGATGGTTTCTGCTTCTCATCCACCTCTTACTTTAGTGATGACTGATGGATCAGGTCAGCTCTTGCACTTAGATACTGTTGGCCCTTCTAGAGTTCAGTCTGCAGGTGGGAAATGGTATGTGCTTATGATAGTGGATGATTTCTGCAGATATTCATGGGTTTATTTTCTGGTTTCTAAGGATGAGGCTTTTGGTTATTTTAGAGAATTGGTCCTTAGACTAGCTGTTGACCTTCCTGGAGCTTTGAGAGCCATTAGGAGTGATAATGGGACAGAATTCAAGAACTCTTCCTTTGCTACTTTCTGCACTGACAGGGGACTTGAGCACCAGTTCTCTTCACCTAGAGTTCCCCAGCAGAATGGTGTTGTAGACAGAAAGAATAGGACCCTTGTAGAGATGGCCAGGACCATGCTAGATGAGCATAGCACTCCTAGGAGATTTCGGGCTGAGGCGATCTCTACTGCTTGTTATGTGTCAAATAGGGTTTTCTTGAGATCTGTGATTGGCAAGACTTCTTTTGAACTTAGATTTGGTCATAGGCCTAAAGTCTCTCATTTCAAGATTTTTGGTTGTAAATGCTTCATTCTTAAACATGGCAACCTGGATAAATTTGAATCAAGATGTTCTGATGGCAAATTTCTTGGATATCCTGCTCATTCTCATGGCTATCGTGTATTTAATTTGGATACTAATAAAATTGTTGAGACTTGCGAAGTCACTTTTGATGAGGCTAGTCCTGGTACTAGACCCGATAATGCAGGTTCACAGGTTTCTGAGAGTATCTTCGTCGATGACGACTCTGAGGATGAGGACCCAATCCATCCTCCAGTCACTTTTGAGATGGTTGGAGAGCATGTTTCTACTTCTCCAGTTTTAGCTGAGCAGCCTCCTCCTACCTTCACCGATGATGTGAGTGGCTTTGCTCTTACCTCCACAGCTCATGAGGTAGAGGCCACTTCTGCACCAGGACCTCCTCTTCACATTCAGCGACAGCATCCATCTGAGCAGATGATTGGGGATCTTCATGAGTGAGTCACTCGCTCCAGGTTTATCTCTCCAGATTCTCATGCTCATTCTGCTTTTGTCGCATCTTTTGAACCCCGAGATGTCACCCATGCTTTATCTGATTCCTCTTGGGTCAATGCCATGCATGAAGAGCTTGAAAATTTTGAAAGAAACAAAGTCTGGACCTTAGTTGAACCTCCACCTAATCATAATGTAATTGGAACAAAATGGGTTTTCAAAAATAAGCAAAGTGAGGATGAGTTGGTAGTTCGTAATAAGGCTAGGCTTGTAGCTCAAGGTTATTCCCAGGTAGAAGGCTTAGATTTTAAGGAGACCTTTGCTCCTGTAGCTAAATTAGAAGTCATTCACATTTTGCTAGCATTCACGGCATCTAAGGGCTTTAAGCTTTTTCAAATGGATGTTAAGAGTGCTTTCCTTAATGGCTTCATAGAAGAAGAGGTCTTTGTCAAGCAATCTCCTGGTTTTGAAAATCCCAAATTCCCAAACCATGTGTTTAAGCTCTCCAAAGCCTTGTATGAATTGAAGCAAGCCCCTAGAGCTTGGTATAATAGGCTTAAGAGTTTCTTACTTAAAAATGATTTCAAAATGGGAATGGTTGATAAAATCTTGTTCACTCTCAAGCATGGCAGTGACTTTTTATTGGTTCAGATTTATGTGGATGATATTATATTCGGTGGTTCTTCTCATGCTTTGGTGTCCAGATTTTCAGATTCTATGAGCAGGGAGTTCGAGATGAGCATGTGTAACATCCCAAAGTTCTGTTACCAAAATAAAAATAAATAAAGATATTATTTTATTGAATTTTCTGCCTGTCGAAGTTCTTTCTTGTTTTTCTGCAATTTAAAAAGAGTTTCTTTGTTAAAAAAGAGAAAAGAAAAATTATTTATCGATTTCTTGGTTTTAAAGTCAAAATGAAAATTTTTGGATTTTTTGAGATTTTATTGGATTTAAAGTGAAAAGTAAAATTTTAAGTAATTTCTGAAATTTTAAAAGCTTTCCTAATTATTTTAAAGCTAAAATAAATTATGTGCAAAAATTATTACTAATTATAAGTTGGAATTAATTTTATTAAGTCCAAAATAATTCTAAAATTTTGTGAATTTTTCTAGAATTATATATATATATATATATATATATATATATATATATATATATATATATATATATATATATATATATATATATATATATATATATATATATATATATATGGGCGAACTTCCCACGGGTCACCCATCTTTTCTGTGCTCCCACGTTGTGCACGCTTAACCTCCAAGTGCATGCATGCACTGCCAATAGGACCTTTTGATTTCTATTGGTAGAACACTCCCTCTCATTATTTTATCCTCTCTTTTTTTGTCTCTATTCCAAACAGTTTTCTTCCTCACGTGAACTCCCTTCTCTGCTATTTTAACTCTCTAACCGAGTCTTGGCTACATCTATCTCCATGGCCGCACCTCCCACCATCTCACCACCGACTGGCTGGCCACCACCACCGGCAGCGCCGCCCCGGCCCCACTCCACCACGCCACCTCTCCTTTTCCCCTCTTTTCCCCTTGCTGCCATTAAAACCGAACCATAAAGCTCCAAGCTCCATTAATGGCTGCCACCACTCCTTTCTTCCCATTCTCCCCACTCAATGCGTTAAATTGGAATCCGTTTGAAGGAGAACGTGCGCACTAACCTCACCCACGTCGCAGCACCTTCAATTGGACGTTTCATCCACTACATGCAATTAATTAAACCATTTTCACTTGGTTCTACAATTGCACTCGGAACGGTCGCCCCACAATCTCCCTCTCCCGGGCCCCCTCCGCCCCTATAAAAGAGAGCACCGGATGCGCATTCTCATCACCATCTCATTCCCATCACCCATTCCTCCCCTCTTCTCGTGAGCTCGCCGGAATTCGAGTTTTTGTCGCCACCGGTCGTAAGCGTTCCGCCGCCTCTAGCGCCCTCGTCAGTGGAGCTCCTCCGTCTTCGACACCACTGCTAGCTTCACCTCGACGCGTTCTATGCCGTGCTCCCCTCGCCTTCGCCGGAACATCGCCGAAGCACCGTCGCCACCGTGAGCCCAAGCCGCGCCGACGTCGTCGTCCTCGCCTCCGGCCATCCGTACACGTTCCTCCACAACCGAGGTGAGCACTGGCATCCCCGTCATCCCCTCTCTCCAGTACACCCCTCACCGGCCGTTGGAACACCATCGTTCACCGGCAACGCCGCCATCTAAACCATAGACTGAAACTTCTCCCTTTGTGAATTGCGTCGCCGTCGAGCTAGCTCCGGCCACACCGTCTCCACTACCGGCATCGCGATGTCGCGTTCTTCGTAATGCTTCCCTCCCCTCGCGGCGCCGTGGTCCGAGCACCATCGTGTCGAGCAAGCCGCCGACTTTTACATTGTTTCTGTTAAACTTGCATCTTGAGCGAAGAAACGGTGAAAGTTGCTAGTCACGTGCTTTACTTTATACATACACATTTTAATTCTTTCAAAAATTTGTTCTCTCTCATACAAGCTCCAAATCCATTGATTCCTTCACCTAAATTCATCTAAATTCATCTAATATTTTTAGTATTTATTTCATAATTTTTAGATTTTATTTAATTTCCGTTAATTATCTGGTCTATTTTGCGCGTCGTCGTCGCCGCCGGACGACCGTGCGCTTTCCACCCCAACCGAGGTGAGCGTTTCGTTCCCCACGGTTCCCTCTTCATTTCGCCACAAACCCCATCTGCTAACTCTTCTCCGTTTACCCGAAACGTCGACGTCCGCCCGCCGAAGGTCTTTTTCGTTGGACTGCGTCGCCATCGAAGATCCTCTGGCCAAGCCGTCTACACCGTTGAGTTTGCCTCAACGTGTTCTACGTCGTACTTCCTCTCCATGGCCATAAAGCTTTTGCTTTGTTTCTAGTCATCCGAAACCACAATTTCCGATGAATAGTATAATTTTCGGAATTATATCATTTCATGTGATTTCCAAACTTCCCGGGGTTCATTCTCCTTCATACGAACTCTGATTCCGTCGATTCAACTTCCTAAATTCATAAAAATTCGATACCTTCCTAGTAGTATTTATTTTATAATTCTATGTTGATTTTATTTGGATTTTATTTGATGGTTATTTGAATTTAGATCGTTTACGCGTATAGATTTCGATGACTTCGGACAACCGGATTTCGACGCCGTTTGAGAGCAATTAACCAAGAAAGACAAGTTACACTTTGACCATGTTGCACCTACTATTTTAAAGTTATTTAATTCAGTTTTTAAAATTATGATTGCATGCATATTTCTATTCAAGTATTTCAAATTCCTGTTTTAACCATTAGATATTCCAACTGTCATTGTATGGCCAATCTTGAATATTGATATGTCATTCCTTTGTCACCAATAGATAAACTAGTATGGTAAAAACCCAGATGCTTAGCAAATGCTTAGACCATGATTACCAATTTTGGGGAATTTAGCCAAACCATTTCAAATTGATTTAAAAATCTGAATCTATGGTATTGTCTTACCATAGAGGCTTATTAAAGGAGGTTTTACCAAACAAAAATTAAAAATGGTTTGGACTTGGGCGAAACGGATGAATGGTGGGTGCAGGTTTATGCACGGGTTTAATCTGGTTAGGATTAAAGCCCAGGGTTTGTTTTGAAGGATGCCCAAGTCGATTAAGGACCGGTCTTGGAGCCGCATCTTGCTATGCCTTACCGTACCACCACACGTCTTGTTTGGGCAAGACCTGGCTTAATAATTTGGGATACCTCGTAGATATTCGTGCCATTTTGTATGAGTGGGTGTCGGTTAGACTATAGTCCCACTGGCGCAAGAGAGGGCCTGAACACTGCGGATGGTTAGTCAAAGGGGCTAAACCTTAGCGGGCATGAGTACTTTGAGGTAGATCATTATAACGACCTTGTGATAATTGCTTTGTCACACGCCTTAGGAAGCGTGGGTTGGCCGACTCAAAAGAGCAAATTATCTCGTGTGGGTAAAGTCGTACAAACTCTGCGAGTAGAAAACTATTGAATAGCGCGTCATGATCATGGACATGCTAGCAAAGCCACTTTGAGTTAGACTTGTTGTTGGTTTTAAAATGATTTCAACAGATGTTTTTCGGGATGGTTAGTCTGTGGGAAAATTAGGCGGTTAGCCATTGTGATTGGAGGATATCCATCACCTTTCTTGGAGGTTATCCACATTATACTTTTTTCATTTAAAATATGATTTTAAATACTGTATGAAAATGGCCTTGCAATCTAATATGATTATTTAAACTAAAACTGCGGCTTTACGCAAAATAACCCTACCAATGTCCTTTGTTTACCTTATGCATCCATTACAATTCCATATTGGGTGTAACTTGCGAGCACGGTAGTTGTGCTCATACTTGCTTTATGCAAACAAATTTCAGAGGAGAAGAACTTCGCTTTCGGTGTGGATCTCGACGACTAGGCCGCTACCCTAGTCAATTGCCTGTGGCAGATTAACTGGACTCTACTACACCTTCTTCGTCTTCCGCTGTGTTCTTTATTGTTTGGCTTGTAAGCCTTTCTTGTAATAAACTCTATTGTTAATTATTAATAAAGTTATGTGATTTATGGATATTACCATATCTGTTTAACTGTGTGAACTAGCTACTGATCATGGGACTAGTTCAGAAATGCACAGAGGATTTGGGAGTGTTAATCCCGGGTCCGACAGCATGATGGGCGAATTAACCTTCTTCCTTGGTCTTCAAGTCAAGCAACTGAAAGAAGGCACCTTCATTCATCAAAGCAAGTACACAAAGGACCTTCTTCGGCGCTTCAACATGGAAAGCAGTAGGCCAATGTCTACTCCCATTGCTACATCCACCGTGCTGGACCTTGATGAGGATGGAGAGCCCATGGACCAGAAAGAGTACTGCAGTATGATTGGCTCTCTTCTCTACCTCACGGCGTCAAGGCCGAACATACAATTCGCTGTGTGTCTGTGCGCTCGATTTCAGGCTTCCCCTCGTGTCTCTCGTCGTCAAGCAGTGCGTCGCATTTTCAGGTACCTCCAAGACACTCTTGACTTTGGACTTTGGTATTCTTCCGATTTTGCTCTCTCTATTTGAGCTTTTTCTGATGCTGATTTTGCAGGGTGTAGAGTGGATAGGAAGAGTACTTCTGGCACTTGTCATTTCTTAGGCACATCTCTTATCTCTTGGTCTTCTAGGAAACAATTCTCTGTTGCACAGTCCACTGCTGAGGCTAAATATGTTGCTGCAGCGAGTAGTTGTTCTCAGGTTCTCTAAATCTTATCTACTCTGCGGGACAATGGGTTATCTCTGGGTAGTGTTCCTCTTTTATGTGACAACACTTCTGCCATTAACATTGCCAAAAACCCAGTGCAACACTCTAGGACCAAGCACATTGATATTAGATATCATTTCCTTAGAGACCATGTAGAGAAGGGTGATGTTGTGCTTCACTTTGTAGAGTCTGAGCAGCAAGTTGCGGATATTTTCACTAAGGCTCTTGATTCCTCTTGTTTTGCTTCTTTGCGAGGAGAGTTGGGGGTTATTAGTCCTCTTGGCCTGTTTTGAGGGGGAGTTTGCTCTTTTTGCATTCATTGTACCATAATGCATTTTAAAATTCAGCAACTTGCATTGTAATATAATCTTGTGGAGCTTTGATTATTATCTTTGTATGACATGGTTTCATACCTTATACCCTGCCATGTCTTGTGCTAGTTTGCTAGATTTCTTTTATGGCCTTTCATGTATAGCTTAGCTTTTGCCATGCTAGCTTTATTATCTGTGAGAAAATTGAATCAAAACATGAGTTGTTGGATCTTGTGACTAGTTTTGCCACAGTGATCTTCTCATGATGCACGCCATGTCATATAGGCTAAATTGAGTCTTGAACTTACTTTGAGTTTTAAATTGAGCTATGATAGTTCTTAAGTCAAGAAAATGAAAAATGAGTTTTTTTATGCGAAAAAACTGATCTCACCAATTCTTTCTCATGAGACGGCTTGCCATTGCACTAGGCATGAACTCAGGGGGAGTTTTGGATGACCTAGACCGCTCTCTTAAGCTTATTGCTTGGGATGGTCGCGGCAAGGCTTAAGATCTAGCACAATACTAAGAAAACAAATTGTCAATTGGTTGAAGCTTAGGAGGCAGTTGTGATGGCTCCTAGTCCAGGACTTGCTTTACTAAGATAAAACCAAAAAATTTCAGCAAAATGCTCAATGTGCTAAATTCCAAATGCTTGAACAAATTGATTCTTCATTGAACTCATAGCGCTCAAAATTGACTCATTTTCTAGTTTCTAGGCTCCATTTTGCTTATAGACATGGCTTGACTCATTTTTGGATACCTGTAGCTAAACTATGATCTTGAGCACCTTGTCATGCTAAAATTTCATTTGATCTCAGATTATTGCTCTTTTGGCCTTAGCTTTGTTGTACATGTTTTGCCATGATAGAACATAACTTCTTCACATAATATGGCTTGGTGTAATACTTGTACAGTCCTCTTGGATAATTCTCATGGCTCCCTTTGCTAAAAATTGAATAACTTGCAGCCATTCCATGTCATTCATGCTCTATCTTCCTCTATGCACCTTGATGAATCCATTGTCAAAAGGGGAGAAATGGTAAAAATGGACAAATAGGGAGAAATGAATTTTCACGAAAATTGATGATCATAGTAAGGGGGAGCATCTCATGTGCATTTTTGTGATCTTATTGTCATTTCTGAATTTGATTTGCAATTCTTGCAACCTCACAATGATCAAAGGTCATGTTGAACAATTGTTCTTTCATATGGACCTTAAGTGAGATTTTTGTCACTTCTCTGGAAATTGAAGCTTTTGTGCTTTCTTTTGCTATATCTCACTTGCCTATGCTATTCTGAAGCCAGCTTGGTCATTTTCCTTGCTTTCTCTTGCATTTGGACCAAGTTGTGCCTTTATGCGAAAACATCGAGTTTTTTACTTTCCAAACCTCAAACTTTGCATTTTTGGGAAATTGCCAATGTGTTCATCAAGGGGGAGATTGTGGATATCATGAGGATATGTGCATGATTTTAGGATGATGATACAATTGGCAATGGCTTTTGTGATTTGTCAAATCATGCGTTTTCAGCAAAGTTTCAAAGGCTGTCAGGTCACTAGCGGTCTGACCAGCCACTTGTTTTTCAGGTTTGGTGGCTGACGGTCTGACCGGCCTTGGTGGCGGGCTGACGGTCAGACCCGGCTACCCCTGAGCGGTCAGATCGGCCATTAAGGTGACTTTGGATTTTTGTGCTGAGCCAAAAATAGAAGGTCTACTAAGTGAAGTGTTCTACTGCACTTGGTCTCATAATTTTTGGAGCTTCCAGTAAAAAGTTCTATTCGATTGAAATTTCCAGAGAAGATTCGGGTTTCTAGGTTGGAAAATTGGCTAAGTCCCAAGTGGGCGGTCAGATCGGCCTTTTGTAGGCGGTCAGACCGACCAGTGGGCGGTCAGACCGGCCAAGGGTGGCAGTCTGACCGGTTTTGACTAGTTTCGCTCGTTAGTGTGGCACGATGTGTGTTCGTTAGGTCAAGTTCATGGACTTCAGTGCATATGTGTTGTATGATGCATGTTTTCACTAACGTGGGTCAAGTTGTGAAGAACTTGTTCCCGGAATCGATTTCTTTGTCTGTTGTTGTGCAGGACGCTTGGAGGTCAACGACAGTCAATGGCGAGGATGATCGGGACTAAGCTAGGAGAGCTGAGGTCCAGAATGATCGAGAATGCCGGGTGAGGTCAGGAGACTCAAGCATGGCGCAGAATGGACAAGGATGAACGAACGGGCAGTTCAGTGCGATAGGTTGGATCAAGCGGCGCGGGGGTCAGTGCAAGTGCCATGGTGGTTTCGGCAGGAGCTAGACGAGAGAGACTTGTCGACACGATGAGAGCCGTTGATCAACCTACACGTGGCGAAGCAGGCGAGTGCTTGACCAAGATTGGACTTGGCCTTTGGAGAAAGATCAAGAAGGGGTATTTTGGTAATTTCACCAAATACGGCCTCTGCGACCTTGAGCTAAAACCGCGGCGCAAGACGGTGCGTGGAGAAGCGGTTTAGGTCAAGAAGAAGATGAAGACGGCGCTTCAAGATGCGTGCGTGTGTCCTGTTTGTGTTAGGCCTTAACGCGAGCCCATTAGGGTTAACTCTTCTAGAATCTAAGCCTCACTATAAATAGGAGGGGGTGCTGTCAAACAGCCTCCAAGCACTTCATTTGCAAAACCCTAGTTTGTCTTAGGGCTTAAAGAGGAAAAGAGAGGCTTAGGGTTTTAGTGAGTTGATTTGATTTGAGTGCTCATGGATTGAGTTCTTATCCTCCTTGAGGGAGTAGTTGTAACCAGCAACAATCGCGAATTAATCTATGGATGATTATTCAAAGATGAGTCTTCTTGTGTTCTTCCTTCTTATTTGGTGATTTTGGGTGTTTCTTTGATCCAATGGGTTACTAGTGGTTTGTTGCCCCCATCTACCTTGCTGTGACATGTGGGAATACATCTAGGATCAAGTTAATCATCAATCTCCCACGAGCAAGTTTTGGATCAAGTTTTTCATCTTTGCTCGGTTTTCAACCCTCTTTCGGTAAAATGAAAAAAGGTCAAAACTTTGAAGTGGATCTACTTGATCATCACTTGGAATAAGTTCCAGATATCTTTGGGAAGGTGTGTTCCAAGTTTGGTTAAGTTTGGCCGTGTAGATCAAAAGTTTGATCGATTTTCGTTTTGGATCCCGAGCTGTTTTTCCTGTTCATCGTCAGGTCCGGTCAGACCACTCCTTTGCCGCCAGTCAGACCGCACCCCAGTCTGACCGCTCAATGAACGTCGGTCTGACTGTCCAAAGAAGCTTGAGCCCTTTTTGTTCTTTACTTTGGGGATTTTGGTTTGGATTCAACACAAGTCTTTTGCTGTACTTGTATGTTGATCTTCATAGCTCCCATAGCTATTGAAGTGAAACTGGTGTTGAATCTGAACAAGGTGAAAAATTAGGCGAGCTCCTATTCATACCCCCCCCCTCCTAGTCGCCTTTTCGGTCCTACACAAGGGCTGCGCTTAAGGGTGGGGAAGCCAGAGGGGAGGTCAAGGAAGCTTGAGTCTTGGCAGAGAAAGAAAGACTCTGGCAGTGGCGCTTCTCGGCGCTGTCGGACAAACCCAGGGGAATGTTGAGGGCCATGGGGAACACGGGGTGATGTGGCGGGAGTGGCAAAAAGCTCACCAGAGTGGCAACTTGACGACGGCGGCGTCTGGGCGTAAAACGGGGAGCTCGGGCGTTGTGGTGACTCCGGTCGAGAGAGAGGAATGCAAGGTATGAAGGGGGAGAAGGGAGGTGCGAGGGAGGGGTCTTCTTATGGCTACACGAGGAAGGAGGGGGTTCTAGGGAGAGCGGCCGGCTGGCGTGATGTGGGGCTGTCTTGGGGACCAGAGAGAGCGTGGTGCAGGGCACTTTCAGCCATGACGTCGTCTTGTGATCTTGCTTTAACCTTGGGGTTGGCATGGCCGGAAGGGAGGCTGGGCCGGGCCAGAAGGGAATGGGCTAGGCCCAAGAGAGAGATTGAACTAGGATTTTGAATTCTTGCGAGGGATTTTGAACCAGCAAAATTTTGAATTCAACCTGAAGTTTGAAATCCTTTGTAGATTTGTTGAACCGAGTTTTCAAGTTGAACTACTGAGATTTTAAATCCTTTTGAGGAGATTTTGAATTAAGCTTTTGGAATTACAAACTTAACTTAGAATAAGTTTTTGAAACTCCAAAACAAACTTAGACAAATTAAACCACCCCAAAAATGGGATGTTACACCACACCTCCTTCTGAAAGAACATGGCCTTGGAAGCCGACCTATTTCTACTAAAATTCGCACTTGCTGAATTTTGCGTATGGTTGATGTTTGCGAAGCTTGTCGAGCACCGTATGCAAGTGTTGCTTGTGTTCCTCTGCACTCTTGGAGTAGATAAGAATGTCGTCAATGAAGACCACCACGAACTGATCCAAATACTCTATAAAAATCTTATACATAATATTCATGAAACATGCGGGAGCATTGGTGAGTCCGAATGACATTACGATGTACTCATACAAACCGTAATGGGTGGTGAATGCAGACTTTGGAATGTCCTCCAACTTGATCTTGAGTTGTAAATAACCGAGCCTCGGATGAATCTTGGAGAAGACACTTGCACCATTCATTTGATCAAACAAATCCTCAATCCTCGAAAGATGATATTTGTTCTTGATGGTGATTTCATTTAAGGACCAGTAGTCAACACACATCCTCAAACTGTCATCCTTCTTCTTCACGAACAACACAGGGCTTCCCCACGGTGATAAGCTAGGATAGAAAAATCTCTTGTCCAATTGCTCCTTGAGTTGTTGCTTCAATTCGACCAACTCATCAGAGGGCATTCGATAAGGTCGTAAAGAAATAGGTGTTGTCCTGGGTAGTAAATCGAGGACAAACTACATGTCACGGTTCGGCGGCATTCCTGGCAATTCATCTAGAAACATGTTGGGATATTCACACACCACAAGCACTTGACCAAGCTCTGTATTTGAGAGGGATTTGAGAGTGGACTTCTGCGAAGAGGCGGCATAAGTGGAGGAGACAACGACATGTTCCCCACCGGAATTGACAAGAGAAACAGTTCGTTTGGCACAATTGATGAACCCTTTGTGTTTGGATAGCCAATCCATTCTAAGAATCATATCCAACCCAGGTGTATCTATCATGATGAATTTGGCTTTGAATCCTACCCCATTAATCTCAATTTAGGCTTCAAAACAACCAAGTTTTGCTCTCAAAACCGACCCAGGTGAATAGACTACCATGATACTTTCTAGGGGTGTAGTTTTTAATTATTGTTGCATGGCAAATTTCTTGGATATGAATGAATGAGAAGTCCCAGAATCAAATAATTCCAATGTAGGTACTGAGTGTACAAGAATCGTACCCATCACCACATCAGTTGACTGGTTGGCCCCCTCGGCGGTCGTATGGTTCAAATGGCTGCGCCCGAAGCCTTGAGCTGGTTTGGGGGCTTGCTGCCCCCCTTGACCTCGCACAAGGCCCTAGGGGCACTGCTGGATGCCTTGGGGTTGAGGATGAGGCGTTGGGAGCTTCTTTTGTAGGCAATCCGTCGAATAGTGCCTGCGCCCGCCGCAGGTGAATCAGGTGGTGGTTGCTACCCGGTTTTGGCCTCTGGACGACAGCCCTCCGCGGTTATATTGTTGAACCATAGCTTATTGTGGGTGGCGGCCTAGGGCTTGATACCTTATTGGTGATAGTGCTGATAGACGTACGTTTGACGGTTGCCAAACACGCGGTTTTGGCGAGCCGCCGCTTGCTGATTTCTGCGCCAACCACTTACACTTACGACTCTCCACGACTATCCGAGTGCTATCTTCAACCCAGATTACCTTGTTAAGCAAGGTCTGAAAATTGGGGATGTCGTGGGCAGCGAGTGACCACTTCATCTCATCGTTGAGGCGCTCCCGGAAGAGAGCAACTTTCTCTTGATGGAGCGAAGCTAGTCGTCGGCATCGAGGGGATCCACCGCAGACAAGAAGGTCGGTGGCTAAGTTTGCAAGAACTCACCGATCCTCGACTATGGCATCGTGGCAGCTCTGCCTCCTATGGCCACAACACCAATGTTGGTAGTGTTCTGGACAAATTGTTGTAGTGGGAGGATGTTCTTTTGCTTCCCTTGCTCGATCATGGCGAGCACTTGCGCCATGGTAGGTGCTTGGGGCAGCACCTCCGCTTCCTCAATAGTGTGCTGATCTTGACGCGCAGTTGTAGATGGATGCAACGGGTTAGGTTGCAAAGGGTTGGGTGCCTGGCCTCCCTGTTGCCCTGAACTAGAAGTGTCACCGAGCGCCATGAGTTGGTTCATGGACCGAGTTATCAGCATCCTGTCCATACAACATGCATTTTAACAATTTGCGCGTATGATGAGGGGAAATAAGTACAAGTTGAGTGGGTCAGCAAGTAATGACATCCCATCCTAAATTAACTCATTTAAAACTGAAATATGCAACATTTCATAACATAGGGACAACATGCATGAAACTTTAATGTAACAGTTAAGTTTTACATGGTTTGCATATCCCAAGCTTACACATACATCAAACAACTAAACCAAACAAAAGTAGCAAATGGAAATCACCAAACAATAGCACCTTACATAATTTAACATAACAAAATACCTAAAATTAGCTCACACCAAGTCCCTACTAGTGAGCTCCCGCTAGACGGTCTAGAACTAGGCGTCATCATTGCACTCGGCGGTGCGAGACGACTCCGGTGCAGCGGAAGATGAAGGCCCTATGAACTTAATAATCTCATGCCTGTCATGATGAAGACAGTGTCGCTGCACCACTCGTGGTGACTCTTCCGTGTCCGTGCGGATGGCCATCACGCGGTGGAGGTGACCGATAGCTAACATACGAGGACGTTGGGTACCCGGCTGGATGCAGATGGTGGGCTTAGGCAACTCCTCCACAGGTGCTAGTATGGCATCCTCCCCGTATAATAGCTCTCGTGAGAAGAAACCCTGGGCCACGAACGGATCGATACTGTCCTCCAAAGGTGGAGATCCTCCAGCCTACTGCCAATAGCTCATGGGTCACACATTGGAGGTATCTATCAAGTGATCTCACCAAGCTGACGAGGTGCCAGTGCGGAGTGATTAACTCCATACCTGCCACTTGGTCGATATGCTCCTCTCTATCCCCTGATCATGCGGAGAAATAGTATAACATATCCTACAGCTCGGGCAGGTCATGGCCAAGACATATGATGGCAACGTAGGCCACATCGTAGAGCAACATGAGGGCACACGACCTCGCCCGTAGTATCGGAAGGAAGGGTCTCCAAGATGTCGTCCTTGGATAAGCACCTGTGTGAGATACTCAGTGGACGCCGTGCTAAAGATGGTGTAGAGTGGCATGTGAGGATGGCAAATACGTTGCAACATTACCCATAAGGTGTGCTGCAATGTACCCTCCTCAAATGCACTTGTGCGGTACTACAGCTCCCAATAGGTGGCCATCTACAATTTTTGCAAAAGGTAATAGTTAGTAATCATTTCTATAACATAATGAGAGACAGATAAAAAATGACTCTAAGAAAAGACAAGGATCTAGCAACAAGTTATTATTCATTCTCTACATTATTTTACTAACATCTAAGGTTCATTTTAAGATTATACAAACCCTTGGTCTACATGTTTAATTAAAACTCCTAAATACACAATCAATCGCAAGATGAGGGTAGGAGGGGTTAATGGATAATACATCACATCATTTTCAGTTTTGTAAAGAGCCATCTAAAGTGGCATTTTAGCCAGTTTTAAAAGAATTTGTTTTTATTTAATCCTTTTTTAATTATATTTTAAAAATAACCCCTGGCGAACTTTATTTCTAAATCTGACCCCTTTGGTCACGCCACCTCCCGTGGCGTGACCAAATAGAACTGTCACGCCACCAGTGGCAGCGTGGCCAAAGGTACCAGGTAAGCCCTCGCCCGCGCGCCGCGCCAGCGTGAAGGGCTTGCGTGGCATCTGTCACGCCTTCTTTCTTGGCGTAACAGAGAGCGATTGTCACGCCGTAGTTCTTGGCGTCACAGATTTATCAGTCACGCCATGTATCCTGCGTGACAGTATTCTAATTTGTTTGGATTCTATTTGTATGAAAAATAGTTGAAGATACGGTGGTACATAACATGTCTCTATTAGCAACTTGAAAATAGAATATATAGACCTCTGTACATAAGCAAATATAACACAATCCTTTTTAGTGAGAGTAAATAGAATATATAGACATGTAATCTTTTGTGGTTTGAAAACCTTAGACACTTTACAATATTTTTAGGCGTGTCCTAGAAGTGATATATAATGCAACTTTGAAAAAATGAGTTTACATCCTAGTGTAAAGATCGTGACAAGATGCTAAACATGCAGCTTGATGAAAGATGCGTAGACATCCTAGTGGAGCGATAGGTGGTCTTGTGAGACATTCTCTTCGGAATCATAGGTTTGTGGTCGAGACCAAACCGTAAACTTTCGGAACTTGTTTTTGTCATATTGTTCGATGCCTTACTATGCGAAGAATTGAAACCGAAAAGACGACGAGATTAAAAGTTGCGAATTAAAATAGACTTCATAACAAAGTTTGGAATAACATGGCACACAGGGTTTGGTTACATACATAAGAAGCAACATCATGCACGATGCAATAAACCGAAGTTCTCCTCGATACATATCGCCTTTTTGAATGGAAATAAATTAGACCTTCCGAAACTAATGCGGAAAGGTGCCTCGTACAACCCACATGGAGTGTTCTCCAGCTGGGCGCCTCGGACGTGGCTGGCCGTCATTGTAGTGGCACGCACATATGTAGCTAGGGTTGGCGCAGCAGCATGTGGGATCATAGGAACTTCCTATGTTCACGACCTCCTCGTTGCCCCTCTCGCGCTGCATCTGTTGGCGGAGGTCATCATTTTGCTCCTTGAGATCTTCAATTTGCGCCTCCAAATCGAAGATTCGATTCCTAATACCTCCACGCACTCACAACATAGTAGCGTGGGGAGGATCGATCCAATGGGTAAAGTTACGTTTAGCCATCTGGCCGAAGGGCGGTTAGTATGGAGGATGTATTAGCAGTAAGTAACCTGAACAAAACTATTTACCCCAGAGTATAGGCATCGGAAGAAACGTCGTCCGCCATCGAAAGGGCCGTCTATGACCTGCACGACAACGTCCTCCCCGTGTCCGCATTTCGGCCACTTAGGTTGGGCACGCTTGTTCGTCACCAACCGGTAGTTAGGGCCTAAGTCCTCCCTCCTTTCCAAGCGAAGCTCTGGCTTCGGCGACCCCGGTTGGACTGGTCCCTGGGTGTCTGCCATGGTATGTTAGTGTATGACGGAGAAGGTTCTTCTTTCTACGGTTTGAAGGATCGAGTGGTCCTTCCAGAGCATGGGGTGCACAATTTATAGCCCGCGGGGGGAGGCCAAGACTTGATGGGGTAATGTGTTAGGTTGTAGATGACAAGACTTAACGGGGCTGTCTGCTTTGCGCAGAGATAAGACCAAACGGGGCAGCTTTGTGCAGTGACAATACCAAAAGAGACAGCCTTGCGCAGTGACAAGACCGGACGGGGCAGCTTTTGCGCAGTGACAAGACCGGGCGGGGCAGCTTTTGCGCAGTAACAAGACTACACGGTGCAGCATTGCAGTGACAAGGCCAAAGGACACAGCCTTGGAGAGTGACAAGACAAGACGGGACAACTTTGCACAGTGACAACTCTGATCGCCTCACCAGCTTTTCAGAACGAAAAGATATTACTCTGCAAGGAAAGACGTAGAGTGTTATCACGTCGACCAGAGAAAGGATGATTGTCAGTGCGCAAGGCTGTCTCCTTTGGTCTTATCTCTGCCAAAAGCTGCCCGTGTGGGCTTGTCCTTTGCCTAAAAGTGACTCATTTGGTCTTATCACTGCGCATGGTGTGGTTAATTTCATGCGAGTCATGTCTTGCTTTTGCGAGTGATGTCTTATCGATGCGAAAAGTGTAACCTAAACCTAAACCCTAAACTTAGACCTAAACCTAAGACTTTGACCGTAACCTAACCTGATCCAATCTAAAACCTAGGACTTTAACCCTAACCTAACCTAACCCTCAATAAAACCCTAACCACGACCCTTGACCTATAAACACAAACCCTAACCCTAACCTGAACCTAACTCAACATAAACACCTAGAACCCTAACTCAAAAAACCAAGAACCCTATTCCTAGCCCTTGTCACGCCACCATGCACGGCGTGGCAGAAGCATTGTGCCACGCCAAAATGCTTCGTGTGCCAGAGAGCTTGCCAAAAAGGGCATCGCCGCAAGGCTAAGTCTGTCACGCCACTTACATCGGGCGTGGCAGATCAGTATTGTCACGCCACCATGAACGGCGTGGCAAAAACGTGCTGCCACGCCAGTATGCTTCATGTGCCAGAGGGCTTGCACCCTAGCCTTGTCGCTGCCGGGGCTAAGTCCTGTCACGCCAGTTTAAGTGGCGTGGCAGGAGAGACTTGTCACGCCGTTATTAGTGGCATCCGAAGTTCATTACAATGATTTCATTCAAACAGCAATAACATGCAACCATCATCCATCTCATTTCATACAACTTTCAAAATGACCAGACAAAGTTCCATAAGATATGAACTGTACAAAAGGCAAGCACACAGTAATCCATCCCATCAGTTGCGCTTTCGGCACGCACCCGACCCCGGCGTGAACCTCGCTACTGGCTGTTGGGCTCGTGTGCCCTCGGCAGCGTTCTGGAACTAATGTCCGCGCGATCACGCCGTTTACGGCGGCGTGGTGGGGTGTCCTGAGTCGGCTGTGTCGGGGGCGGTGCATCAACCAGGTCCTTGAGGAGCATCTCGTCGGGAATCCTAGCAGCGACGTCCTCCTCGTCCTCCTCCTGGGCCTCCTCCTCATCCTCCCCGGCCTCCTCCTCGGCCTCCTCAGCCTCCCCGGCCTCCTCCTCATCCTCCTCGGCCTCGTCTGAGCCACTCCGAGCCGGCCCAGGTAGCACGACCTCTCCCGATGCCGCCACACAGCTCATCTTTGCGGCCAGTCGCCGGCATTGGCGGCGAACCAACTACAAGGTTGAACAACAAAAAGGTAGTGAAGTTTAATACAACAAAATAAATAACAAGGGACAACATGTTAATTTAACGTAGTGTGTGTTACCTCAGCGAAGTCCCAGAAGTGTTGGAAGCTCCCCTCTGAACCCTCCTGTAGCATAAGAACCTTCCCGGCCTCGTTGCTTATGCGGGCGAGCTGTGTTCCCTACAAACGGGAAAACACATTCAATTAGCCTATGCATAGTGACATTGCTAATTAGTGGTGTGATACAATGTACTCACGTAGTAAGCGTTGATGGGGGCCCTCTCCGGCTGAGTGCCCGTCCGTGTGAACTCATCGTAGTCGTCCACGATGTCCTCCTCGTCGTTATCACCATCATCTACATCCGCATCGGTCATCGCCGGTCGAAGCTGGAGACGCGCGACGCTGTGTAGCCACTGTAGGTATCTGACGAAGTTATGCCTCTGATGGATCTGCGTCACGTCCCTGGACCGATTTGTTCGGTCCTGCCACTCCAACACGTAGGCTCGGTGATAATGTGACCAGTCCGTGTGCCGGTACCTCCGCCTTCGGTTCATCCTGCGACCTCGACAATCTAAAAGTTAGCACAAAAACCGCTACCGAAGCTGCACATACACGACGAGAACTTACCCATGAAGGTTTATATCTGTCGAGAACACTACTGGTGGCCATGCCTGAACCTTCCCAAACTGCCTCATGACCCGATGGGGCAAATGGTACTCCACTGCATGGAAATAGATCAATGGCGAGAGGGTCAACCACGAGTCTTGGCCCTACTCGCACATCGGGTTTAGCGCAAGGCCATTGACCTCGTCTCGGATGTATGGCAGCCACGTGACCTGCAGCAAATGGTTTAGTTCAATAGGTCAATGCAACAAGTAAAATAACCACGAAGCGATTACACGGTCTGTGTGATGACGTCGAGCTCGTTCGTATACGCGAGGTACCGCGACCTCGGACGCCCAGTAGGTGCTATGATAGAGCTCCAGAGGTACACTACTGTGGGTCATGAGGCCTCGTCTTCAATGGGCCATGGCCATGCCTGCATGGAGATATATATCGGTCGTATTTCTTCAACGAGACTTGAGTGATTAATTAAAAAATCTGTACCTACAAGGCAAAGCCGAGCGGTCGACCCGCGGGAAGCGCTCCCACATCGAGATCTGCGGGAGGTATCGCAGCCACCCAAGTTGCCCTCCGCACTCCACGATCGGCATGCATCGCACAAATCCGCAGTCAGAACCGCCAAAGATGTAACCCCAACTAGCCTAGGTCCTGCCGTCGTGAAATTTGCCAAAATCGGCAAGTAAATCCAGGAGACAGCGTTGCCGGTACCGTCCGGGAAGAGGAAGGAGCCAAGTAGATGCCACATCCACGCCCTTGCGAAGCGCTCCACCGTGGCGACATCTGCGTTAAGCGGGCACACGCTAAAGTCTTGCAGCAGACCATGACGCAAGCACCGCGGATGGCTGTTGTCTCGAGTCGCGGGGGTCCTCGATCGCACTCGAGCCACTCTCCCACCCGGTCTCGCCCCCGCGTTGTTGGCGTCGCGATCCACGAGCTCACCATGACGGGAGGCCCAAAATCATACCAACGTCCTGAAGTGTGATAGTCATCTCGCCTGACGGTAGGTGGAAAGTGTGAGTCTCCGGGTGCCACCGGTCCACCAGTGTGGTGAGCGCAGAACCATCCATACGAGGGAGCCTGTTGACAACTATCCGCGCCAAAGCAAGGAGACCTGCTGAGCGGACGTGTGGCTCGTACCGCTCATCCCAATCTAGGGGGGTGTGGGTCCGAGGGCGAAGTGGCTGGAGTGCCTGCAAGAGAGATACGTAAATAAATAAGTGAAACAACAAGCACGATGAAGTACAACAATGACAAATCTCACCGACCACCTCGGGCTGTCTCGGCCGCGGTGGTCGTCGTCGTACTCCGAGAGGAGCAACGCGTATTGCGCGTGCTGCGGCATCCTGCATTACAAGATAGGATTTTTGTAAGATCACATGACGTACAAAACAATGTATACAATGCAAAACGAAAGTAAGTACACATGACGTTCAAAACAATATGTCAACTGCAAATGAAAGTACTATATACGTAAAGAACAACCATTTTTGCATTGACAACAGCATTGAACACCTCAAGTAGGTGGGCCGACATGTGAGCGCCGCCGCTGACCTGTCTTGGGATTCCCTCTTGGCGACGCTTTGCCCTTGTGTGTCCGTGCTCGTGGCACTCCGAGCACTGTTAAATCTTCTTTGGCGTCGTTGAAGTCCCTAGAGAGTACATGTCCTTACCGCCTTCTTGTCGCGGTCCATGTCATTGAAGCCTCTTCCTCTTCCTTCGACGCGTAGCTTGTTTATCATGTTTACGTCGGAATGTATTCCTCCCCACGTCACGTGGCCAATGCGAGGATCTAGATAAGGCTTGAATCGCTTCTCCCAAGTCTGTATCGTGGCTTGCTTCGAGAATTCTAACGCAATGAAGGTAAGGTGACTTACACCGCGCACGCGACAGGCGGTGATGACGTGAGAGCATGGGACATGCAGCAACGTCGGGACCATGCATGTACAGTTTCCCTCACTCAGGTTCACTCTATGGTTCGCCACCGTAACGTTAGCCCCTATCGATGTGCCCCATCACGCCTTGACAAAGATATATATGCTTAATAGGTCGTATTCCTCCACCTCTGATTGCATGAATCGGACTCTGCGATAGCAAGGTGCTTAGTAGCAGCCACACCCCAACACTTCGCGGCGTTAAATGCATCCTTGCCCGGTCCACCGTTCCACAAAGTACTTGTTGGTCTTTGAAAGGAGTACTCCAAGATAGCGAATCTTGGCATCGCACGGATACCCTTAATAACGTTGTTGAACACCTCGATATGTTCGTTGTCATCATTCCATACCGATGACCATCTTTATCGTATGCCTGTTCCTACTTCTCCTTCTGCTGCAAGATCTCCTCCAACCACGACTTACCCCGTTCGTTGGTCACCCCCTCGGCTCAATCAACTTGACCTCAAATTCCCTCTTCTCCAAGCATCCGCTGTGATTTGAACTTTACGGTGAGATCTTCCTGCCGCATTGCTTAAAAAATTAGCCGCTAAATGACGCATGCACCACCTATGCAAAGACATCCGGGTGTCCATCAAGTCTGCTCTTCACAGCGTTCATAATGCCGTGGTGCCTGTCCGAGATGATGCAAACCTGTCATCCAGGCCCAACGAGGCGTAGACGAACTATATCCAGGAACCATGCCCAGCTTGCATTGCTCTCACCCTCTGTCAATCACGAATGCTAATGGAATCGATTGATCCTCCGCATCAATACCCACGGCGAGCATCAAGGCACCATAGTACTTCCCCGTCAAGAATGTAGCGTCAACAGATAAGACAGGTCTGCAGTGTTTGAAGGCCTCTATGCATTGCCCAAAGGACCAATACACCGCCAAGGGCGTGTTTCAGAACCCCTCCATCGAGTTTAAATGCGGTGGTCGTGCCAAGGGTGAAACACCATGCCCGGATTCTTGGCCTGCATAGCGGTTAGGATTCGAGGAAGCAAACCGTAAGCCTCCTTCCAATCACCCCACAATAACTGCATCACTCTCTACTTTGCCCTCCATGCTTTCCCGTACTTCACACGGTACTTAATGAACCGTAGATAACCTCGATAAGGGTGGCGGCGGACACATCAGATCGACACCCACAACCGTCATATCGCCTAGCAATGAAATTTGCGGTCGCCTAGAGGTGCTCCCCGGACACTTGTGCGGTCCCACAAGTGTGAGGCTGCTTCACATTTGCTATTTTCCATTGGTTGTCCCTTGTTTTGCGGCCCCATACCTTCCATCCACACCCCTTTGCACCTCACAAAGTACCTCTTGTTCACATCGGTGTTGCACTATGAGCAGACGATGGTGCCAAGACCGAGTATTCTTGCGACCAAACCTTCATGTCCTCCATGGTTGGAAGCAAAGAAGTTCTTACGTATATGTCATTCTCCGGGTCCGCTATGCCATCCCTACTCCTCAACTCATTAGCACAAACCGCCTTATGAACCATCTTGACATCATCGAGCGAATGCACCGATGGGACCTCACCCATTACATCGCGAAGAACCCCGCCTTCCTCTGCGGAGAATAGAGTACCGGAGCCTCATCTTCGGTCGAGCTCCATCCTTCGTCGACTCCTCTTCACGGGTTGTTCCATCGCTAAACAACTCCTCCTCAAGCTCGTTGTTCATTCTGACACCGTTGAAATCGATCACGGGGTCAATAACACGTTGCGGGAAGATACAAGCGAGATCCACCGAGCAAGGGGTCATGATTGGTATGACTCACGCTAACGAACTCTTCAGAAGGTCGCTCTTCTATTGGGGGGGCTGGCGAATGATGGGCAGCGGGGTGTTGTTCCTCCGTGTTGCCATTCACCACATTCAAATTATCTGGCAAATCCTCAACAACGATTGTCCTTTCCACCGCCACCTCCAACACCCGGACCTGAGATGCGAGCACAATTTCCTTGTACATGTCCCAGTCATCGGCGGACACAATTGGCACCAAAAAGGCGTGCATCTTAGAACCCAGCCCTGCGTCATATCGTCCTTGCATTCGGACAACAACCCCGGGGTCATCCCATCCAAATGTTGACTTAATCCTTGTCACAAGAGTTGTCAAGTCTGGTGATTCACGAAATAAAAGGACGGTCCCTTCCATGCCACCGAAGTCGACAGAACTTCCAGTTTGGCTAATGTCCCCACCAGTAAATACACGTACAACCACGACTATCTACATCCAACAAAATATTGCAAAGTCAGTACTGCATGGTACGAACCACTCGTTCGGGAAATCTTATATGTAGAAAGGAGGTAAGTCAACCTTTATTTCACTTCTTCTATACAGGTCCTTTTATAAATTTTTTCGGTTAACTAATTCTGCACGACATCGTATTGAAGGTTAACCAAGATTGTTGTCCTACCTTGTAAATAGTTAACCAACACCCTATTTGTTTTCGCCACCTCAAATTATACACCAAGTAAAAATAAGCAGAGGATTTTAATTTTTATCTACACTAAGCAAAATCGATAGTAGTATTGTTACTATTTCATACTAAGCAAAATTAAAACAAGTGTACTAATCCATTCTTGTCATCAAAATTTTATGTTGAATCATGAAATAATTGCACAAGCATAGTGAAGTTATGAGGACACATGGACTTCGATGTCTTTAACTTTTCTAGTCTTCTTTGAAATAGAAATTACAATTTACTGTAGTGTGATGTTTGATTTATGCAATGCTATCTTCCTTTTTTTCAGTAGGATTACATTAGAAAGTGAAAACCTAGTATCATTGCATGATCGATTTGTGATTGTGATAATATTTTCTCACAAATGGAAACTCTTCCGATTGGATTCGGTAATTACATATTCCCATCTGTTGTGATTGCAATATTTGTGACATTTCTTGACATCTTTGGATGGTTGAAACTTGAAAGAGTAGCTGTACCCAACATTTTATCATCAAATTGGGAATGTGCAAACTTTCGATTACTCTTGTTATTATTAACGATTCTATTTATTGCTCTTTACTTTTCTTTATAACAGAATCTGCCAATAGCATATCTCTGCATTTAAAGTTGTCTTTTTGTAAACTATAGCATGAACACAACAATTCATACTTGGATGTTCGACATTTCGTACACAATTCCATTCTTAATCCAAGTGTTCTATATTTATGTGATTCATGTGACCACTTCAGTGTGTGTACTTGAATGGCACCCACCACCTTTTGGCTTATTACTGGTTCAATATTTATCATTATTTAACTACATCTTCATGGCCAACATTCTCTCTCAAACCCAAAATCTTCACATTCATGTGACCCAAAACAAATAGCATCAACATTCCAATATCAACCATCACAAAAACATTTCAAAATGCACGTTGAATGCTTGCACATTGCAAAATATTGTTTCCTCAGTTGTTACATAATGCAGTCTAATTATGCTGTTGCAATCTACATTTTGAGTTCAAACAATAACATCATGTATATATGTATGAAACATGTTATCTGGATGCCAAATAACTCAGTAAAAAGGGTTGATGGTATTGAGAATGTTGATGCTTGTGAGAACTATGTTATAAAAAAATTCAATTTATCACAAACCATTTTATTCTATTGCATATTAGTGAATCAATTAGTACACTGCATATTTGAAAGACAATGAGAATATTCACTTCAAACCATATCCAATTTCAACTTGCATTGCATCTGATTTGTCATACACACAAATAGATCTCAATGATGCGGAAAAAAAAACGTAATATAGCAACCGCAAGCACAGTTGGAGCATTGCAGCTCTAAATAAATCAACCCACATCAAAGTATACCTCGAAGCCGGTGGGGGAGCAGAGGACCGGCAGCGGGGGAGGCGGCGCCGGGGTAGAGGACCGGCGGGGGAGGACGACCGTGGGGGGGGAGGCGGCACTGGGTAGGAGGACCGGCGGGGGAGGCGGCAGCGTGGAGAGAGCCGGCGGAGGAGCCTGCGGCGGGGAGGAAGAGAGGCGGCCTCCGTGGCGCAAGCAATGGCGGCGTCCAAAGCGGCCTTGAAAGGGCGAAAGAAGAAGAGGGTGAGAAGATAGGAAAAATGAGGAACGGGCCGGGCTGCCTGACTATAAGTCCCCACTGTCACGCCGGGACTCATGGCGTGACTATATGCCTTGTCACGCCATGCGTTCGGCGGATAAAGCACGCAAGCCCTCCACGCTGGCGCGGCGCGCGGGCGAGGGCTTACCTGGCACCTTTGGCCACGCCGCCACTGGTGGCGTGACAGTTCTATTTGGTCGCGCCACGGGAGGTGGCGTGACCAAAGGGGTCAGATTTAGAAATAAAGTTCGCCAGGGGTTAATTTTAAAATATAATTAAAAAAAGGATTAAATAAAAAAAAATTCGTTTTAAAACGGGTTTTCGAATTTCTTTCTTGTATAATATTTTAGGGACTTTTCCAAAACATTTTTTTATGTTTTTAATGATTTAAATGTGGCCAAATACTTTATTTTCAGTTAGCATATCTTCTTCCAAAACTAGAATTTTTTTTTAGAGAAGATGAGAAGAGGTAACAAAAGAATGACTTAGATGAGAGGAGAATGCTGAGGTAAGATTAGCAAAACTCCTAAATTTTTATAATTAAAATAGGTTGCATTTTTAAAACCAAGTCCTAAACTAATGGCCATTCTATCTAGGGCTTGAACTACAATCAGTATGGCTCTGATACCAACGCTGTCGGACCCTGGGCGTGGAAAACATGAGGCCCTCGTGTGTGTACCATACTAGTCTCATGATTAGTGGCTAGTACACACATCCACAACATTGATATTTGCATCCATACATTATACATACAAATGAAATAAATATAGGACATAAACTTAAACGTTTACATGGCAAGTATTTATAACACGGTCGACCGGCCAAATTAAAGCATGAGTAGCAAGTGAAACAACGAAAGCACATCGATTAAACTCGAAAGGTCCAGCGATGTGCCCATCCATACCCTTAGGCAACCGACAAGGACAAGACATAGCAAGACCCATCACCGAACCCTTCGGTACTGGGAGCATGTCATCTGGCATAGGCTCATCCTCATACTCTGATCAACAATTTAAGCAAGATTGAGTACATTTTGTACTCAGCAATACTTGTAGTGTATCACAACATAATTATATACAATGCTAACAAAGGATTAGACTCTACTCTACAAGTTATTTTCAGCATTAAACAAGTTTTATTTGCAATATCAATATGTAATAGTTTGCAACAGAAATTTTAAAGAGCAGTTGACAGATATTGAAATAACAAGTATGTAACTCAATAATAATAGCATAATCACAGCCCTCCTCGGTTGTGATCGTCTTTTCATTCTCAGCCATAGTCACAGCCCTCCTCGGTTGTGATCGTCTTTTCATTCTCAGCTATAGACATGGCACTCAAGTCAAATGCAACAAAACCATCCCAACACTTTCCAACAAGACTGGTTTTGCAAATATTAAGACTATACCTGGCATTACGACACTTAGAATGCTCATCACCATGAGCACAACTATTTAAATAGATTTACACTCTGTAGAGGTGTACAACTTTACCCACACGATGCAAGCTCCCTAGTTTGTTTGGCATCCGTCAACACCACCGCTCACATCACCTAGACCTAACCTTGCATTAGCCTGACGAATGGTACATCCTCACATCACCTGGGTTCCTCCTGTTCAGTGAGGTATTCGCCGTTGTGTCGGCAAGCTTTGTTCCCAATGTGATGAGGACATCAGCCCATTGGATATGACCGCTACTCCACGTACCAAACAAGAGTTCAAGCTGACACGTTCTGGAATCCAATTCGATCTCCGTAGACAGCATCGACTTCAAATGTGCATAAATTTCACATACGGAGTCTGTTTGAGGTCCACGAGTACTTCATGGAAAGCTTATCTCGTCCTCTTTCCAATGGATCTAGCCTTACCTCCAAATTCCTTCTATCTATACCATAATCACCAAAAGAAAGTGTTGCATTACCTGTTTAGGCCAAATTGGGCTTTGTAATGCTTGGGCCAAAGGGGAAGACGTCCCCTCACTTGGCCCGTACTATTCATGGCATCCTGTTCATGTGAACAGTACCATGAATTGTATCACCCCCTTATTTCTTAGTTATGTGTGGCTTCCCTTCTCCTATTTAAGGAGGCCGCACCCCTCTAGTTTTCTTGGATTTCGTTTATGTTTAGTTTGCTTTCGTTGCAGCTTGTATCTTCTGTGTGTGTCGACTAGACCACCCAGTCAAGACCCTTATTCGGAATCCCACCTTATCAATAATTCATCAATATTTGCAATACATCAGATTGTGTTACCTTGTTCTTGTGTGCTTCTTCGGTGTATGCAGGAATTGATCTCCGTGATCAGGTCATCCAGGTATTCATGCACGATTGATAATGACTTGTCGAGCAGTTTAGCGATTGCGTGGTTTCAGGCCTTGCGAGTTCGTAGCCAGGATCGTAAGAGTTGAGCAACTTCTACCGAATTTACTTTCTCATCGAAAGATCAGGCTAGATCAAGACCTCCGTGGTTCATCACAATGCCTCAGTGAAGGGAGCGGAGCCCCTTTGAACAATCCTTCCTAGATTGCTCGTACTATTGCGGCCTACCAACATGCAAGGCCAGAACTAGATAACTTAATTAACTAAGACCACCCCAATTCAGCCATGTGATTGTACGCTTACGCTTAGGTTGGATATACCAGCGTTCGGTCCTTAATCGACCCTAGCGAGGATCTCCCCTCATCTACTTGTGAGATACAGCTATCACACTTCTCAGTTTATAATATAACTCACCAGCGTCACAAACTAAGTTTTTCATTTTCATTTTATATAAATAACAAAGGTAACCTCACTGGACCATATTTCAAATTCTTCCAAATTCATACTCACATTTTCAACAATTATTAAATTTTAGCGAAACTAGAGCCCGACTAAGCAACTATTCGACATTCCTAATCAAAATACCCAAATTGGCATCATCTATTGTCCAAACCATATCCTAAAGGCTACAATAGTAAGGATATTAACGTATCAACCAGTATCATGCATACAATAGGAATTTAACTACCGTTATCCCCAAATATAGCAATTTTTAGCCAAACATACACGCATGTATAACAGACATGGTCGAAGGAGGTGCTTTCCTTGCTTTGGTATCTCTGAGTATGAGGATGGTGGGTCGTCAAGAAGTTCGTTCGCGTTGCTAACGTCTATTCAAAAGAGCTGACAAGAAATCACAAGTAGTAAAATAAATTTAACAGGAAAAACCATTTTTTTTGCATATTCGACAGAGCATTATTTTATATGAATTTATAGAAAAGATTCATTCAATTTGGAGTTCATATGCAAAAGTTATTAACATTTCAATTTTGCTCTGTTTGAAACATCCGGAAATAATAAAAAGGGTGACGTCGAAAGCCTATTTTCTGAAATTTACATTTTCTAATAGAGAAAGTGTATTTCCTTTATGCTGAAAGTGGATTTTCCATTTTTCCATTTTTTTAAAAAAATCATTTAATTATATGTGGGCCCTACATATCAGTCTCTCAAGTCTTTGATTTTTTTTAAATTTACGAAAACAGTGATAGTCCCACATGTCATATACTCATTAAACATTAACTAAATGATTAAATGAATTTTCATTTTAATCCTCTAACACGTGGGGTCCACTTTGTCAGCCTCTCGATTTTAAAATGTGTTTTAAAACTAAAAATAGTGGTTGGGTCCCGCATGTTAGTGAGTCATTTGCTAAACATGTTTTAAATTAGTTCATTTATTTATTTTTTGAGCTGATCCCACATGTCATTGACTTATTCTACGTAACCACTGTCATTAGCGTTAAGCAAAACTTAAACGTGAGTGAGACCCACTAGCGGAGAGAGGAAGAGAGAAGGAGAGCAGCACGCGATACTGTGCCGACTCAGCGAGCTCGTCAATGGAAAATATCGCAGCAGCCTGGTTCGGGGATGGGCAAAATGGGTTCCTGGTGTGATGGTGGTTCTATCGGGTGGTGGTGGCGAGGCAGGGGATGGCCGGAGCGTCACCGCCACCGACCTCCAAAGACAGCGCAAAGCAGGGCCGTGACAGTTTTGGCGAACAGGGCAAAGATAAGGTGAATGGTGGTGCGCATGAGCTCCAAGGGTCATTGTGATGCTACTGGTGGTGGCACGGAGACCAATGGTCACCAGAGCAGTGGCGACAATGTTTCTCGCGGTGGCACCATGATCGTCTATTGTGAATGCTATGCTACACTAGCTAATCATCCCATCTAACATGCTCAATAGCTCTAGGGGACTACTAGAAGCTCACCAAGAGCGTTGATGGTGTCGGGGATGGCCGGAAAGATTCAAACGACGAAGGGTAGTGGTGGCGGCGGTAGTTTCAAGGCGACATGGCTCCTCGGTGAAGGATTGCTGAAATGGATCTGTGCATAAGCTAATGGGTGTGCTAAGGATGGTGAGGGTAGAAGGAATTAGCTAGGGACTCACTAGGGTGGCGGCGAACAGCAAAAGGGACTGCGCCGGTCAGAAGTGAAGAAGAAGTGAGGTGGAATTAGGGTGCTGACAGGTGGGGCCATAGCGTCAGTGAGAGAGGGAAGCAAGGGCACGAGACGGGCTGGGCTGGGCTGAAGCGAGGCGCGAGGAAATGGGCTGTGGTAGTTATAACCCAAAGGCGAGCGAGAAATTCAAATTGGATTTGAAATTTCTAGAAAAGGCTGAGACTTTGCTGAATTATTAAATATGGAAAAAAAAAGCTCCACAAAATTTTATAATTTTTGTGGTGGCTCCTCACACGGTGTAGTTTATTGTGAAAATTTTCCAGAATTTATTTGTTCTGTATTGTTATCGAAAATTCTTTCAAGCTTCTGTTTGTATGCAAATGCAACAATTAATTTATTGAAAATTTCAAAAACATGCTCAAAATTTTATTCCCACATCTATACTCTGTACAAATATCCCAAGCTGGATTTTTGGGATGTTCCAACTACCCTTGTTGCAGAGATCGTGGTAACTATCCATCTGTTCAGACCACACATGCATATTGCTAGTTCTCTCGGACGCGAATGCGACTTTGGCTTCCATTGTTCACCTAACCATAACAAAGCAACCTAGAATGGTGTCTAAACCGAGACACCTCATAACAGTAAAAAATGTGTGTGCATGGGATGTCTTCGCAATCCATCTTCCGGCAATGGTAGTCAGCACTCTTCAATGAGGAGCTGTCAAAAGTACACTTGACATGAACCCAGTCTTGCATGTTCACTTTTTACTTAACTACATACCTGACACAACCATCTTGTTGCATCAACTCTTCAACTTCCCATTCGTATAGTTTATAATATGCTCCCTAACCTTGAACATGACCAATGTGTAAATACGTGCAACTCTTTTCTCTAATGGATCGGCAGTTATTCTAGTGAAGGGTACTGATAGCAAGCTTTTGCATCCAACTCAGCCCCATTCCTACGGATATGTGATAAGCAAAACTCATAATTCTCTACCAAATCATTGAGTGACATTTTCCAGTCTAGGTGTGTGTGAAGCCTTGAGTTCAAACTCTCACTCCACTGATTACTCCGCATGCCCAAGAAGTATCTCCTTTTAGTATAGGCCACATACGACTTGTTTCTTAGTTCATACATCATGGAAATCCATAGGTTCTTTTCTGTGGCTCCAGGCCTCTCCTTAAACTTGACACAACATCTCTCAAATTCATTAACTTCCATCGCATGGTAAATAAATTTTCTAAATTCCCTAAGCTTCAGATCACGAAGGTGACGAATCATGTTCTACTCGATATGCCAAGTGCACAATCCATGATCTGTCTCGGGCATAACCCTCCCAATAGCTTTCGCCATTGCATTGTCCCCATCAGTGATCAATGACTTTGGATGCTTCTAGCATATTGCCTCCAAAAACGTCTCAAGTAGCCACACATATGAGGAAATAGTGTCATCCGAAATAATACCACAACCAAAGACAATAGTACTACGATGATGATTAACTCCAATAAATGGAACAAAAGGAAGATTATAATGGTTGACTTGGTATGTACTGTCAAACATCACAATGTCACCGAAGGTACCATAGTCAATCATACATTGTGAATCTACCCAAAATATATTTTTTAGACACCCTTCATCATTCATACTGTATTTGAAGAAAAATTATGCATCTTGTTCTTTCTGTGCTCTCATATGGTTGAGCACAAATTCCAAGGTAGTTAGGATCGTGATCCTACTTTTAGAGTCTTACGATTCTACGAACCCACGACAGCCTGTCGACCCAAATCTCACTGTCGATCCGATCCTACTCAAGGTAGTTAGGATCGCGATCCTACTCTTAGAGTCTTACGGTTCTACAAACCCACGACGGCATGTCAATCCAAATCGCACTGTCGATCCTACTCGCAGAGACTTAGGGCAATTTTTTTTAGAGGCCAGGCTTTGCTGATATTTTGTTTTAGAGCAAAATTTGTTGATATTAATTTCTGAGAATGAAACTATAAATAAACAAAGAGCATGCAAAATATTGTATTAGTGTGGTAATGCTAGTACAAATATCTATATTATGGCATGGGCAATCTTGAGCTTGATAATGATAAGCTATTTTTATTCCTGGAGTATGTCTAGCTGCTTTTAAGGAACCTGCAAGTGGTAAACCATATAAGAATCATACAAACTTATATTATAGATGTTAAATATGTGTATTTTTACAATTCCGTAGAATCACCGATTCTATGATTCGATACTACGATTTCGATCCTACCGAAGGCAAATCGATCCAACTTAGGATCTCGACTCTGACTACCTTGGCAAATTCAGCATCACTACCTAGAATTCTTTTCTTCTTGTACCTTGTAAAGAAATTGTACAAGTCCCGGGATACAAATCCGACCCCCTCATAACCACCATGAGTATTCTCCATAACTAACATAATTTGACATGTACGAAGCCCACCAACTCAAAATTCAACAGCCTCGGCCTTTTGAGCATCACTTAGCCCAAGATAAGATTGTAAGAAAGCAACTTGAGGCTCAACAAGTGCATGTTGATGGGCATCAATAAAATCTTTAACAAACAATAAACCATGTTCTTCATCTAGCTCGATCTCAAACTAAGCCTTGCATACAGAACGGGTAGTGGTTGTGGCTCCCTTTTTTATCGATTCTTTCAAAGTATTTCATCATTCTGTGTCATTCACTAGAGCAGCAAAATCTCTTCCAAAATATCATGTTGGTATCTCTCTTGCACACTACAACACAAAAGCCCTGTAGAGACGCCTATTTTATGGGTTAAAGACGTTTTTAATTATCTCTATAGCGTCGTAGAGTCGTTTTTGTAAAGCGTCTCTGGAGTGCCTCCCCACGTACCGTGTCAAAGATCGTAGAGACGTGTTGTTAAACGCGTCTACAATGATATGAGTCGTTTCGATTCCGTCTCTACAAGCTTAGAGACGCTTTCATATATGCATTTCGATATCGTCTCTACTCTCCCTAGTGATGCTTTATTGTGTGCCAAGAAACATAGATACACATTCATAGACGTATTTAGATTGAGCTAGAGACGTCCATTTTTATTTTGTTCTGTAGAAATATTTTATCGCTAGTTAAACTACAGTGATTCAGAGAATATAGTATCACATATTTTCATAAGAAGATTGAGATCTTAGGTAAAGCCATTTCAAATGTAGAATTACATTGTCGATATATAAAAAAACCAAACAAAAACATAGACACTCCGTTGCGGACTGAATCGAGTTAACAACTGAATCTATCATCCACATACAAAGGTGCAACTGTCTTGGATAACATCATATCTGAGAAAACAAAACTAGAATCTAATAGATGTCCAAATTTGTCTTTGAATGCATTCAATCTGATCATTCTCTATTTTCCACGCCACTGAAGTTGTCGCTGAATATTTATCTTATCGATAACTATTTATCTTTTCAACCTGAAGAAAATTGATGTCCATATCCAAATGTTTACGAAATCCCTTGGGTTGCAGATCTTCTAAAGAACCGACTTGGCAAAGAAGCTTCATTTGAACCTCTATAGAACATTTCCAAAGTTACTTTGGCCAATATGAATTCCTGAAAATAAAGTGACAATGCATATATTAAAGAAACACATAAAGACAGACCTGTATATTCATTGTTAGAGCTGACCTGTTTTCCGAAATTCTATCTCCAGAACTATCAAACTCCATTCAATCTGTCAAGTGCCGCTGCTGCCAATGTAGTATAACCATTCAAGACCACCAAGGATACAAAAATGAACTGAAACTTGAAAATGATGAGGGCTCAAAAGATCAAAGTCAGTTGGGGCATGATGTAGTAGCTACTAAGTACTACATGGGTTGGGTTCGGCAGCAGTGGATCTCGATTGGATCCCTACCTTTTAAAATAGGAGGCCTGGTTTGGTTGCCCATTGGATTGTGTATTTATAGGAGTGAAAAAGTTGACCCGTCATTGCAAACTTGGTCTAAGGCCGACCTACACACAGCCAACTCAATCAGGATTTATACACTGACACTACAAACTTTCTATTATAATGTACACAAGTCTAGCACAAACATTATCTCAGCATGGAATACTACATGTTTCCTAAATGTTACAACAAATCCTTGTTATACTCGTAAGGAAGTTGGTTCAGGTTGTAGGAAATTATGTTTGCCCTGTTCTTAAATTCAGAAGTTCAAGTTTTAAGAACAAAAGGAGTTCAGATGAAAAAAAACTGAAATTATTGGATGACACAAGTGTTGGCAATGGCACCATGACTTCAAGGTTACACATCGGCATTGGAAGGCCCAACATTCATGAGTTGCAAGGATAGATTGAAGCAGAACAACCTAAGCGGAATAACACATGTGAAAGCATTATCCAGGAAGAAGTAAAAACATGTGATCAAGTTTCATGCATCTAAAGTACATGCATTTTAAATGTTAAGGGTATTATGAGTTTCCACTGTTCCTGAAGAAGCACTCCATAGAGTTCCACAAATTCCAAAGTGCAAATGTGAGGACAACATTTATGAATACTGGCATCTCAAAGTGTAGGTTCTGACCCCCCACACCAACCCCACTATTGATACCAAAGATACTAGAGGTAAACTCCAACAAACTTGGTTATCAATGTTGACAGCCCGAAACCAAAACGAAAATCGGTCTAACTTTTGATCTACATGGCCAACTTCGACCAAATTTGGAATACACCTTCCTAAAGATATTAGGAACCTATTCCAAGCAGAGATTGAGTAGATCCATATCAAAGTTTCGACCTTTTTCTGTTTTACCGAAGGAGGGTTCAAAACCAGGCAAAAACGAAAAACTTGATCCAAACCTTGCTCGTGGGAGATTGATGATCTAGATGATCCTAGATGTATTCCCATACATCACAGCAAGGTAAAAGATGGAAAGAAACCAACCAAAAACCACAGGATCAAGGAAGCACCCAAAATCATCAAAAGAGAAGGGAAAACACAAGAAGACTCATCTTTGAACAATCATCCATAGATTAATTCACGATTGGTTGCTGGTTACAACCACTCCATCCATGGAGGACAAAGCTCAATCCATAAGCACACAACTCAACACATCTCCCTAGAACCCTAAGCCTCTCCTCTTTCTCTCTAAGCCCTAAGACAAACTAGGGTTTACAAATGAAGTCCTTGATGGCTGCCTAACAGCACCCTTCCTAATTATATGAGGCCTAGACCTTCTAGAAAACAAACCCTAATGGGCTCCCGTTAAGGCCCAATACAAACGGATCACTCACGCACGCATTTTAAAGCGTCATCTTCATCTCTACTTGACCTAAACCGCTTCTCTAAGCACCGACCTACGCCGCGGTTTAGCCAAGAGTCACAAAGGCGGTATTTGGTGAAATTACCAAAATACCCCTTCTCGATCCTTCTCCATGGACCGAGTCCAATCCTGTCGAAGCAATCGCCTCCTTCGCCACGTGTAGAACGGCTCTCATCATGTCGGCAAGTCTCTCCCGTCCGGATCCCACCGGAACCTCCATGGCACTTGCACTGACCCCCGTACCACTTGATCAACCAGTCGCACCGAACTGCCCGTTCGGTCATCCTTGTCTATTCTGCACCACGCTTGAGTCCTCTGACCTCACACGGCATCCATGATCGCTCTGGACCTCAGCTCTCCAAACTTAGTCCCGATCCTCCTCGCCGTTGACCGTCATTGACCTGCAAGCCACCTGCACAACAATAGACAAGCAAACACGAATCCGGGAATAAGTTCTTCACAACTTCACCCACATTAGCCAAAACATGCAATATGCAGCACATATGCATTATCAAACAAGGATATGACTAATCACAAAATCAGTTCACAACTAACATCAACAATCAGCACAAAAAGCGGTCGACCGCCGTTACGGCGGTCGACCGCCCAGGGTGAACGGAAAATCAATTGAGACAAGGCGGTCGATCACGGATTGGCGGGCTCGACCGCCAATGACCTGACAGTTCAGAAACTTTGACAAAAACGCTTGAAACTTCAAACCAAAAGCAACATTGCCAATTGTTTCATCATCCTAGGATCATGGGCATATCCTCATGATATCCACAATCTCCCCCTTGATGAACACATTGGCAATCTCTCAGAAAATGTAGTTTTGGGGTTTGAAAAGTAAAATACTCGACGTTTTCGCACAAAGGCACAACTTGGTCCATTAGCAAGAGAAAGCAATGGAAATGACCAAGCTGGCTTCAAAATAGCATAAGCATGTGAGATAAGGCAAAAGAAAGCAAAAAGCTTCAATTTCCAAAGAATAGCCAAAAATCTCACTTAGGTCCATATGAAAGAACAATTGTTCTATTTGACCTTTGATCACTGTGAGCCCTCAAGACTTGCAATTCAAATTCAAAAAAGACAATAAGACCAAAAGAATGCAATTGAGATGCTCCCACTCACTATGATCACCAAATTTCAAGAAAATTTCATTTTCTCCCTATGACTCCAAAAAGCTCTAAAACAACATTTTTACCAATCTTTCTCCCCCTTTGACAATGAATTCATCAAGGTGCGTGGAAGAAGATAGAGCATGAATGGAATGGAATGGCTGCAATTTTTCAATTTTTCAATTTTTTTAGTTTTTTTTATTATTATTAATTTGAGCAAAACGAGCTATGAAGATTATCTATGAAGACTGTACAAGTATTACACCAAGCCATATTATGTGAAGAAGCTATGTTCAATCATGACAAAACATGTACAACAAAGCTAAAGCCAAAATAGCAATAATCTGAGATTAAATGAATTGTAAGCATGACAAGGTGCTCAAGATCATAGTTTAGCTATAGGTATCCAAAAATGAGTCAGACCATGTCTATAAGCAAAATGGAGCCTAGAAACTGAAAATGAGGCAACTTTGAGCATTTTGAGTTCAATTTTGAATCAATTTGTTCAAGCATTTAGGATTTAGCACTTTGAGCACTTTGCTGAAGATGATTGGTTTTATCTTAGTAAAGTAGGTCCTAGAATAGGAGCCATCCACAACTGCCTCCTAAGCTTCAACCAATTGCCAATTTGTTTTCTTAGCATTGTGCTAGATCTCAAGCCTCACTACGACCATTCCAAGCAACAAAAGCTTAAGAGAGTGGTCTAGGTCATCCAAAACTCCCCCTGAGTTCATGCCTAGTGCAATGGCAAGCCGTCTCATAAGAGAGAATTGGTGAGATCAGTTTTTTCGCATAGAAAAGCTCATTTTTCATTTGCTTGACTTAAGAATTATCATACCTCAATTTAAAACTCGAAATAAGTTCAAGACTCAATGAAGCCTATATGACATGGCATGAATCATGAGAAGATCACTACAGCAAAACTAGTCACAAAATCCAATAAGTCATGTTCTGATTCAATTTTCTCACAGATAATAAAGCTAGCATGGCAAAAACTAAGCTATACATAAAAAGCCATAAAGAAGTCTAGCAAACTAGCACAAGACATGGCAGGATAAAAAGCATGAAATCAAGTCATACAAGGATAATAATCAAAGCTCCACAAGTTTATATTACAATGCAAGTTGTTGAATTTAAAATGCATTATGATACAAATGAATGCAAAAAGAGCAAACTCCCCCTCAAAGCAGGCCAAGAGAACTAATAACCCCCAACTCTCCCCGCAAAGAATCAAAACGAGAAGAATCAAGAGCTTTAGTGAAAATGTCAGCAACCTGCTGCTCGGACTCTACAAAGTGAAGCACAACATCACCCTTCTCAACATGGTCTCTAAGGAAATGATATCTAACGTCAATGTGCTTAGTCCTAGAATGTTGCACTGGGTTTTTGGCAATGTTTATGGCACTAGTGTTGTCACAGAAAAGAGGAACACTATCCAAAGACAACCCATAGTCCCGAAGAGTAGATAAGATCTAGAGAACCTGAGAGCAACTACTGGTTGTAGCTACATACTCGGCCTCGGCAGTGGACTGTGCAACAGAGGACTGTTTCCTAGATGACCAAGAGATAAGAGATGTGCCTAAGAAATGACAAGTGCCAGAAGTACTCTTCCTATCCACTCTACACCCAAAAAATCAAAGATCGAAAAAAGCCCGAATAGAGAGAGTAGAAGAAGAAGAATACCAAAGTCCAAAGTCAAGAGTGTCCCGGAGGTACTGAATATGCGACGACCGCTTGACGATGAGAGGCTCGAGGAAGCTCGAATCGAGCGATAGACACACAAATAATTGTATGTCCAAATTTCGACGCAGATGAGGTAGAGGAGGGAGCCGATCATGTCATGCGGTATTCTTCCGGTCCACGGGCTCTCCATCCTCATCGTGGTCCAAAGATGGTGGATGTAGCAATGGGAGTAGACATTGGTCTACTGCTTCCCATGTCGAAACGCCGAAGAAGGTCCTTTGTATACTTACTTTGATGAATTAAGGTGCCTTCTTTCAGTTGCTTGACTTGAAGACCAAGGAAGAAGGTCAATTCGCTCATCATGCTCATCTCGAACTCCCTGCTCATAGAATCTGAAAATCTGGACACCAAAGCATGAGAAGAACCACCGAATATAATGTCATCCACATAAATCTGAACCAACAAAAAGTCACTGCCATGCCTGAGAGTGAACAAGGTTTTATCAACCAATCCCATTTTGAAGTCATTTTTAAGCAAAAAGCTCTTAAGCCTATTATACCAAGCTCTAGGGGTTTGTTTCAATCCATACAAGGCTTTGGAGAGGTTAAAAACATGGTTTGGGAACTTGGGATTTTCAAAACCAGGAGGTTGCTTGACAGAGACCTCTTCTTCTATGAAACCATTCAGGAAAGCACTTTTGACATTCATTTGAAATAGCTTGAAGCCCTTGGATGCCGCAAATGCTAGCAAAATGCAAATAGCTTCTAATCTAGCTACAGGAGCAAAGGTTTCCTCAAAGTCTAAGCCCTCTACTTGGGAATACCCTTGAGCTACAAGTCTAGCCTTGTTGCGAACTACCAACCCATCTTCACTTTGCTTATTTTCGAAAACCCATTTTGTTCCAATTATGTTATGATTGGGTGGAGGTTCAACTAAGGTCCAGACTTTGTTTCTTTCAAAATTTTCAAGTTCTTCATGCATGGTATTGACCCAAGAGGCATCAGAAAGAGCATGAGTGACATCTCGGGGTTCAAAAGAAGCAACAAAAGCAGAATGTGCATGAGAATCAGGAGAAATGAACCTGGAGCGAGTAACTCGCTCATGTAGATCCCCAATAATCTGCTCAGGTGGATGCTGTCGCTGAATGTGAAGAGGGGCTCCTGGTGCAGAAGTGGCCTCTACCTCATGAGCTGTGGAGGTAGGAGCAAAACCACTCTGATCGTCGATGAAGGTAGGAAGAGGCTTCTCATCTGAAGCTGGTGTAGTAGAAGCAGGCTCTCCAACCATATCAGAAGGGACTTGAGGATGGATTGGATCCTCATCCTCAGAGTCATCATCGATGAAGATGCTCTCAGAAACCTGTGTACCTGTAGCATCGGGTCTAGTACCAGGACTAGCCTCATCAAAAGTGACTTCGCAAGTCTGAACAACTTTGTTAGTGTCAAAATTAAATACACGATAGCCACGAGAATGAGCAGGATATCCAAGAAATATGCCATCAGAACTTCTAGATTCAAATTTATCAAGGTTGCCATGTTTAAGAATGAAACACTTGCAACCAAAAATCTTGAAATGAGAAACTTTGAGCTTATGACCAAATCTAAGCTCATAAGAAGTCTTGCCCATAATAGATCTCAAGAAAACCCTATTAGAGATATAACAAGAAGTAGAGATCGCCTCAGCCCAAAACCTCCTAGGTGTGGAATGCTCATCTAGCATTGTTCTGGCCATCTCTACAAGGGTCCTATTCTTCCTTTCTACAACACCATTCTGCTGGGGAACTCTAGGTGAAGAAAACTGGTGCTCTAGCCCCCTATCAGAACAGTTCTTGAATTCTGTCCCATTGTCACTCCTAATGGCTCCCAAAGCTCCAGGAAGCTCAACAGCAAGTCTAAGGACCAACTCTCTAAAGAAGCCAAATGCCTCATCCTTAGAAACCAGAAAGTAAACCCATGAATACCTGGAGTAATCATCCACAATCACAAGCACATACCATTTTCCACCGGCAGACTGAACTCTAGAAGGAACAACAGTGTCTAAGTGCAAGAGCACATACCATTGAGTGGCCTTCTGCCGCTTCCGTGACTCCTCTAGAGCCTTGCTCTTGGTTTCAACAATGATAGCTGTGTCCACAAGATGTTGAAAGTTTCTGAAATCTTGTATGGCCAAAGCCATCTGCAACTCTTCAGACAGCCCATTCATGAACCGGTTTCGACGACGAGTGTCCGTCGAAACATCGTCAGGGGCGTACCGAGCAAGAAAATTGAACTCATGAAGGTACTCGGTTACTGACTTTCGCCCTTGCTTGAGAGCGAGAAATTCTCGCCGCTTGAGCATCATCACTCCTCGTGAATATGGGCTGGCGAAAGGCCTCCATAAACTCAAGCCAGGTAGGGGTATGTCCGGTGGGTTGGATAGCCAGATAATTATCCCACCAATTGCTAGCTGGCCCAGTCAGCTGGTAGCTAGCATACAGGACCTTCTCCCTTTCAGAACACTGGGCAATGGATAGCTTCTTTTCAATTTCCCAAAGCCAGTCCTCTGCCTCCAATGGATCCTGGGAGCTGGAGAACACTGGCGGGTTAGTCCGCTGAAAGTCAGCAAGACTTCCCTGCCCATGCTGAACTCCTGCTCTACCACCGGTGTAGGAGTAGAGGAGGTATTGCGCATAATTTGCTCCAATATCTTGTCGATCCATGCGGTTGCGCCAATTTGCATGAGCACATCCGCCATAGTGGGTGGTGGAGGAAGCTCTTCTTCGTTCTACCACCTTGCGGACCATGAGATCCGGAAGGTCACCGCTCCCCTTGAGTATGGAGAACAGGGTGGAGAACCTCTCTCTTGTTGTGTTCGCGAACCAGTGGTAGGTCTTGTCATCCTGTTGCCATATAATGGTTAACAACATAACAAGGATACACTCGAGCTAACACATACAAGGTTTTCAGATAGAAAAGAAATAAATACTACACTTGTTCATGCATCATGCTATGTCATGCAGCCAGTAAACATAAAAAGAAATAGGACACGGTACAACAAAAAGTGCAGCCTCCAATTCATTACAATATGTCAGCTGAACAAAACACCATCAACACAACAGAACCGAATATAACCAGAAGTTGACCTCCACTTTTATTAACAGCCAACAAGAAACACATTAAGTCCAAAATGTACAAGTCGGCAACCACAGCACCATGTTCCAAAACGCAAAAGTCAGCCCACAGCATTTATACAGAACATAGGCTATGCTATTACACAATATTTAGTAGATAATACTAGCCTATTACACAACTAATGCCGAACATAGCATCCAGCACCTAAGTATAGTCATTACGGTTAAAATTCACCAGAAACTCATTTAACAGATGAGCTTCTGGTGAACCCGTATCTATGGGATCCCTAGGGCTGATGAGACGGGTAGGAGAGCTCAACAGCAAGTGATGTCCCCCAGAATGTGTAGGTCGCTGAGTGCGACGAAATCCAGTGGACATCCGAGCCTGACGACACTGACCAAGGACAGGAACAAGCCCAGGCACTTCTGGAAGTCGCAATCCCTGTGGTACAGTGGCAGCTGGTGGAATCTCATTGTTGCCATAAAGCACGTTACTGGGAACGCGGTTCGTGGCCACACCAAGCCTCAAATATTCCTGTGCCTCGTACAGACGACGGCGGGTTTCCCATAACTCACACACGAGACAATGATAGGTTTGGTCCATAATACGGACCAACCTCGCTAACTCGCGTACGTATGGGTCCTCTCCGAACTGAATCTCATCAAACGTAATCACATCTGATCTAGGGCCGTGTTTCGGGAAGTGAACATAGGGTGGTCGAGACACTCACAAATCATGACGAAGGAGGCTCATCATCCTACGCGTAGCTTCCTGCACAGCCATAGACTCGGATGTGGCATGCACATGGATGCAGTAGGGAACACTACCCACCACCTGTCTGGCGATCACATTAATGATAGCTTGGTACTCTTCCATACCAGGACCTCGGTCTCGACGGTAGATGGCATACTCTGGCTGATAGGTGAAATTGGCCCGCCACATCATATCTCGAAGCAAGGCCGGAAACCCGTCCACCTCTTCGGCTCGAGTCTCCTTAATCAAATACCAGCCACTCATCTACAGATAAAAGACAAGGTAGGTAAGAAACTGATCTTGGAAAATCAATGAAAGGTGGATAAGAATTGATACTAAAAGAAGATAAGAAGTAAAAGATAGCATACTTAGATCTTTAGAAATTAATTATGTTAAAATAATTTCACAGAAACTCACTAAGGACAATGACCATGCTAATTCTAACCTACAGGCAACCATATGCTCTGATACCAACGCTGTGAGACCCTCAAATATTGGAATGCGCCGAATTAAAATTATATTGTAGCATAATTTTAATTAAGAACAAGGCAATTCCTTATTAAAAATCATACTAGAAGCATAATCATAATAAGTAACAATTCCAACATTCAGTTCCTGATATATGCCATGCAATAGTTCCCAGGATCAGTGACTATTGCTCATATATCCTTAAACAACATTGTATCATGCACATACAAGTCACACATTCACATAATTATACATCGACACATTGTAAATTCGGTTGCTACAAAGAACTCAAAATAGCTATAGAAACAGATGACCTTGGGTCATCACAAAAGAACAACAGCGGAAGCAAAATAAACATAAAACCACCAATGGCCCCATCCCGCAGGCTATTGCGTGGAGACTAGAACTAGCACTACTCGTTAGCGTCACCCGGATCGGCGCTAACGGGCATCTCATAAAGGAAACCATCTTCACCTGCAACAAGAGGTCATAAACCCTGAGTACGAAAGGTACTCAGCAAGACTTACACAAACTAAGAAAAGAAAGTGTTGATAGAACCTATACAAATGAATAGAAATTTTACATGCATAAGGTTGACAATATGAAGTTTTAATGGTTCAATTTTTGCATAAAGCAACACATCTTAGCCTACAGTAGCTAAATTTTGACAAAGCAATTTTAATAAATCAATTTGGACTAAAAACAGTAGCATTAGAAGGTATGAACATAAACAGTAATAATAATAAATCTCAGATCACTATAAAACTATACATGACACTATCATGCCGAAATTATTCCCAATTCCAAACTTAGAGCAAAATCTATACAGGTGACATCAATTCAAGTATTGTCCGTAACCGTGGACACGACTATTCGAATAGTTTTAAATCCTTGCAAGGGTGTACATCTTTACCCACACGACTTAGTTAGCCCGTAAGCCTCCTAATAATAGCACACTGCCTTTGGTATGTCGGTAGGGAGACTAAGATTTGGTATTTTTCAACAAGTTGACACTATTGAGTTGGAATACCCATGTGCGACTGATCCCGCTTAAACAATGACTGATAGCATAAGTTTAACCGGGGCCCACATGTTGTACCGGGAATGCCGACCCAATCAATTAAATGCAAACTCGTGTTAGCCACACATATTAGACCGCAGTCGGGGCCCTGAAGGTACGTACATGCGATGGAACACATCTACGCCCTTACCCTTCTAAGAACATCTGATATCAATATAAACTCCACATGGCATACGACACGGCCCGAAGACTTAAGCATCTATGCCATATGAAATCAATACACATGTCCTTACTCTCCTGTTTCCAACTCAATAGTATTAACCCTTTACTTAACCAAACAGTGCCCATACACTGCGTGTGGAAGTACGTTGTGGCTTGAATTAGATTGTCAGAGTTCAGTCCTTAATCAACCCAGACAAGACATCCACATTTCCCAATTCTCGTGCACAAAGGCACCATCACTAGCATCTACTTGTCCAGATTTGAATCAATTTATTAACAAGATCAAGGATTATTTCAGATTCAAATAAACTGAACAAGAATCAAAATAAATAAAATTTATTTGTTGTCCCCAGGTTTGACAAGATAAGCTTGCCAAACACTACCGTTCTATGGACTGCATGGCTAAGCCAAATATAAAACTAAGTATATAATACTACAGACTACCTTAGGTTAAGTGTATGATTCAATTTAAGGTAAGCCACAAGCTCAGGTTATAACTAACTAAGACAGAGCACAAATAATTTTTAGAAAATTTGCATGCAACATATCATCATCGTATTTATAAATCTACAGCTCAAAAGAGTAGGATCAATATGGTGCAGAGAGGTAGCTTGCCTTGGTAGTAATATATAACCTCTTGCTCAGGTTCTGGTTGCTCAACAAAAGACTCGACAATTTTAGAAGAACCAGTATCTAAAAGAAAATAAAATCCAATGAATCCAGGAAAAGAAACAGAGAGCAAAATGCATAGAAAGCATGTATGGTCAATGGAGTATTGCATCATTAGCAACATGCTGAGGTATAATAATTTAATTAAGAATAGTCAACTATAACTATTCTTTATTAACACTATTACCACAGTTTAAGGTTTGGATTTGAGCTACAGTATCAGTTTTTAGAAGCTAGAATAGGACAACATATAATTAAATTATTTATCTAGCTAAATCCCAAATAAAGGAAAGATCAGGTCAGAACTAAATGTATTAAAGCTAGTGTTGACCTAACCGATCACTTAGTGCTATTAATGGAAATTTTAAGATTTTGGACTCTTTATCGCTCTGGGTTGTCGGTTTGGATAATCACCAAAACAAAGAAAAGTCTTATACCCAATTCGTTGGCTTGAAGAGTCAGATAAGACAAAGAATTTAAGTGGAGTCATAACCATCCTGGGGAGTACTTAATACTACCACTCTTTAATGCTAACTTTATCCACCCAGTTTAAAAAGAAGAAAAGACAGAGGGATCTTTGTCGGTTGGGATCAAAAACATCAAGGAACTCCTTCCCGACTTCGCCACCTTAAAGAAATACACAAAAGGAAGACTCTACAAGGAGTCGGTTACCCGAACATGATGAATACCATAAACCACCAATACTAACCCTAACCGCCCAACTTAAAGGTGGAAAAGAAAGATTCACCACTTGTCGGTTTTAACCGACAATGCTAACAGAGAGGGGTTAGCAACAATAAATGAACCGATGACCCTAAAATTTTGGAGAAAGATCACTACATTACTAGGGTTTACCTAGGACCTAAATAGACTAGTACCTTGACAAGAGAAACTCTAACTCTTGAAAACGATATGAAAGACCGAAAAGTTATAAAAACAACTTTTCAGTTTAAAGAAGTTTGGAGCATCACATGAGCAAGTGAGTGATGCATGAGAGTGAGTGATGCCCGTAGAGAGCTTACAAAGACAAGGAACCAGGGCTAGACTTACCAGCTCGGGTTGATGAAGAGAAGACAAGTCCTTGGTCAACAGAAAAGATCTAATGTCCTTTTCCTTGTGCTGACCAAAAAGAAAAGGATAGAACTAAGACCTAAAGATCATTAGACATATTCTTGTTAAGAAAATATGGAACCCAACTTACCAGGATGAGGTTTCACCAAAGTGGTACTTCACAGGGTCAAGGTGATAGGAGAAAAGAACCTTAAGTCCAACCTACAAGAAATGACCAAGACTTGCATTAGCAAGAGCTTTAAGCTTACTTGTAGTTTGAACAAGGGTAGAAGTAAAGGAGCTTCACCGAAGGAAGGCATTAGTGAAGTTCTCCCTGGTCAACAATGGCAGAGAGAAGGAACTAGGGTTTATATAGTGGTGAGGTTCCTAGAGCACACGAGAGTTCTCTAGAAACAATGAGGTGGCATCTAAGGATAATTATCAAGGAAAAGATCTTTATTAGCACTGTGCTTGACCACCGCTCCGGCGAGAACAGTGTCGACGACGTGCAGCCAGAGAGGGAGCCAAGAACTGCCGCTGACACAAGGGCCCCAGAGTCATTATACCATGCAACGCACACACCGATCCCCGAAGAACAACAAATTATCCGATTCTACATGAGCGGTCAGGATGCAAGGGCTAAAAACACACTTGAAACGGTAACGTGAAATATGGACCGTCGATTTCCAATGGGCGGCCACGATTTAGGGAGCTCCGAGTGGTCCGAACAAAATTTCCCACCCCACGAGAACCGTTCGATCTAGCTTTAACGGCCCAAGATTTCAGGCACGTGGGTGAGTTTCAGCCCATAAAGGCGGTCACCATTGGATCTAAATCGACGGCTAGGATCGCTGGGAGGTAAGGATGGTCCGAAGTTCACAATGAATATGGTCCACCCGATCTAGATTCAACGGTAGATCTTGAGTGGCACCTCCTACGGTCCGAACAAAGACACTCGATCCGGGCGGCCCACGCAGATCCAACAATGGCCAAGTTTGAAGAGGATTTTAAGGATTAAGATAAGATGTGATGCCGTAGGATTAAGATCCAACGGTGGAGATCGCATGGGCGTTAGGATGGTCCGAACAGCCCATGAGATCTAGCCCGCACGTTAAGGATCCAACGGCCCACATGCTTTTCAATTTTGGCCATTTACGGAGGATTTTGACTGGAGATCGCGCGCCGCTCGTTTTTGATCCAACGGCCAGAATTGGAGGATGGTTTGGAGAGGTCCGATCAGCCCAATACATCCGGCTGTTCGCGCGAAAATGGACGGTGATCGTTTACAGGAGGTTGAGGACGCACGCGTAACGTGTCGGGGAGGTCCAGTAGCATGGTTCGAACCCACCCCCGGTCGCTACAGTGCTAGGTTTGAGTTTAGGCCGGGAGGTTTGACCGACTCAGTTTAAAATTTTCAAAAACTTTGACTGGAACTTTAAAATAGCAAATAAATTTGTAAAATTAGGAAATTTTGCAGAATTGCTACTGGGATGATATATTCCCCAAATAAATTTTGAAACCACTGTTTCTTCTTTAGAAATACACAAATAATTCATTTAGATCAACTAGGGTTTGTTTAAGGACAATTATTTTTCTGAAAATCAAAATAATTTCTAAAAATTCAACAAAAATTATTTTTGGCCATAACACTTCATCTGGTTTTCAAATAAAATATCTCCCAGTCTTAATACCAACATTGAGTGGTATTTCCTTCTGAAGTTTTAATCAAGTTTGAGTTTGTAATAGAAATTTTGGGAAAAATAGATTGTAATCTGTTGCCTACTTTGCCAAAATGAACAGTGATGCTATGAACAGCACCTTAATACTGTTTATTAGGGCTGAGGCTGTTACAAAATGTGATCAATTCATTACCGGATGCACGTGTGAGGGAGGAGAACCATCTAGAATCCCCGGTCATGTGTCGAGAGCACCCGGAGTCAACAAGCCATATGTCCTCCTTCTTCGCACGACGGACCTACAAAGCACAAACAGGAAACATCTGTGCCTCAGTACTGGGGTTAGTGATAAAAGACTTGGGAATCCAGTACTGAGTTACACGATGCTTGGGCAAAGCAGTAGAAGCAGCAGTAGAATGGTTAGGATCAAAATCATAAGAATGCACACGAGAACCACTTAGACCTCTCCGAATCGACCTACCAAAAGGTCGATACTCCCCTTGTCTAGATGCTACCCGTGGTCTCTCCTCACGATACCCTAACCCAAAGCGCTGCCTAGAGCCACCAAAGGAGTCAAAGAAGTCCTCTACGAACCTAGGCCTATGTCTAGCTCTAGAGACTATAGTAGGTGAAGGGACTCCTCTAATTATTCTCAAGGCACTCATCCTCTCCTTCCTCTCAATTTTGGCTCTACAAAAGCAGAACTCAACTATGTGGCCATCCTTCTTGCAGAAGGTGCAATGGTACTTGACCTTTTGAGGGGTCTGACCTGATGAAGTAGAAGCACATATCTTGCTAGAAGGAGTTTGGGCAAAACTAGTAGATTTAAAGACTATCTTGGATGGCTTAGGGGGTTCTACCTCAAACATACCACTCTCAACAGCTCTTACAACCTTAGGTGGGTGGTTCTTTGAATGCTCTAGGGAATTAAATCCTAGGCCACTATTGTTCACACTCACCTTAGATTTATCTAGAATCATGTTGAGATTCTTCTTCCCACCAGTAAATCTCTCAAGAGTCCTGTTAAGGTAGTCATTTTGTTTGGCTACCTCATTACATGAGGCACACTTATTTGACTTGCTATCCCTATCAGACTTTTTCCTTATAGTGAGCTACCTCGGCTTTCAAAGTCTCACAAGACACACAATAGTTATCTCTAATCCTATCCAACTGCTCTTTGAACTTAACTCTAAATGCTTCTTGTATCTTATCTACATTATGCCCCACTTCAATACAAAGAGCACAAGAATTTGAATCAACAACTTTCTTGGAAGCAGTCATGGATATGGATTGTTCAATTTTAGCCTTTTCTTCTAGTGTCTTATTTAAAGCATCATTCTCAATTGTGAGTTTAATACATTTTTCACATGAAGCAGTTTTAGAATAAAGAACCATTTCAGTCATCTCCTTCATTTTAGTCCTACTATCCTCACAATGAGAGCACATGTGACTAGCATCAAATTTCTGCAATTCTTTTATCGCGCTATTCAATTTTAATTCAAGTAAAGCACAATTTGAACAGGGTAAAGGAATAGCATCTACAGTAGTCACATCAAGAGCAATGGCATTCATGCAAGCAGGACTAGACTTGAGAGTTTCTAGTTCATCAAAAGCATCTTTCAGCTGATTAGCAATAGAGGAATGAGCAGATTTTAGATTTGCTAGTTCATTAAGCAAGCTAGAGCAAGAATCACAATCATCAGCAGGATTAATGGATTTGAGCCTATCAACTTCTAGGTTCAAGTCATCAATTATGGTACCCTGTTTCCTAATCATTTTTTCTTGCGTATTCAGTCTTTTTTCAGCAAGGACTAAAGCACGTTTCATATTAGCAAGTGAAGGACGTACCTCATTGGGATCGCTGAAAAGGTCGTTGTCGTCGTTGGAGGAGTCAACGTCATGGCTGTCCTTGGCCATGAAGCACATGCCGGTGAAGTCCTGGGCCTTCTTCTTGCCATGAGAGTCGTCGTCGTCGTCCTCCGTCTCCGAGTCCACATCGCTTATGTCAACAGTCTCAAGAGCGGCAAGGACTTGGCTGACGAACTTGCGATAGTTGGGCTTCTTGCCTTTCTTGTCTTTGGCTTGAGGATGTCTCCAAGAGTCCTTCTCCACCTTGCCCTTCAGCTTGGGGCACTTGGAGCGAATGTGGTTTGGCTCACCACACTCAAAACAAGTGACAGGGCCACCTCTCCTCCTGTTCCTCACTTTGTTGTAAACTCTCGAGAATTTGGTGGATATGAGGGCTAAATCATCCTCAGGTAGTTTCTCTAGCTGCTCATCACTTAGAGAATGCAAAGCGGACAAGGAAAAACCAGATGAGCCAAAATCCAATGAATCAGAAGAACTACCCTTAGATGGGTCGACCACCGAAGCCATCGACTATGTCTTGGGGAGACGCGAGATGAAGTCAATCTCATGTGTCTTCAACCTCGGGTAGAGCTTATCCATGGTAAGCTCACTCATGACAGCGTTGTCATTGATGGATGTGATCTTCATCCCCCAGACCTTCACATCAAGAGCACCCAAAAGCTGGCGAGCATTCTCAGACTCAGTGAAAACAAGATCAACAGCGCGAAGATCATGAAGAATCTTGGAGAATCTTCCCCAAAGCTCATCCAAGGATTCACCAGGCCTTTGTTCGATCTTTGAGTATTCTTTCTTCAGTTGGTTCTGTCTCACTTCCTTGATCGCAGTAGAACCCTCATGGTAATCACAGAGAGTCCTCCTGATCTCGTGAGCAAACCTCAAATGAGCCACGCGCTCAAACTCAGATCGACTAAGACCTTGGATTAGAAAGTTCCGAGCCTTGCTATTAGCCTCAACATCTGGAGTGATCACATCGTCATTGGCTGGAACGACATATGGATTTTTGACCTTAAGCCAAATAGCGTGCCCTTGATCCTCGATGTAGGCATGCATGCGTGCCTTCCAGTAAGCAAAATCAACTCCATCGAAAACAGGTGGTTTGGTTGAATACTTGTCAGTCACCATGACTCCAAAGACCGATTAAGATCTATAAGAAGAGCTAACCGTGCTCTGATACCACTTATAGGACCGGAAACAGCGACTAGAGGGGGGTGAATAGGAGCTTGCCTAATTTTCACCTCGTTCAGTTTCAACACCAGATTCACCCCAATAGCTAAGAGAGCTATGAGGATCAACAGCAGAAGACTTGTGTTGAACTCGAACCAAAATCCCCAAAGCAAAGAACAAACAAGACACAAAACCTAAAAGGGCGGTCAGACCAGCGTGTAATGGGCAGTCTAACCGGGGTGCGGTCTGACCGGCATGTAAAAATCGATCTGACCGATCCCGACTGTATAATCATGATGTACCAAACCAAAACGAAAATCGGTCTAACTTTTGATCTACACGGCCAACTTTGACCAAATTTGGAACACACCTTCCTAAGGATATTAGGAACCTATTACAAGTAGAGATTGAGTAGATCCACGTCAAAGTTTCGACCTTTTTCTGTTTTATCGAAGGAGGGTTCAAAACCGGGCAAAAACGAAAAACTTGATCCAAACCCTACTCGTGGGAGATTGATGATCTAAATGATCCTAGATGTATTCCCATACATCACAGCAAGGTAAAAGATGGAAAGAAACCAACCAAAAACCACAAGATCAAGGAAGCACACAAAATCATCAAAACAGAAGGGAAAACACAAGAAGACTCATCTTTGAACAATCATCCATAGATTGATTCACGATTGGTTGCTAGTTATAGCCACTCCATCCATGGAGGACAAAGCTCAATCCATGAGCACACAACTCAACACATCTTCCTAGAACCCTAAGCCTCTCCTCTTTCTCCCTAAGCCCTAAGACAAACTAGGGTTTACAAATGAAGTCCTTGATGGCTGCCTAACAGCACCCTTCCTATTTATATGAGGCCTAGACCTTCTAGAAGACAAACCCTAATGGGCTCCCGTTAAGGCCCAATACAAACGGGTCACTCACACACGTATTTTAAAGCGCCGTCTTCATCTCTACTTGACCTAAACCGCTTCTCTAAGCACCGACCTACGCCGCGGTTTAGCCAAGAGTCACAAAGGCGGTATTTGGTGAAATTACCAAAATACCCCTTCTCGATCCTTCTCCATGGACCGAGTCTAATCCTGTCGAAGCAATCGCCTGCTTCGCCACGTGTAGGTTGATCAACAGCTCTCATCATGTCGGCAAGTCTCTCCCGTCCGGATCCCACCGGAACCTCCATGGCACTTGCACCGACCCCCGTACCGCTTGATCAACCAGTCGCACCAAACTGCCCGTTCGGTCATCCTTGTCCATTCTGCACCACGCTTGAGTCCTCTGACCTCACACGGCATCCATGATCGCTCTGGACCTCAGCTCTCCAAGCTTAGTCCCGATCCTCCTCGCCGTTGACTGTCATTGACCTGCAAGCCACCTGCACAACAATAGACAAACAAACACGAATCCGGGAACAAGTTCTTCACAACTTGACCCATGTTAGCCAAAACATGCAATATGCAACACATATGCATTATCAAACAAGGATATGACTAATCCCAAAATCAGTTCACAACTAACATCAACAATCAGCACAAAAACCGGTCAGACCACCGTTCTGGCCGGTCTGACCGCCCCTGGGACTGAACCAGAAAATCAATTGAGACAAGGCCGGTCTAACCGCCGGATTGGCCGGTCTGACCGCCAATGACCTGACAGTTCAGAAACTTTGACGAAAACGCTTGAAACTTCAAACAAAAAGCAACATTGCCAATTGTTTCATCATCCTAAGATCATGGACATATCCCCATGATATCCACAACAATAAAACACCAAGAGGATGTAGCACTACATTTGACGTTCACTTTAGACATGCCGGACTAGAATGAGCTTACATATTGTTGCATTTTCTAAAGCGCATCATACCCCACACAATATCTCTAACTCAGAGCAAGGATAGAGAATTGACCACTGGAATTAACTTGGCAATTTCATAATTCACTTGTGGATAATAGAGATAACACACAATTTAGTATTACCAATAGACCAAATTACTACTGATGCTAACACATCAATCAAAACAGAAATTGCGAATTGAATAGAGTAATAACTGAGCCCCCCATTGATGGATAACAAATCCTTAGAGATCAACAAAAAAGTTATAGATTAAATCTCCAATTGACTGGCTATAACTTAGTATCAACTAGAATCAACAATAGCCCTAATCAATCTGTAAAATTGAAGTATCAACTAGAATCAACAATAGCCCTAATCAATCTGTAAAATTGAAACTAGCTAAGGAACATGATGCATCAATCCTAGCTACGAAAAAGTATAGTAATTTGTCCATAGAATTAGCTTGTTTAAGGGCAGAACCAAACATCAGTTATAAGAGGGGCAAAACCGTATAAGAAACAATCGCAAAACTCTCTCGCACTAGCAAGTTACTACTGATTCTAACACAGCAATCAAAAGATAAATCGTTAATTAAACTTACCACATAGATGTATCGCAAATCCTTAGAGATCAACCAAACAATTTATAGATTAAACAGACAATTAGCATCATACTTATCAAAGAGGAAGGAGAAATTGGATCAACTAGGCCAGACGATGGACAAGCTGCGAAGGGGTTCTCTGTGTTGATGCAGGTGGCCGTCGTGGTGTCCCAACAACGTTGTGGATCATGGCGTCGTGGTTCAAGATGCTGAATGTCGTCGATGTCGAGGCAACGAATCCAAGCGAAAGTGGCCCACCGGAGTACGGCAGCAGCGCGTACGATACGTCCGCAGTGGCGGCCTCGCGGAGGTGTAGCTATGATTCAAATGCGGCGACGCTCCTTCCTAGGTGGCGACGTTGGGACGGCACAAGGGAATGGGTGGGGATGGGAAAGAGCTGCGCTCCTTGCTCGACGGTGGTGTCACGGAGGTGCAGCGGCAAGGTGTGGTGGCACCGAGCATAGGACACAGAGACGGCAACGCTCGTAAAGGTGCGGCACTAGCAATGGATGGGGATGAGAAATGGGATGCATTAGGTTAGGAGAAAAGTCCATTATACCCTTTTGAAACAAAATATATTTACAATAAAAAGTCTATTACACTCTTAACAAATTAATAACCAGATTTAATTCATACCACTTTCATATACTTATCACTAGAATGTACCGTAAAATTTCTCACCACCATTTACTACAGTAAAATGGTAAAAATAGGAGTTCTAGATGTCTGGGCGCTTCTTTTGTAGTGAACTTTTTAATGCAGGCCGTGGATGGTACATCAGTGTACCCGAGTACTGCATTGCATGCACATGCTGTGAAATGTCAAATCCTTGGCTTAGAGCTCTTGTGGCTTGTGAGACATGCATTATTAGTGTGGCGTTTGTACATCACTATAGCTAGTTGGGGCATGTGAGCTCTTCCGTGTGTATAAAAGTACTGTCGGTGGATGTTAGAGGACGCCCAGATGTAAGTCCGGCAAAGTTGATGGGCCCACATTGATGAACAGAGGATGTTAGGCCATCCTCAGTGTTTACAGGACGGGTAACCAGTAAAGCTGGGACCCACAGGTAGCCCCTAAGCATAATATAGTACAAAAGCTTAGACCATCTATAATAGTTTGTTTGTTAGTTTGTTACTAAAAGAAGAGAGTACTCAATTTAATAAAAAGAAATAAGTCTTTCAATAGATCGTTTCTTGAGTTTGTATCTAAAACTTTAATTGTCCTGATTAATTGCTACCCACAAAATAAGTTTTTAGGTAACAAGCAAGTCTTTAATAGCTATTTTATTGTTTCTTGTGTCTTAGTATCAACAAATTGTTTGTTTCTACATCTAGAAATAAGTTCACCTTCTCTTCTCACCATCCCTCCTCCACATCACCTAAATACTGATGTGTCCATCCTTAGTAATAAGTGACATGGACTATTATAAATGCTCTTAGCGCCTCTAATGGGGAGCCTAAAACTATAATTGAAAAAACAAAAAATACAACTACGGCTCAAACGTACGATGGGAGGCTTCCCACCGTACAGTCCAGTGCAACACATGAAAAAGACGGTGCAACATTTTTTCGCTTGTTGCAAACATATCAAAAATCTCAGAATCCAAACAAACATTTGGAAAAAATGACACGTTAAAAAAATCTTACAACATCACCATGAACAGTTTGCAACATCACCGTGTAACGGGATGCAACATTTTTTCGACAGTCGCAACATTTTTTTCAATGGGTCGCAATATTTTTTCCAATGGGTCGCAACATCTCAAAGAGCAGTATACAACATTTTTTTCAACGAGGCACAACATCTCAAAGAACAGTATGCAACATTTTTTTCGACGATCACAACATTAGAACTAGAAACAACAAATGATAACTTGCCGAGTTTTTCCATGGCCGCGGTGGCGGTGTCCTGATCCGGTGGGGGCAGTGGAAGCTGGGGAGACCAGTGGAGGATGTCTCACACCATGCTTCATCACCCCATCTCCTTGGCAGTCTACCCATGGATGTCTCGCACGTCGCAGAGCCAAGGTTGCAAGCCCCGAGGCGACGGCCAACGCGGAAACTATAACACCCCAAAATGCCAAAATACCAAAAATATAGGATTTTTAAAACTTTTTGTATGATTACCGGTTGCCATCATTTTGCCTGCATTTTTGGGAATTATTTGATCTATATTTTCTTTTTGTCGGCACAAGTAATGAACAATAGAAACCTTAAATATGGAAACCCTAGAAATATAAACCCTAAAATCAGAATCGTGCTTAGAACCTAAATCCTCCAAATAATAATTAAGAATCCAAATTAAGTGTAATTGTACTACTAATAAAAATGGGGAAGTATTATCAAACACATTTTTTATATTTTTCCTCAAATCAAGTAATAAAGATGCAAGAAAATAGGAACTTAAAAGAATTTTAGAGAAAAATACAAAGCACATAAAATTATGAAACAATTACATAATAATATACATTGTGTTGTAAACCTTCCCAAAAAATTCAAAATTTTTGGAGCTCAGCACCTATATTTAAAAATTCACATAAACCCTTAACCATTTTTGGAAAATCTGGATAGCCATTTTCTATTTCCTTTCACCGACTGGTGGACCCTACGTGCATATCATCTCCTCCACGTAGCCACCCCTTTGCTCTTGCATGCCCGCCACGCTGCCCTGTTGCCCATGCCGTCGGCCACCATCGGCTCCTTTGCAGCTCGCCTATAAAGCGTCGCCCAAAAGCCCCCTTGCTCTTCTTTGCCCTCCCCACTACACCTTCTCCATCTCAGAGCTTCCCCATGTCGTAACCATGCCAAAGGCACACCACGCGTTCGCTAGGCTGCCGCGCATCACTCGTCGTTCCAGTTGTGCTGAGGAGATCCGCCACTAGCCGTCTGCGTCACGCCGCGTCTCCCCACCCCGCAAGCACTTCCCCTCCACCAATTCAAGATTTGCACCACCAGAGCTCGCCCCCAACCCCGTCTCCCTCCACTCCGGCCAAATCCCACAGCCCCGGCCACCCTTCCTCGCCTGGTGCACCTCCAACCAATTCCTCCCCCACTAGAGCCACTCCACACCTCCCTCTACCCCCCCCATCACCCACTTCAGCCCTCCATCTCCACAACGCCATCGTGACGACAGCCCCCTCGTGCCACCGTGGACTCTCGATGCCCGACCACCATAGTCGTCATTGGCCCCCTTCGTCTGCTGTGGTGAGTTCCCCGAGCCCCACTGTAGCCCATGCGTGCACCATTCCTCCTCCTAATCCCATGTGGATATCATGGGGATATGCCCATGATCTTAGGATGATGAAACAATTGGCAATGTGGCTTTTGGTTTGTAGTTTCATGTGTTTTCGACAAAGTTTCAGTTCTGTCAGGTCAGCGGCGGTCTGACCGCTTTTGTGCTGAATGTTGATATAAGTGGTGAATTGATTTTGGGTTAGGTCATATCCTTGTTGATAATGCATATGTGTTGCATATTGCATGTTTTGGCTAACGTGGGTCAAGTTGTGAAGAACTTGTTCCCGGATTCGTGTTTGCTTGTCTATTGTCAGTGTGGCTTGAAGGTCAATGACGGTCAACGGCGAGGAGGATCGGGACTAAGCTTGGAGAGCCGAGGTCCGAACGGTCATGGATGCCGAGTGAGGTCAAGTGACTCAAGCGTGGCCAGAATGGACAAGGATGAACGAATCAGGCGGTTGGTGCGATCGGTTGGATCAGCGGCGCGAGTCGCTACAAGTGCTCGATGGTGCCGGTGGGATCCGGACGGGAGACTTGACGACATGGAGCCGTTGATCAACCTACACGTGGCGAAGCAGGCGATTGCTTCAAGTGGAATGGACTCGGTCTTCGGAAAAGATCGAGAAGGGGTATTTTGGTAATTTTACCAAATACTGCCTTGGTGACCTTTTGACTAAGCCGCGGCGTGGGTCGGCGCATGGTGAAGCGGTTTAGATCAATCGACGATGAAGACGGCGCTTTGAGATGCGTGCGTGTGTGTTCCGTTGATGTTGGGCCTTAACGGAAGCCCATTGGTTTTAGGGTTTGTTGTTGCCCTATAAAAGGAAATGGAGTGGGACTTTAGAATTTGCCGCCGCTGAAAAAATTAGGAGTCATTGTAGGTTGCGTGTGCGTGGCGCTTTGGAGAAAATAGGGGCGCTTTTGGAGCCGTGGCTGTGCCCTGTAGAAAAAATGGCGGCGCCTGTGGAGAGCTAAGCAGAAAAGAATTCAGATCTGTGGTGGCGCCATGTTTTGTCATTGAAAAAGGACAATGCGTGGCGGTGCCACAGTAGGGTTGCATCTGTAGAGTCTTGTGCGCGCCGGTTGGAAAAGTTGAATCTGTGGCGGCGCCTTGTAAGAAAATCAGGAGGCTCTAATTGCTGCAGATCTTGTCCGCACGGCTGCGTTCTTCGGTATTTTGCTGTTGTTTTTTTATTGCCTCGGTTTGAGTGCCATCGAGTGGTGGTTTGATGTTGGTGTTTTTTTATTGCCATGTTTATCGGCGGCTGCAGCTAGTAGTTTTTAGTAGACACAGTTATCAAGGATGGGCTGCCGATTGTGTAGTTTAATTGACTGCCATCCTGGTGGTTTCCTGTTTGCTATTTATGTCTTTTCTTTATTACTTGGTACCTGCTTGTTGCCTCATTGACCGAGCGATTCTTTATGTGATTGATGTCCCATCTTGTTTGCTTGGCATCCATGAGGACTCCACTAACAGATCAAGATTGCCGGATCGTCATTGTTTTGATTTCGGTTTTATTGTTCTACTTGTCCCATCGGTTGAAATCAGCTTTTGCTTTAAGTTTTTTTTATTGGCTTGTCGCTTTTCTTTGCAATTGCCGCTCGGTTGGAAGAGGCGGCGCTTGTTTGAGCGCTCAGAGGAGCTCGCAAAAAGCGGATCTGGCGGTGCTCAAGCTCCCTCAAAACCAATCTGGCGGCGATCGCTCTCCTCTCTTGATTTGGTAGCACCTGAGAGCGTCGGTGAGAAGCGAAGCTTGCAAATGTTTGCCTTCAGTTCTTGCAAATGAAGTCTTGGTTTATTGGAAAGGGATTTGAGTTATTTAGTGCTTTGGTCGCTATTCTGCTTTTGCTCACTTGGCTGGTTTCGTCTTTGTAGAATTTTGGGGCTTGAGCTTAGTGAAGCTTACGAAAGAGTTCTTATTGCTTTTGGCTTCCTTCATTAATTCGCATGAGGTCCGTGTTTTATTTGCAAGCGCTTTGCATAGATCTTTTATTCTTTTATTGTCCCGGCTTGTCATCAATGATGTTGGACTTGTGTATGCGGCTATGACATGTTGATGTGCTTGATGCGACTTTTTAGTTGATTAGGCTTTTGCTTGGGTATTGATCGGATTCAACACAGTCATCCGCAGTGCTCAGATACGTGATCTTCATAGCTTTTATAGCTATTGGAGTGAAAGTAGTGTTGAGTTCGATCAAGATGAAAAATAGAGAAAGCGTCTATTCACCCCCCCCCTCTAGTCACCTTTCCGATCCTACAATTGGTATCAGAGCCAAGTTTGCTCTTTTGTGATCTTTATTGATCTTTGAGCATGGCGACAAATATGAAGACTTGTGAGCGCTTCTTTGCGTCGTGTCGTGGTTCTTTTACCAATGGTGTTGGACGTAACAAAATATTTGAATGTATGATAAGTCTAATGGCGACGGAGGAGGAAGTCTCCTGTGATATCTGTGGCGAATCCTTTTGTTTTGATTGTCCTAGTTTCAGGGATGAGTCACTTTTAGAGCTCGAGGAGAAGAAGCCCAGTGGCATATGCACAGCAGCTTTTGAGGATGAACATGATGGAGAGGATTTTGATGATGAGTCTTTTGATGATAGTGATGACTCTTCTGAGGACGATCCCCTACTCAAGCTAAACAAGGTGAGCAAAGAAAAACTCATTGATGGCTTGATTTCATATGAATACAAATTACATGCTCTTAGGAAGAAAATGAAATTGCTAAAAAGAGAAAATGGTGATTTGTCTCATGAGCTTGCCGAATTGAAAACCTCTATGAATGCTTATGATTCATTGCATGTAGACATGGAGAACCTGAATAACTCTTTTGCATGCCTAAAATCTGAAAATGAATTTTTAAAATCAAATGCTTCTATGCCATGTGATTCTTTTATTGCCTTACATCATGAGCTTGACAATGCTAAGTTAGAAATAGGCAATCTTAAATCTATGGGTAGAAATGATTGTGATTCTTGTGTAGGCATGCTTGCTGATTTTCAGAAGCTTAAATTGACTAATTCCATGCATCTTGAGCAATTAGAAAATGTTAGGGCTGAGATTATTGAAATTGAAGCTAGGCCTTGTAGCATGTGCTTAGAACATGAAAAATTGCTTAAGGATGGTTTAGTCTCTTGCAAGAATTGTGCTTGTTTAGAAACTGAAATTGATGCTTTGAACTGCATGCTTAATTCGAAAGCATCATTAATTTCTTGCACATCTTGCATTTCATTGAAGAGCGAGGTTGAGTCTTTGCGCAATGATATGAGCGCCAAATCTTGTGACTCTTGTATTTGCCTTCACTCCGAGATTGATGTTTTTAAGATTTCTCTTGCATCTTTGCATTCGGAGTTGGAGTCTTTTTGTGATAAACGTGAGTCACTTGATGTTGGTTTTTGTGGCATCGCTTTGGATAGCTCTTCTTTGGTGAGTTCGACTATTTCAGACTCTTTTTATGTTGTCCAACGGATTTCAAAAGACAAATGTGCTTCTTTCTCAAATGGTACTAAATCTTCAAAAAGGAAGTACCATTGCACATTTTGTAAGAAGAATGGACACACTCTTAGGTTTTGCTTTCGCCGTTTGAAACATGAGCGCCGAAAGGCCATCGCATTTCTAGGAACACACATAGCCTTTCTCATGGCATGTGTGGGTCTAGTGTTGATACGAGGACGAATCATGATGCTAGTTCTTCCAGGACTTCTTCTTTGAGCAACAATGGTGCTTCGTCCTCTCGGACCGTGTCTATTAGTAGACCTTTACACCATTGCTCATTTTGTGGGAAGAATGGACATCATGTGGATTTCTGTTTTCGGCGTGCAAAACATTTGCATCGAGCTCATGCTTCTAAGTCTCCTAGTGGGCATAGTCTTTCTCATGACATGCACACTAAAGAGCCTAGCACGAAGACTCGCTTTGTTGATAGCTTCTTTGACACCTTTTCTAGTGGTGTCGGACAGCACCGTGGACATGGTTTGCATGGTTTTAGTTTTGGTCCACGAGCTGCCACGAGGCAGGATTTTCGTCGTTTTCCAAGAGGTGGACCTTGTTTTGTTCATCGAGGTACTCACCCATGGCGAGATTGTGTGAGTTCTTTTGATGCTTCTGTTGGTTCTCATATTGGTGCTTTCAAGCAAGGACATTGCCACTTTCCTAGAGATGGACCTCGTTTTCCTCATCGAGTTGTCCACTCGCGGCGTGCCTCCAAGGATGAGATTGGATCTTCTTGCATGGACCATCATTTGCATCATGCTAACTCACGTAATGTTTCGACTGCTTCTGGTGGTGGTGTGTCCAAGGTTTGGGTTCCCAAGCATTCGCTCTCTAACCCTTCGGGACCCAAGACTCGGACACCATGCCTTTCTCATGTGTAGGTACCGAGAACGTGGGTTGGAGAACATGGACTTAAAGGATTCTGATCTTTTACTTCATTACTTGATCGAGATACTTGATGGTTCTCTACCCCAATGATGGCCTCCAAGAGGCATGTGCTTTCATGATTGGTGCTTTCACATGTCTGGTGAGCTATTCTATACCTTCATGCCTTTATCTTCATGATTATTCATACTTGGCATGTTGTGCTTGTCTTTGTGCTCATCTGTACCATATTGGCTTGTGTTACTTCTTTGATATCCTTTATCATGCCTTTACCTTGTTTATGTATCCATGGGCTAGATTGTTATTCATTATTTCCATGGGTGTATAAGCTTGGCTTTGTCTTCAAGAGCTTGTACTGATTTCATACATTTATCATATTGCTCTTGTTGATTTTTGTCTTATGTATCCACTTGTTCACTTGATATCCATGTTAGCATTCATTATTCATGATTTGTTCTAAAATGTTTTATGCTTACATGGTTATTGTGCCTTACTGTTAATTGTGGATGCATGAGTCTTGCCATAGCTTTCACTAGCTTGCTCCTATGCCTTATTGTGGATTAAGGATAGTTTGAGCTTTATCATATCTTGGATAGCATGTACTGAAATTGAGTTGTCTCTCTCCATGCTCATGTCTTAAATTATTGATTATATGCTTTTATGAGTTTTGGATCATATGCTGCTATCCTTGCTAGTCATGTGTCTTGGTACTGTTTCTTTAGACAATGTTTCACTAACCCAGTACCAAGGCATAGACGTTTTCTGTCTCTTTGGTGTAGTCTTTCAGTTGAGAAGAAGAACATGTGGTCCAACAAGTGGTCAAAGACTTCAGCTGTTGGTTCTTCTTCATTTGTGCTTTCATGTTGACTATCACTTCTCGGAGACAAAAGAATTTGAGATGAGGATGATGGATGAGCGCAACTACCTTCTGAAGCTTCAAGGAATGGACTTTCATCTATCATGACTACATCTCACTGCCAAGCAGTGGGACTCAGGTTCGAGCTTCTATACCCTACATTTATGTATGGTATCCCTAGTCTACCTTGCATTTCATCTGGTTCTTGTCAGGTGTTGGGTTTGTCGGGTTCAGGGTAGATAGGAGGCTCTGTCTAGCACGTGTCTTTTCTAGGCACTCTTCTTATCCCATGATTTGCTAGGATGCATTCTTCTCACAGCCTAGGTCGAGCTTGTCTCCCATTCACTAGTGTTAGCAGGTTTTTGAGTTGCTTGTAAGCTTTTTAGTGTTGGTGTTTCGCTCCCTAGCTTTTTGAGTTGCTTTTCCTAGAGATCGTGTGGCGTTTGAGGTCTTTATGCTAGTTTTTGTGGAGTCCAAGGCAAATTGGCAGATATCCCCTCAAAGCCTTTTTAGACCCAACAAGGTTTGCCACCTTGAGATGCCAGTAAGGGATAATTTATCCCTATAGGTTGGTTTGAGGGGGGAGTTGGTTCTTTTCGGAACTTTCTTAGTTCTTTTGTGAACCTTTTCTTTTCGGAACTTTCTTAGTTCTTTTGTGAACCTTCTCTGTTCATCTGAACTTTCCTTGTTCATTTGAACGTTTGTGGATCTTTTCTGATACCTTCTTCAAGTGGTATCTTCTTTGGATCTTTTTGATCCTTGTGATCTTTTTAGGCTTTTAAGTCTTTTGTGCATCTCATTGTATCATATTGCATACATATGGAAAATCCAAAAAGATGCATTGTAATATAAGCTTTACCGCTTCTTTCTTTTAATTAATGAAGCTTTGCTTATTACCTTCTTGAGCTTTAGTATTTCAATTCTTGCTCAAGATTGTGGTTAGTGTGACTTGCTAGAAGTATCATGCTTTCACATATGCAGCAATGTCGTTGCTAAATGAGCTAGAACTTTAATATAACTTGAACTGAAAATTGCAATTTGTGGATCTTTTAGCTAGTTGCACAATTAGTGATCCTTTTGTGACATTGGCCCTGTCAAAATTGCCTTGTTAGCTCTGGAATCTAGAATTGAACATCTTTGAGCTTTCAGTTCATTAAAGAATCTAAAACAGTCCTTGTACAAAATGAAAAATGATCTCTTTTGTGCGAAAAAACTGATCTCACCAATTCTTTCTCATGAGACGGCTTGCCATTGTACTAGGCATGAACTCAGGGGGAGTTTTGGATGACCTAGATCACTCTTTTAAGCTTTTGTTGCTTGGGATGGTCGTAGTGAGGCTTGAGATCTAGCACATGGCTAAAAATGCAAATTGTCAAAATTGGTTGAAGCTTAGGAAGAGATTGTGGGTGGCTCCTAGTCCAGGATCTTCTTTACTAAGATAAACCTTTTATCAACTTGAATATTCATTGCAAATGAAAAATAGTTGAAATTTGGGCTTTTGACAAAAATTGAGCTAAATGATTTATTTCAGAACTTTTTGTCTCTAAAATGGTCTTTGCTAGCTTCTGGATCTCACAATGACATTCTGATATGGCCATTATCACTTTAGGATAACTGTTGTTGAACTTGCTAATTTTGATGCATTGCTTAATTTAATCCAACAACATGTGATACATTGAGCTCATTAGCCTAGCTTTGCTATATATGTCTTAACATGATCTTGCTAGCTTTGTCAGGCTTGTTGTATCTTGAGTAATGGTAGAAATGCTAGCCTGTTAAATTGAGTAATCTCCAAAGCTTCTTTTACCTAAAAATTTGAAAAATCAAAACAAAAATGAAGCCACCCCATTGCATTTCATACATACTCTTTCTTTTGCTTCTTCCTTTCTTGTGCATTTGTCATCTCTGGATGAGAAGAAGTGATGATTCCTTGATGAATCCATTGTCAAAGGGGGAGAAGATATAGCGAAAATGTATTGTTAATAAAGAGCGTTTTGGTTTTGGGGGAGAAGTGTTGTATGGGGGAGAAATGGAGAAATTGATTATTTAATATTCACTCTTTTAAAATGATGATCATAGTGAGGGGCAGCATTCATATTGCATTCTTTTGGTCTTATTGCCTTTTTCTGAATTTGAATTGCAATTCTTGAGGACTCACAATGATCAAAGGTCAAATAGAACAATTGCTCTTTCATATGGACCTGAAGTGAGATTTTTGTCGATTTTCTGGATTTGGAAGCTTTTCTTGCTTCTTCTGCCTTATCTCACTTGTTTATGCTATTCTGGAGCCAGCTTGGTCTTTTCATTGCTTTTTCTTGCATTTGGACCAAGTTGTGCCTTTGTGCGAAAACTACGAGTATTTTACTTTTCAAACCACAAACTTACATTTTCTGAGAGATTGCCAATGTGTTCATCAAGGGGGAGATTGTGGATATCATGGGGATATGCCCATGATCTTAGGATGATGAAACAATTGGCAATGTGGCTTTTGGTTTGTAGTTTCATGTGTTTTCGACAAAGTTTCAGTTCTGTCAGGTCAGCGGCGGTCTGACCGCTTTTGTGCTGAATGTTGATATAAGTGGTGAATTGATTTTGGGTTAGGTCATATCCTTGTTGATAATGCATATGTGTTGCATATTGCATGTTTTGGCTAACGTGGGTCAAGTTGTGAAGAACTTGTTCCGGATTTCTGTTTGCTTGTCTATTGCTTGTGCAGGTGGCTTGAAGGTCAATGACGGTCAACGGCGAGGAGGATCGGGACTAAGCTTGGAGAGCTGAGGTCCAGAACGATCATGGATGCCGGGTGAGGTCAAGTGACTCAAGCGTGGCGCAGAATGGACAAGGATGACCGAACGGGCGGTTCGGTGCGACTTGTTGGATCAAGCGGCGCGGGAGTCGTTGCAAGTGCTCAGTGGTGCCGGTGGGATCCGGACGGGAGAGACTTGACGACATGGAGCCGTTGATCAACCTACACGTGGCGAAGCAGGCGATTGCTTCAAGTGGAATGGACTCGGTCTTCGAAAAAGATCGAGAAGGGGTATTTTGGTAATTTTACCAAATACCGCCTTGGTGACCTTTTGACTAAGCCGCGGCGCGGGTCGGCGCATGGTGAAGCGGTTTAGATCAATCGACGATGAAGACGGCGCTTTGAGATACGTGCGTGTGTGTTCCGTTGATGTTGGGCCTTAACGGAAGCCCATTGGTTTTCAGGGTTTGTTGTTGCCCTATAAAAGGAAATGGAGTGGGACTTTAGGGCTGCTGCCGCTTGAAAAAATTAGGAGCCGCTGTAGGGTTGCGTGCCTGTGGCCGCTTTGAGAAAATAGGGGCGCTTTTGGAGCCGTGGCTGTGCCCTGTAGAAAAAATGGCGGCGCCTGTGGAGAGCTAAGCAGAAAAGAATTCAGATCTGTGGCGGCGCCATGTTTTGCTGCTGAAAAAGGGACAGCCGGCGGCGGTGCCCTGTAGGGTTGCATCTGTAGAGTCTTGTGCGCGCCGGTTGGAAAAGTTGAATCTGTGGCGGCGCCTTGTAAGAAAATCAGGAGGCTCTAATTGCTGCAGATCTTGTCCGCACTTGCGTTCTTGATATTTTGTTTGTTTTTTTATTGCCTCGGTTTGAGTGCCATCGAGTGGTGGTTTGATGTTGGTGTTTTTTTATTGCCATGTTTATCGGCGGCTGCAGCTAGTAGTTTTTAGTAGACACAGTTATCAAGGATGGGCTGCCGATTGTGTAGTTTAATTGACTGCCATCCTGGTGGTTTCCTGTTTGCTATTTATGTCTTTTCTTTATTACTTGGTACCTACTTGTTGCCTCATTGACCGAGCGATTCTTTATGTGATTGATGTCCCATCTTGTTTGCTTGGCATCCATGAGGACTCCACGAACAGGATCAAGATTGCTGGACTGCTGCTGTGTTTTGATTTCGGTTTTATTGTTCTACTTGTCCCATCAGTTGTGAAATCAGTTTTTGCTTTAAGTTTTTTTTATTGGCTTGCTGCTTTTCTTTGCAATTGCTGTCGGTTGGAAGAGGCGGCGGCTTGTTTGAGCGCCTGTAGGAGCTCGCAAAAACGGGATCTGGCCGGTGCCTGAAGCTCCCTCAAAAACCAATCTGGGCGGCGGACTGCTCTCCTCTGCTGATTTGGTAGCACCTGTAGAGCGTCGGTAGAGAAGCGAAGCTTGCAGCGGCTGTCTTCAGGTTGCAGCCGAGTCTTGGTTTATTGGAAAGGGGATTTGAGTTATTTAGTGCTTTGGCTGCTATTCTGCTTTTGCTCGCCGGGCTGGTTTCGTCTCAGAGAATTTTGGGGGCTTGAGCTTAGTGAAGCTTATGGTAAAGAGTTCTTATTGCTTTTGGCTTCCTTCATTAATTCGCATGAGGTCCGTGTTTTATTTGCAAGCGCTTTGCATAGATCTTTTATTCTTTTATTGTCCCGGCTTGTCATCAATGATGTTGGACTTGTGTATGCGCTATGACATGTTGATGTGCTTGATGCACTTTTAGTTGATTAGGCTTTTGCTTGGGGTATTGATCGGATTCAACACAGGTCATCCGCTGTGCTCAGATACAAATCTTCATAGCTTTTATAGCTATTGGAGTGAAAGTAGTGTTGAGTTCGATCAAGGTGAAAAATAGAGAAAGCGTCTATTCACCCCCCCCCCCTCTAGTCGCCTTTCCGGTCCTACATCCCATCTGGCGCCGCCGCTCGTTTTCCTCCTTGGCTCCGGCCACCGCACAAAGTCGCCCGACCGCCACTGTCCTCCTTAAGCTGCAAAGCCACCACCAATAGGATCGCCTCCCCATCGGCGACCCATTTTTGGGATCCCCGTCCCCTCACCACCATCCTCTCGCCACCGGTGAAGCATGCCCGAGCCACCTCCAGAACTTCCCCTGTTTTATCTTCTGTATGTCTCTGTCTTTTCCCTCTGTGCGTTTGTGAGATTACATGTAAGTAGCTGGCAGTGGCACCACATCAGTAGATGGTCTTCAGAAGTTAATTAGTAGAGGATGGGAGATTGATTAGTATTAAATAGGGATTAGTAGGCTAATTAGTTGTGGGAGTTTACTTAATAGTTTACAATATAGTTTGTATTAATCAGTGGTCAAATGGGGTAATTAGAGTGCTAATATCATTTAACTCAAGAGGTGAATTTCAATGTCAGTAGGACCAGCTAGGTTAGATAATTAGTTAAAGTCTGTTAGTTGGCTAGTTAGCTAGTAAGTGTTCCAATAGCAAATGATATACCTAAGTGAAGTTAATCAAGAAATATGCTTAGTGATAGGAGGATTCATAGTTAGTATGGCTTTGACATAAGGGTTTAGTAGCATAAGGATTTAAAAGAAGTCAACTAACTATCAGTGTATATGGGCATGTTTGGTTCGAGACCTGAGAGCCGTGCCTGAGAGTAGCCTGAGAAGCTAATGATTTTTGCCTGGTCAGGCAAACCTGGAGATGTAGTGTTTGGTTGATAATATGTGCCTGAAGATAAAAGAGAGAGAGAGAGAGAGAGAACTAAAGAAAGTAATAAGAAGGAGCTACCTGCCAGGCATGGGAGCTAGGCGTTCATTTCCCACACCTGGCAGTGAGGCCTCCGTCCAAGCAATGTCCCGGCTGCAACCCGGCGTACCTTCCCGCCAGGCAATTCCCGTGAGGAATCGAACCAAGCAGACCCTATATATGTGCTTAGAAGTGTAATCAGTTAGTGGTATTGTAATATAAATGAGCACTGGCAGTAAGGACCTACAGATTAGTGAGTATTGCAGTTAACAATGCATAGTTAGCTAGATAATTAGTTTTTAACTAAATAAGTGTGTTACCAGTAGGATCCACCTGTAAATGGCTAAGGTGACAGATAACAGTGTTAAGTTGTAGTGAGCCCTTCCCTAGTGACTGATTTAAGGTCATGCCAGTGATAAATAGTTAAGCTAAGTAGTATGCCACTATTGGTATAAGAGCCATATACTAACTTAATTAAGTAAGCGTAGTATAACTAAGCACAAGGAACCCTATTGAATTATAGTACTTCATGACAGTGGGTTCCCTCCCCTTAGTAGCTCCCTATGGCCATTTCTTTCTCTGTATGTATGTTGGATTGGGGCATGTATGTGTAAATGATAGTACCCCTGCAGTGACTAATTAAATACTTAGGACTGACAGTAGTTGTTAGCTAGGAGATAGTGAAATATTAGCAAGAATATTGCTAGCAAAAAGTTAACTAGTAGAAGTATAGTTCTTAGAGGAAAGGATGTTTGCCAGCAGCCATCTGATGAAGCTAAACAGTAGATGATTTAGGCAAACTGTAGGCTAATTGTGAATAGCATTGTAATGTAGGCAATTAGAGGTTAGTAAAATCATTAGTTGTGTAATTAGCCTAAGGTTATTAGCAGGAAAATTAGTTAACAGGATGCATCCTCAATTTGCAGCAATTAATTAGATGAATAAATCAGGATTAGTACAAATGATTAGTTTAGACAGTTAAATGTCACTTAGTTGTCTTTGACAGTCTCGTTGAAAGAACAAAACTAGCTATGAGTAGCTAAGACAAACGCCAGTTTAGTTAACTGGTTAATGGATTAGTAAACCAAATACGATTAACACGTTCTTTTTAAGTTAGAGTATATATTAAGTAATAAGGGTTAATTAAAAAGACTACTAATGATAATGGGAGTACAGGAAGTTGACCAAGATTATTAGATTAAATATTATGTTAGTTCATGTTAAAATGCAAGTTCACTAGATCCACAATCAGAAGTTGAATAGTAGGTTAATTAGTGAGTAATTTAAAAATGCTTAGGGTTTGAATCAAAATAATTAGTTAGATGTTACCATATAAACCACAAAGACAATTAGAAGATTAGTTTACTCAACAAAGATCAATATCAACTAGGACAATAATATGACAATTGAACTTCACCTATAATTAAGTCATAATGGCAATTAGAAACTAAAACAAGAATTAGCAGCCAACGATACATCTGGTCAACTCACAAGGCTGATATCTAGCCAATGCTTAGAAATTCCAGCTAAGGCTCATGGAATTTCCTTGATAAATATAAAATCATAAAAGAGAAACTATTAAGTGAGCTAGGTCCTTGAAGAGGCTAAACGAAAAACGACGAATCGATCCATCAAATTCCTTAAAGTTCAGTGGACGAATCACACCGAGGATGAAGCAACATGGGAACGGGAGGATCGCCTTCGTGCAGACTACCCTTCTTTCTTTTCCAAGTAATACGGAATCTCGGGACGAGATTCTTGTAAGGGGGGAGATTTGTAGCATCCTAAATCTCATCCCAAGTATTGTTTGTGTTTCAAATGTATACAAATATGTTATTTTAAAAAAAAAACTTTTGTTGCATCTTGTTGTCATTTGCAATTTCTGGTTTTTCATTCACAAGTTTGGTGTTTTTAAAACCTAGTGACATGAAAGATGATATTTACAAATCTAACCTTAGTATAATTATACTGAACCTAAACTGAGAAATTAACTCAAGCATGTTTTGATATTTCACTCACAATTAGCCTACAGTTTGCCTAAATCATCTAAACTGAGAAATTAACTCAAGCATGTTTTGATATTTCACTCACATGAAATAATGAAAGCATTTTGCAAGCTGAAACTTGAAGGATTTTTAGAGGAAAATGTAATGCCTGGAAAGCCCTAGAAAATTTATGTAAGGCTATACTCTAGGTCAAGAACACTCCTTAAAAAATTTAGGATTTTTAGTGCTTGGCACCTATTTTTAAAACTTCACTTAAGCCTTCAACCTTATTTTGAAAACTGGAAACCCATTTTTGTTTTCCCCTCACTGCTCAACTGGGCCCACAGCCCAGGCCTTTTCTTCCATGCACCCACTTGCGTTTGCATCTTGGCACGCCCAAATGAAAGCGCCATCACCTCCCGTCGCCCATGCCACCTCCACCTCTGGCACTCCGTGATCCATTATTTAGCTACAGCCGAGAGCCCTTCCTGGCTTTCTTCTACCTTCCCCTCTCCTCTTCCACCGAAGACAAGCACCGAAGCTTCAGCGCCGCCCGCTCGGCCGCCGAGCACCTCTCCACCGTTCCACCCGCGCCTATCACCTCCTCTCCCCTCTGGTCGTGTCACAGAGTGTCCAAGATCGCGAGAAGCAAAAGCCCCCAAGTTATTGGAAGAATCATCCACCGGAGCACGCCGCACGGTCGTCTTCACCGTTTCCAACCATTTCCTCCACCGGCGCCTCCGTGCCCTATCCGGTAATCCCCAATCCAATTAAACCCGATGGAAGCACCCCCTCAACTCCCTCTCGCTTTCCCCTACACCCACCGAAGCTCTCCCTCTCCTCAACCTCGCCGCCATGGCGCCCTCCCTGCACCGCCACTGGGCTCGTGTCACCGGGTCGTCTCGGCCTTTCTTCGTTGCTGACAACCACACCAGTGGGTTCCCCACACCTGGCTAACCCTCGTGTACGTGCTAACCCCCTCCCTCTCCCACTCCGACACCGTCACCCCATCTTCCCTCCCATGGCTGGCCGCTGCGAACCACCACCCGACCGCCACCGTCCAGCTTGAGTTGCGCTGCCTCCACCCCTGAGGCTGCCTCCTTGAGCTGGTTCCATTTTCGCCATATGCGGCCGCCGCCAGCGTTGAGCCATAGCTAAGCCACTCTCGTGCCCTCCTCTGTCCTTCTTAAGCTCAGCTCTGTGAATGTCCTCTGTATCTTTGACAGTGGACCTTTGCTCTTTGTATGGTTAAAGCACTTAGTGGTTAAGTCCAAAGAATTATATTAGTAAAGCAGAAGTTGTTTATGAATGGCATTGTAATTTAAGCAGTTGAAGGATTAGTGGAAATCTTAGTTGTTAAAACTGTTAAGGTCTTTTGGTTGAACTGTTAAACAGAGAAGAGAAAGGATTAGAAGAAAACTGGACTGTTAGTGTAACTCTCTTGCAAAATCAATTGTCTAATGTTACAATTTTGGATGACTATTAAATCACTTAGTGAGTTGTCAAAAATTGAAATTTGAACTTGTAAGGAAGTTTAGTTAACAAAATTTCAACTCGGGTAATTTCTGTTATAGGGATGTTTTTGTGCTAGATAGATGAGCAGAGAAGAGAAGGTGTGGGGTGAAAAAGTTGTTTTGTCAGTAAACCCACTTGTTAGCCCAATCCTTTTTTTTCTATTAACTGATTTGTGAATGTCAGTTTTAGCCACTCAAATGAACTATCTTGGTGGAGTTTGAATTTTGTAGGAAATTGGGTCAATAGCCTTTCAGTTCTGATGGATGTCTTGAGCATAGAGGTTAATCTGAAGCTAATAAAATGGCAGTAGGCTATGTTTTGCTAAGTCAAGTAGTTAGTAATGCTTTTGTTCTTTTAGCCCTTGAGCACTTATTCAACAGTAGCACTAGGTCATTATGATAGATAGGATCAAGTGGTAAAGCATTAAGATTAACAATCTTTAGTACAGTCTTAGCATAAAGTCTTAAGATTATGCTCCCAGTTGAAAATCCAAAATAAATTGTTTACAACATGAAATTGATTAAACTTCACAATTACATAATTAATTCAACTCAACTCCAAATCCAATGATTTTTGTTCTTAAATTTATCTAAAACCATTATCTACCTTCTATATTAGTTTCATAATTTTTTGGAGACTTTTTGAATTTTGGTTTTATTCGGTGTTATTCATTCTTATTCGGTCTTCTTGTTCGTTCGATAGATTACGAAGATTCGATTGTCTACGAGAGTGATCCTCGGCAGCACTTGGACGATCTCCAACAAGGCAAGTAGCCCCCCCTGTAATATCCCAAATTCAAATTCAAAAGAATTATGTTCAGGAGAGGGAGTTTAATCAAAAATTCAATTCTAGGGGAAATCTTTGGAACATGGGTCCCCGGCCCAGGCTCTGGCATCCTGGTGGCTGGCTCTATGTGGGCCAGAAGGGGGGAGATTTGTGCCCAAGATGGGCCAGCCGAGCCACCCCACCTCCTCCCCTAAACCCTACCCAAACCACCCCCTTCTCCTTTCCCTCCCCCAAGCCGCCACTTCCTCTTTCTCCCTGCCTCAAGCCGCCATCTCCTCCTATGTTGGACGTGGCACCCTACCCTAGGCGCCGGCCACCCTGCCTCTTGGAGCCGCCCCTTCCCGTTGCCGGTGTTCGCGAAGGAAGGAGAAGGAGGGACTGCGGACTTGCTGGCCGAAAGGAGGGAGGGACGAGGGATCTTCTTCGTGGGGGATCGATCAGCGTTTTCCTGAGGTTCTACAAGGGTAACGCAAGATGTTCTTCGCAGTTTGATTCCTATTAGATGCGAATTCGATTAGGTTGATTGGATCGAATTGCTGCTGCCAGTAGAATAGTTCTGTCCAGTATGTTGTGCGGTTGATTTCATATTCTTAGAAGCCGAAATAGGGAATTCCATCTCCTAGAGATATGTGGGATTCGGTCTTAGATTTTTGTAGACACCAAGTTCACTCAATTCCAATTTACAGTTTAAAAGATATGATAGATTCTTTCCTGCTATCCTGAAAATCTGACGTGAATTAACTGTCAATTTTTCTATTAAGTTATGATTAAGTTAAGGGAAGATTCAGGGTTTCCACCCAACTAAGTTATTGTAGAATTTTTGTTAACCTTTCCAGATTGATAAAGAACACTCAATTTGGATTTGTAGAACAAAAGATATGATTATTTCTCTACTGCTATATGGTTCTGTTAGACAGATTGGATGTTCAACTTTCATAGGATTGTTAACTTATGTTTTTGGCCGAATTGGGAGTTTCTGCCAACTAGACTTTTGTGGAGGATATTTTTATCTTTCCATAGGATCTGAGAACACTCCATTTCGAGTCTCAGAGCAAAAGTTGTGTTGCTTTTAGTACCACTGTCCAATTTTGTCTTCATGCTAGACTATCGGTTTAATTGGGTAGATCAACCTTGTGAACTTTGGGTCTTGGAGGATGCGATTAAATGTTTCGAGTAGCGTCCTTTTCACGTTGTTTCTTATTCAAGTATTTAATTTGTGTAAGAGGGGGATTTCGAGTTTAGCGGCATCCGTCTTGCCTTATAACGCTTCGTAGAACGGAAGGCAAGTACCTTGTGATTCTTATTGTTGGTGAATGTTGAGTGCTTGTTGTTCATACTATTATTTCTATAATCCATGAGTAGATTCAATGATTTATGTTCTTTTCACGTTCGTTAATCCATGATTAATGATATGATGTCTTTCATTATTCATAATTCATTCTATTCATTCATTGTTCATGTTTCATCAACGGGAGTGGATTGTAAAGACCCATCAATTCCAGTATGGGCATGTAAGACCCACTATTCCAATGTGGGCATATTTGGATCCCCGTATGAAATATTCTTCATATGGGCCTTGGATCCCCGTATTTTGTTAAATGCGGGCCTAAGTGAACACCGACAGGTGTGTCACTGGCTATACCGGTATAAGAAGAAGTGTAGTTCATTCATTCCATTCATTCATATGTTTCCTTCAGTTCTATGTTCATATTCTTTATTGAGACTGTCTTGTTCATATTCATTGTAGTTCGTATTGTTCTTTGTAGTTGCTGAGTCTTGGACTCATTCTTGCATGTGTTTGTTTATTCTAGGTGAACGCTGATGATGGCATTCTTGGGAGGGAGTAGACACGCATAATGCATTCACTTCACAATATTCAATTTTCAATATTGTGAATTTTGTCCTTATCTTTCATTTGTTAAATGCTAGATTGTAATAAATAGAGTTTGATGGTGGATGATATCTTTCTCTATGATATGGTTGATTAAATAACTGCATGTGATCTTTGATTAGTCTATTGATGGATTATTTTAGTTGATTCAGTAGATTTGAATATTTGGAAATTGTGATATGTTGTTGGATTCAGTTTATATTCCTGTATTCGTTCTATTAGATGTTGATCTCTTTATGCTATTAGTTGAGTTATTGTTTAAATTCTTCCGCAATATCGTTGGATGTTAGATTCTTTAGGTAACATTCTGTCTTCCAAATAGCCAGGGTGTTACACCCCCCCCCCTGATCATATTGATCCTACTATTTTTAGTACAATTATCTTGTTTTGCAACCGTATGTATGTATGTTCTAATTGATGATTAATTTCACGTTAGAGGTAGTTAATCCTAGTAGTTGCATAAGCTGTAGGTAAATGTTATCCATTGCCACTAAACTTAGGTTAATATCCCTGCTGATGAATTAATGCTCGGTGGATGAGTTATGGTCATAATATACTGTATCCGAGTCAGTACCGCTTAGCAATGCTTAGATCGGTAGAATAGGGATCATCGTTGCGGCGATGGTCATTATATCACCACTTTAATTACTTGAGTCAGGGTACTCATGTAAGTATCATATTTGGAAAAACTAAAAATAAAAATAAAATGTTTTTGACTTGGGCACATTGGTTGGATAGTGTGCTTTTGGGTGTGTGCTTGGTGCCCGAGTCAACAAGGACCAAATTACTTGCGCCATTGATCCAAGCACCTTTGTGTGCAACCACATGAGGGACATATGGAATCACTCTTAACTTATTACTTTGTCATGTGTTAACTCTGAGCCACAGGCTGTATATGTTAGAAAAAAAATATTCTGTTAATGGAAATGTGCGGGTTGGGTTCTTTCATGTTCCCTTGCCTAAGGAGCATCGGCAGTTGCTGTGGCTGGGTCGGTGACTCCGACACAACGTATGGGTCCTCCGTGGGAGCCCCTTCTGCACACACAAGGGTGGTTCACGGAGGATCTCACCCATAGGGCGGCTCTTAGTTAATATATTTCATTGGAAAACGTCTCATAGGACTTAGCTCTCCGGCATACCTTCGAAAGTGTGCTATATAGCTTGGAAAAGGAGTGGTCTGGTGTGTGGGTAAAGTTGTACATCCCTGCAGGGTATAATCTATTTGAATAGCCTCGTCCTAGGTTATGGACACGCTTGATTATTTCCTGCAAGAATTAGACTTTAACATTTTGATAAAACTTGAATTCGGGTGGTACGAATGGGCAATTCGTGCTATGTTGTGGTGGCTGTTGGGAAGTCACCTCTAGGTTGTTAATTATGTCTATAAATGTTGTTTTGCTGTTACTTAAAAGAATAAAAAATAGTCTTGACAAATTGCTTTACAATCTATTACTCTATTGCAAAGAAAATCTCCTTTATGCTGAAAACTGCTTAGTGTAGTAGATTTCCTTTGATAATGAATGCATCTATATATTTCTTTTTCTTGTAAGTCTTGCGAGTACAACTTTGTACTCAACTGCATTGTCTAAGTGTGAGAACGACTACAACGTTGACGACTAGCTCGGAGTTTCTGGTCTGTTGCCTTGTGGGTAAGGGCAAACCGGTTGGCTTTATTTTGCTGCCATCTTATAGCTTGTTCTTCCGCTGCAAACTTAATGTTTTTATTATGCTATTTGGCCAGTCGGCCCTTTTGCTGTAACCTGAACTTGTATGTTTATTGTATTGTAAATTATAAGAATTTGATATTGTAATAGCTTGTGTATGGAATTGATGCTTGATTTTGTGAGGTGTATGTGTACCGCTGTCCTGGGAGGTACATGTTGCACCAAGAGTCGAGTTATTTGATTTGTAATGCTAGGACCAATTGGATGGTTAAGTATTACAAGTTAAATACCCCGGGTTCTCACAAAGGGAGACCTCCTCTGCTTATATAAAACAAGGGCATGACACTCTTATTATACGTATAAGCCAACAGACAAAGAGATCAATAAAAAGAGAAGACCGGGATTGTATCCTTGAGTTTTGTCTATTGTTTACTATTTATAAGTTGAGAGCTTCACTCATCGGCAACACGACCTTGATTATACAATATAGCTTTTCTTTCTTATCGTGCTGAGAATCTGAGATATATAGAACAGCAGTTAAGTTTTTTTTGGGGGGGGGGGATAGCTCGTACAAAAAGACAAAACACACCACAATTAAGTAGATGGAGAAAGTATTTAATTTATAGTAAATTACTAAACAATTAGTACCTCTAAAAACCAGAAGTGATTTATTCTTCAATCTTCAGAACAAAATGTTTGTAAGGTAGTTTTTCTTATTCTGTCCTGAATGAGGGTTTCGAATTCAAAAGCCCTTCTATTTTATACTTCTCCTATTTCCATTTTGTTTCTCTTCTCCCAGATAACAAAGAGTTGGATATCTCACATGCAGGGGCAGAGCCAGCAGTGGTCCCCGGTATGCCCGGGCACACCCAAAAGTCAAAATTTTGTGTAGATAGCAGTTCTGTAGTTGGGCTATATTCTTAGCTCGGGCCTTGGTGTGCACCCCACTCCCCTTGATAGCCCAGCCACGCAGAAGAATCCCCAACCAATAGGCCCACTCATGGCTGCTCCCAAAGGCCCACTCGCATCCCCCCAATCCCACAACTTCACAGCCACAGGCCCCCACCCAACTACCCCAATCCCAAACCATAATCCCTCGTGCCCCTGTCCCTAGCTCCCCACCCCACGACGGCGACTCGGCAGGCGATAGCGCGGGGCGACGCTGGAGTAGACGAGTAGTGCAGGAGCAGAGGGGCGCAGGAGCCGGAGCAAGTAGGGTGCGACAATACAGAGCAAGAGCAGCAAAGAAAGCCAAGATGACAAGAGAGGAGGCAGCAGCAGGCACCAAGAAGCTGGCAGGGAGTAGCATCCCACACTCCAGCCAGCCGAGGTCTTGGGAGCAAAGAAGGACACTACAAGAGATGACAGGAGCAGCAGGGGGCCTAGGAGCAGTGGGAGCAGCAAGGGCGTGGCATAGTAAGTCATGACTTGACTTCGATTTAGGATTTGGGAATTTGGGATTTGTGGAATGTTGTGAATGGAAATTTAAAGTTTTTGTTATGATTTGTCAATGTAGAGACATGATGTTATAGAACTATTATACAAACTATAAAATTATGGGCGTTAAATGTGCACCCCCATTAGAAAGTTTCTAGCTCTGCCACTGCTCACATGCTTGTAACTCGTACTGTCTTATTGTGTACACCTCTGTTTCCAAGCACCAAGAACATCTTCCTCTCTCTGTAAAGAGCTGGCACGAGGCCCTGGCAATGGAGCACAATCGACCACCATCGATGTACCAGATCACACAAATCAACCTAAATCAATTTTATTCTTTGTCCTGATTTACGTTACATGAATTACATTGCGAACCCAACTTAGGACTCGTTTGCGGTTGTTGTGTTGTATTGCGCTGTAGAGTCTAGTTAACCAGTGTTATCTTGACTAATTCTAGTAAGATTTTGATGTTACCACTTTAAAATAGAGATGATTCTAACTAGTTGTTACATTCTAACAGCAGCACATCCGTGTGTGAATCTAGGAGTGCGGTTTGGACTTCGAAGAGATCAAATTTAATTACGGGTTGCATGCCAAACATTAAGCAAACAAAGAGATGAAGGCTACCGTAAGGTTCTGTTGGACAAAAAGGAAAACCAAAACACAGTGTCCAAGCGTTCTTAATAAAGGATATGGAATTCCAGACATGATCGACGAGTATATCACTATGGTCATATACAATGGTACAGATAGTTGCTGTCTACAGCAACTCTTCATATCACATGTAGACAGCACTAAACACAGCTCATACAATGGGTTGTGGTGATACAGTTGGCTACAGGATTGTAGACAACACACAATCATTTAATGCTTTTCTTGGTTCTGGTGCTACAGTCAGCTACAGGATTGTAGACAGTACATTTCTCGCTCTTTATTCTCTTTCATCCACATCAGCTTAAATCCTACGTGGCAGAGGCTATAGATAGCTGATGTAAGCCCATTGTACATGACCTGAGTACAGCAAAGAAAAAGATTTGGGGGTCTCTTAGAGAGCATGTACAACAGTGTGACATCAATTGTCTATAAATTTTGTCACATATGACATGAGATGATGTGAGTGAGTGATGCGGCCCAACTAGTAATTTAGTTAGAACGTGAATGATGCCCTGATTTTTTACAGCACTAAAACCAACAGCAAGTAATATCTCTCATGTGAGAAACACCAAAACACATGGATCAAATTATTTAAACCACGGGACAACAACACTAACTAATGATGTACTCGGTTTAGATGCAATAAACAACTCGGAAATTTATATTGAATCACCAGCGTGACTTTCGGCCGGCAAGCAGTAGTAGAACGTTATGCTTGATGTCAATTTCCAACAGCAATAAAAGACTCAAGAGACAACAGTTGGTATGGCGCTTGATGTCGATTTCCAGCTGCTCCTCTCAAACACGAACAGAAGACTGAGACCCAAGCACTATGCACCTCGAACAGCAATGCGAACAGCAACAGCCAAATTGATTCCTGTGCATCCAATACTTCTCCACGCCCAACAGGAAGCAAGCTCCAAAAGGATTTCTGTAGATGGATAACTCGATTTCCCCATCGAACTTGATGAACAATAGATCTTAAGAACAAAGAAGAGATCAAAGGCTTACAAACCAATCGATCAATTGAATTGTAAGATTGAGCCGCAGGTTCCAAATAAAAATTGATGACGACAAATTTCAACTTCAGCGCAAAAATAAAAACCTAGATATATTTCTTCCCACCTGCACACACCTCAATGCGCAAACGAGAGAAGATGGATCAAGGATCCAAGAAATAAAATCCAACTCCGCAATCAGATTCCACATGCCAAGATGAATTCACAAAAATGAGAACACCATACGGCTGCCAAACATGGCAACTTTCAGGGTATTTTACTCTATCCTCCAACTCATGTATAATATTATGATCCCTTACAAGGGTGCGGCCATGGGTTTTTATCTCCCACACAACCAACCAGACCAAAAGAGCCAAACCAACACACGCGTACAGGTACGTACTGGACTCAGACTAGGCCGAAGCCAACTCAACACACGCGAACATGACTCTAACTAAACAAAGAAATTAACTAGTAATTCAGAAAGAGAACTAACTAGATATCTGGATCAGAATTGTGCCAATCAGTATCCAAGATATTTTCTGTTGTGTTTCCTTTATCTCCGAGTGCCTTCCTTGTTCTGCATGCGTGCTTCCTCTTTGGCTTTCCTCCTATTGCACGCATTCCAGGACATGATTATTGTGCGCCTTGCCCACTAGCCCATATGCACACCACGCACAGTTCCTACGTGTGCACACCTCACACGGTTCATGGTCACGCCCACCTTCATCTCGTCCGAAGGCATGCATTGACACTTCAAATTGAGAATTCAATTTAGAATCACAAATTGAAGTGGTAGTAGTACTTGGCGCCGTATCATCCCCTCCCCCTTGAAGCAAAGTCGTCCTCGGCTTTGGGGTAATCTTCAAAGCCTTCTTCTACTTTGCTGAAATTTTTGCCACTTTGATTACACTCTCCATCATTGGTTTAAGCACATGTCGCTTCCCATGATGTACAAAAGAATATGTGTTAGACCGTCCATCATGTGTAGCATTATGATCATATTGCCACGGCCTACCCAATAGCTGTTGGGCCACAGGGTAGGCTATGATAGCTACAAATCAAAATTTCTACCACGCAAACCAGGAAGCCAAGCAAGTAGATGATCACAGATCGTTACCACCAGACGCGCAGAGCAGCGGAAGAAGGGTTGGAGCAGCCTAGTCCAACGTAGAGCGCATCGATGTAGTGGTCGTAGTCGATCGTCCAGCGTCCTCGCGAGTCGATCATCTCCTCCAGTAACTTCTGCAGTTCCTCGTGAAGATCGCGGATCGTCCTCAAGCGCAACAGTCGCAATAGCGCCTCTACAGTATCCACACGTCCAGGGAAGGAACAACCATGCGCAGGTGTGCTAGCACCAAGTCGCACGGTAGAGCTCTCAGGAAGATGGCGGCTAGGGTTTCGGTGGTGATTCACGCGTTCCTCCCAATAGCCTCATGCATCTCCTTATATAGTGCTCGTGATGAATCTTATCTGAACACGTTTGTCGAATCGTATTCGTACTGGTTTGTTCCAACCCGTTAAGTATGTGACCCTATAGGTTCATGCATAATCGGTTGTGACTCGGAAACCCTTTCCGATCACGAGTTGTAGTGGCTCCTAACAGAACATAACGATTCCCGAATACACACAAATTATATCGGACGAACCTTAATGCAATATGATCTACGACCAGGTCCTCATCACTTACGACCAGGTCCTATCTCTATACGACCAGTTCGTATTTGGTCACGATCAGTTCGTAATTCCTTACGACCAGGTTACGACCATCCTGTGACTATGTTCGACCAGTCTACGACCAGTCCGTAACTGTTCGAACTAAGCGACCTACTCGTGTATACTCCCTTTGCCACACGATATCTGGTTGAACTCTAGGTGAGATGTTATGTCATCTATGGACTGTTCAATACTTTCTCGATCGAGTGTCGGATCACTTCACGTGGTCAAACACTTCGACTACTAGTGGCATGGCCATGCACTTTCTTTATCTGACCACAACGAGGGGCCCAGAGACATCTCTCCTGTTATGTTAGGAGGGGCAAATCCCATATTCGACCAGTCATATTCCTCTGCATGTTTCATAGCATACCTGAAAGCTACCTTTATAACTACCTAGTTACGGTGTAGCGTTTGGCAACCCCTAAGAGTGCTATTACATATGTAGAAAACCATATTGATCTCAGGTCTAAGGATTATACATCAACATTGCTTGAGACCAACTAACGACACATAGAATCATAACAATCTCAATAGTGTCTCAAGGTGGGTCTAATCCAACATCATGTTCTCTAACATGTATCCATATTATTGGTTTGATATCTCCATATCCATGACCCGTGAAACATAGTCATCAACCAATACATATGCTAGTCTATTCATATGTGTCCTCATATGTTTCCGACCAGGGATCGTATAAGAATAATTATCGCAGAAATATAGAGTTTCACAATCAAGTCACATACTTAATAATAAATATTAACAATATTATTCTTGGAACAAGATAATATTTTATCCAATATTATGAACATAAGGAAATATAATCATCTCTATGATTGCCTCTAGGGTATATTTCCAACAATAGCAACCCACATGCATCCATTGGCACAACATCGCAATCCACCTTGTCAACATAATCACCAACGACGAACGGAACACGCACCTTATGAGTTATTTTCAACCTCTCGGAGTTATACAACCACTCCACGTAGTGCGGTTGCGGATGCCTCCACGTGGACAGCCCCAAAGCGTACACCAAATCTTTGCTAATCACATTGGTAAAACTCCCACCGTCAATGATCAGCTTGCACGCTTTCTCCTTGATCTTACACTCCGTTTGGAAAATACTCCACCGTTGCCCTTTAGCTTCAATTTCAGCACTTTGCACCTTTCGAACTAGCACGTTCAAACCACTTTGAGGGGGCAAATCATCAATGGATATCCCTGTTTCATAAGAACAAACAACGGTCTCCAGTTTGTCTGATTTATCGTGTTCAGACTCACTACTAGAGCTCTCCGTGACATAACCTTCCCCAGTGAGCAACACCTTTCCCTGATTTGGACAATCATGTATCATGTGTCCTCTTCCTTTGCACTTGAAGCACTCAATGTTACTAGTACGAGTAGAAGAAAATGCACTAGAATCAGCTTTAGAAGCTTCTTTACCTCCATTACTCGCAGCCTTTGACGCCTCCGTGGGCATAGCCCCGGCTGTCCAGTGTGATGATGCCACCTTGGAGCTTGCAACAATATCATCTCCTTATTGTTATGGACACCTCCATGTACTATTGTGGGTAGTGCAACTGCTATAGGCTTGGCATTGCAAAAGACATTGTTCAGATCTCATTGCATGATGCACAAAGTCTTGTAGATTGCTGTAGTTTGACGACTCTATCTTCTCTTGCACATCATCATTCAAACCCTCAAAGAAGTGAGCCATGGTCGCCTCCTCAGGTTTGTTCATGCCCGTACGAATCATGAGAATCTCCATCTCCTTGTAGTAGTCATCCACAGACAAGGAACCTTGACGAAATCGCTGCAACTTCGTGTGCAAGGTTTGAGTGTAGTGCACCAGCACAAACCGCCGCCTCATGATGTTCTTCATGTGTTCCCATGTGTTCGGTCGTCCTCTGGCACGACACAATTGATTCCACCAAACAAGAGCATATTCAGTGAACTCAATTGATGCAGAGCGTACCTTCTTCTCCTCAGTGAAATTGTGGCTATCAAAAATTTGATCCACCCGCATCTCCCACTCTAGGTACACATCTGGATCTGTACGCCCATTGAACGTTGGCATGGAAATTTTCAGTCTCCCAATATCATCGTCGTCGCAGTTTCGACTCGCACCACCGCCATTGCGCTCAAAAAAATTGAGCACACGACCAGCACCACAACGATTGTTGTAGCCACGTCTTGGTTCCTGGTTGTAGTAGTTTCCACCAAAAGCACCATCTGAACGGACCTCATCAAAATTGTAATTGAAGAACTCACCCCTGATATGATGATTGTCGTGGCACCGATGATGTGGTGGTGGTTGCACAAGGGCAGCAGCACCACCTCCTGGTCCTAAGGCTCGCTCCAAACGTTGTAGTGAGTCGGTTATAGCAGCGAACCGAATATCATTGGCCTGCCTCTGTTCAATGAACTGCACATTAATGTGATTCTCCACCCGATTAATGCGCTCCACCAACTCGACACACATGTTGTCAATGCTTTCTTGTAGCGCGTTACACCTTCTCGTAAAGTGTCGATTGGTTGCCTCAAGGTTCATGCGGACAGCACTTGGCATCTCTCCCTCGATGTGCAGCACCTCTTCATAAGCACCATGATGTGAGCCATGCACACTACCAGCTGAATTCACCATCTTGAATAGCAAGAAAAAATAGCACCGTGAACAACTTGGCGCACTGATACCACCTGATGTGGCCCAACTAGTAATTTAGTTAGAACGTGAATGATGCCTCGATCTCTCACGGCACTAAAACTAGTAGCAAGTAATATCTCTCACGTGAGAACACCAAAACACATGGATCAAATTATTTAAACCATAGGACAGCAGCACCAACTAATGATGTACTCGGTTTAGATGCAATAAACAACTCGGAAATTGATATTGAATCACCAGCGTGACTTTCAGCCAGCAAGCAGTAGTAGAACGTGATGCTTGATGTCAATTTCCAGCAGCAATCAAAGACTCAAGAGACAACAATTGGTATGGCGCTTGATGTCAATTTTCAGCTGCTCCTCTCAAACATGAACAGAAGACTGAGACCCAAGCACTATGCACCTCCAACAAAGAATGCGAACAAAGAATACCAACTTGATTCCTCAAGATCCAATACTTCTCCACGCCCAACAGGAAGCAAGCTCCAAAAGGATTTCTGTAGATGGATAACTCGATTTCCCAACCGAACTTGATCAACAATAGATGCGCAAGAATAGTAAAGAGATCAAAGGCTTACAAACCAATCAGATCAATTGAATTGTAAGATTGAGATGCCTGGGTTCCAACAAAAATTGATGACGACAACCCCAACTTGTGCGCAGCAAATAAAAAACCTAGATATATTTCTTCCCACCTGCACACACCTCAATGCGCAAACGAGAGAAGATGGGTCAAGGATCCAGCAAATAAAATCCAACTCCGCAATTAGATTCCACACGCCAAGATGAATTCACAAGAACGTGAACACCATATGGCTGCCAAACATGGCAATTTTTTGGGTATTTTCACTACTACAGAAAAAGCCTTCACAGACGGTTCAAAAACGTCATCACAGACGGTTTCTTGAGCCGTCTGAGTTTATGGGTCAGTAATGCATGAGGTCATCACAGACGGTTTTCAAACCGTCTGAGATGCATACTATCACAGACGGTTTCAGCCACAAACCGTCTATGATGACTATATATCACAGACGGTTTCAGCCACAAACCGTTTGTGATGACTATATATCACAGACGGTTTCAGCCACAAACCGCTCATGATGACTATATATCACGATGGTTTGTGGTGAAACCGCTCAGGATGATGACTTTCTCTATAAAGCCACTAGCGTTATATGCTTGTGCCTTTAAAACCGGCATCATATATATATATATATTATATTTCTATTGTTCCTAGTCCCTCGGCCACTTCGGGGTCATCCACGCCACTTTCAGAACGCCGCAGAGATAGCAATCGAAAGTGGCATCATGTATTAGCAACCAAGCAATTGGATGTCCTAACACTTTCCAGCGTTAGGACATTTTTAAATTTGGTTGCTCAATGATGTTGCCCTTCGTCGAGTACTCGCTCCTCTTCCTCATGTTATGTAGCACGCCGAGCCCCTAAAGTGGCATCAGGACTAACTAATAATATATATATATATATATATATATATATATATATATATATATATATATATATATATATATATATATATATATAATAGGCTTAAAGGCAAGCACCAACGCTGGAGACTTTATAGAGAAGAGATTAGGAATGGAATGGTAGGACGACGCATCTAGGACGCAAGGTAGGAGAACTTGACTGCATGAACACAATTACGCATAAATGTGAAATGAATGGCGAGAAGCAACAGATGACATCTTGACAAAATGACAAATCGACAAATAAGTCATAACATACATATCACACATTTTATACATCTATTTTTGCAAATCATCAATCATACATATCAATAGCCCATGGTTCACCAAGCAAGTTTCCACTATCAATAGCGCAGACAACACTTGACACTTCAATAAGTCATAACTCATAACAATATAACATATCAACAAATCATACATATCAACAACCCAATAAGTCATAACATATCAAGCCCCATCCGAACCCACAAAGATGAACTAAGCAAGATGCATAGAATGCACATACACCAATAGCCCTCGCTTGACATCACAGAGCAAGGGACTATTAATATGAACTAATTATCAATTCAATTTCAGCATAAGACTATTAACATCATTACATCACAGAGCAAGGGACTATTAATATGAACTAATTATCACTTCAATTTCAGCATAAGACTATTAACATCATTACATCACGAGCAAGGGACTATTAATATGAACTAATTATCAATTCAATTTCAGATAAGACTATTAACATCATTGAGCGCTTCAACAAAGAAGACAAAGAAGACCAAGGGTGTCCAAACCCGCCACCACACCAAGAGTAGCCCTCGGCATCCATCGCAGAGCACTAGCCATTTTCATCACAGAGCAAGGGGTAGAGACAGAGAGGAGTAAGGTAGGGTTACCTCAAGATGCAACAAGAACCACCTGCCATGACCCACCACTCAAAGACAAATTTCATCCATCTCCTTCATCGTGCATAAATCACACAAACATCGACACAACTTAAGGCTCAAGCATAAAAATCAAACTCAACACAAAACATTAAGCTAACAGATCTAGAGGAGAATAGAGGAGGATGGGAAAGCAAAGACCGCCAGGGGCCCGCGCAGGAGGCCGAAAGCAGAGAACTAAGCCATGGCGGCGCGAGCGACACGCGGCCAAGCCCGGTGGCAGGGTGGCGGCGTCACCGTGGTTGTGGCACGACCACGACATCAAGCACAAGACACTACTATCGTCACGAGTGTCTTGTGTAGTGCAGAGTCTGTCACAACCGACGGCGACAGCGACGGGGTTGGGCGGCGACGGTGACGGGGTTGAGCGGTGGCGTCGAGGTGGGGAGGGGAACGGAGTAAATGCGCTGGGCAGTGACGAGTTAGGGCGGGCGCAAACCCTAGCGGATGAGCTGGGGAGTGACGAGAGTTAGGGCGAGCGCAAACCCTAGCGGCCGGGCTCGTACTAATAAAGAGACTTATCACAGACGATTCTATTATGGAACCGTTAGTGATAATTATCACAGACGGTTCAGTGATATGCCCCATATCACCGACGGTTCCATAATAGAACTGTCCGTGATATATCCCATATCACAGACGGTTCCATTATGGAACCATCGGTGATATGGTTTTTTCTCAAGTATATTTATCTTGTATATACACTTATATGACATGAAGAAATTACATGTTTATATGTCAATTTTGTCATTTAAATATTCTTTGAAAAATTTGCTTTAACTATATATACATATACATATGTATATGTATATGTATATGTATATGTATATGTATATGTATATGTATATGTATATGTATATGTATATGTATATGTATGTATGTATAATTAATTAATTTGTTCCACTAAACCGCTTCTATATAATTAATATTAATTGTAACTTCACCTCCAAACTAGATTTTGTTTTTCCACAAAATCGTCTCTTATATATATAGCAATAATTCAACATATAATTAATATAGTAACTTCGCCTCCAAACTTTTTTTTTTCATTTTGGAATTTTCATATATATGGCCAAACAAATGACGCAAACACAAAAAGATTAAAAAGTAGAAACCTATAAATAAACAAAGTTTTTCTAGTGGCGGAGGTAGGTTGCTATATCCGTCTTCAATACTTCATAGACGACGGCGTCGGCATCGGACGGTTCCTGATCATCAGTGAATGAAGCCTGAAATGCGCCCACTCACGACGCTTGCTCAAGTGTCTCTCGAAGACCCTCGGACTATTGAACTAAGAAGAATTGAGCCCATAGGCTCTCTTCCTTGCTTGAGGGTCTCGACCGTCAACTTGGTCGCCGCCTCGATTCGCAGCCCAAGTGACGGCAAGCCTCCTGGAGACGTGCAACATCGTTTTGGAGGACTACGTCGATGACGCGGTAAACTCGCCGAAAGTGGGAGATCACCCGGAAGACACGGCGGAGGAGGATGTTAAGACGGCGGAAGGTGGCCGTCACCTGCTCCGGCAAATTCTCCGCCGGCAGAGGAGTGAAGACACTGTTGATCAAACAGGTGTTCTTTCGCAAAGACGGCTCAACGACACCGAGAGAGGTGCTCGTATAATGCGGCCAGGAAGGCCATCAATGCCGGCGACAAGGAAGAGGCAGCCATTTCGTTTTTATAAGTATGTGGGGATGATCATCTTGATAGCGGATGATCCTTTTATAAAACAAGGAATAAATTCGAGCGTGAGACGAAGAGACGACGGAAGTCGGGCGATCGATGCGATGAAGAGACGATCGGGAGCCGGCGGATGGCGATTTAACAGACGACGGTGACAAAGAAACTCACCGTGGAGTCAGAGCGATATTATCACAGACGGTTATAACAAAAAACCGTCTATGATATGTGGTAATATCACAGACGGTTATTGTTAAGAACCGTCTGTGATGTTTCACAGACGGTTCTTGTTGAAAACCGTCTGTGATATGTAGTATTATCACAAACGGTTATTAACAAGAACCGTCTATGATACGTCACAGACGGTTTTCAACATGAACCGTCTGTGATATTACCTCTTCACGCACGGTTTTAGCGCGGCCAAGAATACGAGCGGTCTCTAAAGCAAAACCGCTCGTGATTGAATATAATACGATGGTTTTGGTCAACTGTCTATGATGAGGCGTCCAGTATTAGCCTTTTTGTAGTAGTATTTTACGCTATCCTCCAACTCATGAATAATATTATGATCCCTTACAAGGGTGTGGCCATGGGTTTTATCTCCCACACAACCAACCGCACCAAAAGACCCAAACCAACACACGCGTGCAGTGCGTCTTCGACTCAGACTAGGCCGGCCAACTCAACACACGCCAACAGATTCTAACTAAACAAAGAAATTAACTAGTAATTCGTGAAGAGAACTAACTAGATATCCGGATCGTAATCATGCCAATCAAGATTCAAGATATTTTCATTGTGTTTCCTTTATCTCCAAGTGCCTTCCTTGTTCTCACGCATGCGTGCTTCCTCTCTGCTTTCCTCTTGTTGCACGATTCCAGACATGATTATTGTGCGCCTCGCCCACTAGCCCAGATGCACGCCACACACAGTTCCTACGTGTGCACACCTCACACGTTTCACGGTCACGCCCACCTTCATCTTGTCCGAAGGCATGCATTGACACTTCAAATTGAGAATTCAATTTAGAATCACAAACTAAAGTTGTAGTAGTACTTGGCGCCGTTTCAGTGAGAAAGAGGAAGCATAGAGAATTATACCGTCTCTCATGCAATAGTAAACTGTAACACGAGAAGTAAGACACAATGTACATGGAGGAACTATCTATAAACAACTCATTGTAGGAGTTGTCTTTAATGCTGTATATAAAAGATATATAGGGATACTAGACAGCAGTTGTCTATATCATTATGCGTGCCCTAAACTGTTCAGGTATTAGGGCATGTACAATGGTACAGACAGCTGCTGTCTATAACAACTATCCATGTAACCTGTAGACAGTACTAAAGACAGCTCATACAATGGGTTGTGGTGATACAGTCGGCTATATGATTATAGACAACACACAATCTTTTAAGGGGTAATTGGGTCAGTGACATTGCGTTCGGGCGTATTTATAGGTATAACATCGCCTTCGTCACGCATTGGAAAACAACACTGCGAAGAGCCGAAATTCTGCCGAATAACACTGCCGTCACGGACCCGGCGTTGCCGTCACGTTGCCTGCCGTTTGGCTGCCCGTGAGAGAGAGGAAAAAAGGGAAATGACATGTGATGCCCCTTCGGTCCTAGGGTTAATCCCTCCTGACTCGGCCGCCTTTCCCCCTTCCTCCTTTTCTCCCCACTCGGCCGCCGCGATTTCGGTCGTCTCCCCCGCTTGCCTCCTTCGCTCCACACTCCACCACCGCGAGACCCCGGTCAGGCGCGACCACCAGTAGAGGCCTCCATCGGTCCTGGCCTCTGCACCAGCTTCTTCCTCCTATCTCGGAGCGATGAGTCCGGGCAAACCCGGATTGAAGAGTCCGGCCAAGTCTGTGGCGGAGAGGTTCCCCGAAGACGTCACAAGTTCGGCTTCATGGGCGCTAGACGGGTACGGCTTTGTAACTACTTTTTATTTGGGGAATGGGTGGAACTAGGGTTTCAGAATTGCGCATTTTGCTTAATATCTCTGTGGAATTAGGGTTTGCGATTGTCACGTTTAATTGCATTACTTACTTACGGTAGACGGTGCTTTATTTATTTATTTCTTGCAATGTATTTCATTGTTGCGGTAGGATGGATCCTACCAAGGCTATACGGCTAAGTGTTAGAGTTGGCGCCTACATGTCAAAGCCCGATAGGGATAGGACCGAGTACTGCCAGGCTAAGTGGGCGCAGAAGGTAATAGAACGTGGAAATTTCAAAATGGGGGATTTAATTGCCATGTTGCGCTCAGAATTCAAGTGGGGAAGTCGACAATATCTCTCTGTGTCCTTTTGGAACGAATTCCTTGGCGAGCACATCGACTTAAGCTCTGATGCAGACTTGGATAGCACACTTGCATTGGAGAAAAATCGAAGGGTATTGCTGAATGTGCAGGTGATGGACGTAGCTCCATGTTGGGAAGGCGTCCCATTGCTCGGCATGGAGGTATCACAACCGGATTGCAGTACAGTTGACAACCTAGCAAAGGATCCATGTAGTAAAGGTAGCAATGAATTGCAGCAGGCTCTAGTTCTTTCCCTTAGTGAGCCATAAATTGAGCCTGCACCTACTAGTGAACCCAATAATGTTAGTGAGGCAAATAGTGTGAGTGAGCAAGACACTGAGAGTGAGCAAGACACTGAGAGTGAGCCAAATAATGACCCACAAAGTGAGGAGGAGGACCATGTTGGAGTGGATGATGAGGGCATGTACAACCCTTCCGACCTGTGATGACAATGTATCTCAATATGATCCTGCCGAGGATGAGGAGCAGCTCGAAGAGGAGGTTAATGATGAAGCTCTATTGGAGCCTCTCCCTATGACTGACCTTAATAATCCAGTAATGCAAGTGGGTTCTATCTTTGCTGACCAAAGTACTTTTAAACGAGCTCTTAGACATTATGCAATTTTAAATGAGTTTGAGTATAACGTTGACTATAGTGAGCAGAAGAGGTTTGGAGCATCTTGCACCCATCCAGACTGCAATTGGAGAATTCATGCATCAAGGTTACAGGATGACAGAACTTACAAGGTAGTACATTTCATAGTACTTAAAACTTTCTGCCACAATTTTGGTTAATCTTTTGTTCTTTTGCAGGTGAAGGTAATTGCAGCACAGCATACTTGCACCACCACAAGTTTTGTGGGGGACAAGATGGCCTCATACAAATGGTGTGCAGGTCATATCAAGGATTGGCTGATTGAGGATCCATCTCTTGGCCCCAAAGAATTGAAGAGGAGACTCTAGGAGAAGTTTCATATCGATGTCAGCTACTTCAAAGTTTGGACTGCAAAGGAGGTTGCATTAGAGGAAATACAAGGCTCCTGGGATGATAGTTTCGACATGTTGTACAGCTTCAAAGCAGAGGTTGAGAAGAAGTGTCCCGGTAGTATGGTTGACATAGAGTATACACCGGTGAAAGGAGGCATCTCTTCAAAGAGTATTTGTTGCACTCAAGCCCCGCATTGATGGGTTTTTGTATGGATGTAGACCTTACAGGGAGTAGACTCCACACATTTGACAGGAAGTATAAGGGTCGATTAGCATCTCAAGAATAAGATAGATGGCCACAACTCGGATGTTTCAGTTTGTTAGGCCATATTCGACTCTGAAACACTGCAAAATTGGGAATGGTTCATGGAGAGGGTGAAGGTAGCCATTGGTACACCATCCTGCTTGGCAATCCATAATGATGCTTGCAAGGGGCTTGAGACAAATATCGCAATGTTTTCACAGATGGAGTTGAGCACAGGAGTGCATGCTACATCTCCGAGAAACTCAAGAAAAAATTCAGAGGCCCTATCATTGATAAGAACATGTGGCTACCGCAAGAACTCAGAACCAAACAAGATTCCAGGTCACATGAGTTTGATTGCATCTTCCCGTCGAGCTCATGCAATGGTTGCACACATATCACCCACACAAATGGAGCAAGAGCATGTTCAATGGAATGTGCAAAGTTGACTACATCAACAACAACATATCTGAATCCTTCAACAAAGAAGATAAATGCTTACAAAGGACTTCCAATTGTAGAGCTTTTGGACAGGATTAGACAATTTGTGGTTGCCAAAATGGAGTTGAGGGCGAATTGCAAGTAAGTTAGAAGGAAGATATCGCCACACATTTTGCAACAGCTTGAATGCCAACAGAGGGGCTTGAAGGATATAGAATCACTAGATGTGGCCCTACTGGTGCTGAGGTTTCCAGTGTTGAATCTGCAACAAATGACACAAGATATGCAGTGGAGTTGAATGAGAAGATGTGCTCCTGCAATCAATGGCAAATCAGTGGTAAACCTTGCAATCATGCAGTAGCATTCATATGCTACACAAGGGGCAAACTTGAGGACTTTGTCGATGATTACTTCGGAGTTGATAAGTTCAAGGCTGCCTATGCTGGTGTATTCAGGCCAATTCCTGACAAGTCGCAATGGGAAAGTATTGACCCTGGTTTCAAGCTTTACCCACCAAACTTGAAGAGGCCAGCTGGTAGGCCAAAAACACAGAGGTACAGGGACCGTCTAGAGCAACCCTTTAGAACAAGACAGTGATGTGCAAGCGGTGTGGTGAACTTGGACATCGCCGGAAGGGTGCAAAAACAGTGTACCAACAAGAGGGAAGAAGCTCCAGCTCAAGCACCAACTAATAAAAGGTTGGACTGCTAAATTGTTACATTACCTAAATTGTTTGTAGGAAAGCACCAACTTACATGAAGTGTCTGCAGGAAAAGAGTGTGCAAGAAGAGGACTACACAGGAGGGTCAAGTTCCACTAGCATTACCAGCTGCAGGAACAACTAGAAAAAGGTCTTTTTTCTCTCTCTTTGACCTACTTCACTCATTTTCGTATGATATATTGCATCCATTGAGGTCCTGTGCACTTCACCATTTTTCTCTCTTTCATGCATGCAGGCAACCAAGAAAAAACTATACAAGAGGGTCAAGGTGCACAAGCAAATGCAAATGCGAGAACAACTAGAAAAGGTCTTTTTCTCTCTCTTGACCTACTTCACTCATTTTCGTATGATATATTGCATCCATTGAGGTCCTGTGCACTTCATTCATTTTTTCTCTCTTTCATGCATGCAGGCAACCAAGAAAAAATTATACAAGAGGGTCAAGGTGCACAAGCAAGACTAAATGCAGAACAACTAGAAAAGGTCTTTTTCTCCCTTTGACCTACTTCACCATTTCCTGTGATATATTGCATCCATGGAGGTCCCCGAGCACTACAAATCAATTTTTCTCTCTTTCATGCATCCAGGCAACCAAGGAAAAATAGACCATGAAGAGGTCCCTAGGCACTGCTAATCCCAGTGAAGAAAGGCAACCTCCCACTACGAGGGCCATGAAGAGGTCCCTGGGCACTCAGCTTCCAACGGCCTCCTCACTAACCAGGAGAACATCACCAAGAAAGGCAGGGGGCAAACAGACCTCACACAAGATTTGATGATGCATGTTCTGAGGACTGCAATCTGTTATTTTGTACTCAACCTACTGTAATCTGCTGTTGTAAACATGCTTTGCATTGTGGTTGTGGTTATCCTTGTACTGAAACATCTGTTATGAGACATGTTATCTGTTGTGAGACATGTCATTTTGAGATGATGATTCTTACTGCAATCTGTTATCATTCTACTGAGATAACAGATGCTTGTTATGAGACACCACAAGTTCACTCAATGCAAAATCACAATCACTTTCTCACATCACAGTCACTGAGATAACAAATGCATGTTATGAGAAACAAAATCACAGCAATCTCATTCAATGCAAAATCACAAATAGTCATTTTCGGTTCATGCTTCTTCTCGTAATTTGAGACCAAGCTGAAACACCACAATCTCATTCAATGCAAAATCACAAACACATTCTCCTTCATTTCAACATGACAATTACATCACAGCTTCAAAATCACAATAACAAGAAGAAACAAAAGTACAAAGAATCATCAAATTAATCTTGTATTCCAACCTTCCAACAACATTGGCCTCCATTCTCTCAACCCTATCTATTAACTTTCCAACATCCACCATTAAACTTCTTTCATCACGATCAAGACGGTCAAGATCCCTTGGACCGACTCTACCTCTTCGCCCATCGCCAGAACGCATACCAACCCCGCTTCTTCCAAAATTGGGTGAAAGTAGATCAACTACAAAATTCAAATTTCTTCACATACAACAAAACCCAAAACCAAATGGAATCTCGAATCCAAATACTTCTCAATACATAGGGCATTTGTAGTACCCACAATGGGATTTTTCGAGAGTTGGACGCCCCGCGCCTTACCACCAAATTGCACTTCGGGCACTTCACAGATGGAGTGGAGCAAGATGTGTCCCCTCCTTGGCTCATTTCCACGGATTACGAGCTCCACCGAAGGCAATGGAAAGAAACCGAGGGCAAAGGAAACAGAAAAGAGAGAACGAACCGGAGTCCAGAGTCCAGGAGACCGATCAGGAGAAAAATCACCCGAAGGCAAGGAGAGAGCAGCAGGCAAAATCACCCGAAGGAAAGGAGAGAGCAGCAGCCAAATAGGGAGATGGCGGTGCGGCTCGTGTTGGACACGGACACGGCATGGAGTTGGAGTCGAGTGTGATGAGGATGGAGTTGGGCTTCCATTTTTATGGGATGACGGCGTCCAATTCACCTCTACAGCCGGATAGAAGGGCAATTTAGTCTTTTCGCCAGCCAAACGGCAGTAACGCGATGGTAACGCCGGTCCGTGATTTTAGTGTTATTCGGCAAAATTTCGGCTCTTCGCGGTGTTGTTTTCCAATGCGTGACGAAGGCGATGTTATACCTATAAATACGCCCGAACGCAATGTCACTGACCCAATTACCCCATCTTTTAATGTTTTTCTTGGTTCTGGTGCTACAGTCGGCTACATTTCGCTCTCTTTATTTTCTTACATCCACATCAGCTTAAATCCTATATGGCAGAGGCTATAGACAACTGATGCAAGCCTATTGTACATGACCTTAGGAACTGAACTGAAGGGACATTTTAGACCACTCTAATGTTGTGTTTTAGCCAGTTCAAAAGAAAGGAGAGAAGACATTGAATCGATTCAATACATTGGAGGGATCGATTCCAACAAAAAAAATGCATAAAATCAAACTCTATTTATGAGTCAATTCAAAGCATTAAACAACTACATAACTGAGAGTGCGGTTGAGAGAGAATATTATTATTTTGTGATTTTTTAATGTAACGTGGGTCCTAGTTATTAGTAGAAATCAGTTCAATATATTGAAAAAAACAAGCTTAGTTCCTAGAATACTTACGTAGCATAACTTTAAATCAATACCGGTTCAATACACTAAAGATGTTTTTAGTACATGTTAATTAGAGTTTGAACTCTGAACAGGCAGTACACTGGGGAGCGGAGGTTGGCCGAACTGCACACGTGGCACGGAGTAAGTGGACACGCGGGCGCTGATCTAATGCGTTGTGGATAGGCATTGGCCGTGTCAGCCTCATCGCCATAGTCACAAGGTTACAGGGATTCCAAATAATAATGCCCTGTCTCCAGATGCAGGCCTACGCCAACAACTCGCATCGCCATCCCCCAAACAGTTCACTCTCCCCTCTTCTTTCCTCGCTTTACTGCCAGAATTCGTTTCATCTAATTAATAGATTCGAATCCTCCGTATTACTTCACTAGATGCATGCTCCTATAGTGTTTTACATTAGTTTTTTAACTATTAGATTCAAGATGAATGGTTTAGATTTCATGAAGTATTCCAGCATAGCTGCTGTAGATGTATTTTTATAGCTCGACACTGTAGCATAGTTCTATAACGGCTCAATCCTAATCCTAACCATCCAAGCTTTGATCAAATGGTTCAAAGTGGTCTTATTGCATGGTACATTAGCAGGTACTAATGTAACTGTCGATCACGAGATTCTTCAGACCTTAGGGCATATACAATAATATAGACAATTGTTGTCTATAGTATCCCTCTATATCATCTATAGACAGTACTAAAGACAGCTTCTATAATTGATTGTCTCTTTACATATCTCTATAGACAGCTCCTCTATGTACAATATGTCTTGATTCTCGTATTACAGTCGACTACTGCATGAGAGACGATTTAATTCTCTATGCGCCATCTCTCTCCTCTATATCATCTTATATCATACGTGATAGAACTTATAGACAGCTGACATGGTATTATTGTATATGCTCTTAGCGTAGGGATGAGTATCACGTCTCGGTCTGGTGTATGTTCATTGATTGTGGGCAGTTTTCCTAGTCTATTCCCATTAGACTATTCGCCGCGCTCCCTTTGGCTTTGTGCGGCGATAATTGCAACTAGAATTCTACATGGTTCCTTTGGGCATTGGAAAGGGTAATGACCTTACTTGCACAATCTATGCTGCTTTTGCTTTTTGATAACTCAATCATTGGGCAAGATAAGGCCAAAAGGTTCTGACGCATCGATAGATAATCAATTGAATTAGCGCATACCCTAGGTTGGTTCTATAATCAATCAATGGTTCGCAACTAATTGGAACATTTTTCGGTGAAAAGTACTCCGTTCATGTTAATGGAAATAAACAATTTTATATGTCCCTGTAATGTACAATAATTCAGGTAAAAGAAATAAGGGAGGTATCAAATGAAAATTTTGGAAGTAAAGTACATGAGGCATATGTTTGGTGTGGTCTAAAGTTTGCAATTTATAATCCATCTTTGCTTCATACTAGCTACTTGAGAATTACTAGAAATTAAACAAATGATCATTATATATATATATATATATATATATATATATATGACGCTCGCTTTAGCACTCTTAGGAATACATACTCTAACTTCGGATATACCACTTAAACAAATATATTATACTTCTTTATTATTTTCAGTATACTTAAATACCAATTAAAAGATACTCCAACACAACTTGATTGAAAAATTTTCATCAGAGCCCTTTGTTTTTGCTATATACCCTTTTTCATATAAAAAAGAAGTATATACACAAATTTTGCTATAAAAGGTGGACTTTAATGATTTTTTTATGGAACTCACTTTGGGGTATCTTATAATCATTATTGGAGTATACTCAAATTGATAAAGAAGTATCATCATACAATTTAAGTGGTATATAAGATGTGGGAGTACGTACTCCCAGGAGTACCATACCATTTTCATATATGTATACACACACACACTTTCTACTCTCGAGAGTAGTTACTCTCAGATCTGATATACCAGCTAAAAAAACTTGACATACTCCTTTACCACTTTGGGTATACTCATGTACTAATTATTAGATGCTCCAATGTGAACCACATGAAAAATTTGCTAGAGAGTCATCAGTTTTTAGCATATTTTATAAATATCTCCGCATTCACATATAAAAAGGAGTATATCTAAAAATTGTACATACCACCCCTAAAAGGTGTAAATACCACATAAGTGGTCTTATGTACTCGTATACTATACATACATACTATCGGTTGCGCAAAATACTCTCTACGTTGTGAGATACGGAATAGGGAGTAACTACTCCCGAGAGTAGAAAAAAAGCTTCATATACAAGAAAAACCCCACTTTTCCAGAAACACTTTTCAATTTGTCTCTAAAATATAGAGTTCTAAAGTCTAGAGGCGCTTTTAGAGACACTTCAAAAATCGCTCTAAAATTTTATTTGCTAAATACAGTTTTGAGACATTTTCGAGACACATATATAATTTTATTTTGTAGAGTTGTATTTTAGAGGCTCTCTAATTGGTCTAAAGTATATATTGTGTAAAGACCTTTTTTAATCGCTTTTGAACTCTCTAGAGACATTTTTCGATGGTTTATATGTATTACAAGAACTACATATAAATATTGCAACACACAACTAAACACGTGAGATTGTAAGGTTGAGGTTGCTAGTGCGACAAGTCTAAGAAAAGTATTTCCCGTGAGGTCTAGAGTTCGAGTACCAACATTTGCAAGAGTCCAGTCATTTTTTATATTTTATTTGTTGAGGCGCAGTGCAATGTCTCTATATAATACTGTATATCCCGTTAAGACGTTTTTAAAAAAACATTACTACTGTTTATAGTGACGATGCATGGGATGACGTTTATGACGCATTTTGTAATACGCCTCTACGACTATCTAAAGGCAGGAAAAACACGGCTGTGCTATACAAAAAAAAGTCGTCTCTACAAGTCGCCTCTGCTATATATCCCGTGTGAACGTATGGGTTAGCCACTGGTACAAATAGTAAGTGGGGGTTTCTTAACCTGATGTCCAATAATCACCGGAATAATACTGCTATATACTGAACACTTGCTTGGTACAGTCGTCTAAGGTGTTCACACTCACTTTGGATACATAATATATTGCTAGTTAACGTGAGCTACTATATATTTCATACCTAGTCCGTCAGCCATGATCCGAAGAGTTATTATCGCAAGGGTTACGCTCAAAATTCTCCTACTTTTTCGGCAACAACAAAAAATCTAGGCAGAGGGTGAGTTCTACTCTATTTTGTTTTAGATTAAGGCGCTGTTTATTTAATTATAGACGGGCCGATTTTTCCCTAGAAGCCACATGTTTTATCATTGGGTCAACATTAGATCAAACAAGCACACCAATTTCCATACAAATCCGACAGTCACAAAAATTAACTTATTCTTACAAAAATAACAGGCAATATATAAATAGCAAAACCGAAATAAGTTGCGCATTTATAAAGTAGCTGGTTTTTTTCTTAACTATAACTCACACTTTTATCCATGGATTTGCACTATATCAAACAACACAGTGATGAATATACATGCCAATCAAACAGTCACAAAGTCAGCTTAAATATCAGACAATTCACAAATAACAAAACCAAAATATCTTTACTACTTAAAAAGATTCTAGTGAGGATGAGTGATGCGCTCTAGGTGCTCCCTCCTCCCCCTCGCACAATCCACCCGCACTGACAATTGGTGTCAGGTTTCCTACCGTACCCCTCCCAACCCCCCCCCCCCCTTCCCAACCTCGCCTTTCCCCTCAAACTCAAAGGAACAAACGCCGTGCCTCCCTCTCTCCCCCCCGAATACTCCGCTGCCGCCTCACCCAATCCCCCTTCCCCCGAGTGCCGCAACCCTCTCTCACCGCCTCTATCTTTGATGTCAACCTCGTCGTCCTCCGCTTCCCTGGCGACGGGGCCTGGCCCGTTCCTACAGCGGGTGCCAGAGATGCTCCCGCAAGAGGTGATGGAGAAGATGCAGGCATTGGCCAAGGACTTTGCATCCAATTCATCGGGGCACCGAAAAACATGGAGGAGGAGGCCTATAGGTTGATATTCGGATTTCTGATGAGGTATGCACCATGGCCGCACAGATGAAGGTGTTCTTTGACCCACAGGCTCCCTCTGGGAGGGGCAGAGGCTCGTCGAGAAGCTCATCGGGTTCTTTGTCAGCACTAGCACCCAGGGCGGCGATTAGGAGATCATTGCGTAAGCATCTCATCACTGTTTTGTGCGTCCGCCCTCAAATCATCGCCGTTGTGCGCAAGGTCTAGTACTCGCGTCAAAACCTTCGGGCATAACTTCATCTATGGTCATCCTCGTCCAAAACCACTCACGTCAAAATCTGTTCCCAGATGTCCTCTTCATTCTCCTCACTCAATTTCATCTTACACTAACAGGACCTTGCCAGCATCTCTGTCTTCCCCAAGCCCGGCTGAACCCGCCGCCATTCCTCACCCAGTGAACTCCAATATGATTCCTCCCTACTGGAGCATCCCTATGTAGGATTACGGGTAGGCTACGATAGCACAAAAATAAAAATAAAAAATTACCGCGCAACCAAGGAACCTCCGCTAGTAATAGACCACGAGATTACCACTAGATGTACCGACTCGTAGCGGAAGTAGAGTCGATGTAGCGAGTTGATGCAGTAGTAGTCATACTCGCTGCACGTCTTCTCCTCCTGCTCCTTAGATCGTCACGAGTTGCGGATCGTCCTAGTGCTAATGCTTCACAGCAACACCTCTAAGGTATCCATACATACAGGGCAGGGACACCACGCCCTAGAGTGCTAGCGCCGGCGGCGTGGTTGAGGAAGGCGTAGCTATTAGGGTTTCAGGAATTCTTTTTAAAAAGGATCATCCACCCCATGCCACCACCCCTCTTTATATAGGCATCCATGATGGGTCTCGAACTTGAGGCCCATTAGAAACTCGTGGCCTACAAGAATTCGGATCACCATCCAAATCAAATCCTAGCCCCTCAAGTGTGCGACCCTATAGGTTCATGTGTAATTGGTTGTGACTCGGAAACTCTTTTCCGATAACGAGTCGTTAGCGGCACCTAGCAGGACATAACGATTCCCGAACACATATAGAATATATCAGACGAACCTTAATACAATATGATCTACGACTATGTCCTTATCACTTACGACCAACTCGCATCTTGTCACGACCAGTCCATATTTAGTTACGACCAGTTTGTAACTCCTTACAACCAGTTAATACATAATTACGACCAGCTCATATCTCCTTACGATCAGTTCATGGTTGTGTTTGAACAGTCTATGACCAGCTCGTATCTCCATACAACCAGTTCGTGACTGTGTTCGACCAGTCTACGACTAGCTCATATCTCCATACGACTACTTCGTGACTGTGTTCGACCTGAACGACCTACTTGTGCATTATCCCTTTGCCTCACAACATCTGGTTGAACTCCAGGTGAGATAATTTATCATCCATGGACTGTTTAATACTATCTCGATCAAGTGTCGAATAACTTCATGTGGACGACACTTTGACCACTACTGGCATGGCCATGAACTTTCTTTATTCGACCACAACGAGGGAGCCAGAGACATCTCTCCTGTTATGTTAGGAGGGAGCAAATCCCATATCCGATCAGTCACATTCCTCCGCATATTTTATAGCATACCCAAAAGCTACATTTATAACTACTCAGTTACGAGTAGCATTTGGCAACCCCTAAGAGTGATATTATACATGTAGGAAACCATGCTGATCTCACGTCTAAGGATTATACATCATCATTGCTTGAGACCAACTAATGACACATAGAATCATAACAGTCTCAACAGTGTCTCAAGGTGGGTCTTATCCAACACCATGTTCTCTAACATGTGTCCATATTATTGGTTTGATATCTCCATATCTATGACTTGTGAAACACAGTCATCAACCAATACATATGCTAGTCTATTCATATGTGTTCTCATATGTTTCCGACTAGGGAACGTTTAAGAATAATCATCGCAGAAATACAGAGTTTCACAATCAAGTCACATACTTGATAATAAATATTAACGATATTATTCTAGGAACAAGATAACATATTATTCAATATTATGAACATAAAAAATATATAATCATCTCCATGATTGCCTCTAGAGCATATTTCCATCACCCTACACCACCCTCCTCCTTCCTCACCTCCTAATTCCACTACTACAGAAAAGGTCATCACAAACAGTTCAAAATCGTCATCACAGACGATTTTCTGAACCATCTGACTTTATGGGTCAGTGATGACATGAGTCATCACAGGCGGTTTTTGAACCGTATGTGAAAAAATCTATCACAGACGGTTCTAAATAATAACCATCTATGATAATCCATTATCACAGATAGTTCTTGTTTAGAACCGTTTGTGATAGTTTTTTCTATTCCAAAAAAAATCGAATTCTAAGCCAAACCAATCAATTGCTAGACAGTTGGACCCGAGTATCTGCATATGGTTTATTACACAATCTGGAATGAAAGAAAACTCAAACTGGATGGTGAACGAACGGCAAAAATGGATGTTGAAACTTCGGAGGCCGTTTTGAGGCCCTAAACGACCTTTTTGGATTTTTTTTTTTCACTTTTTCAATGTCTCGCAAGTGAATTTGACTTGGACTTATGGATTTTTAGATTGAACTTTTCGTTACCTTTCCAATGAGCCAAAGAACGTCGCAATCCGACTTCGTATGCAAAAGTTATGGTTATTTTACCGGACAGTGTGCGAAACCAAAATCTGTTCGGGTTCGGATTTGTGGCCGAGGAGGAAAACAAGTCCGAGATGAAGAGGCAGATGATGGCCTGGTACTCAGAGTCAGGGATGCTGAGGTGCTCGCTATCGATGTCCATGAGCTTCATCTCAAAATCCGTAATCTTATCTTGATCTATTCATTCACAAGAAAACCACGGTCACCACTAAGAGCCACCAAAAGCAACAAGGCAGGGGGAGGCGACAAGCGATTGATCACTTACTGACATGGGTCCTACGCATCCCTCCTCCTTCTTCTTCTCCTCGTTATCAGCTGCGTCTCCTTGCCGAACCGTGCTGGGGAATCGAGGGCGGTCGTCGGAGCTCACCGTGGAGAGGGGAGAGGGAGAGACTGATGGAAGATAAGGCGGGGGTGGCTATAATATATAAGGACAGTGCGAAAACATTTCACCTCCCGCGCACGCGTCCAAAAAATTTCACCATCTCGCGCTACGAATCACAGACAGTTTCAAAAACCGTTTGTGATGACCACAATATCACAGATGGTTCTTGTTAAGAACAGTCTATGATACTTCACAGGTGGTTTTCAACAATGAATCGTATGTGATATTATGGTAATCACAGACGGTTTTTAGCGCAACGAGAACCTGACGATTCATAAAACCAAAACCGTCTCGTGATTGTATTTATCTGAGCATAGCTTTGGTTAACCACCTATGATGAGGCATCTAGTATTAGTCTTTTTGTAGTAGTACTATAATATATAAGGACAGCGCGAAAACATTTTGCCTCCCGCACACGCATCCAAAAATTTTCGCCATCCCGCGTTGCAAATCACAAACGGTTTCAAACAAAAAAAATCATTTGTGATGACCATAATATCACATATGGTTCTTGTTAAGAACCGTCTGTGATATTATGGTCATCACAGACGGTTTTTAGCGCAGCCGGTAACACAGACGGTCGCAAAACTAAAACTGTCTATGATTATATTTAACACAGATGGTTTTAGTCAATCATCTGTGATGAGGTGTCCAGTATTAGCCTTTTTGTAGTAGTGTTAGTTTCCCCTCCTTCCAGGTTGCCGCCGCCAACAACGAACTCGCCTCGCCTCCCTCGGCTCACGTCGCTAGACTGCCTTGGCCCTACCCCGCCCCCATCCTCTATTTCGGCGTGTTCCCCTCACCCCCTAGATGCCCGTGCTCATCTCTTACTTGCCCCTTTCCATCCTCGGCACTGCCGCCATTCTCCTCCCCCAATTTCGACTACAGCACACCACCAAGGCCCATGACCATGCGCCTATGTCCATGCCGACACATTCCCTACATCCCAATCCCTCCCAGCAACCCATTTTTGCAGTTCGTACTGCCTCATTGTGGCTCCTCCACCACCGGCATGCCAAGCCAAACTGGCCATGGCTACCTCCTCTGTTCTGTATAGAAACTGAGAGGAGGAGTGTGTTCCTTCCCTTCCCTGCCTGTCTATCCATGACAGCATGGCCCCATTGAATTACATTTTAATTAAGATAATGAGTTCATTAGTAGGTCTCTAAACATACTCCTCATCAATGCATCATAATATTTTTCATTGGCGGTGGTAGAAAATAGGGAAAGGAAGAGGGTGCGGAGGAGTTGTTCACTTCATGCTCTTTGCTTGACCTTGGGCTCCATCATAATCTCTATGTAACATACACACCTCTAAGTTCTATATGTTGTTATTTCTGAGTTTAGCTGAGGAATTAAGATTATGAGTATCATCAACGTTGTTTGGCATCAAGATAACATATTATTTCTATCATACATAGTCTTATAGTTTGAATCCAAATTGAAGAATTTAGTGGATTGCAGCAGAATGATTACACTGCACTATTCAACATAAGAATTGATATTTTGCAATATGCTGGCATTTGGCTAGCATTTAGAAGTGTTTTTGTGGTTGGACAATATTGGAATTTTGATTGTATTTGTTTTTATAAGGTTGCCCAAGCACAACGGCGTAAGCACGACGCAAGCCATAGTGGAGCACAGCCAATCGTGGCGGCGGAGCCGAGGGGGCAACGTTGGCCGAGCACGGTGGCGGAGACACAACATAGGCCAGGGCGTAGCTTAGCTAGTTGCTTCGACAAAGTCAATGGCATGGTGTAAACCAAGCTTGACAACATTGACTCGATGTGATGGGTAACATAATTTTTTTTCTTCATAGCAACGCTAGGCACTTGGCTAGTATATTTATATGTACGCATTATCTTTCTTGGCCTAGCTAGCTTGACCTCTCACTCACCAAGACACCAACGCATGAATGTCATTTCTTTGTGGTCTTCTTTAACTTCTGTTGTTTCTTAATTTGGTGATTACGCTCATGTTGTTCAATAGTCGATATTAGGTTAGGAACCTCCCGCTTATAATTTATAGTGTTCCCCTAGGCGCTAGGTGCTAGTCGGGTAGTAGAACAGTGCCTAGTGCCTAATCTCCGCCTAGGCGGGGCCTCGCAGTGATGTCCCATTTAACTTTCGAGAGCTAAATGAATTAGAAAATCAAATTAAATAGAATTATTAGCAGAATTTCGGAATTTTCTAGAGAGGGGGAAAAAGGGAATGGGCCTTCGGCCCACGACCTTGGCCCAAGGGGGTCGGTCAGCCTTTAAAGGGGTTCAAGGGGGGAGGGGCCGGCTGCCACCCCTGCCATCCCCCTCCTGCTGGCGCACTAGGGCCGAGCCCTCCCCTGCCGGAGCCCTTCCTACCGGCACCCTCCTCCCTGGTGCGCACCCCCTAGCTGAGCCATGCTGCTGCTTGTGGTTGGTGGTGTTGTTGGGTGCAAGCAAGGAGGGACAAGAGGAAGGAGAAGGGAGGAAAGAAAGGAAGAGAAGGGAAAGAGGAGGGAAGAACTCGGGCGTCGTCTTCCGTCACCGTTTTCTTGACACGTAACGATCTGGTAGTCCTTAGTTAATCCTAGTATAGTCTTTATTCATATTGTAGATCGTTTTGATCATGGGAAGTCTAGGTTTTGGAAGACACTAGTTCGTCGAACTTCGCTGCAGAGCCTAGCGAGGGTAATTAAGGGTATTTATGTTCATATTCAGGGTTTAGGCTAGTTATAAAAGTTGTGGGTAATTTCAATAGCTTTCCAAGAAGGTCTAGATCGCTAAATTTGGAGTTATGTGCGAAACAGTATATCCTCAAGAAGGTTGCTGTCCAGAAAACGATAGTCAATGGCAGCTATCGCGTAGATGGGCTAATTACATATAGTAGATGGAATAATTTAATTATTGTAATAACTTTAATAAGCTATATATTTATTAGTACATTCCAGAACTACCATTGTTTACTACTTTTAAAGTTATAGAAAAATAGATATTAAAATGTGAAGTAGACTGTTCTGGCAGATTCTGGTTTAATCTTCAGGGTTGGAAACGGGAAACTAAACGACAAATTCAAAGGTTTTGCATAGCTAGAGTGTTGTAGATAACTTTGTGGGGTTTCTAAAAAATATATATTTTGCTATCACTACTACAAAAAGGCTAATATTGGACGCCTCATCACAAACGATTGACCAAAACCGTCTGTATTAAATACAATCACAGACGGTTTTAGTTTAGCGATCGTCTGTGTTACTGGCTGCGCTAAAAACCGTTTGTGAAGAAGTAATATCACGGACGGTTCGTGTTGAAAACCGTCAGGAAGTATCACGACGGTTACAACAAAAACCGCTCAGTGATATTTAGTAGTATCATAGGCGATTCTTGTTCGTAACCGCTCGTGATACTTCACGCATAGCTTTTCAACATGAACCGTCTGTGACTTTCCGCCCTCATCACAGACGGTTCGTATTAAAAACCGTCTGTGACAAGTATTTTTTTTTATTTTACCATGGCTTCAAACCACTAACACTCTGATTTTATCATGGATTGAAATGTCTAACACTCTGATTTTACCATGGCTTGGAATCACTAACACTCTGATTTTACCATGGCTTCAAGTCACTAACACTCTGATTTTACCACCATAGCCATGGTAAAATTAGAGTGTTAGTGATTTCAAGCTATCGTAAAATTAGAGTGTTAGTGATTTCAAGCCATGGTAAAATTGCAGAGTAAGGAAAATTCAAGCCATGGTAAAATCAGAAAGTAAGAAAAATTCCAAGCCATGGTAAAATCAGAGAGTAAGGAAAATTCCAAGTCACAGACGGTTTTTAATACAAACCGTCTATGATAAGATACTTATCACAGACGGTTTTTAATACGAACCGTCTGTGATAAGATACTTATCACAGACGGTTCGTATTAAGAATTGTCTGTGATATGTCGTCACAGACAGTTTTTGTATGAAACCGTCTGTGATTCGCAGCGCGGGAGTTCGAAAAATTTTGAATGTGCGTGCGGGAGGCAAAATGTTGTGGTGTTGTCCTTATATATTATAGCCACCTCAGCCTTGTTTTCCATTAGTCTCTCCCTCTCCCCTCCCCACACCGACCACCCTCGATTCCCCGTCGCGGTTCAGCGAGGAGACACAGCCGACAACGACGACGAGGAGGGATGCGGAGGAGCTCCTTGTCTGCCGTAGGAGGTAGACTACCGGAAGGTACGTGTACATCCCCATAACATACACAATTTGTTGGCTGTTTGTTGTAAAGAAAAATATCTTAATTTTGTGTTACCTAAGGTCAGAGCGCCACTGGAGGTTTCCAGTCGTCTCTCCTTGCCGACGAGCTTGAGTCGAACTCGACGACATGCAAGAACATCTTGTGATATGTTGGTGAGGTACAAAGAGGAGCTCACAAGACCAATCCAAGAAGCCGACGTGTTCTTCAGGAGCTAGGAGGCATAGATGGTTTCTAGCTAGTTTAACTTTGTAATTTTATTCTTTTTTTTCCATTCGGAGGGGACGTTGTGAAACCTTTTGGTTTCCCTTTTCTATAATATGTTTGCCATCAAAATTTTAATTAGATTTTAGTTGTCTTGCTAGAGGTTGCATATGGAAACTATTGTCTAGCAATTGATTGGTTTGGCTCAAAATCCGATTTTTTTTTTGAAATAGAAAAAACTATCATAGATAGTTCTGAATAAGAACCGTCTATAAAAATAGACTATCACAGATGGTTCTTGTTCAGAACCGTCTATGATAGCTTTTTCACAAACGGTTCAAAAACCGTCTGTGATGACCTCATGTCATCACTGACCCATAAACTCAGACGGCTCACGAAACCGTCTATGGTGGCGTTTTTGAGCCGTCTATGAAGACCTTTTCTGTAGTAGTACATGTTTTGAGTTTAGAAGAGGGAGTTAGGATCGTTTTACTACTGGGACAATGGGTAGTGCGTTTGGTAAAGTTAAGTTAAAATCGTCGATTTTACGTATAGGTTTCGATTATGATTAGTTTGATGTTTTGGTAATGTGGTGATATGTTTTTTAGTGTATTTTAATTGCTTGTCTATGGAGTATTTCCTCAAGTACTTTGCCACCATCCCACCACCCGGCTCCTAGAGGATAAGAGGCAAGTGCATGATAGAACGGTGATCAATGGTTTGGTTGTTGTTTTCAGTATTATTCATTGCCATGATGTTACTGATGCCTTTACATTGTCTATTTACACATCTTGAGAATGACTATGGTATTGCTATTGATGATGAAGGCATGGTATGTTGATAATGGAATTGTTGATGAGATATCAAGTTTACATTGAATTTTTGCATCATGTGCATCAACATTGCATAAAAGAGAAGTGATCATGGTGATCACATGATATCCACTTTGTTGGTAGAGACTCCATAGGAATGGAGAGATCCCCAGTCCTTTTGAGGATGGGCTTGAGGAAGAGTGTTTTGTCGCGAGTATTCACTCATGCTATACCAGTATAAGCGATGAAATAAGCAAATGAGCATATAGCATAGAGTTGCATTGCATGAATGAAAAGATGATGATATGTTTATTTGATTATGAGCGTGAAGATAAATAAATGAATGATGTCAATGATGGTATTGATAATGGTAATCGAATTGTTGTTCATTGTTTTATTATGTTCTTGTTGAGTTGTGGATTCACCCTTACTCTATTGTTGTTATATGTGGACGTTAACGACATCTCGCATGGGAGAGAATAGCTCACATACAACCACCACAATTACCTGATTCACATTGCCATGAAATTTTTCAATCTAGTGTGATGATATTTCCTTTAGGATTCCTTAGACTTGATAAAATTTGGATGCTTGGTTCGAGACTTGATTTATTTATTCGTTAGACTCGTTATGGACTGTTTATTATTTATTGGTTCATTATGTAGTGTTTCCATCTAGTATGTTGATCCTTGTGCTTATTGTGTCACGTTAAATGTTTTTTATTGTGACACGTGGATGAGTTTTATTATTTTTATGCTTGCTGAAAATTATTATAATATATTGTTTAAATTAGTAGTTGGTGTAGTTTGGTGATATTCCAAACTCAGTGTTAGATCGGAGTGTTACATAAGCGGCTGCCTAAGCGGGCTAGGCAACAGGGCTGCACTTAGCGTTTAAGCGGCGCTTAGGTAGGCTAGGCGGGCACCTAAGAGAACACTAATAATTTGTACTAGTTAGCAACCCGTGCCTTCACACGTACTATACATGTACTACAAGCATTTGTTTAATTATTAGTACAATACGCTGATAATATAGGGTTGGAAACTTAGGTTAAAAATATATTTGAGACAGCAATGTAATTATGAAGAACTAGACAACGTGCACGTGAACACACGTTGATCTACAGATAAAAAGCAATGTAAAACAATACCAATGTACAACACGTGTGCTAATGTATTTTCTAGTCAATTAGTGGATATACAGAATTTTTAAGAACACTTTGGCATCTTTCTCATTGTTCTTCCTTTTTTATTGTATTCGGATCCGGATTTTGGCATCTTTCTTTCTTATTTCCAACCCATTGTGTATGGCATGGCATATTGGCATATATTAGATATAACCCAAGCCGTTGGTTACACAACTCACGGAAATTGGGGAATTTTTTAAAAAAAATAATACATTTTTAAAAAAAAATTACAAAACTAGGTTATCATCTCAAAAAATTACAAAAACAGGAACCTATCGTCATTTGAAATGGCGGCAGAACCACACTGTGCTTGAGGCGAGTTCATGTAAGCCATTTCAATTGGCGACAGGAATATATGAATTTTTAAATATAGCAAATAAACTCAAAAAATTAAAAAATGTTTTATAGAGTATCCATATAGAGTGTTCTTGCTTGTGTAATTTTTTCATAATTTTATCCATTATGAATTTGTCTCTAAAATTTATTTAAGTATACTATTTGTAGAATTTGTAAATATAACAACTGAGGTCCAAAAATTATGAAATTTTTGTGAACGCTTCTTACATAGTGAAATTGTTTGTGTAATTTTTTCAGAATTTTATATGCTATGAAAGTATCTCAACAATTAAGGGTACATAATTAAGTACATTTATCGAAAACCTAAATTCAGAATTTTAGAGATAATTTCAGAGCATATAAAATTCTGAACAAATTACAAAAACAATTAAACTATGTAAGAAGTGTTCACAAAAAATTTCATAATTTTTGACTTCATTTGGTATATTTACAAATTCTACAAATAGTATACGTAAATAAATTTTAGAGACAAATTAATAATGGATAAAATTATGAAAAATTACACAAGCAAGAACACTCTATCTGAATACTCCACAAAAAATTTTGTAAGTTTTTGAGTTTATTTGCTATATTTAAAATTTCATATATTCCTGTCGCCAATTGAAATAGCGACAGAAACCTGCCCCCAGTGTACAGGGTTCCTGTCGTCATTTGAAATGGCGACAGGAACCTATTTTTGCAATTTTTTGAGATGATAAACTAGTTTTGTAATTTGTTTTAAAAATGTATTATTTCAAAAAAAAAACAGAAATTGGGTAGTTGAGTTGCTTTTTTTATTAAAGGGTAATTTATATCATTTTATTTTTCTCGGATTAATTTGCTGATTTCTAGCTTTTTCTTTCTAGTATTAACACGAGGGCTATTAGCTATGTATGGATGTATGTATAACGATAATAAGACAAAAATGTAATAGGATAAACTAAATTAGTAATTTATAAAAACCTTGACCGGGACAAAACCTAAATAAAATTCTCAAGTAGCTAGTATGGAGCATGGTTTGATTATAAATTCAAAAGTTTAGAGCACACCAAACATATACCTCCCTTATTTGCTGCATGTGGAACACAAACAAAGCCAAGAGGGATTCCCAGCGATTAGTTATGGTCCACCTCCAATTTAACAGAACAGACGAGAGTACCGAGGACAACTGTACTTAAACCCCAAAATTAAGGTCTCAAGCAAAGCAGCTCATCACACAAAACAATGGGGGCGTCCCAGCTTCTAGAACTCATGCCCCAACAATGGAAGTTACCTACAACCCTGCTGCTAGTCATCCTCCCACTCATCTCTCTAATCCTACACAGGAGCTGGAACAACTCCAGTCTCAAGCTGCCGCCAGGCCCCTGGAGGCTGCCCTTCGTCGGCAACCTGCACCAGATCGGCCCGCTGCCGCACCGGAGCCTATGGGCCCTCGCGCGGCGGCACGGCCCGGTCATGATGCTGCGGCTGGGGACGGTGCCGACGGTGGTGCTGTCCTCGCCGGAGGCCGCACGGGAGGCGATGAAGACGCACGACGGGGATTGCTGCAGCCGGCCCCCCTCGCCGGGGCCGCGGCTGTTATCGTACGGCTATAAGGACCTCGTGTTCTCCCCCTACAGCGATTACGTCCGCGAGATGCGCAAGCTCTTCCTCCTCGAGCTGCTCAGCAAGCGCCGCGTGCAGGCTGCCTGTTACGCAAGGGAGGCTCAGGTACGTGGTTGCATTATTTATAGTTGCCCAAATTCGCGTGCCATGCCAAAACTCACCTTTGAGTCGTCGTTCGATATTACTACTCCATGATTAGGTGGAGAAGCTCGTCGACACCCTCACCCGTATCGGGCCAAGCCCGGTGGCGGTCAACGAGCACATCTTCGCCACGGTGGACGGAATTATCGGCACGTTTGCGTTCGGGGAAACCTACGCCGCGGAGCAGTTCAAGGAGCAGTTCGTGGACGTGATCAACGAGACCATGGACCTGTTGAGCAGCTTCTCCGCCGAGGACTTCTTTCCCAACACTGCTGGCCGCCTCGTTGACCGCCTGACGGGCATCATCGCTCGCCGTGAGAAGATCTTCAAGAAGCTTGATGGCTTCTTCGAACTAGTCATCGAGCAGTACCTCGATCCGACACGCAGCAAGCCCGACGACAACTGCGGATCAGACCTCGTGCAAGAACTCATCGACCTCTGGAAACAGAATGAAACCACCAAGCGCTTCACCAGGGACCACGTTAAGGGAATGCTCTTGGTAATAAAACTCAAAGTTTCATTTCGCTAGCTATATATACAAGACAAGAATGTGTGTGTGTGTGTGTGTATCCACATATACAGTCATACAGTTCACCCCATCGAATTCGAAACTACAAGTTAGCAACTCATGAATATGTCATGTGCCAATCTTAATTTCAGGATACTTTCATTGGCGGCAATGACACCAGCTCAGTGACCATGCATTGGGCCATGTCGGAGCTGATCCGCCATCCAAGGGTGCTGAAGAAGGTGCAAGACGAGATCAGAGCTGTAGTAGGCAAGAAAGAGAGGGTGCAGCATGCTGACATGCCCAAGATCAAGTACTTAAGGATGGTAGTCAAGGAGACCCTGCGCCTGCATCCGCCCGCGACTCTACTTGTTCCCATGCAGGGAGACCATACGGAATATTAGAGTCGGAGGGTACGACATCGCAGCGAGGACAAAGGTCATCGTGAACGCATGGGCGATCGGTAGGGATCCCAACGTCTGGAAGGATCCAGAAGAGTTTTACCCAGACAGGTTTGAGGAGACAGACATTGACTTCAACGGGGCGCATTTTGAGCTTTTGCCGTTTGGCTCAGGCCGACGGATTTGCCCGGGGTTGGCCATGGCTGTGGCCAACATAGAGTTCACGTTGGCCAACATGCTTTACTGCTTCAATTGGCAACTCCCCGATGGGGTGAGAAGGGAGGACATAAGCATGGAGGAGGCAGGGGGGCTCACTTTCCACAAGAAGACGCCACTCGTGCTGGTGCCAACAAGGTACCGCACAAGTGATTGAAATGATTGGCCAAGATGACAATTCCATGATTGGTTGTCGTTGTCGTGTTGTGTGCTTGTTGTTCCTTATGTTTCCGATAATGTCATTGTCGTAGTTACGAGACTAGACAGTAGAATAAGGGGGACTCTCCGAGAGCCAAAGGGTCCCAAAAAGGGGACTAGCTGTCGGTCAGTCAACACATGTATTGCCAGGTGATCTTTATACAAAGTCCAAACTCCAAAAAACCGCCCCCCACAAAGGGGGCAATGGTGGCTACTTATAGCTCTCCTATGAGGTATACAGAGTTACAAGTTTACCCCTTACCAGACTCTATGCTGATAGAGGCTGCAGGGACCTTTCCTACCCCTAGTGCTAGCTTCTAACACGTGGTGGGCAGCCCTGGACTAGGTCTACCCTGCTGGTGTATCGGTCCAGGGGCGCATAATCCTCCGGGGCACTGGACCTTGAGCCCTCGCGGCCCTTGAGGGCACCTCGGCTGGCCTTCCCGTCGATGGTGGCCCGGCGCTGGGCGGACCCCTCGGGATCCCTTCGGAGGGCCTCGGGACGCCTTCGGAGGGCTTCGGGGGACCTTCGGAGGCTTCGGGACCCCTCCGCAACATTCGGGGGGTATTTGCAGCATCTGGCCCCCTGGCGAATGGCTATCGGGACGCCCGTGCCTCGCTCTTCGCCAGGTCGTGGGGGCCGTTGTGCCGCCCCTACGATAAGCCCCTCGCGGTCGAGGTCTTGCTTCGTCATGGCTGAAACCGCGCCTTCTCCCGGAGGGTAGAGGTACCCGTCCCTTCTACTGGGCGGCATTAGTCTTTGTGGTCGTCGTCGGGTTTCGTGCGCCATAAATCTGCTCGCTCTTCGGTTGTTTTGCTGTACGCGCCTTTTCGCTGTCATGTGCGCGTCTCGAGGCGCCGCCTCACGTTATGGCGGCCAGGTGGGCGCGTGCTTCAATGCGGCGCTTCGGTTTTCGTGCGAACTAATGGATTACTGCTTGCCACGTGTCGCGTCTTGCTTGGCGCTGGGCTCCTCGTTTTTTGTGACTCAGCGGGGCCGCCTATAAATAGGTGTCCTTGGGTCCCATCTCCTTCGGTTGTGCACGTTTGTCCATAGCGATTTGTCGTTTGGTGTTCCGTTTCTCCCACCCCCTTCGGTTCCCGAGGGGGCTCGCGTGTTGCGTGCAAGGGTCGCTTTCACCCCTGGTTCTAGCTCGTGGATCTCGCGATGACCAAGCGGGCGAAGAACGGAGGTGGCGCGGTGTCGTACACCGACGAGCTGGGTCGGTCGTTGGTGGCCGCCGGTTTCACGGGCCTGCTGCAAATGAGGAAGATCGCGAACCTGGACGACGTTCGTGCCCCGGGGTTGGAGGTTGTTCCTGCCCGCGAGGAGGAGGAAACGATTGTCTTCGTGGCGTATCTGGATGCGGGCCTTCGCCTGCCTTGCGTGGATCTGTTGTACCCGTTCTTCGGTTATGCAGGTGGACTTGGCCCGATTGACACCTAACTTTCGATCGTCAAGCCGGGGTCTTGAGTGGAGTCTGCGCGCACCGTGAGGTGATCGTAGCGAGCGAGGTTGTTCGCCTACCTTCACGACGGGCGGTGCCAGCCCAAGAAGAAGAAGGATACGGGGGATACCCTGAATTTTGGCAGTGTCAACTTTCAACCGAAGGCGCGTCTCCTCCACTACCTACCCGCCCCGGCCGCACGGAACATGTGGGATCTTGATTGGACCGTATTTGGTTCTATCACAAGTGTTCCGACGAGGCTGGGCTTCGCTCCGCCGGGGGGCCTATCGAACTTATCGCAACGCCCATCATCGAACTTTCACCCCGGGAGGAGGGTCGCAACTGCGCGTCTTTATGCTTGCGGCGCGCATGTCGGCAGCGGACTTCGAGAGGAGTTTTGTGCGCTCCGGGTGTGGCCGCTGGCGCAGAATTGGGAGATCGTGCTCGATGAGCCGAGGGACGGGATGCCTGTCCTGAAATTCGGGGACCGCAGAGGTGTGTCCCTCTGTGTTTTTTTTTCTTTTTTATTTATTTATTTATTATTGTTGTTTTTTCTTCTTCTTTTTTTTATATCTGCATCCCTAAGTAGCTTTTGCCTCTTCGCGAGGCCGGCGTCTTCTTGAGCAGCTCCTTGGACCCTACACGGGGGAGGAGCACTTGAAGCGGGCGAACGCTGTGCACGAGCGTCGGTTGAACCGTGCGTACCAGGATCTGAGCACAGGTTTACTGGAGTGGCCCGACCCCGACGCCGAGAAGAAGAAGCGAGTTCGAGGTCCAGAGGAGCTCGAGTGCTTAGGCCCACTAGCGCCAGGTTGCTGGCTGTGCCGCTAGCGCCGTAGCGGTTAAGGCGGGCCTCGCTGCGGGTGGCTCGGCTGGGCCATCCTCGAAGAGGGTGTCGCGGAGCCCGCGATCTGCGGGCAGCGGCGAAGCGCCGCGAGCTCGTCCACGGGTCTGGGCCGCCTCCTCGGCTCGGACTGCGGAGGTAGTTGCCAGCATGGCTCTCGAGGATGTGTCTTATGGCACCCCTTCGCATGTTTATGGTCCGGGAACCGAGGATACTGTGGTCGAGGCTCGCACCGATCTCCCGGCTGGGCGGGTCGGCCAGGGGGAGCATGGAGGCGAAGCTGCCTCCGTGGACGCGGTGCCCGCGGAGGATCCCCGGGTTGAGGACGAAGGTGTGGCGGTTGGCGGCGGCTCGCTTGACGAGGGCGAGGCGCTGCTGCCTTTTTGCCGCAGCGTTCGCGCTGGGGCCCTCCTCCTTCCGACTTCCGCGTCAGCCCAAAGGCTGCTGCCGTCTGCGAGGAAGTGTCGAACTTTGCCGCTCCGCCGTGCGTGTCTGAACTCTTCGTGAAGTGGAGCACGGAGAAGATGTTCCGGAGCGTCGAGGCGAACGCGATGAAGGTAGGTTGCGATAACCGTCCTTTTGTTATGGGCGAATTGCTGACATGTTTATTGGCAGACTATCATTCTCTCGCGGTCGCTGGAGAGGGACATCCAGAGCGGCTACACGGAGATTCAAAGAATGAGTGGACCTAGAGTTCGCCGAGCGAAGAGCCGGGTCGCGCGTTTGGCCCTTGCCGAAAAAGCGGCTAAGGGCCGAGGCTAAGGTTGCCCAACTAGAGGATGAGCGCCGCACCCTCCAGGAGGAGGTTGAGAGTCTGCGTAGCGCCCAGTCCGTGCTTCAGGCAGAGATTGCGACGGAGCGGTCTGTCTCAGCTACTGCGGCGAAGGCTAGCTGGGAGGCCTTAGACCGCATGGAGGGCGCCATGTGTGAGCTCGACGCCGTTCCTCCGCCGCGCAGGCATACCGTGGACCAGCTGGCTAGCACCCTCGATCGCCTTCGTCTTGCAGGGGAAGTCTTTCTCCCGGCTGCTCGCGCCTATGGTAACCATTACGCGAAGGCGGCGTGGACGGCCGCCTTTGTTTCGCTGCAGCGTGGTGGTTGTGGTCACGTTGATGCACTCGGTGCTGGCGACGTGCCCGTCGCCTCAGCCGCGGAGGTGGCTTTAGGTCAGAGGTAGGTGCGGAGGGCGAGCAATGCCCTTGCGAAGGAGTTCTGGGCTTCGTTTGGTCGGGACTCTACCCTGGAGTCACTCCGGGCGTCTTTGGCCCAGAAGCAGAAACTGAAGGGTCCTGCGGATGGTGCGAGTGTAGCGGAGCGGAGGGCCGACCCCGGAGGCAAGGTGTGACCCTCTGGCCATCTTCCTGGGGAATCGCTGTTTTAGGGTTTGGTTTTCCTTTCTTTTTTGTTGTTCCTTCGTTTTACCCTTAGCCATTGGGCGCTTCTTTAGTGTCCGTGGGTTGTAACCGTTATTTTGTTAATCAATATAAGGGGGGTTTCTTTGCTGTTGGGTGCCTGTTTTACGTTGGTGTTTGCTCTACTCAGGGGGGGTATGTTGTTTCGCCGTACCGCCGGACGAGGTGCGGTTCCTCCGTGGTGGCGTACGAAGTCCTATGCTCCTTTGCGTGATTCAAAAGACGAACGACTGCTGGTTTGCAAGTGGCCTCGGTGGATTTGTTACCGCGGTATAGTGTGCCATGGTGCGAAATGGAAACGGTGGAAGAAGGAAAATCCGGAGGGGTCTATGAAGAGGTTCTTTCGGTTGCGTGAGCAGAAGGCCTTGGAGGCGCGGGATGAAATAGTATCCTTCTGGGTGAATCGCGGCGTGGTGGGTCCGGCCGAGGGGTCATCGTCTCGGCCTCCGCCTACGGTCTCCTCGAGCTCTTCGGAGGAGTCGACAAGTTGTGCTATGGAGAGGGAGTATGCGCGCCTCATGGCCACACACCCAACTGACGAAGAGCTACTCGAGTGGGTCTTTGCGGGCAGCGCGAGCCTTGGCTTAACGACTTTGCTTCAGCGTCGCGGCCGATGGAGGTCATCGCTTTCTGCCTGCACGGCCGTGTATTTGTACTGGTGTGTAATGTATGTGTCGGGTGAACGAATCAATACATGTATTTTTATTTTCTCGCCGCTTGTGCTTTATCTTTGCATTCGCGCCGGTAGTGCTCCGGGTTGCCTTCTCATGAGCTCGGGCCGTCCGGATGCTTAGTAGGGCTCCGGGGAGCCCTGATTATATTTATTTTGCGAGGGGAGGCGAAGCCTCGCGCCTTCCCCCATACTTTTTTTTTATTTTTATTTTTTTTAGATAGGGCTCTGGGGAGCCGTAACTATATTTTTGGCGAGGGGAAGGCGGGGCCTCGCGCCGTCCCCCACACTTTTTTAGATAGGACTCCGGGGAGCCCTAACTATATTTTTTGCGAGGGGGAGGCGGAGCCTCGCGCCGTCCCCCATACTTTTTTAGATAGGGCTCCGGGGGAGCCCTAACTCTTTCTTTGCGAGGGGGAGGCGAAGCCTCGCGCCGTCCCCCATACTTTTTTAGATAGGGCTCTGAGGAGCCCTAACTATATTTTTCGCGAGGGGGAGGCGGAGCCTCGCGCTGTCCCCCATACTTTTTTAGATAGGGTTCCGGGGGAGCCCTAACTCTTTCTTTGCGAGAGGGAGGCGAAGCCTCGCGTCGTCTCCCATACTTTTTTAAATAGGGCTCTGAGGAGCCCTAACTATTTCTTTGCGAGGGGGACGCGAAGCCTCGCGCTGTCCCCCACTTTTTTAGATAGGGCTCCGAGGAGCCCTAACTATATTTTTCGCGAGGGGGAAGCGGAGTCTCGCGCCGTCCCCCATACTTTTTTAGATAGGGCTCCGGGGTGCCCTAACTATTTCTTTGCGAGGGGGAGGCGAAGCCTCGTCAGTCCCCCCATACTTTTTAGATAGGCTCCGGGAGCCCTAACTATTTTTTTTTTTGGGAGGCCCCTCGCCGCCGCCCCCCACTTTTTAGATAGGGCTCGAGGAGCCCTAACTATTTTTTTGGGAGGCGAGCCTCGCATGCCCCCCCACTTTTTAGATAGGGCTCAAGAGCCCTAACTATATTTTTTTGAGGGGGAGGCGAAGCCTCGTGTCGTGCCCTATACTTTTTAGATAGGGCTCAGGGAGCCCTAACTATATTTTTTCATGAGGGGAGGCCTGCCACTGCCCCCATACTTTTTTAGATAGGGCTTGGGGGCCCTAACTATTTCTTTTTGAGGGAGGTGAAGCCTCGTCCGTCCCCATACTTTTTAGATAGGGCTCGGGAGCCCTAACTATATTTTTTCATGAGGGAGGCGGGCCTCGCCGCCCCCATACTTTTTTAGATAGGGCTCCGGGGAGCCCTAAATATTTCTTTGCGAGGGGGAGGCGAAGCCTCGCGTCGTTCCCCATACTTTTTTAGATAGGGCTCCGGGGAGCCCTAACTATTTCTTTGCGAGGAGGAGGCGAAGCCTCGCGCTGTCCCCCACTTTTTTAGATAGGGCTCCGAGGAGCCCTAACTATATTTTTCGCGAGGGGGAGGCGGAGCCTCGCGCCGTCCCCCATACTTTTTTAGATAGGGCTGCGGGAGAGCCCTAACTTTTTCTTTGCGAGGGGGAGGCGAAGCCTCGCGCCGTCCCCCATGGCCTGGGTTGGCGGTTGGATGGCCTTAGGTCGGGATATGATTTGCGCGTTACGCCTGCTCACGTAGTTCGTTCATACCGATGCCCGCGGCGGGCATCGGTGTGCACCGGCGAGAGCCATGCGCGTGGCCGTTTATACACTCGTGTTCGCAGCGGCATCGGTGTGCACCGGGCGCGAGGCCATGCGCTGTGGCCGTTTATACACTCGTGCCCTTCGCGCGGGCATCGGTGTGCACCGGGGCGCGAGGCCATGCGCGGTGGCTTCGTTTATACACTCGTACCCGCAGCGGGCATCGGTGTGCACCGGGGCGCGAGGCCATGCGCGGTGGCTTCGTTTATACACTCGTGCCCGCAGCGGGCATCGGTGTGCACCGGGGCGCGAGGCCATGCGCGGTGGCTTTGTTTATACACTCGTGTCCGCAGCGGGCATCGGTGTGCACCGGGGCGCGAGGCCAGCACGGTGGCTTCATTTATACACTCGTGCCCGCAGCGGGCATCGGTGTGCACCGGGGCGCGAGGCCATGCGCGGTGGCTTCGCGATACACTCGTACCGCGGCGGGCATCGGTGTGCACCGGGGCGCGAGGCCATGCGCGTGGTTTCCGTTTATACACTCGTGCCCGCAGCGGGCATCGGTGTGCACCGGGGCGCGAGGCCATGCGCGGTGGCTTTGTTTATACACTCGTGTCCGCAGCGGGCATCGGTGTGCACCGGGGCGCGAGGCCATGCGCGACGGCTTCGTTTATACACTCGTGCCCGCAGTGGGCATCGGTGTGCACCGGGGCGCGAGGCCATGCGCGGTGGCTTTGTTTATACACTCGTGCTCGCAGCGGGCATCGGTGTGCACCAGGGCGCAAGGCCATGCGCGACGGCTTCGTTTATACACTCGTGCCCGCAGCGGGCATCGGTGTGCACCGAGGCGCGAGGCCATGCACGATGGCTTTGTTTATACACTTGTGGGGACCGGTCAAAGCGATGAGGTATACAATTTTCACCATTTGGATAGATAGCCCACCGGGCGAAGCAGGTTTGCCAAAAGTGTACATGCCCTCAGCGTTGTGGCGGCCGCAGGGCTATTCTCCGGATGCAACCGGTTTTTTACACGCTTGCTAAGGGTAAAACTTTCGTAGGGATTTGATGTTCCAGGTATGGCCCAACTGGTCTCCCTCCGGGGTTGCAATGCGGAACACGCCGGCCCTCGTCGAGCCTGTGACGACACACGGTCCTTCCCACTTGGACTCCAACTTGCCGAGCGTTGCTTGGTTGGTGGCTCGTTTCAGGACAAGATCGCCCGGGGCGATGTGGCGGGCCTTGACCCTTCTGTTGTATGTCCTGGCGATGCCTTCGCTGTACCTTTGCATGGTTGAAACAGCCTGTACGCGTTGCTCCTCGAGGAGGTCGAGCGAGAGCTCCCGTTCTCCTGGGTTTGTTAGGGTCAGAGCTTCTTCGGTAGAGCAATAAACTCACAAGCGTCATGGCCTCATCACCGAAGAGGAGCTTGAAAGGGGAAAAGCCTGTGGCTCTGGTGGGCGATGTGCGTATTGACCAAAGGGCCTTCTGAAGCTCTTCGGGCCACAGTCCCTTAGGAAGACCTACGAGGCGCTTCTTCAGCCCGTCGAGGAGGTTGTCGTTGGCTCGCTCGACGGCTCCATTGGACTCTGGGTGCCCGACATAGGCGAAGCATAATGTGATGCCCAGGTCGCTACAGAATTTCTGGAAGTGGTTGGAGTCGAACTGCTTTCCATTATCGGCGATGATGTGCCTTGGTACGCCGTATCGGCAAATGTTGTTTTTCCACACGAATCGTTGGGCGGCTACGGCGGTGATGGTGGCGACTGGCTCCGCTTCGACCCATCTTGAGAAGTATTCGATGGCAACGAATGCAAATCGGAGGCTACCCTTGGCTGCGGGGTACGGGCCGATGATGTCCAACCCCACTGCGGCGAAGAGTTACACCGGGCCAAGACAGCAAAAGGTAGCGCTGGTGTTTTTGCTTGCGACCGCCCACTAGCACCTTCGCGGCGGGACGAGGTCTTGTGCGTCTCGGGCGCCGCTTGTCCAAGAGAAGCCTTAGCGGAACGTCTTCCCTACCAGGCCCCGAGGCGCCTGGTGTGCGCCGCATAAGCCCTCGTGGACGTCCTTGAGGAGTGACTGGCCTTCCTCTCGTGATACACAGCGCAAGAAGGGGGCACAGACGTCCCCCTTGTACAGCTCGCTGGAGACCATATAGTAGTTTCTTGCTCGGCAACGGAGTCGCTTTGCTTCGACCGGGTCTTGTGGTTCTTCCCCGGCAAGGTACTTGATAATCACGTTTCGCCAGTCGTCTGGCGGGGCCTGCTCCGCCGTTCCTAGGGCGAGCACCAGCTGTGCCATTTCTTCCTCTTGGGGCGCAGCCCCTTGCGCTTCGGACGCAGCCCCTTGCGCTTCGGATGAAGCGGAGGGTTTTGTGAGGACTTCGTAGAAAACCTCCGATGGGGGTCCCTCTCCTACGCTTGCCATTTTTGCCAGCTTGTCGGCCGCCTCGTTGTTTGCTCTAGGAATGGCTTGGACTGTGATTCCGTGAAAGTGCTTCGCCGCTTTGCGCACCGCGGTTAAGTAACTGTTCATATCGGGACACCTTGCGACGAAGGTCTTGTCAAAGTGACCTGCCACCAGGCGGGAGTCACTCTTGATGAGGATGCACTTCACTCCGAGGGATCTCGCTTTACGGAGGCCCAGCCAAGAAGTGCCGTACTCCGACCGACGCGTGTTCGTGGTCGAAGTCCAGCGGGCAGTAGCGATGCGATTCGCCGTCCGGAAACTATGATGGCCGCGGCTCTGGCTCCTGCGGCGCACCACGACCCATCCATGTACATTACCCAGGGTGTTTCCACCACAGTGGGGTTGTCCTCCGCTTGCGGGGTCCACTCGGCAACGAAGTCTGCAAGCGACTGCGATTTGATGGCCGTTCTTCTTTGCGAAGGTGGCGTCGAAGCGCGGCATTACCATTTGCCTATCCGCCCAGAGGCGTCTTTGTTTCGGAGCATCAGCGCCAGCGGGTAGGATGTGGGGACCTTGATGGGATGCACCAGGAAATAGTGTCGGAGCTTTCTCGATGCCATGAGCAAGGCATACGCGAGCTTCTCGAGCTCCGTGTAGCGGATTTTGGCTCCTTGCAAGGCCTCCGATACATAATATACCGGTCGCTGGCCGGTGTGCTCCTGGACGAGCACCGCACTCACCGATAACGGGGTGGCGGCGATGTACAGCAGCAGCTCGGCTCCCGCTCGGGCTTGGTCAAGCTTAGTAGGCTGCATGAGGTACTGACCAGTCCTCGAATGCCTTCTGGCATTCCTCTGTCCACCTAAATGGCTCTGTGCCTCGGAGTGTCTTGAAGAATGGTAGCGCTCTCTCGGCCGAGCGAGACAAGAAGCGGCTAAGGGCGGTGATGCGGCCCGTCAACTTTTGTACTTCGCGGGTGTTGTGCGAGGGCTTCATCTCTTGGATGGCCCTGATTTTCTCCAGGTTGGCTTCAATCCCTCTCTCTGAGACGAGGAAACCGAGGAGCTTCCCCGCCTTCACACCGAACGCACATTTCTCGGGGTTGAGTTTTATGCCCTCCGTCCGAAGGTTGGTGAAGGTTTCTTGGAGGTCTTGGGCATGCGTCCCCGCCAGCTTGCTTTTAATGACTATATCGTCGACGTATGCTTCCGCGTTGCACCCGAGCTGGGTGGCTAAGACCTTCGTGACGAGGCGGGCAAACGTCGCCCCCACGTTCTTGAGACCGAAGGGCATGCGCTTGTAGCAATATGTTCCCATCGGGGTAATAAAAGCAGTCTTCGGTTCGTCCTCCTCCGCCATGTGCACCTGGTGGTAGCCGGAGTATGCGTCAAGGAAGCTCATGAGCTCATGACTGACGTAGGCGTCCACCGGTCGATCGAGGTAAGGGAAAATCATCCTTGGGGCAGGCCTTGTTGAGATCGGTGAAATCGACACACATCGCCATTTGCGAATCTCCTTCTTGACGAGGACCGGTTTGCCACCACTCGAATATTTGACCTCGCGGATGACTCGCCTTCAAAGAACCGAGAATCTCCTTCTTGGCGGCTGGAGGCGGTCGTCATTACGACATCTTGTACTCTGCTTCTTAGGCGTCGCGTCGGCTCGAAGGGATAGCCTGTGCTAGATTGTTGTCCTTGCCACTCCTGGGAGGTCTTCGGGCCCCCAAGCGAAGGCCTCTGCATTGCTGCGGAGCACCCCCAGGATTGCGTCGTACGCCTCCGGGTGTAGGTCCGAACCGAGGGCCACCGTTTTCTCTGGTGAGCTGTCCCTTAACGCCACTCTTCATAGGTGACCTTGCGGTTTGTGTTTCGGGACCCATCTCGCGGAGGGTGGTGCTACCTCGCCCTGGTTGGGTCCCACGGTGTGTACATGGCGGGCCGGGGATAGTACTTCGAGTTCTATGTGCCGGGCGAGGTCTTGATCTCCGCGGACCGTCACAATGCCCGCTGGGGCGGGGAGCTTCACGCACAGGTAGTTGTGGTGAGCTATTGCGCCAAGGCGTTCAGCGGGCTTGGCCGAGATTGCGTTATCTTGGTAGGCCATCTGGACCACATCAAGCGTGGCGACCTCGATTCGGGATCTGAAGTCGTCGCTGAAGGTGACGGCGAGGCGGATCTGTCCCAATCGGTGACAGGGTTCCTCCGAACCCTAGCAGGGGGATGCCCGGGGGAGTTAGGCGATCACGAGGAATCATCATCTGTCGAAGACGTCCACGAAGAGGAGGTCCGCCGAACTCCCTCCGTCGGCGAGGACGCGCCTCACTTGAAATCCGCGATGTTGGCGAGATGTGAGGGGTCTTGGTCGAAATACACCCCGGGCATCTTGGTCCGAAAGATATGGGTATTTGAATGGCGGGTGGGCTCGAGGCGGGTCGCCGCCAGTGGTGGATTTGTCGGGCATCGCGCCGCCTCTGCCTCTTCGAGGAAATCTGCGAGCGAGGAGCCTCCGGTGATCATGTTGATGACCCTCCGGTGTCGTCGGCCCGCCACCTATCTGTGATATTCGCGGTGGTGCGGAGTCGGTTGTCAGCTGCGCACCTGCCATCATGGTCCGCAGGTTGGTCGCGGCGCATGTAGTCCTGCATGGCAGCGATCGTGCGACATTCGCTGGTGGTGTGCGAACCCTCACCATGGAGGTCACAAAACTGTGAGGGTACTCCGTTGCGGTTATCGGGCTGGTGTCCCGCGTTTCGTCCACGGCCTCAGCCCCAGCGGCCTCCGTGTCTTCCTCCTTCGTTTCGCGGCGCGCCGTCCACGTGGTAGACGGCCTTTTTGCCTGTAGTCATTGTTCCGTGGCTTGCCGGATGCTCCGGCCTGTGCCGTAGTGACCGCTTCCTTCGAAGGGGTCACGGTCGGTGTGGGAGTCGCCTTCGCTTCCCTTCGAGCGTTGTCTTCCTCCGCTCAGGCGTACTCCTCCATTTTGTCGAAGAGTTCGGTCACTGTGCACGCGGGCTTGCACTATAGCCTCTCCGAAAGCGGCCCGTTGCGGAGGCTGCACGTTGCTGCGTTGATGACGGTTGTCTTGTTGACGCCTTGTACCTGGCACTTGACCTCCGCGAACTTCCTGAAGAAGCTGCGGAGGGATTCACCAGGCGCCTGCTTCACTCCGAACAAGTGTCCAGCGTCCTTGGGCTCCGTGTAGTTCCCCTGGAAGTTGTTGCGGAGTAGGTCCCACCGCTGCCACGCATATACGGAGCGAGGGGGTATCGTGAAGAACCAAGTCAACGCTACACCCTTGAGCGCCAGGGTGAGGCTTTTTGCCTTCGTGGTATCGTCTCCTCCGGCGGCTTCTATGGCGGTCTCGTATACCCGGAGGAATTGCGAGGGGTCTATGGACCCTTCGTACGGCGCGACCTCTGGCATCTTGAATCCTCGAGGCCACCTGGCCGCCTCCAGCCCGGCGCTCAGTGGTGAGTTTGGGTCGCCTCGGAGCACCGGGGTGTCGTGGTGGGGGGTTGTGGTGGCGTGGGGGTTGTGGTGGCGTGCTCCGTTCCGTTCTGCGGCAATTGTCGGAGTGGGCGGCGAGGGTTGTCTCTGGTGGTTGTCGAAGGTCTGCCAGCTCCCGCCAGAGGGCCGCCAGTTCTTGCTGGAGAGTTTCGTATGATTCTTGGCTCGCTCCCCTGTGTGCCGAGTTGTTTGCTTCTTCCTCCGAAGCTTGGGCGGGGGGCGCACTTGCTGCTGCGGCTCGGCTCCTTTTGGCCCTCGAGGCTACTAGGGCCGTAGGCGCCATTGCCGCCGCCTTGATCTAGCCCTCGTTAGGGGCCATCTTGATGTCTTGTGCTAGTGCTCATGACTTACTCGGTCCCCACGGACGGCGCCAACTGTCGTAGTTACGAGACTAGACAGTAGAATAAGGGGGGACCCTCCAAGAGCCGAAGGGTCCCAAAAAGGGGACTAGCTGTCGGTCAGTCAACACATGTATTGCCAGGTGATCTTTATACAAAGTCCAAACTCCAAAAAACCGCCCCCCACAAAGGGGGCAATGGTGGCTACTTATAGCTCTCCTAGGAGGTATACAGAGTTACAAGTTTACCCCTTACCAGACCCTATGCTGATAGGGGCTGCAGGGACCTTTCCTACCCCTAGTGCTAGCTTCTAACACGTGGTGGGCAGCCCTGGACTAGGTCTACCCTGCTGGTGTATCGGTCCAGGGACGCAGTAATCCCTCCGGGGCACCTGGACCTTCGAGCCCTACGCAGCCCTTCGGGGCACCTCGCTGGGCCTTCCCGTCGATGGTGGCCCGGCGCTGGGCGGACCCCTCGGGATCCCTTCGGAGGGCTTTGGCGCCGGGAGGCTTCGGGACCCGGAGGCTTGGGACCCTCCGCAACATTCGGGGTATTTGCGACATCGGCCCCTGGCGAATAGCCATCGGACGCCTTGCGCCTCGCTCTTCACCCGGTCGTGGGGCGTTGTGCCTTCGGCGATCATCATCTCCATTCAAATAGTGTTTCAAATTTCTGTACTTGCATTGGTAAATGTTGGAGATAATAGAGTTTATATAAGAGTAAAGTCCTATGCGAGCCTAAGAGTTCAAGTCGTGTGAGAGTCAAGTTGTAATATTTAGCATTATAAATAAAGAGTGTGAGGATCTTAAGAGACACACACACAACTATTCCCGAAATTCTACAGGGTATCAAAGCTAATCCATCCCAAACCCTAACCCAGAAAATACATTACCTCAGAGCCGCAGCCGCCATCGTTCTTCAGTCGATCCGCCAGTCGCCATTGTCCCGTTGCACAGGTTCTCTACAACCACGTCGCACAGGAGCCGACCGCGGCCTACCAGGTTGTGAGCGGACAAGCCAAGTGGCGGTGTGAGGAGGCTCGGCCCGGCAATAAGGAGGCTCTCGCAGAGTTGCTCGAGCAGAATGGAGGCACGGTCCCGTTCCTCCACGCGGCCATCGATGTCGCATGGCGATGGAGCCGGTGGCCTGGGTGCAGGTGGAGGCATCGACGGCCCGACCGCAGGTGGAGGTAGAGGGCGGAGGAGAGGATGGCGAGGGAGGTAAGGAGGAAGGTGGAGGAGGCGAAGAAGGAGCGGTTGGTTGGTCGCCGGCAGTGGAGAAGAAGGGGAGCAAATCCGGTGACTCCGACACTCGGGAGAAGGAGGGGAGCAAGATCTGGTGAGGGAGAAGGGGATCCAGAGGTCTCAGAGGAGAGGAAGGGATAGGAAGCGAAGGGGATCCGTGGAGGAGCTGGGAGAAGTGGATCCGACTCTCTAACTGGTGGTGAAGAAGGCAGAGGGAGGAGATCCGGCGGAAGCCAGGGAGGAGATCTGGTTGGAGCCAGGGAGGAGATGCGGTGGGGGCCGACGCTGACTGGGCTGACTAGCGGTGAGATCCAACCCGAGAGGAGATGAAGAGGAGAGAGAGAAAGAAAGGAGAAAGGAGGGAGGAAGGAAACTGAAGCTGCACTATCGGGGTAGAAACAGGAGCACTTGGGGAGAAGAAAGAGGAAACAAGAGAAAAAGAGAAAGGAGAAAAAGGGAAATAAGAAAAAGAAAAAGAAAAAAAGTGAAGGTGAGATAAGAAAGGAAGAGGATGCTGGTCGAAGTGGTTGTGCTGCTGGTCTGTATGCTGGGCTACTGATGATTGAGGTGTTGTCGTGATTGTGGAAAAGACGCGCGACATAATTTGGTAATCGGGATGTATAGATCGTTTGGTTATGAGACTGCGTGTGTTGTATTGGGGAAAGGGGAGAGAGAGAGAGACTGGAGAGGAGGAGGTTGATATTTGTATTTGAGGATTTGGAGGGGTCTGGTGATCTAGTGTGGCGTGCTCTGGCGTGGTCTGCTGTGGCATAGATTTTTGCGAGGCATGGTGTGTGTTATTGATGTGGTGGTGATTCTAATGGAGGTTGTGATGGATAATACGATTATGGTGGTAGAGTTTTAGGGCAAGTAGAGAGGCATGGAAGACAAGGGAGAAGACCGTTCAGGCGGTGGCTTTGGTGGTTGTGCTAATGGTGGAATTGATGGCGGTCTCGTAGGTAGTGTTGGTGTTGGAGTTGGTAGAGAAGGTGCTCATTGGAGTTGGTGTTGGTACTGGTAGGGGATGTGTTTGTGGTGGTTAGTGTTGGATGGTAGTGTTGAGTTCGATGGCAGTGATGAGCTCAACGATGGTGATGACGAAGCAGGAGTTGGTGATAGCTCTAGTGGAGGTTATGTCGAGCGGCGGTGATGACCAAGAAGGAGCTGGTGGTAGCTCCAGTGGAGGCTATGTCGTGTGGTGGTGTTGGTATAGGTGCCGATGATAGTGTTGCTGGAGATGTCCAAAAGAGGATTGGGACTAAAGTCAAGTGTAATTGTTTGTGGCAAAGGTAGAGGTGGTGGAGGCCAAGACTGGGGGCGCGTGGGCAGAGGTGGTGGAGACCGGGGATGGCTGGGGGCATGAGAGTAGAGGAAGAGGTTGATGTCGGGGCAGCTGGTGGAGATGGATTTAGTGACGTCCCTGGTAGTATTGGGGGTGAGCAAGTTTTGATCTTTGTAATGGTATTGATTATGGAGTCGATAAATAGTAGGTTTTGGTAGATTCTAGTAATGGTATTGCAATATATAAAAAGATGGACATGATTGTTATATCATGCCCATCCTGAGGGGAAGTATTGGAGATATTAGAGTTTAGATAAGAGTCTAAGTCATGTGCGAGTCTAAGAGTCTAAGTCATATGCCAGTTGGATTGTAATCTTTGACACCATAAATAAAGGGTGTGAAGTGTTGGGATACGGGTAGGCTACAATAGCGATAAATCAAAAATTTCTACCACGTAAACCAGGAAGCCAAGCAAGAAGATGATCACAGATCGTTACCACTAGACGCGCAGAGCAGCGGAAGAAGTGTCGGAGCAGCCTGGTCCGACGAAGAGCACGTCGATGTACTGGTCATAGTCGATCGTCCAGCGTCCTCGTGAGTTGATCGTCTCCTCCAGCACCTCTGCAGCTCCTTGCGAAGATCGCAGATCGTCCTTAAGCGCAACAACGTAGAAGCGCCTCTATGGTATCCACACGTCCAGGGAAGGAACAACCGTACGCCGGTGTGCTAGCACCAAATCGCACGGGGAGGCTCTCAAGAAGATGGCGGCTAGGGTTTCGGTAGGGCAACTCGCGTCAACTCGCGCTCACCCAATAGCCTCATGCATCTCCTTATATAGAGCCCGTGACGGATCCTATCCAAACACGTTTACGAATCGTATTCATACTGGTTTGTTCCAACCCGTTAAGTGTGTGACCCGTTAGGTTCATGTGTAGTTCGGTTGTGACTCGGAAACCCTTTCCAGCCACGAGTCGTAGCGGTTCCTAGCAGGACATAACGATTCCGAATACACACAAATTATATCGGACGAACCTTAATGCAATATGATCTACGACCAGGTCCTTATCACTTACGACCGAGTCCTATCTCTATCTGACCGGTTCAGTATTTGATCACGACCAACTTCGTAACTCCTTACGACTTGGTTTCGACCACTCTGTGATTACGTTCGACCGATCTACGACTTGCTTGTATCTCCATACGACCGATCCGTGGTAGGTCGAACTCTTTATTCTCATGTATTCTCCCTTTGCCTCACGATATCTGGTTGAACTCGGGTGAGATGTTGTGTCATCCATGGACTGTTCAATGCTTTCTCGATCGAGTATCGAGATAACCTTATGTGGTCGAACTCTTGACCACGATGGGTATGGCCATGCACTTTCTTTATCCGACCACTTGAGGGCCCAGAGATATCTCTCTGTTATGTTAGGAGGGCAAATCCCATATCCGACCGATCACATCCCTCTGCATGTTTCATAGCATACCCGAAAGCTACCTTTATAACCACCCGATTCTAGTAGCGTTTGGCAACCCCTAAGAGTGCTATTACACATGTAGGAAACCATCTGATCTCGTGTCTAAGGATTATACATCATCATTGCTTGAGACCAACTAACGACACATAGAATCATAACAATCTCAATAGTGTCTCAAGGTGGGTCTTATCCAACACCATGTTCTCTAACACGTGTCCACATTATTGATTCGATATCCCTATATCCATAACCGGTGAAACATGGTCATCAATCAATACATGTGTTGGTCGTAGAGTCACTAGTGTTCCGACCAGTGACTTTCGACCAGGGATACTTTTAGAACAACATCATCATAAGTTAAAAAGAGCTTCACCAACAAGTCACATACTCGTTAATCTTCATGACTGATGATTCATTCAAGGAACAAGATAACATATTATCAAATATTGTGAACATAATGAAATATAATCATCTCTATGATTGCCTCTAGGGCATATTTCCAACACCTGAGTCTAAGTCATATGCCAGTTGGATTGTAATCTTTGACACCATAAATAAAGGGTGTGAAGATCCTAAGGGGCACACACAAAACTATTTCCAAAATTCTACGGTAAAAGTGTGGTTTGTTAGTTCTGCGAGCATGTGGACGAAGTGTTTATTTGTCCTATCTCAAAGATGCTTGCAAGTTTTCTTCAAACATCCTAGCGTTGTTGGAATCATTGAAAACGTCGTTGAGGGACCCAAATATACATTGAATCCACATCTAAAAAGGAAATGAGCAACATTGAAATTTACATAAGGAAAATGAATATAAAATAGTTTATGAATCTTAAAACAAAGTAGTTCATATTGGGTGATGGTACATTACATATAAAAATAAATCAAATTGAAGATTAGATATATATGTAGACTAATCACTGTTAGCTATAATCTCGTTTAGTTTCTAAGTTTGGTTGTCTGCGTAGGAATTCGAGATGAAGTTGAGTTCGTCTCCATTTCGTAGTTGAGTCCACCAACTAGTAGCATAAGTTTATGAATACGTGTGAGTTGTAATCTCATGTCGAGTTAGAGTTGAGTCTGGGATGTTGAGAAGATGTGTTCGCCGTCCTACACTACTACAAAACAAGTTATACTAGACGCCTTATCACAGACGGTTCCAAAGGAACCATCTGTGTTGTGGTTATCACAGACGATTTCTTAAGAACTATCTGTGATACGGACCTATCACAGACGGTTTGAAAATAAAACCGTCTGTGATAATCACATATATCACAGACAGTTATTGTTAAGAACTGTATGTGAATTATCACAAACGGTTCTATTTACAAACCATATGTGATAATGCAACGTCATAGACTGTTCTTAATAAGAACCGTCTGTGATGGCTCTGTATGTCATAGACGGTTTATATTAAAAACCGTCTGTGACTTGAAATTTTCTCCTGGCTTGAAATTTTTCTTACTCTGTGATTTTACCATGGTAAAATCACAAACGGTTTTTAATACAAACAGTCTGTGATAAGATATTTATCATAGACGGTTCGTATCACGAACCGTCTGTGATATGTCGTCATAGATGGTTTTTTGTCTAAAACCGTCTGTGATTCGCAGCGCGGGAGTTCGAAAATTTTTGAACGCGTGCGCGGGAGGCAACATATTTTGGCGCTGTGCTTATATATTATAGCCGAGTCGAGGTAGGACGCGCTGGGGCGAGGCTAACTAAGAGTTCTTGCATATTTTCGTCGAGCCGCGTCATCCGCTCCATTTCTGGCCGCCGCCGTCATTTTCCTTTGTCTCTCCCCGTCTGGTGAGTTATCGTTTGATTCATTGGCTTTATGTCTTCTCTAGATCCTCTAGATACTAATACTCATATCTTGTTGCCTAGTTCTGCCTCAAGCTCGCAGTTACTGTGAACCATGCTCTGTCATATCCGCTCGCCGCCGTCAAGCTGTCCCGAAGTGGCTCCGTCGTCGTCAACCACCTTCATGAGCTCTTGGACCCTCATGAGTGGAAGTGTGAGGTTTAAATAGCATTCCCGCGCCTTCTAACTCACTGCCACCATTTAGCTTCTCGCCACTGCCGCTCATCACCGTGTGAGACCCCGGGGTATTTAGCTTGTAATGCTTAGTTATCATTAATCTTAGCATCACAAACAAAATATCACGTGCCTCGAAAAATATGTACATCCCAGAAGTGCTGTACATACACCCTTTTACAAAATCATGCATCAATTCCATACAAACATAGAACCAAGCACGAACTAGATTAAACAAAAGACATACATAATAGAGATATTACAAAAGAGGCCGACCGACCAAAAAACAACTAAACTAAAGAGATAAATAACAGCGGAAGCAAAAGCCATAAGATGGCAATAACAAAAGAGCCAATTAGTGTGCCTTAACCCACAAGGCAAACTGACCGGGCCGCCAGCTAGTCGTCAAAGCAAAGATCACTCTCAAAAGTTAATCCCTTGGGGATCAACCTCTTCCTCTGCAACAATGTTATTAAGCAAAGCGAATGAGTACAAAAATGTACTCGCAAGACTGACGTGTAGTATAACAGAACTATAGTTTAACTACATGCAAGCTTTATTTAAGTGGATGAGGCTTTGGACTTATTTTAGCATAAAGCAAGTTTTCCTTTGCAATAATGTAATAGATTTAAAGCAATTTGACAAAGCATTTTTAAATGTTGAAATAACAACGATACAATAATAATAACAACAAGAAAACAACACTGGAAGTGACTAACCCAATAGCCACCACAACAATAGTATGAACATCCATTCATACCAACCCATCAAGTTTTAATTAAATGTTGTAGTCTAGTTCTTGCGGGAAATCACCAAGCGTGTCCATAACCTAGGACAAGGCTATTCGAATAGTTTTAACCCTGCAGGGGTGTACCAATGTACCCACACGCCAGACCGCCTTTTCGCCACATGATTTAGCACACTTCCTTTGGTATGCCGGCACGGCTAAGTCCTACGAGACATTTCCAATGGACGATACTAATTAAGAGCCGCAACCCACGGGGATAAGGACACACTAGTCAGCCTAATTGGTCTGCTAATGCTCCCCTCCCACACCACACATACAGACATTTAAAACACACCCACCGACCAGCTCATAATTAACACCTCCCAAAATACTTAGTCAAGAGAGGTCCCATATCCCCCTCGTGTGGTTAGCACGCAAAAGTGCTTGGATCAGTGGCGCAAGTAACTCGGTCCTTGGGGACTTAGGCACCATTCCGTTCACACCCAACAATTCACACCAACATCCATTGTGCCCAAGTCAATAACAATTTTGTTTTCATTTTTGTTTATTTACAAAGTAACAAGCACAAGATGGACATAATGGAATAATAGTTTTTGTGTGATCAAGGTCATCGACATAATGTCGACAACCGCCCATTTCTACCGTTATCTAAGCATTGCTAAGCATGACACCGTAAAGACAATAAAAGAGCATAATTAAATCACGGGCTCTAATTCACCAAATATATTATTAACTTATGGTTTGTGGCGGGGATAACAATTTAAGGGCAACAATGCAATAGGAATAGCTACCTCTAAACGATAAATTACTTTGACACAAAAGCATGCATACATACAAGTAAATACAAAGTATTAAACTTTAAAGTAATGGGAATTGGATAAATATGATCAAACTGCTTGCCTTTGTCTTGCTAGAGATGCTCAATATGCTGCAGAGGGTCACTCGCGCAATCAACGTCATCTAACGGTAAAAACTGCCAAAGCGAGAATAACAGCGAATAAACACCAAAACTCCAAAAAGGTCTCCAACAAAATAAGAAACTATAACAACAGAAGGATAATGATTTCGGATTAATTAAGAGACATAAACTAATGAATTTGGAGTTGAAAAGAATTGGTTAAGAAACTTTTTGAAAAAGAGACAAGGCATAAGGTCTAAAGTTGATTAACTAACCAATAACTCAATTCTTGACTTAAGATAAATTTTACTCTTTTAGTTTACATGTGAAAGACTACTAATTATAATTTATAACCCATTAACTTTAGAATTATAATAGTCCTAGCTCACAGTTAGATAAGTATTGCATTCCAAACTTGCCTTTAGCTTAACTTTTGCTTTCTTTGATCAAATTTCTAAAGGATGATTACTAATCTTGATGAGGATTAAAGATTCTGCTTTGATGTGCATTAGGTTGTTAGGGCTTTTAAGTAATGTGAAAAATGCTTAAGCACTAGACTCAGCTAACAACAAGAGGTTTGCAGGGTTGAGATTTTCATTAGGCGTCAATCTTACTTACTTACTTATTTACTTACTTATCTCTACGATTTTATTAATTCTTTAACATAAACCAAGGATTCCCTGCTGGTTTTGAAAATCACTATTAGATTGTCAGATTGGGGAGCTCCTTTACATTAATTCCTGGAAGCCTTTTCACCCAACAAAGCTATTCCAAACACTAGCAACCATGGGAACAGAAGCTCGCTGAAGTGACCTAAAAGATAGACATAGCTTTATCTAGCAGAGACAAAGGATGGTCTTTCAACAAGGGTTTACAGACATTAGCTTCTCTGTTCATATAATTCAAATTGAGGAAATATCATGAGAACGAATGTTGGTTAACTAATTCAAATTTTCCAAATGCTTAAACACAAGCATGAGTGATCTAATTAGTTCATCACCAGATTAGCTAGATGAATCGACCAAGCTTCTAACTACTTGTATAGGAATACCACTAGCCGATTGACAGATCCGAACAACGCCATACACACAGAAGAGAGCATATCATTGCTTCAAGACTAGATGAATTCAAGACATTTCTATCTACAGCATTAACCATGACATTAACCTATCGACAAACTGAGCATCTACCGAAACCTCATTTGATCATTATTTCCAAGGGATTTCACCTGCAGTTAGACAAGGCATTCATACATACACACACACATAGAGCATGAGGGGAAACCGAAGGCGGCGAATGGCGTTGCCGTGCGCGGAGAAGACCGGGAGGCGACGTCACTCGGGCGAGGAAGACGACGAGCGGCTCTGCGGTCGGCGCAACTCGGCGGGGGAGGCGATGGAGCTGAGCCGAGCAGCTGGGCCGAGGAAGACAAGGGCCGGCGACAGATCTGGGGCACGGCGGCGAGCGGATCTAGCGCGGCGGCGGCACCGGAGGGGACGGCGCCGACGGCGGGACGACGGATCTGAGTCGGGCCGAAGCGGCGCCGAGGGCAGCGGAGATTACCGGGCCGACGCTGGCAGGGAAGCTGGGGCGACGCGCGCAGCCGGATCTGTATGGGCAGCGCCTGGCGCAGAGGGGGGGAGCCGGAGTGGGGGCGGCGGCTCCATGGCCGGATCTGGTGGTGGTGGAGCGGATCCGGGCCGGTTGGTGGTGGATCTGGTGGTGGAGGGCCACCAAGGGCGACGGAGCAAATGGGGAGCAAGGCGACGAGCTGGCAAAGCAGGGAAGAAGCGGCGGCCAGGAGATGGCGACGATGGGAGGAGGCCGCGCAGGCTGGAGGTGGCCGGGTCGGGCTGTGGGCGACGGCGGCTGGTCGGCACGGGCGAGGTGGTGGCGGCGCACCAGAGGGAGGAGCTGGGAGGAGAGGGAGGTGGCTCGGCGCGGGCTGGGCTGGAGGGAGGCGCCGGGCCAAGGGGAGATGGCGGCGCTGGTGGGGAGGAAGCCGGCGCCATGGGGGAGAAGAAGGGAGGTGGAGGAAGGAGCCAGGGGGTGAGCCATGGGGCGGCGGCGGCTGTGGAAGCCAGGGGAGGGAGAAGCTCGGTGGGGGAAGAAAGCCAGGAGCTTCTCCATTTCGGTGGAGACAAGAAGGAAAGGGAAATGGCCAGGCTTCTTGGTGGAGAAAAGGAGCAAGGCAGCAAGTGGCTCTGCGGTTGAAGAAAAAGAGGAAGGGGAAAACCAGGGGCGGGAGTTGGTCCGAAACCAAGGGCGAAGAACAGAGGTTTTGCTGATTTTCCAAATTGGCTAAGGGGGGTTGAAGCGATTTTTAGATATAGCTTATCAGCTCTAAAATTAATAAAATTTTTAGTAGAGGTTGAGGAAACAAAGATTATTATTCTGTAAATTTTCTAGGGTTTCACTTGAAATATACTTTCTCCAACATTATTTTAAGTGCATGTTCTTGATGTTTGACTTTCGATTTTCTTAGATTGACTGGTTACTTAAAATAGTAATTAAAATCTACAAATTGTGAATTTTTAAAGGTGAGTTGATAAAGTGTTCTAGAACCTAGGAAAATTATTTCCAGGCATTGTTCAAGGTTTGTTTGTATTTTAAAATCCAACTCAAATTCGAACACGCAAATCAAATGAGAACCAAAAATCCTCCAAGAATTCCAGCAAAATTTAAACATGTATAACAGAGCACATAAATCCAAATACATTATTCCCAGCTATGGGTATACCATATCTCCGAAATAGAAATCAGTTGGTATTTCTGAGCTATAGAAAATATATTTTCAAGTTGGAAATAGAGAAGGAGTATTGGATTACTAGGTTTTAGATCTAGTCTTCAAAATCAAAGGACTTTCAACATAGGGTTTTATACCCTACTCTGAACTAAGTTTTCAAACTCTTGACAAATTTTTATTTTGTTTGAAAATTTTTATTTCTAGGTTTTAAAAAACCAGGTTGTAACATATTTGCTTTGCAGCAAAAAGTTTTAAAAAGGTCCAAAATTTCATAAATGCACATTAGATGCTTAACTAATCCCACTTAAGGATTTTGGGCTGTTACACACCGGCACGACTCCAATGACCATAGGTCTTCGTGTCGCTACCGATAGCATTGTGGAGTCGTGGATCGTCCTTGAGTGTAATAACAACCGCAGCAGCGTCTCTATGGTATCCACACATCCAAGGATGAAACATCGTACGCCGGTATGCTAGCACTAACTCGCATGGCAGGGCTCTCACTCGAAGATGGTGGCTAGGGTTTCGGTGGAGCAATTCACGTTCTGTCTCGTATCTCCCAATAGCCTCATGCATCTCCTTATATAGAGCCCATGATGGATCCTCTTCGAACACGTTTGTTCCAACCCGTTAAGTATGTGTGACTCTATAGGTTCGTGCGAGAGGCCAGCGGGGCCAGCGGCGGCACGCCTCATGCGGGAGTGCAGGTCAGAGGGTACTTTGTCATAAATCTACTAAGCTACAGAGAAGTTCAGAGTTTTGAACTTCTGCTGGTATTTCCCGGACGAGTTACAGAAGACTGTTCTTCAGAGAAGTTCAGATCAAACAAAGACACTCAGTTTTGTGTTGCGCAAGACATAGAGCTTTTCTGTTGTCTATCCCCTTATATTAACCAACGAATACAGAATTAGTTACATGCAGGTGGTGGCCCGATTCTTGCTCTAAACCACGCCACAATCTGGAGAGTCCGTGTCACCCACGATCTCCACATTACTGCTAGCCATCGAATGAAAATAGTTAAGTACTAGAATGCAGAACATGCAATAGAAAACAGAACATGACATGTGATGCAGCCAAATTACTTCACATACTTAGCAACCTCAAGGAAGCAGCGGAGGCGGCGAGCAAGCCGTAGTGGGGCTTCGGGGGGCTGACGGACGCCGACGGCTACAACAGCTGGCCGAAGGATACGGTCTTCTTCCGTCGGGAAGGCGGCTGGAGCACCAAGTACGGCAAGTTCTTCATGTCGTGGTACTCGCAAATGCTCCTGGAGCACGGCGAGCGCATCCTGTCGGGCGCGTCGTCCTTGTTCGACCACACTCCCAGCGTCAAGGTCTCTGTGAAGGTCGTCGGCATCCACTGGCACTACGGCACCCGGTCGCACGCGGCTGAGCTCACGGCGGGGTACTACAACACGCGACACTGCGACGGATACCTCCCGATCGCGCGCATGCTGGGCCGGCACGGCGCCGTGCTCAACTTCACCTGCGTAGAGATGCGTGACCACGAGCAGCCGCAGGACGCGCAGTGCTGGCCAGAGGGGCTGCTGCGGTAGGTGGCTGCGGCCGCCCGCACGGCCGGGGTCGGCCTGGTCCGCGAGAACGCGCTGCCCCGGTACGACGACGCGGCGCACGACCAGGTGGACACCTGGTGGCACGGGGAAAGGAATCTTTGATCCACGTTACATGAAACTAATCTCAAAAGGATTACATGATGGTTTTTACACGGTTTAGACATTTTAAGTATGTGTTCTATCCAATATTGTACTTTAGGGATGAACAATGTACTTAATCTAAAGTACAACTAAAGAAGAGATGTACTAAAGTTTGATCCAGGTAATCCTGAATAATTAAGTACATTTCCAATGTTGAAAAGCCTCCTCAATAGACGGTCAATTGACCGAAGCCAAACAAAGACATTTGAGTTTCATCACACATTTACTCTGCCAACTCCACTTGAGAGGAAGGGGAGGCTGAATTCCTAGAATGTAATATTTTTGAGAGGTGCAGAACCCATTGCCCCATATGTATGACCAGCAATCTGATTGATTTTCTATACCTTCTTAATCTATACCATTGTAATATGTGTAATACCCCATTTAATCTTAAGATTTATAATTGAATTTCAAACCATTTTATTGGGATTTAAAATGGAATTTCAGAATTTCTGTAAAAGGGGGATTAAATCTTGGGCCAAAGGCCTATAGCCTTGGCCCATTAGGGGCAACCAAAAGCCCTAGAGGTACTGTAGCACCCATGTGCTATAGTGCGGCCACCGCTCCTACAGTAACTCCGATGCTACAGTGCACGCCCCTCTCCATTGCTGCTGTCCAAGAAGAAGGGGGAGGGAGAAGAACCCTTCGGGTGCCACCGGCCAAGGAGAAAAGAGGAGAAGAAGAGGAGAGGAGCACTTCGCGGGGGAATTCAGCAATCTCCTGTGATTCTACAAGGGTAACGAACGATGTTTTTCGCTGTTTGATTCAGAATAGATGCGAAATCGATTAAGATTGTTGGATCGAATTCCTACTGCTAGTAGTTCGGTTCTGTCTAGATTGTTGCATGGCCGATTTCATATTCTTAGGGGCCGATTTTGAGATGTTCATCTACTAGAGATATTTAGATACTGTTCTTAGCTTTCCGTAGCCACCAAGAACACCTAATTCCTACGTACGGATCAAAAGTTATGGCATGATCTTCCCTGCTGTCCTGAATTCTTAACGAGAATGAACTGTCAAGTTGCCTTTTAAATTATGATTATTATAATGGAAGATTCAAGGTTTTCACCCAATTACGTTATTGTAGAAATTTTTATAACCTTTCCAGAATGATAAAGAACGCCCTAATCGGAGTTGTAGATCAAAAGTTGTGATCTGTTCCTTACTGCTGTCCTTTTCGTCTAGACAGAACTTGTCTTATACTTTCATCTACCGGTTAGCATTTTATTTTGGCCGAATTGAGAGATTTTGTCAACTAGAATTTTGTAGATATGTTCGTTAAGTTTTCATAGGATCTAGGCTCACCTCGTTCTGAGTCCCAGATCAATAGATATGAGTTATTCCGTGCTGCTGTCCAGATTCGTTTCTATGATTGGGTTGACTGTTTTCAGAATAGGTCTATTAGTTAATTCTTGGGTTATCGGGAAGGTGTTGTAGAATGTTGCTGGTAGCGTCCTATACCATGTTGTTCTTATTTCGAGTACTTACTTGTGTAGGCGGCAAGGCTTCAGGTTTAGGAGCACCTTCGTTGCCTACTAACGTGTCGCAACGCGGAAGGCAAGTACTTTGATATTCTTAAGATTTGTGATGCTGAATGCTTGATGTTCGTATTGTGTTTTTATATGATACATGAGAAGATTCAATGTTTATGTTCCTTTCATATGTGATATTTCCATGATTAGAGATGATGTCATTCATTATTCATAGTTCATTACATGCATCCATTGTCATGTTCCATCCATAGGAGTGGATTATAAAGACCCATCAATTCCAGTATGAGCACGTAAGACCTACCATTCTAATATGGGCAGATTTGGACATCCGTATGAAACGTTCTCCATACGGGATTTGGATCCCCGTATTTTGTTAAATGCGGGCTTAAGTGAACACCAACAGGTGTGTCACTAGCTATACCGGTATAAGTAGGAATGCAATCCTTTCATTTCATTAAATCCATTCATTCCATTCATTCATATATACATTCAGTGTTATGCTCATATTCTTTAATGTTGTTGTCTCGTTCATATTTGTTGTATGTCCAATTATTCACTGTATTTGCTGAGTCTCGGACTCATTCTTGTTTTGTTTGTTTATTTTAGGTGATCGTTGATGATGGCTCTATTGGGAGGGAGTAGACACACACTATTCATTTATTTCACCATACTCCAGTTTCAATAATAGGACTTGGTTATGTCTTTCATTCGTTAATTGATGAACTGTAATAAATAAAGTTAGATGTGGTTGATATCTCTCTCCATGTCATGGTTGCTTAAGTACTGCTTGTGGTCCTTGATTACTCCTTTAATATAATTATCTTAGTGGATTCAATAGACTTGAATAATTGAAGTTTGTGAACTGTCGTTGAATTCAGATTATATTCCTTCATTTGTTCTATTATATGTAGTTCTTTTTTTTTGCCATTAGATGAGATATTGTTTAAATTCTTCCGCATTATGATTGTATGTTAGATTCTTTAGGTAACATTTTGGTTTCCGAATAGCCAAGGTGTTACAATATGGAACCACAAAAATAAGTCTTTTTTCTTGATTAACAAGAGATTATAGGATTTTTTTTTTCTTAGCTAAAGATTATTGCGAGAATTTCTAGCCCAAAAAATAAAGGATGCACTTTTAATTTCATATTTAATTATTATAACTTAAAAGGCTGTAACTTTAGAAAGCAGTTTTAACATAATTCTATCAATTTGATTTCAGAATTTTCTGGTCGGTATAATTTTCATTCCAGCAATTTGTTGACACTAGGCTGCGACGATTCCGCGTCAATTGGCTTGTCGTGAAGCATGTCAATTGGCTTGTCGTGAAGCATGTGCAGTCGTCACTCGTTGGGCGTTTGGTTCGGCTTGTCCAACGATTGTTTTCTTTTTTTTAATGCTGACCGGCTAGTCTTCCTTTTTAAGGGATTCATCTACGGTGTCCTAGCCTTCCCATAGGTGTGTGTCCTCATTTTCTGAAGTTTAAGGCTGCTCTCAATGCTTTATCTTGGCTCGTATTTTAAGTATACCATATAGATAAATTGATGATGTGGTATTATAGTTAATAGGGAGAGATAGTACTCCAGTATCTAATTTGGATATCAGTTTGCGCTCGAAATCCAACGCGTAAAATTTATTGTATACTCATGCATGTAATTAAATGAAACAGCCTAAGATACTACACAATAAGAAACCTTGCATTGGAAAGATAGTATCCTAACACTCCTTATACACTAAAAAACTGCACTAAGATATTGTCCATTAGGAGCAGCCTAACGTCTCATTTATCTCTGCTGACTGCATGTGATGCTTAATTTCTGCCGTCCAGCCATACAAATAGAAGCTTAGTGTACACATGACGTCCTCTCGGGACAAAATTAAGAAGAAACTTCACATGCCATTGCAGTTATAAGCTATGATTAACAAAGGTTTTTTTTTTTTGCAAGTGAACATATTATTGGTCTCGTCTACCTTAATACTATTTACTGCCCTGTTTAGTCCACGGATTCCTGAAGGGATAATAATATCAATGCATTGATCCATATGAACACATGCCGTGCATACATTAACAAGGCCTTTAACCAGAAGTCAATAGCTAATCTCAATGCATTGAATATCACGGGTATATAGATTTCCGGGCCGATAAGCTCAAGGATGCACGTGCGAATTGTCACAATGCACGTCAGTCGTTAACAAAGTAAATGCCGTTATCTCGCGTATAAATATGCCACACGGATCTAATAAGAGCATCAACACATATCATCGTCGTTGTGTCATCGTCATTATCATTATTATGAATATTGTGTGCATATATTGCATATATTTAAGAGGTCTAATAGATAATATGTATAGAAAATACAAGGGGTTGCTATATACAAATAAGGAAATACAAAAGGAATCCGATTCTAACCTAACATCCTCTCTCAAACTTATGGTGGATCACACACACTAAGTTTGGAGAGAAAATACAAATGTTGTGCCCTAGTCTGTGGCTTCATGAAGAAATCAGCAACTTGTAACTCTGAAGGCGCAAACTGTAAAGCAAGTACTCCCTTCTGCACCTGTGAGCAAGTGTATGAAGCATTCACTCCAATGAGCTTAGTGAATTCATGATTCACTGGGTCCCCAGCAATACTGATAGCACCTGTATTGTCAGACAAAATAGTCGTATGTCTCATCACAGTCACTCCAAAATCTGCAAATAGCCACCTCAACCAAGTAACCTCTATTGTCACTACTGCCATAGCTCTCAACTTAGCCTCTGCACTCGAACGGGAAACTGCAGTCTGCTTCTTCGTCTTCCAAGCAATCAGGGAGGAGCCAAGAAAAACACAGTAAGCAGAAAGAGAACGACAATCAGAAGGATCACTAGCCCAGGTCGCATCGGAGTACGCCTGAAACTGTAGTGAGGTAGAGCTAGGGGAAAACAAACAACGAGAGATAGTCCCACGCAAGTAGCGAAGAACACAAAGAAGGTGACTGTAGTGAAGATGGGTAGGACGAGCCATGAATTCACTCAAGATATGAACAGCATAAGCAATATCAGGACGAGTGCTCACAAGGTACACCAAACTCCCAACAAGATGGCTATATCGAGTAGGATCCTCAAGAAGATCACCATCAGTGGCACGAAGCTGTAGAGATAGCTCCATGGGAGTCTCAGCGGTGCAAGTATTAGTCAGACCAGACCGATCAAGAAGATCCTGGACATACTTCTGCTGGGAGAGGTAGTAGCCCTTAGGCATGGAAAAGACCTCAATCCCAAGAAAGTACGTAAAAGAACCAAGATCAGTCATTAAAAACTGCTCACTGAGATGCTTCTTCACATACGTAATGAATGATAAATCATCACCAGTGATGACCATATCATCAACATACAGGAGCAGTATCCTACTCCGAGATGAGACATGAACAAAAAGAGCAGGATCATGGGAACTGACAGTGAAACCAACAGCAATAATCACTGAGGTAAAACGAGCAAACCAGACACGATGAGCCTGTTTGAGGCCATAAAGAGCATGCCGAAGACAACAGACATGCCTATCGGAAACAGAATACCTAGGTGGCGGCTGCATATAGACCTCCTCATGCAAAACACCATTAAGAAAAGCATTCTTAACATCCAGCTGAGAGATAGATTACCGGCGAACAGAAGCAACAGCAACAAGAGTGCGAATAGTGGTCATATGGGCAACAGGGGCAAAAGTCTCATCGTAGTCACGATTGTACTCCTGCTGAAAGCCACGAGCCACAAGACGAGCCTTGTAGTACTCGATAGTACCATCAGACTAAGTCTTAATCGTATACACCCACTTGCACGTGATCGGACGAGCATGCACAGGTGTCGGTACAATATCCCAAGTCTCCGTACGTCGAAGAGCATCAAGCTCCTCTGCCATAGCGAGCTGCCACTCAGAATGAGGAGCAGCCTCATGATAAGAACTAGGCTCAGTGACAGAGAGAGCATGAGCTATTGGAGCAAATCCAAGACGATCAGGAGGTCGAAGGAATGTCCGGTCACGAAGGACGTAACGAGGAGCATCATCAGGAGGATCAGATGTGGGTGTCGGCAAGATACCAAGAGAGGAGGCTAGTAAAGGATGAGGACGCTTGGAGTAGTGAACACCAGATAAACGAGATGGTGGTACTGCAGGAACAAGAGGCGGTGCTGCAAGAGACAGCACCGAGGCAGAGGTACAGAAGGAACCACTGGAGACAAACCAGGAGAAGACTGTGATAGTGGAGAAATGGGTGAAGAGTCAGAAAGAGACAACCATGAAATCGACTCAACAGTGGAAACAGGAGGAGCCGAATCTCGATAGAAGAAAAGTCGAGATTCGTCAAAGACAACGTCTCGTGAAATCCTGATTCGTCGAGCATAAGGATCCCAGCAACGATAACCTTTATGCTCAGAACTATAACCAAGAAACACGCACTCAACTGACTGGGCCGATAGTTTAGTTCGTTCACGAGGCTACAGCAGAACAAAACAAGTACAGCAAAAAACATGAAGGTGAGTGTACTGGGGGGCTCGAGAGTATAGATGCTCTATAGGACTAACACCCTTAAGAGCAGTGGAAGGCTGCATATTGATGAGATATGCAGCCGTAGAAACAGTCTCAGCCCAGAAGTATGGTAGAACGTGAGAGGCAAGGAGAAGAGTGCGGGCAATCTCAATCAGATGACGATGTTTGCGTTCAGCAACCCCATTCTGATCTTGGGCACCAGGACAAGAAGACTGGTAAAGAGTGCCTTGCTCAAAAAGAAATTGTCTAAAAGTGTCAGAACGGTACTCGCCATCAAAATCACCATGCAAAGTACGGATGGAAGAATAAAACTGAGTACGAACCATCGTTGCAAAGCTACGATAGATCGTAAGAAACTGACCACAATTAGATATAGGGAAAATCTATGTAAAACGAGAATAATCATCAATGAAGATCATATAAAGTTTATGCCCGCCTTTAGAGATAATAGGTGTAGGTCCCCATACATCTGAATGAACTAAGTCAAAAGGATGAAAAGACAAGACTCGCTAGAATGATAAGGAAGTTGTAGCTGCTTGCCCAGCTTACAACCCTGACAAAATATGGCCATGTCAACAGTAACACGTCCAAAAACACCCTGACGAACTAATAAAAAAAGACGGAACCTATACAAGTGACATAAACGGTGATGCCACTGTACAAAAATGCCAGAGATGGTGGCAGCAGTGGCGGTGGAAGGAGACGTAGAGGTGATAGGAGCAACTAAAATGGATGGAAGGTGGAGGCGATCAAGGATGTAGAGACCCTGACGATCCCTACGGCGCCGGCTAGTCTCAAGTATCGTCCCTATCTGTCGATCCTGGATGAAATAGGTGTGAGAGTCAAAACCAACCCTACAGCTGAGATCGATGAGCTGTCCCACCGAGAGAAGTTGTATGGTAAGCTGGGGAACATGGGATACAGCTGGAACAGAAAAGTCATGGACAAAAGAGTGCACTAATAGCTGACAGATAGAGAAGTACCGTTAGCTGTCTGAACAGAGATAGTAAAAATAGGAGGTCCTACTGAAGTGAGAGATGTAGAGTCCGGTGTCATGTGGAAAGAGGCACCAGAATCCAGAACCCAAGAAGTACCTAGAGGAAACGTCTGAGCTAGACTGGCGGAACCTGTTGAGCTGTGAGAGAGCTGCTAAAGTAGAGCCTAGCAAAACTGCTAAATAGAGTCACCTCACTGAGAAGGTCTTGACGTGCTGGTATGTCCTCCCATCGAGGAAGGGCCTTCCTACCCCCTTGGGTCATCCAGCCCCACGCGCCTTGTTCTGCTTTTTTCGCACCGCACAACGCTGGTAATCATGCCTGAAGTTCTTGCAATAATTGCACTGAACCCTAGTTGGTGCAAAAACAGGAGCAGAAACAAACACATGAGGGGGGACTGCAGTCAAAGCAGAAACCATCAGTGTAGTCAAAGATGAAGGGGTAGTTAGCACGGTCGGAACAAACTGTGCTGCTAACCCGCGGCGAAGCTCCTCAGCATGAAGCGTCGAAAAAGCCTCGGTGACTGTCGGTCGTGATGAGCGGCTCAACAGTTGAGCCCTAACAGGCTCAAACTCTGGGTATAGACGGCAAACGACATCATAAAGGCGAATGCGATCACGATCCGCCTTCTGCACCGTATAACACTCCTGGCACAGCGGAGAAGCCAGCTCGTCCAACTGGCGCCAGAGACTGGCCAGGGCTCGGAAGAAGTCGTCAACGGAGGAGTCCTCCTAGCGAAGCGTCTCCAACTCACGCTGAAGCAAAAAGAACTGAGCATCACTGCTTTGCTGGTATCGCTCGCGCAAGTACTCCCAGACCTGACGAGTAGAACACAGACCAACAATGTCTAGCTGGATGGAGTCGTCAACGCTGACCACCAGGATGGCATGAACACGGGCCTCATCAGCACACCAGCACTCAAAAGTGTCTATGGCATACTGAAAAGCCTCATCAGCAGTGTCAGCAGCAGCAGTAGCGGCCTCTGCCTCCTTTTTGGCGACGTCATCTTCTGCAGGAGGTGCAGAAGTAGGATGCCTAAGAGAAGGCTGAACCGGTGATGGTGGATAAGGTCAAGCACCAGTGACATGTCCCCAGAGACGGAGACCATCGAGCATGATCTCCATGAGTGAAGACCACAACCTGTAGTTTGTCCCATGGAGCTTTCTTCTCGAGAATGGGATCGCAACTAATGGAATGGAAGCCATCGGTTGGCGGCACTAGACAACGCGGCAACCAAGGCAATGAAGTCTAACAGGCCGCGCTGGACAGCGCAACGGTTAGATCGATGTTCTTCTTCTTATTATTATTTTTTCGATTTTTTTTAACGTGTGAGTTTGGGCCGGCTTAAAAGCCCAGCCTGCGCACGAAGCGGACAACCGGTTGAAATATCCGGCCTGCACACGAGTCTTCAGCCATCACCCGAGTCCTCAACTGCGGCAGCGTCTTCCGGTGGAGGCCCTCTGGTGACGGGCGACTGGCGACGAGCGGCGAAGAAGCGACGAGCTCGAGCATGCAGGCTCGAGCACACGAGCGACGGTGGTGTCAAGGAGCTCCAAGCGGCGGCGTAAGCAAGTGTGGCGTCGGGGCCTCCAAGCAGTGGCGTCGCGTCGGGCGATGGTGTCGGCCGGCTTGGTGGCGGTCGGCGGTCGGGCGGCCTCAGGCAGCAGTGGCGCAGGGGAAAGCTAGGGTTCCCCCTGCGGCCGACGGTGTCTTGATGGTGGTCGGTGGCCTCGAACGCAGCGACGCGAAGCTAGGGTTCCCTCGCAAGAACGACAACAAAGACGAGCGGCGGCAACACGATGGATGCGGCAGCGAAAAAAAAGCTAGGTTAGAAACCTTGTTCTGATACCATGTTATGAATATTATGTGCATATATTCAAGAGACCCAATGGGCAATATATATAGGGAGTACAAGGGGGTTGCCATATACAAATAAGGAAATACAATAGGAGTCCTATTCTAACTCTAACAATCATCACCATTTAAATAAGCATAAATAAATGGCATGACAAATTAATTTTAAAGACACATGCCAAATGAACCGATGTCTACCGCTTTACCATGCACTCGACTTTTAACCACGAAAACTGGAACGATGTAAAGGTTGTACCGAACCCGAAGCAACACCCATGTACAAAGCTAATAATTCACCTCAAAACACATGCAATAACAGTACATGAACATCAAAAAATTCAACATCACTCCTATACGCAAACCTGACACAATTAACCCTTCGCCAGACAACCCACCTGATGCTCCGGTGATTAAACATCCATAACTTTTACTCCTGGAATCCAAATATAGCAAACTCTATATTTTTCTGGAATCTATACAAAATTTTCTACACTTTCCTAGTTATGCAAATTATCTGATTACGTCATCTAAATCGCCGTTTTTAACCCCCGAAGGTTAATCTGGAACATTAAAGAACAACGCGCTTCACAATTTTATATCTACTTTTATACATGAAAAATAGCAAATCATACAACTTAAGAAAACTATGGATAATGATCTAACTAAACTAGTTATGACCATAAATTAAGTCAACCATCTACTGTAATAAGGCAATCTACATGACTATTGTTAACGACGATGGAATTCTGGACAACAGCACTTCAGAAGCCATAACTTTTACATCGCTTGACCAAAACTATTGATCTTGAACTCTATGGAAAGCTTAGACAATTATCTACAACTTTCCTAACATGACAAAGTTATGAAACAACATGGAGATACTCCAGAACTCCCTCACAAGGTTTTGCAACACAACTAACCGAAACAGGACATCGCAAAATAAACAATTCCCGTGATCAATCTACTCTAACCTTTGATTAAACATCAATCTAGGATCAAAGCAAGGATTCCCGGATCGTTACACCTCAAAATTGGACAACTATCGGAGATGGATTAAGAAACCCTAGTTTATCCTCTCTTCTTCCTCTTCCTCTTCCTCTTCCTCTTCCTTCCTCCTCCTCCTTCTGGCCTTCCTTCTCCTTTGCTGGTTCTTCCTTGCTTCCCCTCTAACCGACTGCAGCAGCAACAAGGAGGCGGCTCGGCAGCACTACTAGCTAGCAGCAGCACAAGGCAAAAGGCAGCTGGCTGGCTGGCGCAGCAGCAGCAGCTAGGGATGGTACGGCAAGGCTGCATCAGCCACAAGGAAGGAGCGGCAAGGGGTGGTGGTGCTAGGGCAAGGCGGAGGCGAAGCGGCAGCAGGGAGGCAAGAAGATGGCGACAGCTAGGGCTGCAAGCGCTAAGGCAACATGCGGCTAGCAGGAGCGGCAACAAGGCTAGGGCTGGGTTCGGCCCTTCCTTCTCCTTTTATGCCGTCCCCAGTGCGGAGTCCAAGATGGACTCTGCTTGGGCCTTAGGCTGGCAGCCCACATCACCCTCTTACCCCTTTCCTTCTCTTTTAATTCCCGTCCTTAAATCCTTAATCCCTTTTCTAACTCCATAATCAACCGGAGTATTACAGTACCATAGCAACGTACATACAATTGACAGGCAGATCCAAAACTTAGTAGTCCTCGTGCAACAAAATGCCATGTCTAGAGTATACCGCCATTAGCATTTAGCAACTACAGCAGTAGATTACGAGCAACGATTTTCAACAACCGCCTACCTAGCATGAGCTTATCAATGGAGTCTCCGAGAAAATTGATTACGAGATTACCACTAATGTTACAATATTCACATGTTACCCAGAACTACAGATAATAATGTACATAGGCATACATTCCTATGACTAGCAACGCAACTGTTGATCTCATCTTTGCTACAGCTCAGCCAAAAACAGAAGACCAGTCACACTCCTCTAGCAGCATGGCGACACCCCCAACATTACGAGTCACCTCACCCCGAAGCCTCCTATTGCGGCTAAAGCTGGCCAATACGATCCTGTTTGACAAATGCGAAGCAGACAAACTTAATATCAACAGGCAGTTCAATTTGACAATAACAAATCCAACTTCCCTTACATTACACTTAAACGTGCATTGCTACCGAGATCGTGTACTACATCTAACTTACGACAAACTCACATAATCCATCTTACCTGAAGCATCTGCATGAGTTTTGGATTCTGCTCCAAAAGTTGGCAAAGCTTATCACGATCACTTAGTAGACTCTGCAAGAAGTAAAACGGGATGGAATCAGTCACCCTTGGCATTGAGTGTTTCTAGCATGTAGCTTCAGTGAAAATCCAATTAAACCTGAATGGCTTCTGGAGATGAGAAAAATTGATTTAAATTGATTCCTGAGTCTCCCTGCTGCTGAGATAAACTCTCAGCTTGTAGACTCTGGTTCAGAAGTTGCGACGGCTCACCCACTTGCCTCAGTGGTTGCAGAACACACTCCTGCTGACTCTGGTAAAATTGCACTTGAGAAACAGGAAGTTGGTTTGGAAACTGCAATGACATCTGCGACTGGATAGTACTTTGTGGATATGACAGATGTTGCTCTTGGTGAGGCAATTGAAGAGAAACAAGTTGATGGAGAGTCTGTGAAGGATGTGGCTGCTGAGGTGGTGGTGGTGGAGGTGGCCGCGGTTGTATTGAGGAAACAGAAGGCTGAGGATTAGAAACATTCTGTGGAAGGCCAGATGAGAGTTGAACTTGATGAAGAGGTGTGCCGAAAAATGAAGTAGGTGTTGAAGGCCTGCCAATTAGAAATTGTGATGCAAATGATGGTAAAGAATTGGAAGACATTGCACCGCCAGATGCAGAATTCATGCCTAAAGTTGCATCGCTAATAAGAGATGCAGGTGGAGAAGGCTGGACAACACTACTGCCTTGGTTATACAGTGATGGAGAGTCAGAGCTCATTGAAGCATGTTGGGTTGCCGGAGCTGAATAAGGTGGAGGAAGGGGTGGCAACGGCCGAGCAGATGAACCAGAGCTGAAGTGCTCCATAGGGATCCTATTTACTGGAAATGTGTTCCACAAGAACTTTCCATCTGCATTAGGTAATGCATTTGATGATGAACCACCAGTGCTCGCCAGGACATTTTCAGTTTGAGCCTGCAAATCGAAGTTCGCATTAAAGAATTTAAATTGCAAGAAGAAGTCAAAATAGCAGCAGGAACATCATAACTAAAACTTGGAAGACTTATCTTTCATTACCTGAAGCCCCACAAAAGCACTAGGCATACTAGCGTCAAAAGATTGTATAGGATAACTAGAAGGAAAAGGCGGTGTCCCATCTCTAGCACTGTAAGATGCTGACTGCCTATGAAATGAATCAGGATTTTGTATAGGCATTGAAGAAATTGGTGGTGGCATTGGTGGCAGAGGTGGCTGGTTGTTGGAAAGTCTATGCTCATGTCCATGAGATCCAGATGACAGAGAACGCTCAGGCAATTTCTGTGGACTCTTCTTCAGATAGATATTAGGAGGTAATTGTTGGAGAGTTGCTTGTGCAGAACGCTTGTTATGAGAGGAAACATATGTAGATTCGTCAGCATGATCATGGAACGCATTATTTGGGTTAGAAACTGAAAATTTCCGCTCCAAGCGAACATTAGCTTCTGGAAGAATTGCTGTCCGGGAAGATATGTCAGCACCAAGACTTTCATTATTCTTTGAGAAAGGTGTGCCCCTATGAGAAAATGGACTTCTATCATTCTGATGATTTTCTGTCTCCTCAACAACTGGACCTGGAGAATTTTCACCAACAATGACAGGTGGTGATTGCAGACTATCATCCGGTTGAGGAAAAGGAAGTTTATCATCTGACCCTGATTCCTCATCAAAGACTATATCAATTTCTTGATCATCATCAAGGTCAGCCTTCGGTTGTCGCGGTTTCTCTGGCTTAGCACGGACATTGTCATCCAAACTTGAGTGACTTTTTACTTGGTGTGCATCCCCGGATGGGGCTGGCACAGGATTTTGACGCTCCCTCTGCCTTGCCATAAATTCATCTACATGAATGGATGGAGGTCTTCCACTAAGCGTCCCGCGTGTAGTAGAATTTACAATGTTTGATGCACTACTTGCACCATCTATGTTTCTCTCTCTTGCAACATAGTCATCTACATGCATTGAAGGTGGTCTACTTGTGTTTGGCTTCCGCTGACGGAAAGTGTCTCTACGTGTATGACCTGTAGAGGCATTAGCTGTATTTAAACCTCGAGTGAACTGTCCAGTAGGTTCAAGTGCTTGATTGTCCCTTACACGTCTACTTGTGATCTCTCCTAATGCCAGTTTCCTCCTAGCAGATTGGCCAGGTACTAGATGTCTATCAAGAGAAGAATCAGGCAACTCCCACACCAACCTCTTTGCAAATTCACCCTCTTGGCATTCAACAGGTTGTTCTGAATCAGCAATAACCTTCCAAACATTGGAAAAGAAGAGAGCAGATTCATGATTTACAGACACACAAGCTAGGGATGGCATTAGACGAGTTGTCATAAAAACAGAGCGAACCCCTCCAAATGGCAAGTAAGTACCATCTTCAAGAACCATCTGCACTGAATCTGCAGATAGACCAGAATTCTCAAGAGTAGAACACAGTAATGTGATGGAATTCTGTACCTGCGAATTGAGGTCACGATGAGAAACAAGACATTAGAGTGAAATCTTGAAGACAACAGTTTACCTGATGTAAAAGAGACTTTCCAACGAAAGTCGACAAATTCTCATAGCTCTGGCATATCTTCTCTTCAAATGTCTTCATTAAAATTGTAATCTCATTCAAACTCTCACCAGAGGATTGCAAAGTACCACTAGGATCAAAGGGGTGACCAAACAGACACCTCAATATGATGACACCCTCGAGTCTATAACCAATAAAAACATTATAAGTATTTCTATGTTATTTGGACCCATCCAACAGACTGCGCTAAGAAAACAAGTATGTCTTGCATCAATAAATGCTTCTACAGTTGCATATATTGATCTTTAAAAAAAATGGACCATTAACAGACATGAACATTCAGATCTACTTTTCATAAGCACGGTATATACATGAAGAGAAACAATTGCCAATCAATACGGATCACCCCAGATATGAAAACTAAATCTACAAAGAATAACAAAATCACCAGCCAACCAAATGGATCAGCATAACCATATTGCCATGACATCTAGAAACCAACCCATTTACCCTTCAAGCCTTCATAAAAACAAAAATATCTAGCAGCCTGAGCAACATTATACTAATTAGCAGTTAGCTTTCCTACATGGGGTATAATTTGAATATCGAATCTGATAGGCACTGGCGCACTGCACATGTGGAGGATCAGCTTAACCCCAAAACATGTCTAAGATAAATTGTTAATCCAATAAACTCATAGGCATTTAAAGACCTTAAAATAGAAAATAATATTATAGCTTCTTTTTCATTACTTCTGCCCTCTCCTGCACGCACATGCACAAACACACATCACAAACAATTGAGAGGATTTAATAGAATTTAAATGCTGGCAAATACTGCTTACTAATTAAAAAAAGAGAAATATATGTAATCTGACACATTTGTTGGGTTGGAGGACTTGCAGTTCATTGGGTCTGTGAGGGCATGGAATAGGTGGACTAGCAACCAAACTAAGCTGACATAAGTACGTGTACAATGGAAATCAAGAATGTGCACCTAGAGAAGTTAAACATAAGGTTAACATCTCATGATCATGCGCTCAGATGATTCTCCATTAGAGGAGAAAAAAATGTGCATACTGCAACCCCACTACACTGCTTAAACCATAAATGAAATCACATAAAATCAACAATATTCCCCACTCCAAATATCCCTACATAATTCTATTAGACTTTCTTGTCTTACTATGCATGCCAGCTGTTTCATCGAGCATGAATATCAGTGGCAGCAACAGTACACAGTTGCAATGGAAACGAGCAACAGACATGGAAGCCTATCATCATCAGTGGCACAAGCATAAATCAAGGAACGGGCCCTGAAGTGGAGCACAGGCACAGCAATGCATCTCTATCTTGAACTCGAAGCATATTGCTGCCAACACAGTGGCACACAACACAGATGGCCATTCTTCATGATTAGCAAAATTTGTACCAATCAATGAGTACAGGTGATGGGGAGTTGGGGACATCCCTAATACTAGCACATATTCTCCTATGCATGGTGCTGCTCCAAGCGTTTCAAGTGAAAAACAACAAGAAGTTGCTAATGATACATACAAAGGGACAATGATGAGCTAGAACCAAGCAGTTACAACAGGAGGTGAATCTGTTCCTTAATGATCCTAAGCATGTTTTTGACAAGACTTTGTTACTGCCTAAAAGCAACATGTTATGTGTACTTTGCATAGTTATTAAGTCGTAAAGTTGAGTCGAGTCACCATAGGACCCACTTGTCGACTTGGGCAACTAGTCGGCCGACTAGTCGCGACTAGTCTGTGGCCGGGCAGCAAACAGGGCAATATGGCATGGCTGGACTGGACATTCAATGTACTAGAGTAACTAGACTATACTGGAAACATACATAGTATATCATCAATTGAACTTCACATTCGTCGGGAGGAGGACAAGGACCGACGACCGGCAGAGCAGGAGGCGGCGGCGACCGGGAGGGTGCAGAGCAGGAAGTGGCAGAGCCCCGGGGGGGGGGGACCAGGAGGCAGCAGAGCAGGAGGCGACGACCAGGAGGCAGAGGAGTTGTGTCGAGAGGAGGACGAGAAGCGGCGACAGGAAGAGCAGGAGGAGGCGGCAACCGGCGTTGGGAGGCGGAGGAGGTGTGTCAGGAGGAGGACGAGGGGCCGGCGGCGGCCATGGCTCGACGGGCTAGGGTTCTTCCGTCGCCCCTCTCTCTGTTTCGCTTGCTGAGTCGAGCTGCCCCTCTCTCTTGTGCCTCAGTAGTCAGCCCTGCTAGTCTATACGTGCCTCCTCCTATAGTGGGCCTCAGCCCTGCTAGTCGCCCGACTTGAACTCCCAAGTCGGAGCTAGTCGACGTCTAGTTGACAAGTCGCACAACTAGACAAACTAGCCGGGTCGTTGGTCCCTAGTCGTGATCCCTGGCTGACTGGACGATTAATCACCGATTAGACGACGACTAGGCGATGTCTTGACTCTTGACAACAATGATGCTCAGGTTTGAAGATGTTCAAGCATTGGATCAAGATGAAGACATAGGAGCTGATTCGGTGCATGGAGGCATCCACAGGGGACCCACGAGCAAATGAGATGTTCTGGGAACTGGAAGCTAAGCCATCTACAACCAAGTGCAGTTCTGTTCGTCATCTTTGTGAGAAAATCTGCACTAATCTGTTAGCTTCTAGTGCGCAAGTGATACACCATTGGAAAGCTACCGAAGCCTACTTTCATATGCAACAAACAGTGTAGCATTTGGAGGTGTGTAGCAAAAGCTATAGCCATTTTGGTGCAGACTGTACAGGCAGCCAAAGCTAGGCATGAAAATTGAATTCAGCTTGGCTTGCTTTGCAGTTTGTACACCACCAACTTTTGTTCACACCTAACTAGGAGGACTGTCCCTAGTCTAAATACCCCATGTACTCCTCCATTGGGAAGGACTACAATTTGAATCAAAACATAAAAGCCATGTGCACTTGTTCTAAGGGTTTGACATTGCTGCACCCTTGGAACTGGGAGCTGTTCTCTACCCCTTTGTTCTTCTGAGTACTTGTGATTGCAGGAGCGTGTCAATCTGTGTGGTCTGGTAGTCCAGTAGACATCGATCAAAGCGTGTGGTTAGGCGAATTCATTTGTCGCAAGTTGTTGTTCTGACAGTGGTTGGCGCCATCGATTTGTCATGTTGCACATATCAAGTTATCTTGGTTGCTTGCAGCTAGTTATCCCCAACGATCCTATGTCGACAAGATCGGGCCGACAAACACCCCCGCATCAACAGGATTCAGGAAGAGAGAAATGAAAAAAAAGAAAGGAGAAAATAATATTAAAACAAAAGTGAAAGAGCAACAGAGCCAGGCCAGTGATGCATCGGCACTTCTGCAGAAGTTAGCATGTGTTGACAACCCAGGCACATTGAACAGACAGAAAAAGGTAATTGCTAAATAAAATCGCATGCCCCAGTCTCGTTGAGCATTGACTGGAAAGATAAACTTGCACACTAATTCGTATGTTAGATGTTATTGAGATATTCAAAAGCAAGAAAACGAAGTGATGCTTACTTTTCACCATACTGGCTGAGGGCAATAGCACCTAGCGTCAAGGAATAAACTGTTTCTATCAAATAATCTGATGGATGATGAGCACCAATACATTTTAGGAGCCTCTTCCAGCACTTCAACAAAGGGGAAAAGCAAGACCAATTATCCACATTTGGTGAGTCACAGTAAGTGTCGCTTTCATTTTTTTCCTGCTCATCTTGGTTAGAAGTTTGGATTTGTGAAAATATCAAAGGTACTGCACTTCTACAGATATAGGAAGAAGCCACTTCCTTGAATGCCAGGGAACATGCTAACATTTCCCGTCCAACTGGCAAAACCTGGTGTATCATATTATAGTATGATAAGTATCATAACGAACCAAAAGAAAACATGTATAAAATTTTGAATAAAAAAATATAACTCAAACGTTAAGGACAGTATGCACTGCAGTAAGGGAACAAAATTTATAATAAGATATGTCAACCTCTGTCCTTTTCCTGCAAAGAAAAACTTATTCAGAAATGGCCACAAGTTATGCTATTGAAGTGCAACATATGATAGGATTCCAGTGTACTTGGGCATCTTTAAAAAATTTGCATGTATGACCTTGAACACAACCAAAGGGAACTAGTTTCTAAAACACTAAAAAGCAACAACACATCCGTGGCGAAAAGAAAAAGGGAAAAAAAAGAAAGGCAACAGCCAACAGCAGAAGAAACCTTGTCTTCATTCCATGTCCACATCCTCAGCTTTTCCTGCTCGTGTCTATGAACAATCATTTTGAAATTTTAGCTAATCCTTTAGGTTTTCCACCTCTATTGGGTGATGGGTACCAAAATCCAAAGCTAATAGAGGCAATACTTATAAAATTACATTACCACCATGTGGACCCAACATTATATAATTTCAGCTACTGACATGTGGAACCAACATGTCGCTGACATGATTTTTTACTACTGCTGAATCAAATAAAAAACTAACTGCACGGAGCAGTTCCAAATCATAAAAGACTTTAGAGTGAGTAATACTTGAAATTAATTATTTCATACAAGAAAATAGCTCTGGTATAAATCCTTCAGAGAAGGAAAACTGCAGAAACCACAACGAAGTATGGAACTACACACCCTGACTTCACTACAGAGCTAAGCTTGGGAATAAAAAAAGAAGTTAAAAAAACTAGTGATTCAATAAGCATCCAAAACCACATTTCCACATTACATGTTTATGCTAGAAAAAAACAAAAGAATTTTTACCTGGCATAACATCAAAATGGCATGCATGATAGAAGAGCACTCTTCAACACTAGCATTCTCATTCCAGGACCTAATTTGAATGAAAGTAATTAGTTTTAATATGCAAATAGTGAAATACTTCTAAAATAAACAATTCTGTAGTTGTGTATTTACTCTTCAATAGTAGATGGGTGGGTACTAAAGATAGATGCAAGAGATCTGAATAAAGGAATCCTCCATTTGAGCGTAAGGAGGCCATTTGTGTAGGCTCTTCTTTCAAAAATCATCTTATCCTCCAAGTAAGACGTATTACTGCAATTCTGTAATAACTTCCTAAGAATCCTTGCGACTCCCATTTTCCATAGCAATGCCTGGATAAAAGAGAAACTGAGAGAGGAGCAAGAGATAAACAACTTCCACGAGTCATGAATAGCCAATAACCCCTCACCTTTCCATTTGGATGCTCTGACAATTTTGCAATAAACTTAAGCAACTGATGCACCTGGAAACAATGCATTAAGCAACATCAGATTGGCGGTACTGAGTGCTGACAAAAATGAAGGAGAAGATCCTTCAACCAAGTATAATGCCAAATAACTAAATGTTACATGCTTCTTTGTTACGGCAACTGGCATGCAAATAGAACTACTGTTGTGAAATTCCATACTGGATTTATTACTGACCAGTATTCTAAAAGGCAGCCGTCTAGCCCACCTAGCCGATTTATCCTACCTAGGCGGCCGTCTAGCCCCACCTAAGCCCGCCTAGTCGGCGATTAGGCGCTAGGTGCTGGTCTGCCACTCGACTAGCGCCTAGCACCTTGGTGAACATTGTTACTGCCAGTCAGTCAACAACAATTCCAGGCTAGACTATAAATGTCCTACCACAGAGAGGAATCTTCTAAGACAACACGGACAGGAACCCACCCAGGGTTCAGGTTCCTGCAAGGAACCAGCCAGTTTTCCAGAATCAATCCACCTCCGGTATGTGTGTGGCCAGCATCGAGGGGTTTTTTTGGGATACTATTTCAATGGAACTGATTATTTAATATGTTAGAATATATAAACTTCAAGGAAAAAAAACAAACCAAAAAATCCAGACAGGAAAAAGAAACAAGCCGGTCTTCCGGAAGCAACCAGGCTCCAGGATTGACCACGGTTCCCCGAACCTAAACACTAACCCACAAGTTTGTTGTTGAACTCACAAGTCTTTCTAATGTAAGCTGTCTTACAAATAATAGTTCTACATATTTGTTGACACAAAACAAAACCTGGCAGATAAAGCAGTATAGAAGGCCCTAATATTGACTTACTAAACAAGATGGTTTTACCAAATAATGACCAAATAGAGGGTAACCAGTAATCCAAAAACTGGTCAAATAAGGGATTGCATTTCACATGAGGAAACTGCCTGGTAGCCTCCAGGACTTTAAACAGTAATTGTGTGCATAACTACCAAATGGAAGTAATAAAACACATTTATACAGGCATAATCACTTTGCATTGTCATACCCTAAAGACCTCACTCTCTGACAGGGAAGTTTCATCAACTTTATCATTTAACCAGATAAAAATTGGCCGAAGAAGAACAACTGCACACTCAATCTTTTCAGAGGCAACCCGGACAATGAAGATACGAAGCATGTCTTGTATCACCATCAAGGCCTATGAGATACAGCTGTCTACATGAGTATTTGCTAAAAAAAGGTTAATGAAAAGGCACTAGAAAAAAAATAAAGCCAGGACGTACCGAAGTAGCAAAGTTGTCAATGACACGCGCAAGTCTATCAAGTTGCGGCATCAACCTTACAAGTAATATGCCTACATGTTCAGGATGCAGGTACCAGTTCACCTGTTTCTCAACTTGAGGCCCTAGAACTGTTCCAGTACTCAAAGATCTAATAGCACTCAGCGAAGGAACTTCAAATTTCCACAGCCATATGCCTTCATCTGGGAAAAGATCACCCTTCCAGTGCAGACAAAACACATTAGAATAAGAACGCCACAATTGTAGAAGTCTGACACTTGTATTATTTTTCATAGAAACAAGTTGACATCGTAAGAGTTCCAAAGGTACAAGTGTAACTAAAAAGCTTACCACAAGACAAAGGAGACTACAGGCATCCTTTGGACCTAATGGTACTGATGCATTAGTAGGCTCTACATTTTCAAGAAGGCAATGAAACAGACCAGGTGCCCAATTATACAATGGCCAACAAGCAAGTGCTGACGTGATTAGCTGGCAAACAAAACCAAAACTGACAGCAAAACTAGGAAACATGAAGGACAAATCTGCGGCACATGCTGCTAGTCTTGGGCTGAAAGAATAAAAATGAAAATGTGTGTGAGGGGAGGGGAGGGGAGGGGGGTGGAGGGGTGGTGTTATTAATAGAGGGTTATATGCATGACCTGACTTCTCGATGTAACTGCAGAAGAGCAGTAAGAAGCTTTTTGTTACGATATTGTTCCTTTGTTCTCTGCAAAGATAAATAAATCCAAGGCTACAAAAATGAGCAGCTTGAGGCAATTACATGCTTATACACAGAAGCCATATTCAAAGAAACTTACATGTAATATATGAAGAAGATTTATCAGCAAGACAAGAGAGGGAATCATGAGATCAACAAGGGCTTGTTCATGAGTTCGGTCTAAAAGCAATTCTGTGGTAGAACTCAGTTCAGCCCCTTCATCAACAAGGTAATCTGAAGGAAGAATAACTGTGAGATGAGTTTTAGCACAAAAATAGCACATGAAGCTCAATTTACTTCATGAACAAGACAATATAAAGACATACCAATATCATATTTCGATTAATAATCAAAAAATATAACGCGTGAGGTGCTCACCATAACTATTGGACAAGCGTTCAAGCATAGACTTGCAGTTCATCAGGACTATGTATATAACAGTAATTGCACCTTCTTCAAAAAGGGATGAAGCCACAGCCTTCATAAACAGCACGAAAAGATGGCGTGTGTATCATTGCAAATTAGAAGTCATGAGTAAATATTTTTCTATGAGAATGAGCTTATTACCGTATCTTCTGAAATAAATGCCAAAATGCGGAAAGCTGTCGTTAATTGAACCACAGAAGTGCTGCACAAAGCAACTCCATCAAAGTACTTGTCTGCAACAAGCTTACCAAGAAGATTATCAATGACTTGACCATCTGAAGTATTATTAGAATCTGCAACTACATTCTCAACATCCATCGAATCTGACACGAGCACATTCCCAGAAGAAAGATGGGCATCTCCACCAGAAGCTAGAATAGCAGAATAACGAAGAAGCCCAACTGCACCATTTCTCTGATATACAACACCAGCATCAATCCATTCAAGTAACCTTGTTGGAGCATCTTTCCTATTTGAACCTGGAGAAGACGAATGCAAAGCCTTGTGGAGATCAACAGCAAATCCAATCCATGATTTAAGTGATGAAGCAGTTGAATCTGCAACCAAAACTTCAAGAATTTCCGCAGCCGAATGGAAGATGGCAAGACCCAAAGGAGACCCTCCTAAGATCAGATAGTCACAAAGAGATGTCAGCACACAAACTATATTCAAAACCTCAAATGATATATCCAAAAGAATACAATGATTGCTAACCATTTTTAGTCATGATAGAATCAAGATCCTTATACGAAGAGAGAGAACTCAATAGGACTGATATTGCCTGCAACAGGAATATTGACATCACTCAGCAGCTTAGGTTGCATTAAGAATGACAAATGTAGACCAACAACACACACCTCAGGGAAGTAGCCGAGAGCTAATAATGCTTGGCGACCTGAATCAGACCTGCATCACATATACAGTGTAAACCTATGCACTAAAGTTCATATAGAGAAGTCTATAAAAGAATATATTGAAAAACAGCTTCTCTGTGCCCTTTCCACATCCACACAACTTTGTGTTAAGCATTTCAGAATTCAACTAGGTACTTTAAATTTCAAATTGCAGCAGTCCTGCTGTTTCTTCAAAAAAAAAAAGGTACTTCAAATTTCAGATATTCCTTATCATAGTGTAACCAGGGATCAAATTCCCGGCTACCGGCCAGTAACCGGTTACCGGCCGGGGGCCGGGATTAGAAATCCCAGCCGGCTTTCTCGGTTTTTTCAAATTCAAATTCTAAATTTCGAATTTTGGATGGTTTTTAATCAAATTTGAGCGAATTTCATCCAAAAAAACTGGGAAACCGGTAACCGCCGGTTACCGGTCCCGGTGGCTGGCCGGGATTCCCTCCGGTACCGGTTAGCTGATCCCTGAGTGTAACTATATCAAAGTTACAGAAATTTGGCCACAACATTGAAAGATGAAAGAGCTCCAATATTTGAGCACATATTAAAGACGGTTAATTTGCCAAAAAAGAATATCGGATCAAGGCATTGTGTGCTTATTGCTGAAAGATAATATCAAGATTCCGTAGCCCTTGTCATTATTTTACACAACTAGGATTTCAGATCACAGGTAAATTTCACATATTATCCACCAAATGCTGACTTAAATACTGACCTCAAAATAGCACAAAGTTCCCAAAGAACCCACAAAAGCTCATCAGAATTCAGAGGAACTGCAAGTAGCCTATTGACAGCACTTCCCTACATAACACAATACTTCAATCATTAGCAGAAACAAGATAACTAAAGAATTCAAGTCTGATCAGTTATTCACATATAAATAATGTTCTTACAAAAACAGAAGTTAGGCAACTCACTTGTAGATTAGACAAAATTACTGCAAGTAGATGTAACAGCGTTCATTTTGTGGATTAAATGATAAACAGCGTGATGGAATGAATGATTTAAGTAGTAACAAGAACTGGAGGTAAACACCAGGGAAAAAATGAGTGGAAACAAGATGTATGCAAGAGATGGCACACTGGCTAGAAGAAATATAACTATGACTTTCTTAGGTGGAAATCAATTCCACATTTCCACCTAATCTGATGTTCCGACGTAGACCTTTTCTATCAATATTCCCATCCTAGTGGTTAATATGTTCAGATCTAGATGTTAAAAAGATTTTAAAACAATATGAAATAAATAAATCTCATGCAATGAGCCTGCACAAACCACTTTAAGATGTAGCTCTGTGATCATTCCAACTTCCTGTGGGCGGCAAAAGAATCCTTTTGACAAAAGAACAAAGGCCTGCCTCAGAGTTATGCATTCTGTTTTATTCATATCTTCACCATCTTGAAGAGAAAGAACAATAAGCTCAGTTGCTTCAGGCTGACTAAGCAAGAAAGATAGCCCTGGGAAAAGGAAAGGGATAAGTTCAATTCATAATTTAAGGAAAATCAAGATTCAAAAGATCCCAGTTTAAGAAACTGCCAACCAAACCTGAACGACAAAAAAGAAGGGAGAGAACAATGGATTCAATTGATGAAGCTATCTCCATCAAAATTTCGGCAGCAGGCCCACTTGCCAAATGCGTTATCGGTGAAGACAATAAGGCTGCTGACAGAGGAAAAAAACCTCTTTCCTGTTTTACAAAGAACACAAAACTAAAGAAGTCACATTTCTAAAACAAGTGCACTAATGCTCGGTGTCAATACTGATAACCAGCAGAATGTAAGACGAGCAATAGCAGGCAGACCAAAAAGCGATGGAAATATTTTGGGATATACACCAAAAAATATAAGAGTGTAAGACAAGCAATAGCAGCCAGACCTAAAGCGACACTGCGACAGAAATATTTTGGGACATACACCAAAAATATGTGCCGCTACGTAGTTATCCAAGGGCCAATTGGGCATTGATGTGCTGCATAATGTTGTTGGTTATAGTAAATATTTACTAAGTTAAATATTGCTTTTGTGGCTCTTAAAAAGAGGATACTGTTATGTTAAGAGTCTTGTACGTACTCTCTCCTTCTCTTAGCCCATGTGGCCCATATAATCTGCTATATATACCCTCTCATTAATGAATAAGATGCATAGTTGTGAATAGCAAAATTATCTCTCTAAATTCTATCATGGTATCAAAGCTTAAAGTTAGAGTTAGGGACTAGTCAGGTCCAGCCGCGACCATTCTCGCTGTCTCCGGCGATCCTCCGACGAGTTGGAACTGGTGTACTACCTCTCCCTCCCGTTGATCTCTGCAGTCGATTGCATCATCGCCTGGATCGCTCGGCCAGATCCAGCTCATGCTCTGCTTTGACACGAGTAAGGCACGGGAAGATCTGACATCGCCGCCTACTCCCAGATCCGGCATCACCGCCTCCTCCTGGATCCTTTGCTCCAGCTCGACTCTAGGTCGATCGTTGCCCAGACAGATCCTCTGATCCCAGATCCGGCATCGTCGTCTCCTCCATCTTCGTGTCCTCCCGGATCCTCTGCTACAGCGGCGGCGTGAAGGGCAAAAGAGCATTGCGAGCGGCCGAATCCATCGCCGTCGCTGCTCCAGCGGTGGCACAAAGAGCGAGAGGAACACGAGAAAGGAGCACAAGCGGCGGATCGAGCACCCTCTCTCCGTCCGGTGCCCTGCCTCTGCCGACTCCCGTCGCCGCCTCATGCCTTGCCGCCCGACCAGAGCTTTGCTTGTTCTTCCTTCCCTCGCTCATCGCTTTCTGCGTGCTCAACTTGCTAGGGGCAGAGGAGACTAGAAGCGGCGGAAGGGAGAGAGTTGTTGTGAGGAATTACTGGGAAAAGAAGAAAGCTCACATGGTGTCGTTGGAGGAAGAGGTGGTTCATTTGAAGGCTTTAAACTAGCAACTCGTGAAGAAGCTTCAGCATTGCTCTTGATGCTATTGCGATGCTCCTCGGTACTATTGTTGTTGGCCTGCTACTGTTAGCTTGTGCTGTGGATTATGATCTCTTGCTATTTGCCTGTGGTGTTGGTACTACTGAGGTTGTTGCCTGGTGTTAGTATACTTGACCATATTATGGCTCTTGATGGCATTCTTGGCCCTGGACCTATTCGAGGTGATGATGCTATTGCTTGTTCTATTCCTGCTAGTGCTGTGAAGTCTTGTACAACTCAGTTTGGTCAGTTTTCGGCTCAGATGAGCAATCTTCAAGCCCAGTTGTGTCGACTGCAGGCATCTTCCGGTGCATCCACCAATTTGACTACACCATCATGTCCTATGTCAGGTGCTTCACTCCTATGGCTGTTGGATTCAGGAGCTTCTTTCCATGTGATATCTGATGCACCTCGGCTCACATCATGCCGTCCTGCTACACAAGGTTTCAAGATTCAGACAGCTAACGAAACGCCATGCACGGTCACTCATCCAGGGACTCTTTCCACCTCTTCACTTCGTAGTTTCAGATGTCTCACTTGTCCCCATGCTCTCCATGAATCTCATCTCTGTCGGGTAGCTCGCAGATATGAACTGTTTTGTTAGGTTCGATGATAGCTCATGCTTTGTGCAAGATCGTCGAACAAAAGTTGGCATTGGTACAGGTCATCGTCAGAGAAGTTCTGCAAGGCTCTATGTTCTTGACCATCTGAGTCTCCCTTTATCCTCCATTTCTGGTACTGCTCCTGCTCCTATTCCTTCATCCTCTGCTGTTAGTTCATCTACTCCTTGTTCTTCTACATCTACTTCTGTTTGCGAGTCGTTTCCTCAATGGCTTCATCGCTTGGGACACTTGTGTGGCTCACGCCTCTCTACCTTGATTCATCAAGGTGTTCTTGGTCCTGTTTCTGCTGACACCAATTTTCAGTGCAAGAGTTGCAGACTTGGCAAGCAAGTACAACTCTCATATCCTTTTAACTTTTCTCGTTCTAATCATCCCTTTGATTTGGTTCATTCAGATGTTTGGGGTCCTCCTTTTGCTTCGAAGGGTGGTCACAATTACTATGCCATTTTTATTGATAACCACACTCGATATACTTTGATCTACTTCATGAAATACCGTTCGCAGTTGATTTCCATCTATCGGTCTTCTGCTCAGATGGTTCATACTCAATTCTCTTCTGCCATCCATGTCTTTCGTTCTGACTCTGGAGGAGAGTATCTTTTATCAGTCTTTCATCAGTTCCTTACTTCGGAGGGTACACTTCCTCAGCTCTCGTGTCCTGATGCTCTTGCTCAGAATAGTGTTGCTGAGTGCAAGCACTGTCATATCATTGAGACCGCTCGTACTCTTCTCATTTCTTCCTTCGTTCCCTCTCACTTTTGTGGGAAACGATCTCTACGACAGTCTATCTCATCAAATGTCAGCCCTCTTCCAAGCTTCAGGGCAAGTGTCCTGATGAGGTCCTGTACAAAGTACCTGCTAGCTATGCTCATCTTCGTGTCTTTGGTTGGTTGTTATGTCCTAGCACCTCGTGAGCGCATAAAGCTAAGCCCTCAGTCGGTTGAGTGTGTCTTCCTGGGTTATAGTCCTGAGCATAAGAGCTATCGTTGCCACGATCCCTCAGCACGTCACATTCACATCTCTCGTGATGTGACCTTTGATGAGGGTCGACCCTTCTTTTATCATCCTTCTACACATCCCACTTCTTCCATAGATTCCACACATTTTGTGTCTACCTCCCATTCCTTCACCAGACTTCTCTTCTCCAGATACACCTTCTCCATCAGTTTCACCTTCTAGTGTCTCCTCTACCGACTCCACCAGTTTCACCTTCTACTGTGTCTCCTCCACCGGCTCCACCAGTTTCTGACACTTCCACTTTTCCCTTTCAATATAGTCACCGACAAAAGAGTTCCTTCTGATCCTCAGTCCTCTCCACTTGACCCTCTAGCTAGTACCACAAACTCGAACGATCGTTCTACTCCATCACGGTATGCTCTACGTGATCGTTCCTCTCTTCAAGCACCAGAGAGATGGGGTTTTCCTCATGCATATGCAATATCTGAGCCAAGTAACTATCAGGAGGCAGCAATATACCTGAGTGGCAGTTGGCTATGACCAAGGAGCTTACAACATTAGAGTCTATAGGCACTTAGGACCTTGTTCCACTCCCATTTGGAGCTAAGCCTATAACTTTCAATTGAGTGTACAAAGTAAAGAACAAGTCAGATGGTTCGGTGGAGCAATACAAGGCTCGTCTTGTTGCAAGATGTTTTCAACAGGCTTATGGTCGAGATTATGATGAGACATTTGCTCCGGTTGCTCATATGACTATAGTCTGTACTCATTGTTGTTGCAGCGGTACGCTCATGAACTATATCTCAGATGGATGTCAAGAATGCTTTTCTTCATAGTGATCAACATGAGGTCTATATGCATCCACCCCTCAGTGTTGAGGCTCCTACAGGCTATATCTGTCGTCAAGCATGCTCTATGTGGTCTCAAGCAGGCTCCTCGTGATTGATTCGAGCGTTTCAGTTCTGTGATTCGAACTGCTGGTTTCACTCCAAGTAAGCATGACTCTACCTTGTTTATTCACACTTCTCAACGAGGTCGTACTCTGCTTCTGCTATATGTAGATGATATGCTGATGATAGGCAAGGATCAAAATCCCGACAGTTGCCAGAAAACCCAGTGGGGACGGGATGAACAGTAACTGGCCGAAATTTTTTGAATTTAAATTTGAATTTATGACTGCATAATACATTTGTTAGGTTGGTTTAGGCCTTTTTTGTGCTAGATTACCTATTGTATGAGCTAAATATGCTTGAATTATTGTACTCACAAGTCCCAACATTTTTTAGACAATGTTACTTCATTACACACTTTCTAATTATAACTAGACATCAAGCTCCTTATGTATCAGGAGTGTTACTTCATTAAACACTTTCTAATTATTTGCATTATTCCTATTGTTAATCACCCATAACCGGTTTTCTTTGTTTTTCCAGTTTTGGGCGGTAACCGAACCAATAATCGGTTTTAAAAAATCCTCAATTCAAATTTCACTTTTTGAATTTCGAACAATTTTTCCCGGTTTTTTTGGTAACCGGATAGTTACCATTACCGCCCGCCGGTCAGGTTTTCCACCGGTTCCGATATTTCAATCCTTGATCACAGGAGATGACATGCATTGTGGCTTTTGTGAAGAAAAAATTGAGTGAACAGTTTATAATGTCAGATTTGGGACCATGGAGCTATTTTCTAGGGATTGAGATTCATTCTGATGGTGATGGCTACTACCTTTCTCAGCATCGCTACGTTCAGGATCTGCTTGTTATACTCGCAATGCTGCCACACCCATAGAGCTCCACCTGCAGCTTCGATCTACAGACGGTGTACCACTAACAGATCCTTCCCGCTATCGTCAGCTCGTTAGGAGTCTTGTTTATCTCACTGTCACCAGCCAGACATTGCTCATGTTATTCATGTGCTCAGCCAGTTTGTTAGTGCCCCCACCTCAGTACACTATGATCATGTTCTTCGTGTGCTGAGATACTTGAGGGGGACTACGTCCAGACGTCTGTTCTATGTCAGTTCGAGTCAGCTCTAGCTCCACGCTTACTCTGACTCCACTTGGGCGAGTGATGCTGTTGATCGCCGATCTATCATCGGCTACTGCATCTCTCTTGGTACTTCGCTCATTGCCTGGAAATCCAAGAAGCAGACTGTGAAATCACGCTGTAGTGCAGAGGCTGGGCTTCGAGTGCTTACCACTACCACCTCAGAGATCATTTGGCTTCGATGGCTCTTAGCTGATCTCGGTGTCCATTGTGAGAACTCTACACCTCTGTTTTGTGGCAATACAAGTGTCATTCAGATTGCTAGTGATCCAGTCAAACATGATTTAACAAAACACATTGGTGTTGATGCATCCTTCACACGGTCTCATTGTCAGCAGTCGACCATCGGCCTCCAGTATGTACCCTCGGAGCTTCAAGTTGCAGATTTCTTCACTAAAGCTCAGACTCGAGAACATCGGCTTTATCTACTCAAACTCAATGCATCAAATCATCCTGATCCACCTTAAGTTTAAAGAGGGTGTTAAGAGTCTTGTACATTCTCTCTCCTCTTAGCCTATGTAGCCCATGAGGCCCATGTAATCTGCTATATATACCTTCTCATTAATGAATAAGATGCATAGTTGTGAATATCAAAATTATCTCTCTAAATTCTAACAGATACCATTATCATTATCAGTTATTAAGTAGTATACGAAAATGCTAATCTGCTGGTGCCCACGAGAAGCTTATTCCACAGACACCCACGGTCGCCGCTTGTTTCAAGCATAAGTTAATCGCATCCGTCTGATGTTGAGCATGTGGGTGACCGGTGTCTGCGACTTGGACCACACATCGTGTCATTCCTCTCACAAATGTGAATCCACATTCACCTTCACACACAGCAACTCCCCATTAAGCATCCATGCAAGACAACTCACAATGCAGCACGGTCACCTTGCTGCCGCACCCCCCCCCCGGGGGGAAAGTAACTCCTCTCCACATGGCACCCCAAGCCAGGAGAGTCACTGCCCAAACGCCTCATCAACTCCGATGACTCCCATCCCCTTCCGCCTCCTTTGAAGTTGATAGGTTGAATCTCCAAGATTGAAGGTGTAGGTGTAACTTTAAATGTGCAATTCGAAGTTGCAATTTCTCGGTTGAAAGTTTAGTTTTGCATTCGAAAGCTCAAATTTCCATGTGAAAGTTATAAAATTCCGAGTTGAAAGTTCAATAAAATTTCTAGTTCAAAGTTCAAATTGAGTGTCAAATTTCAAGTTCAAAGTTCCAATAAAAAGCTTCAAACTTCTAGTTGAAAGTTGAAAGTTCAATTTTCAGTTGAACCAATGCTCTTTTTGCGGTTTCAAAAAGGTTTAAAGACTGGCGTGTGAGGTGTGCGGCGTCCGCAGCCCTTGTTCGCAGCGAACGACCACAGATTAGAGGCCCCCATCAGTACTTTAGTATATATAATTATATATATCCAAAAAATAGCAAAACAAATGTGTTCTTCAAAAGATAATGCAATGCCAACTAAGCCTAAGAAAAGAAGTATTCCACTCAAGTATCAGCAATCAAAGTGAACAATCATTCAGGATTCCAATATTAAAAGATGTGGACAAAATATTTCTTGTCTTGTGTTCCCAAGCAGTCGAGCTCAATTTGCTTCGTCCAGTTTATCTGATTTAGTCCCACCAGAACTCAGTAATTCCCCAATCAAAACAAATAGTGACATCATTTGCTAGCTTACAGTCTTTTTTTCCATTTAGCAGTAGTACCCATACTAGTTGGGATTTGTTGTTGAGATAGCTGCCTAAATTCACGGTATATTTGTCTAACCCAATAAAATTATAATAGTATGAAAGTACTTTTCGAGACGAATCTACACATATGATTTTCATGTATCTAATCTAAATATTTCTCAAAAAAAATATTAATAGCTAAAGTTTCCAAAGTTTGACTATACGTATTCCAAAACGACTTGTTTTTGTGAACTGGAGGGAGTACTAAGAATACGAAGAATAGCAATATCAACCCCATCATAAATATTAAAACCAGAATATGGTGGATAGCTTTAAAGCCATTCTGATAGGAAAACATGAATTCCTAGCAAGTATCTGTTAGAATGAGGCTTCTTGTCCATTCCAATAGGCCAAAGGGCTAATATATAACATGTACAAGGCTGGTAAATATGCAAAGAACACCCTAATCTATATACATATCTTGATGGATAAGTCTTGTGTTGGCTTGTGCTGTCCTCCAAGGACAGCATCTTTAGGACAACATCTTGGTACGCTTTAGGACAACATCTTGATTTGCTTTAGGGCAAACATCTTGATCCTTTAGGGCAACATCTTTAGGACAAAGATCTTGATCGCTTTAGGGCAACATCTTGATCGCTTTAGGGCGGCATCTTAGACTAGCATCTTAGCATATCTTTGAAATTTGGTGCCTATAAATTTGTATCCCCAACCCTCGAGTTGGCATAGCATTGTGTGAGAAATAAACAAAGAAAATTGCCCCATCTCCAAGTGTTATCCTCTCGATGAGAGTAAGGATCTTGCTATCACCAAGAGCAAGAGTCCAATGACTAACAAGTGGTATCGAGCCGTAGTATCTCGCAACCTGAGCATCTCTGCTCAATCCCTTCTCGGCCTCGCTTCGGCCCATGGCAACCAACCGATGGCAGCAGCTCTCTCTCCAGCAGTTAGCTTCCGGAGCGCGCCATGTCCGCAGGCGATCTCAGCCTTCGGCCGCCTCGAAGCACCTGGCGGCAAAGCGAACTTCGGCTGTGGCGGAGAGAACGCGGCGGCAACCTGAGCAGCTGCCAAGGAAAAAGCGTCAGTGGCAGCGTCGGTAGCGAGCGGCTTCAGCGGAGGTGGAAGCGGCGGCGGCGGCGGTCACAGCGTCTTGGCGGCAAGAATGAGGTCGAGTTCTACTGGCAGCGGAATAAAGCAGCCCATCTCGGTGATGATATATACGACGCGGACCTTGAGCGGCCCAGAGAGGAAGCGTGAGCGGCAGCGCGATGAACAATCTGCGCCGCCCCATGAGCGCGGCGGCAATTTCGTAGCCGTGAGCGCATGCCGGGCGCTCTGGAGGAGACGCAGCGGCGGCATCTGGTCGACGGAGAGCGGCCTTCACAGCGACGCGTTCTCTCCGGTTGATGCGTGGTCACCACGAGTACCAGTTGTCGTCGAGGGCGTCGTCCCCGGGCGGGTGGCCTACCTCACCAAGACCAACTACGTCGAGTGGGGGCGCGGTGATGAGGTAAAGCTCAGTCGCGGCATATGTGGGATGCGATCCGACGGAGACGTCGACTCGACCCGGGATCGACGGTATTGGATGCTCTCATCGCCGCAGATCCCGCCGAGATGCGATTCTCGCTTACCAACAAGCGGATCGCCAAAGAGGCTTGGGACGCCATCATTGCAAAGACGCGCGGCGGCACCGCGCCCGCAAGTCTACATTGCGAGCACTACGCAGGAGTGGGAGAACACGCCTTCAAGCGGTGAGGATGTTGATGACTTTGCTCTCGTCTCAACACTCTGTTGCGAAGTTAGTGCGATTCGGCGGCGACACCTCGGCGAGGAGAGAGCGTGGAGAAGCTCTTCCATTGCGTCCTGAGAAGTACAAGCGGATGGCTCGCTCGACGAGTCTCTGCTAGACCTCTCCACGATGACGATCGAGGCGTTGGGTCGCCTCAAGGTCGTTGGCGGCGATGAGCCACAGCGTCTCGGGACCCGTCACCATTGGCGGGAAGCTCCTCCTCGCTCGGGAGCGGTGGGTCACCGGCCAAGGTGACGAGGAAGAAGGGGAGCCTTCTTCCACGACAAAGGCATAAGCGTGGCAAGCAAAAGCGAAGACGAGACAACTCTTGCCACAACCGCGGCAAGCTTTGGTCATTGGGCCAAGGATTGTCGGCGACCACGAGTGATGATCCGTGGGCGCCAGTAGGCTGCTGGCAAGGCAAGCAAAAGCCGACGAGGCGACTCTTGCCACAAGCTGCGGCAAGCTTGGTCATTGGGCCAAGTTGTCGGCGACCACGACGCTGCCGTGCCCACGTCAGCGCGGAGGAGGAGGAGGAGCGGCCGGCTCTGTTCATTGCTCATCACGAGCATTGAACTACCTCAGTTCCGCCGCAGCGCCTTCCTCCACCTTGACGAGCCAAAAGCACATGCCTCGCCGGCGACGATTAAAGAACGACAAGACCGACGGGTGGTGCCTCGACACGCGCCACCACCCACCACATGACCGGCGGCGGAGTACTTCTCGAGCTCGACTCAAGCGTTCGAGCTCCGTCAAGTTTGGGGGCGCCTCGGCGTGAAAATCAAGGCGTCGGCTCCGTCATCTTCACCGCCAGTGTCTGGCGAGCACAAGCCGCCACCGCGTCTACTACATCCCCGACTGCGAGAACTCCATCATCGGCTTGGGGCAATTTGGATGAGAATGGCTCGCGATGTCGAGATCGAGCACGAAGTCTTCGCGGTTTGGGATCTTCGCCGCCGCCTTCTTGCCAAGGTAACCAGGGCGCAAATAGACTCTACATCCTTCACGCAGCAGCGGCACAACCCTCTCGTTCGCCGCTCGTCGGGACGGAGGCGTGGCGATAACGCACGCGCTTTAGGCACCTTCACTTCGAGGCCTGAAGCGGCTCGATGCCACGGAGATGGCGCGAGGCTGCCGTCCTCGATCGGCGCAACGACGACTTCGGGCTGCGCTTAGGCGTCGACGACGGCGAGCCCCGCCTTTCTTTGGCGGAGGAGACGCGGCGTGGCGTGTCGCGATAAACAAGATGGGCGCTCGGCGGAACCGGGCGTGGGCCGGGCGGATCTTCTGCCGGCCACCACGCGATCACCCTTAAGTGGGTGTTCAAGTGAAGCGGGATAAGCCGGCGCCATCGTCAAGCACAAGGCTCGCTTGGTGGCACGAGGCTTCATGCGGCGAGAGGATCGACTTCGACGACGCTTCGCGCGTCGCGCGCGCATGGAGTCCGTTCGTCTTCTCCTCGCGCTTGCGGCCAGAGGGTTGGCACGTCCATCACATGGACGTCAAGTCCGCCTTCCTCAACGGCGACTTGAAGGAGGAGGTCGTCCGTCACCGCCGGGATTCGTCATCCCCAAGCAAGGAGGCAAGGTCCTCCGCTTCGCAAAGCCCTCTACGGCTTATGGCGAGCACCACGAGCCCGAACGCTAAGCCGACTCCACCCTTATGCAAATGGGGTTCAGCAGAGCGCGCACGAGGCAGCGTCTACGGCGGGCAAGGCGGCAACGCCTGGCGGTGGCGTCGTCGACGACTTGGTGATCACCGGCTCCAGGAGGCCGAGGTCGGCGTTCAAAGCGAGATGAAGACCGCCTTCGGATGGCGACTTGGGGCTCTCTCATACACGGGATCGAGGTCCACGGGACGCTCCCAGATCTCCTTCGCCAGACCGCCACGCCAAGCGCATCGTTGAGTGGGCGGGCTCGCCGGCAAACCAAATTTCACGCTCTATGGAGGAGAGGTGGTCGAGCCGCGACAACCTGGCGGAGAGGTGGGCGCAACGCAAAGATGCGGCGCATTATGGGCGACCTTCGCTACCTTGTCCACATCGCGCCGGACTTGGCGTTCGCCGTCGGCTCGTCGGTCGGTTCATGCAATGACCAACGACGAGCATCGGCCGTGAAGAGGATCCTCCGCTTCGTTGCGGGCACCTCCGACCACGACTTGCACTACCCGAGGTGTCGTGGCAAGACTTCATCGGTGCATACGACAATGACCACGCAGCGACATCGACACCAAAGAAAGCACAAGCGGGATTCTCTTCTTCCTCGGCAAGTGCCTCGTTAGTGGCGATCGATCAAGCGGCCAGTGGTAGCCTGTCGGTGTGGCGAGGCCGAAAGTACATAGCGGCCTCCACCGCTTCGACTCAGCGCCTGCTCGTTCGATCGCTTGGTGATCTCCTCGGCGAGACAAGCCGGTGGCGCTCGGGGTGGGCAACAAGTCCGCTCTGCTCGCAAAGAACCCGTTTTCCATGAACGGAGCAAGCACATCCGGGTGAAATGCCTTCATCCGAGGTCTTGGATGAAGGCGACATCAAGGCGAGCTACATCAACACCACGGATCGACTTGCGGACACCTTTCACCAAGCCTCTTGGGAGGTCAAATTCCTCGAGCTCTGCTCCGGATCGGGATGGTTCAACTCTCCCACAAGACGGCGCGACAAGACTTAGGGGAGAATGATGGATAAGTCTTGTGTTGGCTTGTCTTTGTCCTCCAAGGACGGCATCTTTAGAACGACATCTTGGGCCGCTTAGGGCGACATCTTGGCCCTTTAGGACAACATCTTGGCCCTTTAGGACAACATCTTTAGGACAACATCTTGGCCGCTTTAGGACAAACATCTTGATCGCTTTAGGGCGGCATCTTAGACTAGCATCTTAGCATATCTTTGGTGGTGCCTATAAATTTGTATCCCCAACCCCTCAGGTTGGCATAGCATTGTGTGAGAAATAAACAAAGAAAATTGCCCCATCTCCAAGTGTTATCCTCTCGATGAGAGTAAGGATCTTGCTATCACCAAGAGCAAGAGTCCAGCGACTAACATATCTAACACCCTCCTCAAACTCATGGTAGATCAACCATAGTTATCAATTCCATTCCGGAGACCATTTCGGTTTGCCTCTTGGTATGAAATACGTCGGTACCGGTCTATTCCGGCGTACCGTTCCGAATTTTAATATAATAATATTTATTTATTTATAAATATATATTTGTAATTATATGCACACATAATTTCACTTAGAATCTCACTTCAAATACAAGACCATAGAATAAAAATGACACATAGTTCAATTACTTCATAAATATAAAGGTCGTACGTAGTTAAATAATACATTAGTTCATAATTTCATACATTTCACCATAGTCTAGCATACTAGTCTAGAATAATTTACTTACCGAAGGAGTAGTATTGGACTCGGCCTTCCAAACTAATTCAAACAAGTTGTCACTTCAATTTTGATTTTTTTTTTTGATCGGTACCGGAATGACTGGAATGGCGAAATGGCCGGAATGGGACGGAATAGCCTAATTGACCCAGATTGAGGCCTGCAGGATTGATGCTACAAATACGTCTTGGTTTGGGTGCCAATATGGCATGTTAAAACCATTCCGACGATCTACCTAATGGAATTGATAAGTATAGGATCAACAACATTGAGTTTGGAAAGAAAGAAGCTATGCTGAACTCTAGTCTATGCCTTGATGAAGAAATCGACTAACTGCAACTCTGACGGCACATACTGAAGAGTAATAACTTGGTCTTGGTCTTACACCTACGATCGCATATTCGCATGTACGAAGCATCCACTCCAATGTGCTTAGTGAGCTCATGCTTCACGGGATCTCGAGCAATACTGATCGCACATGTACTATTTGATAAGAGAGGAGTCGGTGTAGAAGAGGACGGAGAAGAAGTGGGAACAGGGCCTAACAAAGACGGAGACTCAACAAGGGAATGAGTTGGGCGAGGACGGCAAGAGTAGTGCAGAGGAAAGGGTGGAATCTCAACAAAAGAGCGGGATGGAAACTCCAGTAGAGGGGGAACCGAAGAGGCAAGCATGAGAGCGCGAGCAGTCTCAAGCAAGTGACGATGCTTATGCTCAGAGACACCATTCTAAACATGAGCGCGAGGACAAGAGTACTGTAGAAGAGTACCCTGCTCAGCAAAAAAGCAACACAGAGCAGCAAAGAGATACTCGCCAGCAGAGTCGGCAAGAAACACACGAATGGCCGAATCAAACTGAGTGTGAACCAAAGTCGCAAAACTCTGATAGTGAGAACTTGACTGCGAAAGGACATGAAGTAGATCCAAGTATTACGAGAATAATCATCAATAAAGATCACATAGTATCAATGATCCCCTTTCGAAACAAAGGGAGCCGGACCCCAAAAAACAGAGTGAACAAGATTAAAAGGACGAGTAGAAATAGAATTACTAGAGGGATAGGGGAGATGTAGCTGCTTGAGGCAAGGGAGGCGGGATCCGGCGCAGGCAGCTCGGGGAGAAGCTAGACCTTGCGCAGGCGTGAGGTAGGGGAGGCGTTGTAGTAGCTGACTGAGCAGAGGAAGATTCTGGCGCGATTGGTTCTGGCGCGATTTGGTTCTGGCTTCACGGAGGAAGATGGAAGCAGAGGAAGGCTCAAGCGGAAGCAGAGGAAGGCTTGGGCACGGGGACGACGGCGGCGGCTGTCACAGGGGAAAACCTAACCCTAACCCTAGCTCTAATACCATGTTAGAATGAGGCTTCTTGTCCATTCCAATTGGCCAAAGGGCCAATATATAACATGTACAAGGTTGGTAAATATGCAAAGATCTATATACATATCTAACAGTATCAATAATACAGACCAAGCATAAAAAGAGAAACATAGGGGAGATACGACGAACTACATCAGGATATGGTTTAGGCTAGGGAAAATTAGAATAGCCAAATAGGATAACGCGATAATAGGGATGTGAGAGGTTAGATTGCAGGTAAGACAACCAACAGACAGATCAAAAACATTATAACTGGGAAGGTTTTGTTTAGGGATGGCAATAGGGCCCCATTCCCCATTCCCCGATGGGGAATTCACCTATTAGGGGGCGGGTTTAGGACTATTTCTTTCCCCACGGGGATACTCATATGAAAAAGCATTCCCGTCGGTGAGGCGGTAGGCTATTCCTCGCTTCCCGTCCAGATTGCAAATAGGCCCCCGATAACACAATTACAGCCCACTCCCTTAAAGCCCGTAACTGAGTGCATCTGTATTGTCTATTTGTGGTGCTATGGGAAACTAAAGTATTGTCTATGTGTGAATGTGAGTCTCAGTTTGGTGTGTGGCAGACTGGCAGTGTGGTATGTGATGTCTATTTACTCATATGAAATTATCAACTGAGTGTGTATTAGACTATCAGACTGTTAGTATATGTCTCATTGTCTTTGTTTGGGAGGCTTGAGAAATTTATGTGTATGAGTGTATCCATGAATGATGAATTCATGATTCAGCTGTATGTGTGTGTATCCATGAATCCATGGCTTGAGAAATTTCTCTTTCTTTGCAAATGAAATCCGAAATGGCGATCTGAATTTGGTCTGGGTCCCCATGGGCCCAATAACCCGACGGGAACGGGGAACGGGGAACGGGAAAGAATAGTACCCGAGGACGGGGATGGGGACGGGGACGGTGATTTTTTCTTGCCACGGGGATAGGGATGGTCTACCACTCCCCACCGGGAAATGGCTCCGTTGCCATCCCTAGTTTTGATACTAGTTCCTAGAAGAATGTTGAGAGCACACAGCATACATAACCCGTGAAAACAGCACTAAAACCAACCTATATCAGTTATATTTCTAACATAAAAATTACTAAATTTGCAATGCTTTTGATATCATGGGAGTAAATTGTGCCAAATGATTAAAAATAAAGAATAACTTGGGTGTAAAAGCACATAAAGATCTTCTACCAACAGAATTTCCATGTTCCAGACACGAGAATACTGTAATAAAAAATGAAAGGTGGTCCATTTGTGGATGGAAAACTATTGTGAAGCAATTCATTCATTTCACACTCAATGTGCCATTTTTCAATGCTACCATGTTGTATTCAACTTCAAATTAACTATTTTACACAGGAGCAAACATTGATAGATGAATAAGCAGAATAAACTTTAAACCAAAGCAGCTATTGCAGATTGACAACAAGCATTAATCCAACTTTCACAAATATTTACAGCGCACATACGTAAAGAATATGTAAACAAAAACAAGAACTGCATATTCACATTATTACCTGGATAAGAGATAACAAGTATGAGTCAGTATCAAACTGCAAGAAACTGCATTTGGAAGAAGTTAAAAGACCAATTGTTGATTTGTATGACAGTAAACCTTCCAAATGACCAGACTTAGATATTCTTCTAGCAGTAACCACTGGTGAAGGATCTTCAATCGGGCCACTCATATTTATCAATTTCTGCATTAGCAATTATCAGCATAAACTAACTGCTGACCCACCTCACTTCCAAGGAGGATGACAGAATGTACATACAACTGTATGGAAATGGTATTTGCCTATAAAGGGAAAATATAGAAACCTACCAGCATTTCGGCAAGTTCAATACTTGCAGAAATAAGAAATGAAACTCCATCAGTAGAAAGTTCATCGGAAGGTAGATTGGAAACCACCTTGATCACTGCAGACTGCAAATCAACTATAAGCTTCATACGATCTGCACAATACACTAAAAACAGACATATTGTAGGGTTAGGGAAGTAAGAAATTTCAAACCTCGTATCTAGATAATATCTCATAAAAACGCAAGCGTTGTAGAATATATGTAGCAAGGGAGGCAATATCATGTCTTTCCTTTTCCAGTAGAAGCTTCAACAAAGAACAATAGCCATCACTGCTGCCAATAGGTATACTGTTGTGATCACTTCGTGGCCACCATCCCAAGAAAGCTTCACATCCCACACCATGCCGAGTAGCATGCTCAACAATACCTAAGAGAAGCAATGTAGTAGCTGCAGATTTTGGTGTCTTCCAACAAAGCAGATTAATGATTTGCTCCATCCCACCAGCATCAACAAAATAAAAGCAACTCTCTTTTGAGGAACATAGTAGGAGAACCAAACTCAAAGACATCACCAACCATTTATTCTGAAATTAAAATGGCTCAAGATAAATAAATCTTGTAATACATTAAACAGGCATATGAAAGTTTCTCAAGTGACATAAGAAAAATTACCTGAGAAGGGCACTGTAGATCAAGTAATGAACAGTCTCTGTAATATGGGAAACAACTATTAAACAATTCAAATAGAATTTTCGTAGTGGGCAACTCCTCTGGTCCAAAGGCAAAGCCATTATCATCGAGAAGTGTACTGTCAACAACAGAATGCACATTTCTCCAAATTTCAAAGAGCTCATGGCTAGCTTCAGTAAGAATATTGCTAATTCCCTGAGGATCAAGATTACTCTTGGTGAAGCCATTTGCCAAGTCTTGATTCCAACTATGTAGCACGCAGTTAGTACTAGTAGTCAGATATTTTGAAACAGCTGAGATGGCTGCACTTCCTAGGTTAGGAATAAGATTTCCCATATTGGGTATTTGGTACATTTTAAGAGTTAAATGTAGAATTTTCTTCACTTCAATTGATAAGTCCAACTCTGTGGCTTGAAAACTCAATGGTTTTAGTGAAGATAATGATTCTTCAAATATAAATTTGGATGAGTGTAGTGCTGGTGGAAGGTCTTCAAGCTTTCCCTCTGATGGAGAGCTAACCACATTCGCGAGAGAATGATCCAGATCTAGTTCTATGTTGAATTGACCAAGATCTTCAGCGGTATTCCCATAAATTACAAGGGTGAGGCTGCGATAAGTTCCACGCAGCACTAAATGATTTGTAACAATAGCCTGCAAAGTAGAAAAGCAAATAAAACTATCTCAAATGGTAAAACGATTCATACCCATCAGGAATGGAAAGAACACGACAAGCAGATGTGGCCAATATTAGCAAGTAAAAGACTACCAGTTTTTTTTCTGAAATGAAGTAAAAGACTACCACTTGATACAATACCAGGGAAAAAATCTAAAGCAAGGAGGGCTAAAATAGAGTACATTGTGTCGTAGGTCATTAAACTTGTACAATTGTATCACTTAAGTCCGTGAAGCTGTGATTGCACATTTATGTCCATAAACTTGCAGAAGTGAGTCAACCCAAGCTCAAACCCGACTTAATTAGCAACTGGTGATAATATGACACTACAACCCTATTTAAGCTAAAAGTTTTGACATATCTAACTATGATAGATCACCTTGAGCCTTAGTCTGCTCATCTGCCTACCCCACCTCACACAAAACTGCTAGAGAAAAAAAATAGAAAAAATAGTTGCTCCTCCCACACAAACTGCTAAAAAAACTTCCCCAAACAAACTCCCTCAACATAAATTTCCATCCTTATCTCTACAGCATATTGATAAGGACGGGAATTTTATATTGGGAGGGAGTTTGCTTGGGGAAAGGGTATTCTCTGGGTTTTTTTATTAGCAGTTGTGTGGGTGGTGGCCGGGGAGACTCTTGAACGGGTTTTTTCGGTTTTCTTTTAGCGGTTTTGATAGGAAATAGGAGTGGATGAACCAACGAGATGGAATAGGGCCTTTATAACCATATCTTAAATAATTGAAATCGGATTTTATGGTAGATTGTAACGTGCAGGCCCCTAACTAGCCTATATTAAGTATGATTGATAGGAAGTTAGCATAACTTTTCCAAATAAATCTTAAAACTTCATATAAAAACAAGAACATCAGTAATTTTATATGATGATTACATGGTCAAATGGTAATTTATACTGAGACGATGTGTGATATTGTCTCTGAACTTATCAATTAGGTAGTGTAACGTGTTTGGACATCTAATGACTCACTTATACAAGCATATGGGCATAAATGTGCAGCTTTCCACTTCGTCACTTCGAGGATCCAAATGACACACCTATGCTAGTTTGGAGACCTACGATGCACTTAATACCATAACCTTTGCAGCTACAGCAACTCTTGCTTCAGAACTGGAGTAGGATCCATTAAACTAAAATATGTAAATTGTCAAATCTAATAAGTTGACATGAACGGACCCATAGCAAGTTTGACATTTGCACATTTAGTAATGGATTAGCAAATTGCAGGAATGACATGCAGTAAAAAAGAGAAAGAAAGCCTACAAGAACCAGCTAAGAATACTGGACGAATTAGAAACTAAGAATCGGAGATTATACCTCAACTTCTAGTACATTGGATGAAGAGTGTGAATACAAGAAAGGCTGGCAAAGGCGCCTAAATCGAGACTCCCCATCGCAGTGAACAAAGACTTCCAAAGCAAATGAAGGTGGGGACGTAGCACTGGATATAACACCATCAACATTAATACCGGAAAATGGCTCATCAACATGAACAAAAAGCAAAAGTAGATTGTTAACACAAAACAAAATATAAGCGCATACTCTTTGCACAACTGGCCAATTAATTTAAATAACTTAGTCAGGACTCTCAAACTAAAGAAACTAGAACCTCACACTTAAGGAACATTTTTTAAAAAGTATCAACGGAGACCAACAAACTACGTTAGCTAACGAGTACTTGAGAAGTTTACCTCAAAGTATAGGTACAATGAACTGAATATGTACAGTAATTTACCATTACTACCACTAGAACCAACAAAAAAACGAATCAGTAAATATGGGAAAAGGTAAAACTGAACAGGAACCATTATACGCCATTTACATTCAACAATATATAAAGCACTATTACATTTTACAGACGGAAAGCCACCTATTTCACCATGTTAGTCACTAAACACATTAAAACATCGCGAGTAGAGGCAGTTACATAAAGATATGGTTAGTTCTTTTGCACATGTCAAGATAATGAAACTGTTGAAAAATGAAGAATATCCTATTGAATTAACAAGTTGTTTAAGAATTTTAAAAAAAACATAAAAGAGCACTTTGTTGTTGACTGAAGAACAACAAGAATTTTGCTGGTTTACAGCTGGGTTTTTGTATGTCAAAACCGAAAATAGAACACTTTCCTTAAGTCACATGACCAGAAGGAGTGCATAAACAGAAATAAACTATCTTCTATGGCAGTTCTTCTACAGCACATGACCAGAAGGAGCATCCCCACCAAACACCTAAATACCCGGCAAGGAGTCATGCAAAAGAAAGCAGTAAAGCTTAAATGATCAAAATAGAAGGGACGACGACCAAATGTAAATTGTATTGTAACAAATTTACCCTGACTAGAGTCACCCAGCTGCAGATCAAATCATTAATAAACAGAAAAGTTCCAAGATCACCATATAAACATCATAGAAGTGGCCCGCAATTTTTGACAAACTACAACAGCCAAATAAGTTCAACTGATACTATTCTGCAGGGCACACATTCTATCAAGAGTCGCTTTTACAAGGTGTGTACATGGAGAAAACATGCTCTTTAGATCATAAACGGAAGCTAAATGCAAGTGCAAAATTTATTCAAAAGAAATGTTTCTTACCCAACAAGGGATATGTTTGGTGTAGAAGGAGAGGCATTCTGCTCAAGAAACTCGCAAGCAGTGATCACAACAGGTTCAGAAAATAGCACCTGTATGATGTAACAGAATAAAGTGAACTCAAGGAGAAGAAATAAAATATAAAGTTAAATAAAACAAATGAGTCTCCCTCCCTCCCTCTCTCTGAACAGTAATTACTTGTAATCCTTAACACCCAACATTCGATTCTTGTGTAGTGAAAATTTCAAAGGGTGAACACCTTTGGATGTTTGGATACCAGGTGTGCGCACAGTACCACATATAACCAATGCCTTCTACAGATATTTTATATTTCTGAAATTTTCTGAATATGTATTATAATAAAAAGCTGAGATAAGTGTTTCTTAGTAAAAACCATTGATATTTAACAAGAAAGTGTACCTTCGTTAGGGCATGCATGGTAGTCCCAGATAAGACAGTAACAAACGAGATCAAACTGATGAATTAATAAGGAAGCTTGAATAGTTTAAGTAAGGTTTACGAAGCTAATCATGGAAATCCACATAAGTGGTTTAAGATACATTCAATTGTATTGAACATGACACGAAAACAGTTGATATCAGTCTTCACGGTCTCATATGCACTGAATCTGTTCCATGAACGGTATGTTAAGTGTTAACTCGATTACATCTTGTCGTTATTGAGCAACTTCACTGCATTGGAAACAGACAAGTGTTGCCACAGTGTTAGGGAGCAAAGGCATATGACTTTCTGATACAAGGTAGGACTTCCCCGAGACACACCTGCTAGCTGTGATTTATGAAGCCTAAATTTATTTACTAAAATTCCAGCACGAGTATGTGCAAGTTTCTACAAAACTCGTGCATAAAACCAATCAGCACCAATTAGCCCTGATCCTCACTCTCCAGTCTTATGTGCAAGTTTGGTGCATCAATGAACCCATGGAATAGGACAAGCCGTCGAATTTGACTATTCGAACGCATACTCACCAAGCAGTAGCAAGATTTGATCACAGATTGCAGACCAGGCTAACAAAAAAGGAGTTGGGAAGCGCACCTCGTCGACGTACTCGTCCAGCTGGGAGTGGAGGATCGTCTGTGCGAACAGCACGACCGGCTCCGAGCGTCCCATCGCCGCGGGCCACTTATTCCTCGACTCCGGATCGCCTGCGCGAGCCAAAGTAGGCGGGCTAAACCCTAGCGTTCGCCGAAACGTGCGACGGCGAGGATACGGGACGCAACGCGTACACAGGTGGTGTCCGCAGCCGCCGCCGCGAGACGAACCCGCACAGGATGCGGCGGCCGGTTCGGTCCTCCTCGTCGGCGGCGGCGAGAGGGGGAAGGGAAAGGTGAAGGAGGGTTGGTCTCTGAGTTTTTTCGGTGGGCGGAGGGGAGTGGTAGGGATTAGGGAACCTGCGAAAGCTGGGGCTTTTGGTACGGGGTGTGGAGGCGGTTAGGGGGTATTTGCCACGGGCGTAGGCTTGTTTGGAAGCTTTAAGCCGGTTTTAACCTCGGAAAAGTCGGCCCCCTGTAACATGGGTGTTTGGATAACAAAGGATTAGAACTAATCTTTTTGGATTAGTTCAAATTTTTTGTCAATTTGAAGGCATTAAGTTAGATTACATTGTATCCAAATAAGTCCTAAGGGGATATTTGAAACGGCTTCGGCTTTCGGCTTTTTCTAGCATTTAGAAGCTTTAAGCCAGTTTTAACTTTGGAAAAGTCGGTCCTTCTAAGGATGTGCTTGGACAAGAAGAGATTAGAACTAATCCCTTCGGATCGGAAGGAATTTTAGTTCAAATTCCGAGTCAATCCGAAGGGACTGAATCGGATCACAATGTATTCAAACAAGCCCTAAGGGGGTGTTTGGAACGGCTTCGGCTTCGGTTTCGGTTTCGGTTTTTCACTCGAAAAAGTCGGAAGTCGTTCGGTGTTTGGAACGGTTGTGTTTTTCTAAAAAGCGGCTTCCAGCTGTGCCGCAGGGCTGAACGGCTGCGGGATGAATGGTTGGGCTGAAAAGGTTTGGTGTTTGGCTTTGTGGCTTTTAGGTAGGCTAGCAGTAGTTTCCGAGATGAAAAATGTCTGAAATGTCCTTGAGGACAGTAACAGCTTGTTTGATACTGTTTAATGCAATCAACAACATTTAACGAGAACTAACGATAGTTGACGACTATTAACGGCATCTATCGCAATTGACGAGAACTATCGCAATTGACGATGATTTCCGCAATGATCACAATGAACTATGACCACCGCAATTGATCGCATTCAACAACGATTAATGACAACATACCGTAAACAACATAATATACTACAATTAACGACAATATACCGCAAACAACGCAATAAATCACAATTAATGTATTTAACGATAATTATTACAAATAATTATTACAAACAATTATTATAATATACATTTACAGTGAATAGTGAACACAGTTAAATTTACAACCGAAAAAAAAAAGAAAAAAGAGTCAACAGCGGCGGCTAGGGTTTGGACCACCACCACTTTGGCGATCTTGGGAGAGGAGGCGCCAGGAGGAGGCATTTGGAGAGGAGGGCGAGGAGGAGGCCAGCCTTGAAGGACTTAGGCGTGGGTCGACAGAGGAGATCGACGTCCAGCAGTGTGAGGAGAGGAGAGGGCAGCCTGCGGGAGGAGGAGGGAGGCCGTGGGCAAAGGAGGAGGGAGGTGGATGAGGGCGATGACTGGCAAGATCCAGGCGCGAAGGAGGAGCGCGGGGGAAGAGGGAGGAGCATGGGGGGAGGATGGGGGTGCAGGCGGCGGCGCGGCAGCGTGGGAGGGGAGCCAGGGAGGAGGAGGGGCGACGCTGGCGCAAGAGGAGGTGGGGGCCGATGGGGAGGAGGAGGAGGAGGGGCTCGGGGGCGCGGAGGGAGGAGTAGCAGGGGCTCAGGGGGTGGGGAAAGCCGGTGGAGGAGTTGGGTTATTTATGCGATGGCAAAAGCGGGTAATAATCTGTGAAGTTGAGGGGCAAATTCGGAATGGGGTGGTGGGAAGCCGCGGAAGCGCCTGCGGCGGCTTAAGCTTTCACGTTAAGGCGGCTTAAACTTCACGAAAAGTGGTCATTAAAAGTGGTCGTTTAAAATGGCTTTCGGCTTGGGCGTAATACGTGCATTTATTTCAGATAATAACAGGATTAACAGTGTATACTAACTGCTCTATGTGTTGAACACAACGCATAAGACTCCCTAATTGATTGGGTCTGCATGTCTGCAGGCTTTATCAATTACAGGGTTGTTGTAGCTGACCTAGTCGTAGGAGATCTTACGACCACAAGTAGAAAGGCTTACGACCATGGGGTGGTCGTAGAAAAGACTTACGACCACCTAGTTAAGTTCCTCCCTTATGAACATTAAGGGGTATACTTAAGAACAGTGTAATGATATTGTTATCTATAATAAGAATTACTGATAAATAATTGAGGATTATTACATCCTCGTCATCTAGCCCCCCAACTTCAAGTGAAAATAACTTACTCGGAAAAGAGGTTGTAGAATGGTGGTCGGAAGTAAAGCCTTTCTGATTGGTATTTCATTTGAACAGAAGTGGACTTGGTCAAGAAGGTGATTTCTCTTGAGTTGTAAAGATAGAATCGCTTTTTCCGAACAAACACATTAAAGAATCACAATCAACTCTCATAGAGTTGTTCGTTGAAGCGGTTTCCCAAGATGTGGTAACTGTTGAGTGCCCACAATTTTCAACTCAGGCGTGTGGCTATAAAAATCTACCGCGGAGATGACTTAGGGTTTTTACTTTCCCCATTCACTTCAACTGTTCTTCAAGTTCTTGTTCTCTCTACCGCCAACCAAATCGTAATCTTTCTCAAATCTTTTCCAAATCCAAATCTATCTCACTTAAAAGAAGATGACTGGAACCACATCTAAATGAGAGAAATCGGAGATGGATACGGTGAAGATGACAGCTTTGGTCATAGTCGAGAAGATCGCGAAGCGATCCTATGTGAAGTGGATCGAAGCCGCGGGACGGCATTGGCCCTCGAGTGAAGAAGGTACCATTTTAGTATTCCAATCGTACTATGAATGTGGCATTCGATTGCCTGCCCACCCTTTCCTCACGCTCATACTTCAACACTTTGAGGTAGAATTGGTGAATCTTATTTCTAATTCAATCACAATGTTGAGCGTGTTTGTCTACTTGTGCGAGGCCTATTTGGGAATTCACCCAAATTTAGAGCTCTTCTAGTATTACTACAGGATGAGAAAGCATGACGAACTTGCCAGTAGCTGTGGTCTGAAGCTCCACGACGAGAAGTTCAGGGACTACATTTAGATGTTTACCCGGTCATCATGGCTGGGATGGAAGAAGAGGTGATTTTACTAGGAGATATCAAAAGAAGACAACCTCTTTTTCATTTGGAAACCTGCAGAGAAGAGTGCTTCCTAGGACTCAACTCCGAGTAACCTCGACCGAATTACCCCCTACGTACATTCAAGCCATCAAAGACTTGAAGGAAAAGGGGCTTACTGGATGGCACGTGGTGAGGGACTTTATCACACGCCGCATCAATCCTTTGAAGAAACAAGTACACCCCATGTGGAGGTACTCGGGGACCACCGACCCAACCAGAGATTTTGAGGAAGGTAAAGAAAAAAAATCAACTTAGCTCCTTTTGATTAATTTCGAGCTTAATTATTGATTATTTCCTTTACCTTTGTAGATCTCCCACAAAAAGAGATTGACATCCGAGTCAAACTCGTTTGTGAGAAAGCTCCATCACCCACTACAGGGGTTCCTCGAATTCTAGCGGTTGTGTCCGCAGAGGAAAGGAAAGAACGCCTAAAGGTAATCAAAATGAATTTCATCTTTAGGGCTCTGTAGTCGTAGAATTCGATCATTAAGTAATGTTCATTTTATGACCTTTGTAGAAAGTAGGCATGGCAGACCGTCGAGACGACCAAGAGGTCAAATCAATGGCTGTCGAAGTAGGGTCAGAGGAAGTCAGAGTTCCTCTGGCCAAAAAGTGACACCTTGTGAAGGCTACTAATAAGCAAGGTGAAGGTTCGAGTTCTACTCCCCCTCCGACCAGCCTTTCAGATAATTCTTTGCAGACGTAATCGCTACAAAGAAAAGAGGGGTGGTCGAAGTGCATAAAGCCCTTAAGACCAATGTACCATTCTACTATGACAACAAGACTTTTTAAGTTTCTACTTCTCACGACTTTGTTAAGCAATTAGAAAAGGAGAACTGGAAAAGCTTTGTATCTTTAGGAAGGATACTGCTGCAACAGCAGAGCCTATGGTGGAGGCAAGTGTTGTCCCTCAGGTGGTCGAGACAAGTTTTGACCATCAAGAGGGGAAGGAAGCTTTGGAAGCTGCAGCTCTCATTCAAGACCTACAACCAGACATGGTCATAGAGGTCCCAACCTCTCAATAAGACTTTCAACTAGACATGGTCGAAGAAACTTTGACCTCTCAATCTCGTGGCACTTAAAGTCTTCCGGAAGCTGAAGGTGTCACGAGAATTGAGGTGGTCGAAGAGAAGAAGAAAAAGAAATCTTCCATGGGGAAGGTTTCTTCTAGATTCAAGATTATTTCCAGAAAGCCAAGGTATGTAAATATTGAATGCATAAAAATAATATTTACCTTTTCTTGACATAACTTGACATATTTCCTCCTTGCAATTTTTAGTTCTTCTGCTCCAACCCCCAAGGATGCTTCTGTCGAGAAGCCCGTGGTTTATTTCTCCTACAGTCGTAGAGACAACAGTTGTTTCTCCTGCAGTCAAAGAGACAGCAGCGGAGGTGGTTGAGGCATCGACCACTGTCCTTGTGGTGGCAACAAAAGAAGTCATTGCCGCTGGAGTAGCCACGACCACGTAGAGGTGAAGATGGCGAACGATCCAATTGCTATGGTGATCGAGCCGGTTATTGAGGATATCAATAATCGTACAAGGGACTTGGTCCTACGATCACTAGAAGCACCTGGTCAAGACGAAGAAGGAACCTCCGACCGTCGTGCCGGAAAGAAAGCCGTGGAAGAAGACATTCCTCCACATCGTCAAGGAGGAGTCGTATCTACTGTCAACAATGAAGAAGATGTAGAAGACTCTTTTGACCTCTTTCTTGCCTTCATTGGACCACCTGTCGTGGGATCTTCGTTCAGGTCTCGTGACCGAGTCCCACACCCTACATACATTTGCAAACAAGATAATTGTATCAAACATATTAGGAGCAATATGATCCAAGGGGGATGCTTGCCTTGCTAGAGATAGTCCACTTGCTGTTGCTGAGGATCACTCTCGTTTATATTTGAATCTTTGAAACCTACCGATCGAACACGAAAAGCGAATAAGAACGGAAATCGTCGAACATAACCAAAAATTCAAAATCATCCAAAATGCATGAAATTTACACAGTAGGGAGAGTATGATTTTAGATGAATTTAGAAACAAAAAACATTTGATTTGGAGTTTGCATATGAAAGTTATAGCCTAATCAATTTCTGTCGGGAGAGAAAATTCAGAAAATGGTGTTTCGATTACTATAGCTGAATTCATACTTTTTCGTGAAAATTTCCATAAAGGTGGTGAATATGAAATTTACATGGTAAACAGAGCGTAACATGTTATGAACAACAAAAATTGATTCACTTCATTTGTAGTTACTATGAATTTTGTATGCATTTTCAAATTCATGCCAATAGTGCACAAGTAATTTGAACATCAAGATTTTCTGTGATAGTAACATGTTTCAAACCTATTCCAAGTAAAATTATAATAAAAATGGAAATTAACAAAATTGGTTTCACTCAATTTGGAGAAATAATGAAATGCTTATAAACTTTTGAATTTACATGAATTTTCAATGTAAAAATAACTCATTCCAGAAATTAATTTGAACTTTCAAATTTTCTCAGACAATGACATGTTTCAAACCCATTCAGTGTAAAAATAACTCATTCCAGCAAATTCCACCAATTTTATTTGAATTAATAAAGCTTAATTGGGAATTTCCTCAATTTAAAATATTTAATTTGACAAATGTAAACTTCAATTACATCAAAACCAGTGTTATTTGGCTTCCTTGCATTCCAAGGATTTTTTTGGGGTATTTTCTTGGATTTTCTGAGTTTGTTTGCTATTTATTTTGCATCCTTTGATTTTCAGCCTTTTCTTTTATTCCGAATTTCCTTCTCTCTGCCACGTGGCCCGCACTGTTCATCTTCCCAAGCTATCAGAGTCGAGAAACTATGTGCAAGCCAAAACGTGCTTGTTTCCAACTCTTCCTCCATGGTGCATATAAAAGCTAACCAACTGCGTCAAAACGACTGTCTTGATCTCCTATTCCAAACCCCTGAATTAGTTTTGTCCATTTCAATCTCATTTTGCCACAATCTGCAAAAGAACCGAGCGCCACCAAAGGTCTTCCCCGTCGTGTTCCGCCACCATCCGACGTCCCCCGACCGAACTGCCTGGGTTATTGAGTTCGCCTCGATGCGCTCTACGTCTACCTTCCGTCCTCATCGCCTAAAGATCACCGAGTCACCACCGACCATGTCGAGCCATGATGCTGAAACGCTTTCTTCGCGTTCCCCCGCTTCTCCGGTGAATTTCTCCAAAATTCGATCATGTCATCATGTGTCCCTCGTCCCGATCTATCTTTCCCATCTTTAAATTTCAAGTTTCATCCACAATGCACTGAGAACCAAGCTTTCTCTGTCCTTTATGGCCTACCTCCTTCTCCTGCCAAATACGTCGCAACCGTTGAGCCCCTGCCTTCTTCTCCACCACCGTTGGCTTTGCGCCATCGCGTTCTACGCTGTGCTCCCCTCCCTTTTCCTGGAACGTCATAGGAAGTGCCGCGCCATCATGAGGCCGTCATCGCCGCTTCTTGCCGCCACGGCGCGCCGCCATCTCGCCGCGCCGCATCGTACGCGTCATCTTCTCCATTTAAATCGCTTCTTCTGTTTTGCCTATTGGCCGCCACCGCCTCGCCACCGACCGCCGCCGACGTTGTGCGCACGGAAACCGGCCGTGCGCTTCCCTGTTTCCTGTCTGTTGCTTCTCTGTGCTGTTCCTGATGTATGTTCTGTTCTCTGTGATTTTCTCTGATTTCCTTTCTTTCTCTGTTGTGTAGACTCAAGTCTCTCTCTCTCCATCTCTATGACAACTTGGCCCCACCCGTCAGCTTATCACCTCGCCACGTCACTGCCACTTTGCGACGCCCCGTGTCATTATCCCAAGGGTAATCACACTTAGGCATACAAATTACTATTTGTTTGCTCAGTAGAACATTGCTCCAATGAATAGTAAGCATTTACCAGAGTTACGCAGCAGAACAATAAGATAGAAATTGTACATCTTTATTGCAGTAATAGTCACGCAAGGCTATGGTTCTTAATACAAGTATTATACAATTACAAAAGGGAACTTCTTCGCTTCTCTCACTTGCCCTGAAGTATCGGTCGCCTATTCGTCCCTCATGTCAATTAGGGCATCCACCTCGCCCTGCTCCTCGTGACCAACGCCCTCATTGCCAGCGGCCTCCTCGGTACCTGCAAATCCCTCAGCCCACTTAGGATAGATCCCGGTCGGACTAGGATCTAAGCAAGGATGAGTACTAGTGTATTCAGCAAGCATTAATAGCTAAAATGCACGTGATGACTCTACCTCTTGTATTTATCAAATTCCTACTTCTTTCTTGTTCTGAAAATAGTCATCAAAAATTTAGGTTGCAATTTTAATTTTGAAAAGACTACTTGTTACCCGGAGAGAAGATAGACCCTTGGCGGTTCCTGTAGACTCTAATCTAGGAGACTGGCATGAATTCATGATTTGATATAGCACTGCGCAGGCTTGTACCACTTTACCCATAGCAATTTTGAACCCTGAATGAGCCAGGTCCCCAACATTTCCTTTGATGCAGGTTCGAGTTCAGAATATAGAATGTTTTCCAGTTACGTGATTAAGTCTCCACCCATTACTTTCCGTCAGTGCTGATTTAGTCACAGTGCTGACCTCGTCATCCACCGAGTTTCAGTAATGTTGGTTGGCCGGCCCTCCAGTCCCAACACTCTACTGTGTAGTAGTATATCGCCCTGGGTCCCTCATGTTCTGGGATCCTCCCCGTACTTACTTACCCAATGTGGAGAGTATAATTATGTAACAGGTAACATTTTCTGCCCGTCGAAACGGGAAAATGATTGGCACTGCATTTACAGCCTCTGACCGAGTAAGACTTTTGTTGGTCCTTATATTTTAACCACCCATAAAAAGGGGCCCATCTCTTACCTCATCATCATCGTTGTGTTTCCCCCGCCCGGGCCCCTCTTTACCAACCTATTTAGTCTCATTTCTTCCATTCTTTCATCTCATTTCTTATCTTCCCAATTTCATTTTAATCCAATTTAGGTTTGAGAAATAGTTTGGATGCAATACATATATGATATAGCAATATACGGTTTACATTTAATATAGCTATGTTCATGATCAATATATGGTTTACATTTAATATAGCTATGTTCATGATCAAGGGAGTAGCTTGCCTGCAGAACTGTAGAAAAGATCGTCGCCGGTGTAGTCTGTATCAACTATTGTTGCTTTTGTCGGCTTGTCTGTTGCAAATACACGACGGAGCGAATAATAAATAATCAAGCAATTACTTAGTGGTATTTATGTGCTATTAGGTGCACAATAGTCAGTTGGTTCTTTTCATTAGTGAGTTTTAATTTTAATAACATTTTTCGAACCCCCGCTAAGTTAGCCCTTCCCAACTATGGTGGTTTCTACGGTCTCTGTGTTTTAGGATTAAGGTTGCCGGTAATAGCTTTAATCGTAAGAACATAAAATACTAAATGTACTCGCATGCAACTATGTTTAATTAATTCTACGCATGCAAAACCATCTAACGGATTTTATTCCGATGCAGAAACATTTATTTAATTCTTTAACTAAACTCGCGGTTGATTAATTTAATTATTCTAAATTGATTAAATTATTTCTAACATATTAGAATAACTTATTTACTTTAGCGGATCATACTAGTGATTAATTCATTTTAAAGAGCTCAGATTAATTTCCTACATCTTTTTCCTATTTTTAATTTAGACCGGTCTATCTAACGATATCTATCCACACACGGCTCAAACCAACACTATTTGGTCCAACACTACTACTCGATCTATTTCTAATGCTTAGTTCTACTGATAAATTGCTATCGTTGATCCTGGCTAAATCTTACTTAATTTCCTTTCTATAATTACTAGCACACAAAATTAATTCCCTAATCCCCTTTCTACTTAAACCCCTACCTGAATTACCTATCTAACCCTATCTGATTTCCTATCTAACTCCCTACCTAATCCTATCTACACACCTCGGCCGACACACATCCTGGTGCTTTCTCTTCTCCCCCAACTCTCCTCATCCATTCTCATGGCACTCTCTCTCTCTCTTAACTCCCCTAGGAGCCTTGCTACTTATTGGACCGAAAAGGCGACTAGGGGGTGAATAGGAGCACGCTCACTTTTTCACAAAGATCGGATTCAACACAAATGTCACTCCAATAGCTATGAAGCTATGAAGATCAATCTACAAGTACAGTGAAAGACTTGTATTGAATCCAAACCAAAATCCCCAAAGCAAAAACCAAAAACCAAAACCCTAAACAGAGGTGCGGTCTAACCGACGGCCAATGTCTTGATCTGGCTGCTCTGGCCGATCGACCGGCAAGAAGACTCTGGATCGACCGGTGGATGGACTAACCGGCAGAAAGACATGGATCGATCAAGGCGGCAGACTAACCGGCGGCCAAATCTCAAACTGTCCGACTTCATGATGAACAGCGCAAACAACCCGAAAACCAAAACTTAAATCGGTCTAACTTTTGATTCACACAGCCAAACTCCACGAAACTTGAACCACACCTTCTCTAAGATATTAGGAACCTATTCCAATTAAGGATCGTAGAAATCCATGCCAAAATTCCTATCTTTTTCAGTTTGAACGAATGTGGTTCAAAAACTGAGTCAAAACAAAAACATGATCTAGAGACTTGCTCGTGGGTGAATGATCATCAAGATGATCATAGACGGGTTCCCACATGTCACAGCAAGTTAGATCAAGGCAAGAAATCAAGTAAAAACTAGCGGATCAAAGAAAGACCCCAAATCACCAAATAGAGAGAAAGAAAGCAAATAGACTCATCTTTGAGAGAACTTTCTTTCGATTGATTTGATATGGTATTGGTTTACAGCCACTCCATCAATGGAGGACAAAGACTCAATACATGAGCACGAAATCAAATTCAACTCTCTAGAACCCTAACCTCCAACTATCTTCTCCCTAAGCACAAAAACAAAACTAGGGTTTTCAACAATGAAAGGGTTGAAGGGGGTGTAGCCACCTCCTTCCTCTATTTATAGTGGAGGCTTAGACCTTCTAGATGCATTAACCTTAATGGGCTCCTGTTAAGGCCCACACACAAACGGGTCACACACGCACGTATTTTAAAGCGTCGTCTTCATCTCCTCTTGACCTAATTTGCTTCATCATGCGCTGTCTTGCGCCATGGGTTGGCAAAAGGTCACCAAGGCGGTATTTGCTAAAATTACCAAAAAAACCCCTTCTCGATCTTTTTGCAAAGACCGAGTCCCATATTCGTGAAGCATCTCCATGCTTCGCCACATGTAGGTTGATCCAACGGCTCTCATCATGTCGGCAAGTCTCTTCTATCCGGCTCCCACTGAAACCAGTATGACACTTACACCGACCCCCGCGCCGCTTGATCCAACCCGTCGCACTGAACTGCCCGTTCGGTCACCTTTGTCCCTCTTGCGCCATGCATGACTCAATTGACCTCACCCAGCATCCCCGATCGTTCTGGACCTCAGCTCTCCAAGCTTAGTCCCAATCATCCTCGCCGTTCACCGTCATTGACTTCAAAGCAACCAGCACAACAATAGACAAATAAATCGATTCCGGGAACAAGTTCTTCACAACTTGACCCACGTTAGTCAAAACATGCATCATGAAACACATATGCCATGAAACGCATGAACTTGACCTAACCCAACACCCATCGCCACCGATTGGCCGATGATCAGCAATCCACACTTTGACGAAAACGTGTGTTTCAACAAACCGTTGATGACATTACCAATTGTAACATCATCCTAAGATCGTGCACATATCCCCTTGATATCCACAATCTCCCCCTTGATGAACACATTGGCAATTTTCCACAAATGCAAATTTTGAGGTTTGAAAAGTAAAAACTCGACGTTTTCGCACAAAGGCACAACTTGGTCCAAATGCAAGAGAAAGCAATGGAAATGACCAAGTTGGCTTCAGAATAGCATTGGCAAGTGAGAAAAGGCAAAAGAAAGAGAGAAAGCTTCATTTTCCAGAAAAGAGTCAAAATCAGAAAGCTTCGTTTTCCAGAAAAGAGTCAAAATCTCACTTAAGGTCCATATGAAAGAATAATTTTTTGATATGACCTTTGATCATTGCGAAGATCAAGAATTGCAATTCAAGTTCAGAAGTAGCAATAAGACCATAAGAATGCAAATAAGAAACTCCCCCTTTTTAACATTTTTATATCTTCTCACTTTTATACATCTTTGATATATCTTCTCCACCTTTAACAATGGAGTCATCAAGGATTCACGCATTCCTCTCGTCCAGAGATAACAAATGTAGAATTGAGGAAAAAGCATAAGAAGGAGCATGCATGAAATGCAGTGAAGTGGCTTCATATTTTTTTTATTTTTCAATTTTTGAGAACAAGAAGCTTTGGAGATTACCCAAAATAACAAGCTAGCATTTCTAATGGTGCACAAGACATATCAAGCCTGAAGGTGCTAGCAAGATCGTGTTAAGACATATATCAAAGCTAAGCTAGAAGGCTCAAAGTAACGCAATGAATTTTATCAATTTAAGCAAAGCTTCAAATTTAGCAAGTTCATCAATAGGGATCCTAAAATGATAATGGCCATGTCAAAATGTCAATGTGAGATCAAAAAGCTAACAATGACCACATTAAGAGACAAACAGGTCCTGAAATGAATTATTTTGCTCAATTTTCTCAAACGCCCATTTTTTTAACAGTTTTTCATTTGCAATGAATATTGAAGTTGACTAATGGTCTAACTTAGTGAAGAAGATCCTGGACTAGGAGCCATCTACAAACTCTTCCTAAGCTTCGACCAGAAATTGATTAAATGTATATCTTAGTGAAGAAGATCCTGGACTAGGAGCCATCCACAAACTCTTCCTAAGCTTCTGCCAGTGCGACAAATCTTGAGATTCATGTCAGTTTTGACAAGCAGTCCCCATGAGATCGTCTGAATCATCAAACTATCTCCAAGTTCATGTCTTTGACATGCAGTCTTGTGAGAGTAGTTTGGCACAATTTAAGCATAAGACAATCTTGAAATTGATTTTTCATTTTTCATTTTGCACAGGAGCAGTTTTAGATTCTCAGAAGCACAAGAAGCTCAAGTAATGATCAATTTTAGATTCAAGAGCTAACAAAGCAATTTTGACAGGGCCAATATCACAAAAGGAGCATTAATTGCGCAACTAGCTAAAACATCCACAAATTGCAGTTTTTAGTTCAAGTTGTTTTAGAGTTCTAGCTCATTCAGCAAAGACTTAGCTACATATGTGAAAGCATGATAATTCTAGCAAGTCAAAGAACTAGACATGACATTGAGCAAGAATTGAAATACTAAAGCTCCAAAGGGTAATAAGCAAAGCTTCATCAATTGTAAAAGATAAGCAGAAAAGCTTATATTACAATGTATCTTTTTGGATTTTTCATATGAATGCAATATGATACAATGAGATATAGGAAAAGCTCAAAAAGCCTAAAAAGATAAAAAAGGATCAAAAAAGTTCAAAAGAAGATCAAGAAAATATCAGATGAACAAGGAAAGATCAGAAAAGATCCAACTCCCCTTCAAACCAACCCATAGGGATAAATTACCCCTAACTCGCTCCTCAAGGTGGCAAACCTTGTTGGGTCTAAAGGCTTGGTGAGGATATCGGCTAACTGAGCCTCGGACTCCACAAAATGCAGCACAATATAACCCTTCTCAACATGGTCTCTAAGGAAGTGATAGCGAATATCTATATGCTTGGTCCTAGAATGTTGCACTGGGTTTTTAGCAATATTAATGGCAGAAGTGTTATCACAGAAAAGAGGAACACTAGCAAAAGCTAACCCAAAGTCCTTAAGAGTGGACACCATCCACAAAATTTGACTACAGTAACTAGCAGCAGCTACATATTTAGCTTCGGTAATGGATTGTGCAACAGAGGACTGCTTCCTAGAAGACCAAGAGACAATAGAAGTGCCTAAGAAATGACAAGTGCTAGAGGTACTCTTCCTATCTAGTCGATAGCCCGTAAAATTAGAACCAGAAAACCCCTGAATGGACAACGAAGAAGAGTAGGAATACGAAATGCCATACTGGAGGGTAGAGTGTAAATACCTGAAGATGCGCTTAACGGCTTGGCGATGTGAAGTCCTCGGAGACGCCTAAAACCTCGCACAGAGGCAGACCGCAAAGTGGATGTTCGATCTTGAGGCCGTCAGGTACAGAAGAGAGTCGATCATGCTGCGGTACTCGCGTTGATCCACAGCTTCTCCTTCCTCATCTGGATCCAAAGCAGTCGAAGTCGCCATGGGAGTGACGATCGGCTTGCAGTCACCCATCTCGAAGCGCTTGAGCAGATCCTTGGTGTACTTCGTTTGATGGATGAAGATCCCTTCCTTGCATTGCTTGATTTGAAGCCCTAGAAAGTAGTTGAGCTCTTCCATCATACCCATCTTGAATTCCCTGTACATGGTCTCCGAAAAACTGGAAACAAGAGCATGAGAGGAACCACCAAAGATAATATCATCAACGTAAATCTGAACAAGCAGGAAGTCATTGCCATCCCTAAGAATAAAAAGAGTTTTATCTACTTTTCCCATTTCAAAATCATTGTTAAGCAAGAAGGTCTTAAGTCTATCATACCAGGCTCTAGGGCCTTGCTTAAGACCATACCAAGCTTTAGATAGCTTAAAAACACGATCAAGGTGCTTGGGATTCTCAAAGCTAGGGGGTTGCCTAACATACACTTCTTCCTCTATAAAACCATTCAAAAAGGCACTCTTAACATCCATTTGATGCAACCTAAAACCTTTAAATGCAGCAAATGCAAGCAAGATGCGAATGGCTTCTAGTCTAGCAACAAGAGCGAAGGTCTCATCAAAATCTAACCCCTCAACCTGGCTAAAGCCTGAGCTACCAACCTAGCCTTGTTTCTAACCACAGAACCATCCTCATTTTGTTTATTTTTGAACACCCAACGGGTTCCTATCACATTATGACCACTAGGAGAATCTACAAGTTCCAGACTTTATTTCTTTCAAAATTCTCTAACTCCTCATACATGGCATTGGCCTAGCTAGCTTTAGATAAAGCATGTGATATATCGCAGGGTTCAAAAGAAGCTACAAATGCAGAGTGAGAGAAAAGACTCGGATCATGATACCTAGAGTGAGTGACTCGCTCATGAAGATTACCAATCATCTGATCCAACGGATGTTGCTTCTGAATGTGCGGTGGAGCGCCTGGGGGAGATAGCATCTCCTCAACCTTTGCAGGTACTGCTGATGAAGAAGATGCAGCAGGAGCCTCAATTGGAGGTGAAGCAGTCGTCGCAGGTTCTAGAGCTTGGACAGGAGCATCAGCAACATGTGGAGGAGCAGCATCGAAATCATCCTCTTCTTCTTCTTCAACAAAAATACTCCCTGTCACCTGTAAGTCACCTAAAACATCGGATCTAGCTCTAGGGCTAGTCTCATCAAAAGTGACATTGCATCTCTCCTGGACAATGTTAGTTTCAACATTAAAAACCCGAAAACCCCTCGAATGAGCAGGATAACCAAGAAATAAACCATTACAAGTCCTTGATTCAAATTTATCTAGGTTCTAATTTTGGCCCAATCTTTCGATGAGAACGATAAGTCCGGTAGGCGTCGCTCAACTCTGACGATCCTGGCTACCAACACGCAAGGCTCGAAACCACGCAATCGCTGAACTGATTGATAAGTCATTATCAACCGTGCACGAATACCCGCTGACGACCACGGGTCGATTCTCAGATACACCAAGAAGCACGCAAGAACAAGATAAAGCAATCTGACATTGCAAATAAAGATTGAAATATTGAATTGGGATTTTGATAGCGGTATTATGGTTGGTCTAGTTGACACAAGACAATACACGAAGTTGCAGCATGCTAACTTTTAACTCAACAAAATCCAAGAAAACTAGAGGGGTGCGTCCTTCTTAAATAGGAAACGAGGAGCCACAAAACTAAAGAACTAGTGGGGTGGTACTAAAGGTTATGGGTACTGTTCACATGAACAGAAACTGCGCCCCAAGTGGGCCGCCGGACAGATGGGCCAAATTCAGTACGATTACAAAGCCCATATTGGCCCAAACAGGTGATATGACGCTTTCTTTTGATGATTGCGATCAGTTCAGAAGGAATTTGGAGGTGAGGCTAGATCCGTTGGAAAGAGGACGAAATCAGCTTTCCATCAAGTACTCGTGGACCTCTAACGGACTCCGTATGTGAAAGTTATGGATGTTTGAAGTCAGTCTTTGTCAGTTGATTTCGAATCGATCCGACCAAAATGTATCCAAATTTTGAACTCTGATTGGCACATGCAGTAGCACCATGGCATGTAAATATAGTACCATGGCATGTAGATGTAGCACCATGGCATGTAGACGTAGCGTGATCCAATTGGGTAATATGGTATTGTAGTAGCCGAAAGTCCTATTGGAGAAGATATTGTTGAAGTAGAGCATGCAGTGCAGCAGGTCGAAGCAGTGGTTGCATCCTTAGGGTCGATGTCCTCATCATCCTCCCTTTCTTGAATTTGAGTCGTCCTCGACTCATTTGTTTTCTCCAAGTCATCACTCTCCTGCAAAAGGTTAGTAGCAACAAGAGGCAAAGAAACATGCACTTCTTCTAATGGACACTAAGTTTCTTCACAAATCATAGTATGACATTCAGATTCATGTTTTTCCATATTAATACAATCAATTTTTGTAGCTAACATAACAAGAGCTTTCAATTTAATTTCACTTGGGGCTATAATCTTTTAATCAACTTGTGTCTTCTCCTTACTTGTTCTCTCAGTTCTTGCTAATTCATCCTTTAATATGGCAGCAGGGGATATTGGAAGCAAAGTGATTTTCTTTTCTTTATATGTGAAAGTATAATGATTAGATCTACCATGATGTTCAGTATATCTATCATATTGCCAAGGTCTACCTAATAATAATGAGCATGCTTGCATAGGTACGACTTCAAGAATCAACATAATCATGATATGATCCAATAGAAAAATGTACGCCAAGACAAGTTTAGTCACCTTCAACTTACCATAAGAATTCAGCCATTGAATGTAGTAAGGATGAGGGTGTTGTGTTGTGGTCAAGCCAAGCTTCTCGACCATGTCTATGCTAGCAAGGTTGTTGCAACTCCCGCCATCAATGATGACTCTACATGAACGTTCCTTGATGACGAACTTGGATTGAAACAAAATGTGGCGTTGATTTTGTTCAGCAAGTTTCATTTGAGCACTTAGCACACACTGAACAACTAGGCTTTAGTACTTGTCAGCTGTCTCATGGCCTAATTATTCTTCCTCGCCATCACCGCATTGTTAGTTGCAACCAAAGATATGTTCTTCCTCAATATCGCTAGTCAAGTGTACTCACCATTGTCCTTGGTAAGCAAAGCTCACGACTTGGGCAATCGCGCATGAAGTGCCCAAATCCTTTGCAACGGTGACATTGTACATCTCTCGATCGCCTCAGAGAAGCAATGTAAGAAGCACTTTGTGTGGGGACTTGTACCATGCTCTTGCTCGCTTCCTGCACGTGATGGTGTAGTGGAAGTAGATGGACGCCGGCTGTTGGAGGAGTCCGTAGGTGCAGGTGTTCGGTTGGAAGGAGTAAATGGTGCTCTTGATTGCCCTTGAGTTGAGCGGCCTATAAAAGAACCTGCAAAATTTCCTTTGTTTCTGGATTGACGCCCTCAGACTCTCTTTCGACTTTTACAAGAAAGATGAAACAAACGAGTAATAGAATTGTAATCTTTATAGTCAAGTATGTCATGAATTTCACGGTTTAAACCTCCCAAAAATCTAGCCATCTCAGCATCTTCCGTTTCTTCTAAACCACAACGCAACAAACCAGTTTGCAATTCTTAATAATAATCCTTTACAGAACTACTACCTTGTCTTAAGCATTGCAATTTATTAAGCAAATCACGTGAATAATATGAAGGTACAAACCTACGTCTCATTGCTCTCTTCAAAGCATTCCATGTTCTAGGTATGTCCTGATGAGTACGACCATATTCACTCCACCAAACAGATGCAAAATCTGTGAACTCACTAGTAGCAGCCCTAACCTTTTTATTGTCAGGAAATTCATGGCATGCAAATTTTTGGTCCACAACTAACTCCCATGTGAGATAAGCATCAAGATCATGTTGACCAGCAAAAGGAGGCATAGTGAATTTAATTTCACCAAGTGAATCATTATGGTCACGTACCTCACGCGGTGGGTCTCTTCTCATACCTTGTTGGTTGAAGCGTCGTTGCCGATGATCACGACCATCATCGGACTCCGTATCAACAACATATGGGTTCGCTTCATATTCTTCCTCATCGGCCCATGAGCGAGCAACGGATGGGGTACGGCGCGGTTGTGCAACGCCGACAGCAGCGGGGGCGGCAACAGGAGGTGGCGCTCTCTCTAGCTGCTCCACACGTGTAGCCAACGCAGCAAGTTCGTCAGTGGTGCGATCTAGAGCCAACTCAATACGCCCTGAATGTTGATCCAGCAAGCGGGAAAAACGCCGCATGATTTCGTTCGTGCGAGGAGTGAGAGGTACATCTTCCTCATTATTGGGCCTGCTATGCTCCCCTTGTGAACATGAACCTACCATTATTAGTATCAAAGCAAAGAACAAATCACAGTGTATATATCCCTATGAACTACTAGGTTCTGGAGTTTCACAAGTCACTCACACTCAAGCTTATACCCAGTTTTTACAAGTTCTTACCAATGCAGCAAAGAAGTGGTACAACCGTTGGCTGGTTCGTGATACTCTCACTTGCGATTGGCCTAACGATTGCGAGGAGCGGCACCTGCTGAGTTAGTAGGAAGTGGAGCTTGGAAGGCTAGTATGTAGCAAAGGAATAGAAATTATTCAATTCAGCATGCAAAGTTGAAAAACAGTTCAAAGTACTAGTCACAAGTGTTGGTCCTAGTGTAAACCAAGCCTAACTAGAGCAACTCGCAAGAACGACTAGTAGTAACAGTGGGCGACCAAATTGAACAATCAACGCCAACGAGCAATGGATGACTATGCCAAACTGAACAAAGAGGCAGCTCTCTGATTTTTTTCTCTGCCTTTCCTTTTTTTTTGTGTCTGTCGCTCTATTTTTCTCTCTCTTTCTTTCTTTTCTATCTTTTTTTTCTTTACCTTTACCTTTTCTTTCTTTTTAACCGCCGTCGGGTCGCTAGAACCGATCCAACTCAAAAGAAAGACAAAGGCCTGCGGCGTTTCCTAAACAGAGGCGATCCGCGCGACGCGGCGCAGCGGCAGCCGCCGTGGCAGCCGCGGCGATGGGGCGGCGAGGCGTCAGCCGAGCAGCGGTGGCGGCGGCTTCGGGTGCGCCAGCCAGCCGGCGGCCAGCGGGCGCGGCGCGGTCGCTTGTCAGCAGCGAGGCGAAGGCAGGCTGCTGGAAAACAACGGCGGCGGTGTACTACGGCCCGTGTAGCGGATGGATTGGCGGTGCGGCTTTCGGATGGTAGCGGCGACGAGTGCAGGGCATAGCACGGAGCGGTCGGCGGCGATCGTGTGGCGGCCAGGCGGTGGCGGCGGCTTCCTGAGCGACAGCGCCTCGATTGGCCGCTGCGCAAGACGATGTCGCAGCAGATTGGATCTGCGCAAGCTTTCTTTCTTTCTTTTTTTTGTATGAAAGCCTGCGACCGGATGGCAGCAGCGGCGATCTGTTGTGTTCTTGCTTGGATGGAACGCCAAGGAACGCCGGAGGGAACGACGCGAGCGGCATACCATTGCTTTTGAGGCACCATGATCGATGCGAAAGCACGCTGGCTTTCTGCGGCGATTGATCTGTTCTTGCTTAGATAGATGCTCTTCTTTTTTTTTGTATGGCGAGTAGCGACAAAAAAAAGCAAAAAACAGAACTAGACGAACGACAAGAAACTCAAAAATTAGACCAATCTAGACAAGAAACCAGCACAAAGACTCAACGATGCAACGACAATTCAATAATGCAAACTAAAAAGAAAAAATTGCGAAGGCACAAATTGGCTTGGACGATGAACTAAACCTTTTTTTTAAACTTTGGCTATTTGGACTGTAGGAAAAAAATTCTCACCGATGAACTGTAGCTCTGATATCACCTGATGAACCCTAAGGTTCTAATTGTTGGCCCGATCTTTCGATGAGAACGATAAGTCTGGTAGGCGTCGCTCAACTCTAACAATCTTGGCTACGAACACGCAAGGCTGGAAACCACGCAATCGTTGAACTGATTGACAAGTCGTTATCAACTGTGCACGAATACTCGGTTGACCTGACCACGACGGTCGATTCCTGCATACACCGAAGAAACACGCAAGAACAAGATAAAACAATCTGAAATTGCAAATAAAGATTGAAATATTGAATTGGGATTTTGATAGTGATATTATGGTTGGTCTAGTTGACACAAGCCAATACACGAAGTTGCAGCAATGCTAACTTTTAACTCAACAAAATTTAAGAAAACTAGAGGGGTGCGTCCTCCTTAAATAGGGAACGAGGAGCCACAAAACTAAAGAACCAGTGGGGTGGTACCAAAGGTTGTGGGTACTATTCAAATGAACAGTAACCACGGCCCAGGTGGGCCACCGGAAAGATGGGGCAAATTCAGTACGATTACAAAGCCCATATTGGCCCAAACAGGTGATATAACGCCTTCTTTTGATGATCGTGATTAGTCCAGAAGGAATTTGGAGGTGAGACTGAATCCGTTGGAAAGAGGACGAAATCAGCTTTCCATCAAGTACTCGTGGACCTCCAACGGACTCTGTATATGAAAGTTATGAACGTTTGAAGTCAGTGCTGTCTGGCTGATTCCGAACTGATCTGACCAAAATGTATCCAGTTTGAACTCCTGATTGGCACATGCAGTAGCATCATGGCATGTAAACATAGTACCATGGCTTGTAGACATAGCACCATGGCATGTAGACATAGCGCGATCCAATTGGGTAATATGGTATTGCAGTAGCCGAAAGTCCTATTGGAGAAGATGTTGAAGTGGAGGATGCAGTGCAGCAGATCGAAGCAGTGGTTGCATCCTTAGGGTCGATGTCCTCATCAGGTTCTCTGTCTTAAGAATAAAACACTTTGATCCAAAGACTCGAAAGTGAGAGACAGAGCGTTTTCTACCAAAACGAAGCTCATAAGAAGTCTTGCCCAGAGATGATCTCAAGAAGACACGGTTAGAAATATGGCAAGCTGTAGCAATAGCTTCGGCCCAAAACCTCCTCGGTGTACTATACTCATCTAGCATCGTCCTAGTCATCTCGACTAAGGTTCTGTTCTTCCTTTCCATAACGCCATTTTGTTGAGAGACATGTGGAGAAGAGAACTGATGCTCCATACCGCGCTCAGCACAAAAAGAGGTAAAAGAAGCATTCTTGAACTCTGTGCCATTGTCACTGCGGATCGCTCTCAAGGTACCAGAAAGTTCAGGAGCCAAACAAAGAACAAGATCATGATAATGATCAAAAGCTTCATCCTTCGAAGCAAGAAAGAACACTCAAGAATATCTTGAAAAATGATCAACTATGACAAGAATGTACCATTTGCCACCGATTGACCAAATCCTAGCAGGACCAACAGTTACCATATGAAGCAACTGTCTTGGTCCGCCAGTCATAACCATAGTCAATGAAGGGTGTGAGGTGGCAACTTGCTTGCCATGCCTACAGGGCGCACATACAACATCCTTGACGGTTTTGAGTCTAGGCAAACCTCTCATGAGATCAAGGCTGCTAACTCGCGTTAGATGATCAAAACTAATGTGCCCCAAACGTCGGTGCCAAAGCCAGATGCTAGAAGAAGATGCAATTAAACATTTGAGAGATCCAGCAAGTGATTCAGAAAATCAGTTCCAAAGATTCTACCAACTCTAGAAATCTCCAAAACAAGCTCACCGGCAGAATCAAGCACATGACAGGCATTTTTCTTAAAACGAGTTTCATAGCCATCATCAAGAAGTTGTGAAACAAAAAGCAAATTGTACCTTAGCTTGTCCACAAGGGCGACGTCCTTCAAGATGAATCTGTCATTCACCTTGATTGATCCAGTTCATTCAATTCGCCCTTGTGTATCATCTTCAAAGGTGATGAAGTCATCACCCGTCGACCGCGTGAAGGAAGTGAACCATCTTGAGTCTCCAGTCTTGTGGCGTGAACAGCCGGAGTCGACGAGCCACATGTTCTTCCTCCTTCCGCGGCAATCCTGAAAATAAAGGCACAAAAGATCGATGTGTCTCAATACTAGAGTTAGTTAAAAGCGACTTGGAAACCCAGTACTGAGACACACGTCTGCGAGTAGTATACAAAGCAGAAGTGTTATCCTTGATTTTATTTGAAGTTTTGTTATGAGCAATGGTTACACAAACATGAGAAGCATCTTGTCTTGGAACATTATGATGATGAGCATGTGAAACAAATCCTAGTCCAGGTTTCTTCCTTTCTAAATGACCATGTCTCATAAAAGCTCTAGGTTGATTAGATGAAATTCTAGCAATGTTTTTCTTAGCGTTCTTCAACCTACGCCAACAGAACTCAACAAAATGTCCACTCTTCTTGCAATAGGTGCAATGGTATTTGATAGCATTGGGAGAAACACCTTTTGACTCAAAAGAAGGGTGGACAAACCCTGCAAATTTAAAAATAGTTTTTACAGGTTGGGTTTTGAATTCAACTAAGCCATTTTCCAAGACCTGAGCAGAGTTGTATCCTAAACCTTGCTTCTTATAAGGAGTTTTAGACGTGTCCAGAATCATGTTTAACTATTTCTTACCTTTTGAAAAAATTTCTAGTGTGTCCTTAAGGTAAGCATTTTCTTTTCCAAAGTTAACACATGATTCACAAGTCTTGGCCTTAATGGCTCTAGCATGTTTCTCCTTAAGATGAGCAACTTCAAACTTATAGGCTGCACATGAGGCACAAGATATAGACTCAATTGTGTCCTTAAACTTAGCATATTTAGCTCTAACTGCTTCTAAAATATACTTAACTTCATGTTCACGTTCTATGCAGAAAGAGCAAAAGCTAGATTTAATATTACCAGAAGCATCCAACTTGCTAGACTCTAAGCATTTTTTACAGGGAGCAGATTTGACATCAATTAGCTTAGTCCTAGCATTTTCAAGTTGATGCAAAGCAATATCATGAGCAGATTGCAGTTTAGAAAATTCAGAATGTAAAGCATGGCAAGATGAACATTCATCAGATTCAAGAGTCTTAGCATTTGCAAGTTCAGACGTCAAATTGTCTACTTGTGACTCTAAGTTCTTGTTCCTAGCCATGGTAAATTCTAATGCCTTATCCTGATTCATGAGTTGCTCAAACATGTTCTCGCATCTAATAGAAAGAACATCATAGGAGAGAGGTACCTCATCATTGTCATTGATGTCGACGATGTCGGCCATGAAGCACATACCGGTGAAGTCCTTGGCCTTCCCTTTCTTGTCTTGAGGGAGCTCCTCCTCCTTGTCCTCCTTGCTCCCGGAGTCCACATCGCTCATGGATTGTTCTCCAAAGGCGGCAAGGACCCGGTGAGCGGCCTTCATGAGCTTGGCAGCATTGTACTTGGGTTTGTTCTGATACAGGGGATGCCTGATCTTCACGACGTAGGATCAAAGATAACTTTGGATTCGTGCAACCTGACGAACCGATGGCGCTAACCACTGTCAAAACAGCAACCTGTGACAAAAAAATTTGCCCAACCACACGCTCGTGATCCCGTCTACCTGACCACACAAAGTAGACATGTTGCCGCTCCTACAAAACACAAGGAATCACAAGAACAACCGGGTTGAGAACGCCCAATTCCCCTCTAGGTTGCACTGTATGTCAAACCCTAGGAATAACAAACGTATAGCTTTCTCTCAAAATAATAGATTCATATTCGTGGTCCCCTCTAAAAAGTCAGAAGTACAAGAATTATATAGACTCTCTGGTTCGGCCCTTATGGAAACCGATAAGAATTTCCTAACAGACTCGAAAACGGAAAACACTAATCACGCTCCACGCGTTTTCTTCGGCTTGCGTGAGACGCATATCTTTCCTTTGCCTAGCACAGGGTTCACGCATGCACACTTGCATGTACCGTGTTTTCTCCTGGGTCCACAAACGCACGGTTGAATTAATTAGCATGTTACGCATGGCTACTTGTCTCATGTCCCTTTCTTTGATTCGGAAGACACAATAGCTAGCTCTTTTCTTTTATTCTCCTCATGCACTCACGTGGCTTCACACAACACTTATGCATGCATGCATGCAAGCCCCACGTGGCTAACAAAGAGCTTGTTCAGTGCTTCTTGCTCCATTATTCTCGATCATCGCATGCTTCTATATGTGTATAACTGCACAAACAAAATATAGAACTATTAGGCAGTATCATATTCTCATTAGTAAGATTAAAATCATTTAAGAGCGAGCTCTCCTGTTGGTTAATTAATTTAGTTCGTGCTCGTGTAATACGTCCAATTGGGATGTCCTCATCATGTTCCCTTGAGGCTTCTTCCAAGCTAGCTTTTCCTCCTTGTGGTTGCTCTTACCTTTCAGCTTGGGGCAGTTTGTCCGGATATGATATAGCTCTCCACACTCATAGCACGTCACAGGGCCACCTCTCTTATTGTTTCTAACATTGTTATATGCCCGTGTAACTTTCTTGACTAAAAGAGCTAAATCAGCCTCAGAAAGACTCTCAAACTCTTCTCCTTGAATAGCTGATAAACACGCAAGAGAAAAGCCAGAAGAAGACTCAGAAGAACTATCAGGAGTCCCTTTGAGAGGATCAGCCACCAAAACCATGTTATCATTCTTAGGAAGACTACCTCTCTTAATCTCATGAGTTTTGAGCTTGCTATAAAGCAGCTCCAAAGTGAGAGTAGAAAGATCGACGTTCTCCTCAATGGCAGTAGCCTTGATCTCCCACTCCTTGGTGTTGATTGCAGCCAAGAGGTGGGTGGCATTTTCAGATTAAGAGTACTCAATGTCAATAGCTCTCATCTGATTGATCACCTTGTTAAAGCGAGTAAAAACATCATCGGTGCTCTCACCAGGACGCGTCTCGAATTTGTTATACTCTCGCTTGTAGACCGTCTGACGCACTTGCTTGATTTAAGATGATCCCTCATGGTAAGTTTCGAGGGTATGCCAAATCTCATGTGCGGTCGCAATATTGCAATTCCTATCGTACTCCTGTCTACCAAGCCCAACATATAGAAGGTTCTTTGCCATGTTGTTGTCAGTCAAGAGGGTTGCTGAAGGCGGTGAAGCAACTTCGGACAAAATGAGCGGGGTTGGAACAACCTTCCATATAGCTTGTCCTTCGCTCTCAAGGAAGACTCGTATGCGATTCTTCCAATAGGCATAGTCGAGCCCATCGAAGACATACGGCTTGGTCGAGTACTTAACCATCGTCAAGTTCAGTGACCAGTTAAGATCAAGATTGAACTAACCGGGCTCTGATACCACTTGTTGGACCGAAAAGGCGACTAGAGGGGGGTGAATAGGAGCACGCTCACTTTTTCACAAAGATCGGATTCAACACGAATGTCACTCAAATAGCTATGAAGCTATGAAGATCAATCTACAAGTACAACGGAAGACTTGTATTGAATCCAAACCAAAATCCCCAAAGCAAAAACCAAAAACCAAAACCCTAAACAGAGGTGTGGTCTGACCGACGGCCAATGTGCGGTTTGGCGCTCTTTGGGTCGATTGGCAAAGAAAGACCCGGATCGACCAATGGACGGACTAATCGGCAAAGAAAGACGCAGATGACAAAGAAGCGGACTAATCAAGGCCAAATCTCGAACTGACCGACTTCACGATGAACAACGCAAACAGCCCGAAAACCAAAACTCAAATCGGTCTAACTTTTGATTCACACAGCCAAACTCCGTGAAATTTGAACCACACCTTTTCTAAGATATTAGGAACCTATTCCAATCAAGGATCGCAGAGATCTGTGCCAAAGTTCCTATCTTTTTTAGTTTGAACGAAGGTGGTTCAAAAATCGAGTCAAAACAAAATGATGATCTAGAGACTTGCACGTGGGTGAATGATGATCAAGATGATCTTAGATGGGTTCCCACATGTCATAGCAAGTTAGATCAAGGCAAGAAATCAAGTAAAAACTCGCGGATCAAAGAAAGACCTCAAATCACCACATAGAGAGAAAGGAAGCAAATAGACTCATCTTTGAGAGAACATTCTTTCGATTGATTTGATATGGTATTGGTTTACAGCCACTCCATGAATAGAGGACAAAGACTCAATACATCAGCATGACATCAAATCCAACTCTCTAGAACCCTAACCTCCAACTATCTTCTCCCTAAGCACAAAAGCAAAACTAGGGTTTTCAATAATGAAAGGGTTGAAGGGGGTGCAACCACCTCCCTCCTCTATTTATAGTGGAGGCTTAGACCTTCTAGAAGCATTAACCCTAATGGGCTCCCGTTAAGGCCCACACACAAATAGGTCACACATGCACGTATGTTAAAGCGCCGTCTTCATCTCCTCTTGACCTAATCCACTTCATCATGCGCCGTCTTGCGCCGCGGGTTGGGAAAAGGTCACCAAGGCAGTATTTGGTGAAATTACCAAAAGCCCCTTCTCGATCTTTTTGCAAAGACCGAGTCCTATCTTTGTGAAGCATCTCCATGCTTCGCCACGTGTAGGTTGATCCAACGACTCTCATCATGTCGGCAAGTCTCTCCCATCCGGCTCCCACCGAAACCACCATCACACTTGCACCGACCCGTCGTCAGCTTGATCCAACCCGTCGCCCGAATCGCCTGCTTCGGTCACCTTTTGTCCTCTTGCGCCATGCTTGACTCCATTGACCTCACCCGGCATCCCCGATCGTTCTGGACCTCTGCTCTACAAGTTTAGTCCCGATCATCCTTGCCGTTGACCGTCATTGACTTCAAAGCAACCTGCACAACAATAGACAAAGAAATTGATTCCGGGAACAAATTCTTCACAACTTAACTCACGTTAGTCAAAACATGCATCATGCAACACATATGCCATGAAACCTATAAACTTGACCTAACCCAACACCTATCGCCACCGATTGGCTGATGATCAGCAATCCACACTTTGACGACAACGCGTGTTTTGACAAACCATTAACGACATTGCCAATTGTAACATCATCCTAAGATCTTGCACATATCCCCATGATATCCACACTACTCGGCTCCCCCCCCAGGGTGCCCTCCTCCACCTGTCCCGGTCCCGGCCCGACACCCCCTTCCTCAGGTGCCGCCGGCACCACCGGCCCCCTGGGCCCTCGCCTCTCTCTCTCCCGCACCACCTCCGATTCTCCCCTGTGTAGCTCGACTCGCCCGGCCCATGGCACCATCGTCATACCTTGGGATTCGCCGCTATGTGTAGCTTCTCGCCATCGCGCCCCAGCTTCTCCTCTTGCCAGACCGCCAACTTGGCCCGATGGCTCGGTGACTTGGCTTCCAGCCACCGCCGGCCCGTCGGCTTGGCCGCCACTCAATCCTGGTTGGTGCTACCACCCCTACGGCTCCTGGCGCTTCTCTAGTCGTTGGCTCGCCCCTAGCCTCCCCGGCACGACCGGGAGGCCAACGCCGCCTTGGCACTCCCTCCGGCTCGCCTCCTCCTCCTACCCCCTTCCCTAGCATGGCCCCAAGCTCAGCCCGCTGCCTCCTAACTTCCCCTCTGCCACCCCTACGGCTCCTGGTGCTTCTCTAGCTGGTGAGAGGCTAGCTCTAGCCGCCACTCGCCTCTAGCCTTGCTTCAAGATGGGAGGCAGGCCAGCCGCCTCGGCTCTCCTCCCGGCTCCTCCTCCTCCTCCTACCCCTTCCCCAGCTCAAAGCTCAAGCTCAGCCCTAACTTCCCCTCTAAGCTTAGTTTATTTACTAATGTTGATTTGTTTAACTTTTGATTACAAATGGGTGATGCACGATGGATGCATTCAGATGTGGGTGCTACTGATGGTGCTACCTATGCACTGAGGTATCCTCTCCCTTCCTCTCTACCCTTCTCCCTGCCTTGCTCTGTGATAGCATGAATAAATGGTAGTGTGGCTGTGGTGAAATGGTGATTGATGCATGCATGTTGATGGCTCAATAAGATGTACTACTGATTGGGTAAAACAATGGTGGGATGGGAAAGATGGCTACCTTGCTGGGTTCGATTGGGACTAGGATGGTAGTGTCGGTGGTGCTGGTCGTCACCGTCGTGGTGATGACTGCGCGCCGGTGCTCTTCTTGTCCCTTATGCCATCCCCTTCCCTTCGGTGCCTTCGTGCTGGTTGCAGGCTGTGGCAGGGTTGAGGGAGCTCTTGGCTTGCTCTTCCTTTTCTTCGGCTGTGAGGTGTGGCTGAATGTGTTGGGAGTGGGGAATGTATTTGGCTGGATTGGGAGCTAAAGAGAGAGGGGCTTCGGTTGATCTTATCCTTTGCCTGAGTAATTTCCTTTTACCACGACCCTATTCCTATTTACCATGGTCCTATTTACCATGATCCTATCTCCTTTGCTTGCACTGTGAACTAAAGGGGCTAAGAAATATTTGCCCAGAGATAATTTGGCTACTAAACTATGGATTCTCTTGTGGTAGAGATAGGTTGATGCAATGTGGGTGTTGGATTCAAAATACCCTATGAAGTTTTGAGCTGAGGGTGGGATTTAAGGGGAGATGCAATGTGGGATTTTATTACTGTTGAGACCAAATGGAAAGGGTGGGTGTTGGGCTTATTGACGCCGTATGATGAAACCCTCGGAAGTAATAGGTGCCTATTAGCTTAGGTTGACTTGGATATCTAAATCATCAAGGGCCGATTTACTTCGGTTGGTCAGGGTACTTTGGTGATTGAGGGACCGTCTGACCTAGGTTGATAAGGAAATCCTTCTGGACTTCGGGGAAACTGACGGCAACCTCCTCTTCACTCTACTAATACTTACTGCCTTCGGTTTTTGCTAACTACTCTCTATGTTTTTGGTTGCACAAAATGGAAAGGTGGAGGATGATTAGATGAGGTGGCAAGGAAGGCTTTAGTGGTATGAATGCACGATTATAGATTTTTAATTTAATTAATTCTTGTAATTTATATTGCAAATGAGTTGTAAAATTAATCCTGTAATAAGTGTTGGGTTGTAATATTTTAATTCCGTTTTGTAGTTGGACTGTTACAAAGTCTTTGAGGTTGAAACCTTTGTATATTCTTTGATGTATTGGATTGCTGATACCACAATTTATAAAGTCAAATGTGTTAATTATGTGTTTGATAAAACTAAGATTATGTGCTGATCACTGTTTGATGGATTCTTATTTAACACTAATTATCGATTATTATTGTTTAGCTTAGTTTAATTACGCGGGTTCTCACACACCTCGTTGCCTTATCAGCCGATGTGTCGTGCCATCTCATCCACTACTATCCTAGTCATCGCCCGCGTGGCACATTAATTCAAACCCTAGATTCCCTCTCCTCTCACTTACATGCGGGTCTCGTATGTCAGTCAACTCCTGGTCAACCCTAGTCATGAGCTTGGTCCATCGTGGACTAGCATCTCTCTGTGGACCTGGTCTATAGACCAGTGGCTCACATGTAAACCCCCAATCCTATTTTCTAGAATTCTTTTAATTCTAGAATATTCTTTATTCCAGTGGTCCCACATGTCACTCTCTACCTTTTTTAGAAATTATTTTAATTCTTGAAAATCCATAAATATCAATAGGTCCCTCATGTCATACACTCAGCCATTTTCCAATATTTTCGAAATAGAATATTATGAGAATATTCTATGGAACCCACATTCAGTTTCTCTCTCTTTTCCTTTTTCACCATTTTCCTTTCCGATCGAACTTCCGAGAGCTCGTTCTTTCTCGTATGAACTTCGATTGAACTCATTCAAGTTTCTAAATTCATCTAAATTCAATATCTACTTTTTAGTACCATTAAATTTTAATTTGGAGTTTATTTGTTTTGTCTTTTTGTCTTTTGTTTGTTTTGCGCTTTGTTTCTCGTTAGACGTTGAAGTTCCGGAATCGTCCGAAGGAGCTAAAAGTCAAGGAAGTAGAAGATTGAAGATAGAATAAGAACATCATTGCTATAGCAAGGCAAGTTGTATGTTTGACCATGTTGAACCTAGTTTTCCAAAATTACCTTGATTCAAATTATTGTATTTTACTTTAAGTATTTATTTAAATGTTTTGCGATTAGCTATATACCATTTGATTATATCCACCTTGCCTATTATATCATCAGGATCTTTTGTCACCTTAGCTTGGTTAATTATCAGTTGGTATTATCGTAGCATGAATATGGGTTGGTTTGATACGAATAGCTTTCTTAGCCATACATCGAGTCATTTATATCACCTGAGTTGCAAATATGAACTTGACTAAGTGATTATGGAACTTTGTGTAAAACTGTGTGCTATGTGTCATTACTCATTGATGGCATGTGTTTCACTTAACCAACATGGTGGGAAAAGATTTGGACTGAGGCGAGTGGATAGTACTATGTGATATGGTGGAGCTTAGTGATTGAGAAATGGAAAAATGGTTACTTAGTTAGAGAATATTGGCAGTCTCGCATTAGTCAAATAAGGACTTAACTTTGTGCGCCATTGAATTGAGCCACAACTGTACAACCACATGTCTGGTATGGGATGGGCCTAACTTAGTAAGTTATGGAATCTCAACATTGACTACTTAGGTACTAGGTTAGGTGCTCAGGTCCAACAGTGTGTGTCGTATCAAACGCTGTGTTAGGGTTGATACGATGGTAGAACACATCGGGAGAGTCAATTGTTGAGATGAAGTTTCGAATTTTTTTTGTTATGATTGCTCAATCGCATACTTCCGTATGGCGAGTCATGGCAAACATGATGAGTTAATTGTATCTTGTGGGTAAAATATACAACCTCTGCAGAGTGTAAACAATCTATTCGAATAGCTGCGTCCGTGGTCATGGACATGCTCGGGGATTTCACACGAGGGCTAGATTTTCATAAAATAATTGGGAAGAGACAGCTGTGTGGTTAAACTCATATGGCTGTGTGAAAGAAATTGATTAGGCTTTGTGTCCTTTGTGAAAATACCTACTGAAATTATTATTGTTTATTTGTTTTGAATTACGCTTTCAATCTATTATTCTTATTCAATTGCAAATGCTGCTTTATTGCAAAATAACCACATAAGCCATTTCTTTTGGAATAAACCATCATATATAATTGCATTATGTGGTATAACTTGTTGAGTACTAGGAGTAGTCATTCTTGCTGCAATCATTCAGATAAAGCGGAGGAATCGTCACCTACTTTCGATGAGCTTTACAAGGATCGTGGAGAACTAGGTTGTGCTGCCCCAGCCGATTGCCTGTGGGCATATGGATGGATTTCACTGAAGTTATTCCGTTACCTTCCGCTGCAGTTTAATTGAGCTATTTGCCTTCTGAGGCATTAATTGTAAGCTTTGACCTTAAGGTCATTACTCTAATAATTATTGTTATTTATCTATTTATTAGTCATCTTTGCATATGGAATGATATTTCATCGATGTTGCTACTGTATGCACTAGCGTGATTTTGGACTAGTGCAATATACGCAAAGGGTCCAGAATTGCATTTTTGGGTCCCGACCGTCGACTTCTCTTATAAAGCTTGCCTTAAGTAGCTTGTCCAATTCCGATCTGATAGCGTCTTGTCAATCAGGTGGAAATCTCCATAATTTATGTTTTACGGGTTTCTTGTTAGGCCGTAAAGCTAACCTTTGCTCGATCACCTCCCTAGGGACTTTGGGCATGTCGGATGCTTGCCACGCGAAGCCATCTGCGTTAGCTCGGAGGAAGGTGACGAGGGCATCTTCCTATTTAGGGTCAGAAGTAAACCCAATGCGAACAATCTTTGAAGGCTCCTCTGGATCCAAGGGAACTAATTTAACTTGTTCGTTCGGTTTTGGTGCAGCTTTTGGCTTCGACTACTTGTTTGAAGGCTATCTTTTGCTTGCTTCTCGAGTTGGTATTTGGCCAACCATCTCGAGGCATTTATGATCGCATGTAAGTGACATCTTTTTATCACAGCGAGCTGTGATCACTCCTTTGGGACCTGACATCTTAAGACATTGATAACCGTAATGAGTAGCCATTAGGAATCATGCCAAAGTTGGTCGTCTGAGTGTGGCATTGTATGCCGTGTCGAAATGGACAACATCAAAAGAGATTTTTCTATCGTGAGGTTGTTTAGAGATCCAAACGTTACCAGAAGAGAAACTTAGCCAATGGGTTTGGCCGAAGACCCAAGTGCGATCCCATGAAATGAGTATCGTACAGGTTTTACCCTAGTTCTGGGCACTTGCATTTCATTCAGGGCACTTGTAAAGAATATGTTTAATGAACTACCACCATCAACTAATACACGAGTACTCGATAATTGTTGATGGTGGGCTCGACCACGATTGGAAATCGACTTGGTCGAGTTGAAGGGATCGGACAATCACCCTTCTCGAAAGAGATGGTGACTTCCGACCTGTAACATCCCAAATGTATAATTAGGGTTATTCAAGTATAATTATATGTGTAGAAATTAAAACTTTTTCTCACATCTTGCAAACCCCTAATCTCTTATGTAATTTTTGTCCAAGAGTTGTGTAATCCAAAAACACAAAGCTCTTGTTGACCAAAAGTCAAACTCCTTTTCCAATTATCTTAAATCTTGTGCCAAACATTTGGAAAATATTTTTCCTTGGTCCCAAAACTGATGTGGCACCCCTCTGAAAAATATTCCAAGATGTAAAACTTGTTTGATAAATTGTGGAGGTAAAACAAATCCTTGATCAACCTTCATGAATTTCCTGAGAAAAATGCATTGCATAATAACCTCTGGAAATTTTATGTAAGGTTAATCTCATTGTCAGCAAGCTCCAGTTAAAATTTCATCAAATTTGGAGTTCATTTGCTATCTCAAATAATTCTGCTAAGTTTCACCGTTAAAAACTAAATTTAAAAGCCTACACTGTTCCTTGGGCTAGCCACCTTGCAAAGTCGGGTCCAAATTTCGACCTTGTCTCGCACCTCAAGAGACCTCCTCTCCACCTTGATCAGTCGCACTGCTGGATTTACATCCAACCGCCACGACCTCCTCCGCGTCAACACCGCAAAGACCTCCTCACCTCACCAGTCATAGCCGTTGGATCAAAGATCCACGGTCATGACCTCCCCGTGTTAAATCTCAAAGACCTCCATTCGATATCTATCACCTTGTCCAGTCATAGCCCTTGGATTAAGATCCAACCGCCCCGACCTCCCTTGTTATCAAACCTCAAAACCACCTTCCACCTTGGCGAGGTCATAGGCATTGGATTTACATCCAACCGCCTCCCGACCTCCCTCACCGTTAAACTAAGCCAACCCCCATTTAAACGAGGTCGTGGCCGCTGGATCGATCCAACGACCCACGACCTCCTGCGCTATCAAGCGCACAAGACCTCCCTAGCTCGTGTTGTGCACCGCTGATTAAAATCCACGGTCCACGACCTCCCCTTCGCTTCGTGCGTGTCAGACCTCCCCATCAGGTCAGTGCCCTTGGATTTTAATCCAAAGGCCATGACCTCCCCCTCATGTTCTTAAGCTCATGTGCGGTTAAGACCTCACAGGAGGTCCGCACCGTTGGATGGAAATCCAACGCTTTGGACCTCTGTCCCGCTTTTTCCCACGCGCGCTTACACATTAAGGAAATCGGAGGGCCACGACCTCCCCATCCTGATCGTGTGGTGGGACCTCCTCCCACCACTTAAAACATAACGGTTCAAAAATAGGATCCGATGGCGGGACCTCTCCTGTGTTTTATCCAACGGCCATAAGGACCTCCCTGTTTTTCTCCTTCCTCGGGCGCTGCGAGCTAGCTCGAGCAAAGGAGTTAATGCACGCCGCCACTAGGTACCTTTTAATGACTCTTTGTCGACCCACATTTAATGCAGTCACCTTCCGCCTCTCACCAGTCTCAGTGCACCTTGTCAATCTCATGTCCTTGCCACCCCATGGACCAACCCGTGGGCTAAGCTCACCATGGAGCTTAGCCCCAGCTCATAACCTTCACCCCAGGCTATAAGTTATCCCTTGAATCCTCACTTGGCTTCCTTTGCACAATTGATCTCACCTTGCACTTTGTGCGTGGTGAGCTCCTCATCCACAGACTCTCCATTCTCCCACGCCCATTGTCGAGCTTGGAGCTCCTCGGTGGCAAAAAGGGTTCCAGTGGCCTCTTCCTCCCTCTCTCTTGTTTCTATCTGGGCCTTTCTCCTCTGCGACCTCAACCCTAACTTCAATGGTTGGGGCATTTGCAGAGGTGGCCTAGTGGAGCTTGAAGCTTGGAGTTGAAGGTTGGACTTGAAGCGGTGGAGCTCCCGCCTTCTCCAACTCAGCCGCCACCGCTATCGACCTCATCGGATCTTTAGGACCTCCTGTAACTCCCCGGTAATCCCTTAGATGTTTGGGCACCCGCTTGAATGCATGTTATGGAGCTTTTCGGGCACACGCTTGAATGTCGCGCGAGTCGCTTGCATTTTCAGATTTTGGCCGTCGGTCATCTCGTCCTCTCGTGCTCGCCGGCGACAAGGCCGCTGCCGCCGCCGAGAGTGAGCCCATGGTGTGCGCAACACTATTATGCATACGGATGTCTTTGTTGTCGCCATGAGGTCTCGCATCGCCGCAACAACCACTTCTTTGAGCTCGGGATTTTGTCGGACGTCCCGAGCGTGTCATTGTCGTTTTAGGACGAGATTCACCGCTTTATTGCCCAATCATTGCAATCGTGGGGTTAGCGTTAAATGCCATTAACCCCGCTCTTTATGCGCGCACTTAAAACCTCCCGCGTGGACCTTCTTGTGTCCCGCGCAATAACTCCATGTCTGCTTGTCCGCGGCGCTGCGTGAGTTAGGGCGCTGGTCCGACATCCGCACCTCCTCCGAGGAGATCTGAGCGTCCAAGACCTCCCCTTGCGCGATCGTGGCCGCCTGCACCTCCTTGGAGGTCTGTGACGCTAGATCTCTGCGTGGGACCTCCTCGAGGTCATCTCACCGCTGAGGACCTCCCTTTAGATCTGGTCCGTCCCCGACCTCCCTCATCGCTGTGGTCCGTTGATTCACCATCAACGGCCACGACCTCCCTCACTCGCGCGCATGAGCGTTGCTAGGAGGTCCAGACCTCTGACCTCGTGAGCGTGCAGGCGTTGTTCTCTGGGAGGTCCCGAGTCGTTAGATCTATGATCTCGTGGCTCATGTCCTCCCATGTCCTTGTGAGTTTTAGAAATTCCAGTGAGCTCTAGTTATAAACTAAAAATGGTATGAACTTTAGAATTGCATATCTTTTTCAATTTAAATCCAAATAGGGTGATTCAAGTTGTGTTAGCTCTGTCTTGGACTTGACTTTAATCTAAAAATGATTGTAAGTTGAGTTCAGCCCCAGAGCACAGTTTTGCCTTTAGGTTTTAAAACTAACTTTAAAAGTACACTCAAATTAATGCTTAACTTGTAAAATACATAACTAATGCTCTTTAGATTATTTTTGAGTGAGACCAACTTTGTTGGTTTCCTCTAATAATGAACTTACTGTGAAAATTGGTTTTGAGCATGTTGCTATTAGGAAAATGAGGACTTGTGCATTATAATTTTGTTCAAGTTCTTGTTTTTGAAAATTTGTAGAGAGTGCATAATAGCTCCAAATGAGGTGAACTCAATTGTGTTATTCATCTCATGAGGTGCTGGTTTTACAGTAAAAATCTCAGCGTCACCTCTTTTCTAGAAAATGTTGCCTCATAATTAAATTAGTGAATAGTGCGGTTTGGTATTTTTAGGGTCGAAAGCAGAATTAATTTCATCATATCTTTTGCATTAAGAATCCAAATCAATTGGTTCTTGTTGCTAAATTCATGATAAATCATTGTCTTGTTGCTGTAAAATTTTCGTAGCTTTCGGAGAAGTTTCTCTGTTGCGTCTTTTGGTTTTTTCGTCGTTCTTATCGGTTCTTTCTCGCCTTTCCGTTAGGTTTCGACATTTGTGGTGATCCCGAGAGTGACCCTCTGCCACAAATTGACCAGCAACAACAAGGCAAGCAGTTTGATCATATCCTCTAACGCCCCATTACTTTAAAGGTTAATATGTTGTTTTACTTCTATGTATGGATGCTACTTTGTGTTAAATGTCGCTAGTAATCCTATAGTTGCATAATCAGAGGAGTGTTTATCCTCTACTACCTATGAGCCTAGGTTACTTGTTGTGGTTTGAGCTCGTTGGATGAGCTCTTATCACTTAGTAGTTACGCTTTCTCTTGCTTAGACATGCTTAGTAACTTGGTAGTAATGGGCGATCATCGACTTAGTCGATGGTCTTGATCACACAAGTATAATTATTCCTCCTATATGTCCAAAGACTTGTGCTTTGATTAATTTGTAAAATCAAAACTGAAAATAAAAGATTGATTTAGACTTGGGCATATTAGATGGATGGTGTGGTTTTTGGATGTGGTGGTATGCCTAAGTCAACAAGGACCTAATTCTTGCGCCATTGATCCAAGCAATTATGCGTGCTAACCACACGAGGGCATATGGAACCCTCTTGACTAAGTACTTTGGCGGTGTTAATTGGGGTCGCTTTCGGTTGGTGTGTTTTTAAAAATAAAATGTGTGTGTGATGTGGGAGGGAGCATTAGCTTCCTAGTAGGTTGTGTGATGTCTCCTTCTCCCGTGGGTTGTGCGACTCGAATTAGCATTGTCCATTGGAAATGTCTCAGAGGACTTAGCCGTGCAAGATACCAAAGGTAGTGTGCTTAAAGGAAAGGCGGTCTCGACGTGTGGGTACATTGGTACACCCTCGCAGGTTAAAACTATTCAATAGCCTCGCCCTAGGTTATGGACACGCTCGAAACGCCTGTAAGAACTAGACTACAACCTTTAATTAAAACTTGACATGGTTGGTATGAACGGGAGTTCATGCTATTGTTGTGGTGACTATTGGGTTAGTCACTTCCGTGTTGTTCTTGTTGTTGTTACTATGTTATTATCTCGTTGTTATTTCAACAATTAAAATGCTTTGCCAAATTGCCTTCAATCTATTATGTTATTGCAAATGAAACTTGCTTTATGCTAAAATGAGTCCAAAGCCTCATCCACTTAAATAAAGCTTGCATGTAGCTATTTATAGTTCTGTTATCTCACACGTAAGTCTTATGAGTACTTTATGTACTCATCTCGCCTGGGTTGTGGTATTTTTTTGTGGCTTTTGTTGCAGAGGAAGAAGGAGAGCTCCAAGAGCCTCTCTTACGTACTACGTGTTGCGGCTTCTTCGACGACTAGCTTGGCGGTCCTGGAGATGCCTAGGGTTAAGGCACACCGATTGGCTTTGTGTTATAGCCATCTTTATGGCACTTTTGCTTCCGCTGTTATTCTTAGTAGTTCTTGTTGTTATTTGGCCAAAAGGCCCCTCTTTTGTAATAACCTATTCCTTAGTAATATTAACTTCTGGTTTGTTGCTTATGTACTATGTGTTGTATGGAATTGATACACTCTTTTGTTGTGAGGTATGTATACTGCATTCTGGGGAGTATACATCTCTCGAGACTGGGTTTATTTGGTTGATAATACTAGGGTCAATTGGATGACTAAGTATTATGAGCTTAATAAATCCGGGTGCTCACACGACCACTTTGGTAATTTATTGACAAGAGGAGGGTCAATGGAGTTTACCTCACGTTCGACAACCTTGAGCTGTCGCTTTGACTCGTATACCGAAGATCCTCCATAGATATGATCGATAGTGTGCTTTGGATCTTGGAACAACATCTCCTCATCGTTGTGCAACTACTTTTGACCACTCGTTTGCCCACCTCCTCGAGTGTAGGAAGAGGTCCTTTGCCAGTATAGTAGTCCTCGAACTTTCGTTGGAAAACTAGGCAATTGCGAAGGTCATGTCTCTGGAGCCCCGTGTCATTACCCGGAAAGGTAATCACACTTAAGCATATGGATTATTATTCGTCTGCCCAGTAGAACACCGCTCCAATAAATAAATAAGTTTTACTAAAGTTAACGTAGCAGAATAATAAGATAGAAACTGCACTTTATTACAGCAAGTAGCCATGCAAGGCTATGGTTTTTAATACAAGTATTTAATTACAAAGGGAAAAGAAACCCCTCGCTTGTCTGCCCTGCTCCGCTGGATGTCTACTCGTCCCACACGCCGAATAAGGTGTCCACCTCACCCTGATCCTCGTAGTAAGCACCCTCGCCTCCTACGGCCTCCTCGGCACATGTGTCTCCTTCATCCCACTCGGGATAATCCCTAGTTGGACTAGGATCTAATAAAGGAGAATAATAGCAAGAATGAGTACTAGTGTACTTAGCAAGCATTTATTAGCAACAATGCATTGTATGACTCTTCTCTGTTGATTATCACATTTTCTAGCTCATCTCTTTTTCTGGAAAATATTTTACCAAATTAAGTGGCAAGTTTTACCTCTGAAAAGACTGCTTATCACTCGGTAAGAAGATAAACCCCTAGCAGTCACCGTAGACTCCAATCCAGGAGACATACATGAATTCATGATTTTATATAGCACTGCGTAGGCTTGTACCACTTTATCCATAGCTACTCTGAGCTCTCTTAAGCTAGGTCTCCCATATTTTCTTTGATGCGATGTCAAGTTCAGAGTACAAAACGTTTTCCAAGTTATGTGATTAAGTCTCCACCCATTGTTTTCCGTCGGTATCCTGAGGCGCTCACCCAGTCCTCCATAATGTTGGTTGGGCCGGTCATCCCCGCACCTAACACTCCACATGCGTTACTATAGCGTCTTGGATCCCCCACTTTTGGACTCTTCCTACCAGTCCTAGGTTCCTCCATAATTCATACGATATTACTTACCCGATGTAGAGAGTATAATTACATAACAAGGTAGCATTTTCTGCTTGTCGAAACGGGAAAATGGTTGACACTTAAAATACGGCCCCTTATCCGAATGAGAGTATTGTTGGTCCTTATATATTATCCATATGTAAAGGGTCCCACCTCTTCCCTCTCTTTCCTGCCAAGGGTCCCCTTTATCAACTATAGTATTTATTTTCTGACCCAAATGCTTCCTTTCAATTGAATCCGCTTTTTCTCATATTCATCTTTTTTATTTTCTCTTCTTTCTTTTATCCGATTTGATTTTGAGAGATAATTTTAATGCACATACATATATGGTACATCAAAGTAACTTTTACATTTAATATAACTAGGTTAATGTTCAAGAGATAGGCTTGCCTTCGTATTTGTAGAAAAGATCGGTGTCAACGAATTCTAGATCAGCTACTCCTGCCTGAGCTGGTTCATCCTCTCCAATTATACGACATACGTGAATAATAAATAAATACTTAGTTGCTTTTGGTGCTAATATGCATACATTAATCAGTTGATCATTTTAAGAATATTTTAATCTAATGAACTTTTCGGATCCCCATTAGGTTAACACTCCCCAACGTCTATTTTTCCTATGGCCATGCTAGCTCTAGATCCTAAGATCGCAGATTTCAAACGTATTCGCCTTTGGCTGGGGTTGGCTTGGAGCAGAAGTGTCGGGTTGTTATTACCTGGTTCTCTGGATTTGTCCCAAATTAGACTATTCCCAATCTAAAGATATAAGCCCGCACGCAAAAAAAAATCCGCTACTCGTACCCTAACTAAACACTACTCGCAACACGTGCACAACACTTGGCAAAATACTACACGCACACGGCACAACACACACACCCCCCTCTACACTCCTCATTGCACAACACTCACATACACAACACCAAACACACACAACACCACAAAACACATCACACATGCACACTACACAACTCACAGCATAGCACACACATGCAACAACACTCGCACTTGTGCACACAACGCACACAGCACAACACCCTTGCCCTTTCCCTGTGCCTCTTCTTCTCCTTTGACATCCTCGGTGGATCTCCTCCTCCCTTGCCGCTCCGGCGTTGCCCGGGTGTTGTTGGCCTTTGGCTGCTCCTCTCTGCTGGTACTACGCCGGATCTACACCGCTCGGTTACCTACGCCTCTGGGGGGGGGGGTTCTGCGGTTGCCCTCCTCACGTGTCCGACCTATTGCCGGGGTTGCCTTCTGGAGCTTCTTCCTCTACTCCGGTTCTTCGGTTGCGACCGAGCCCGGCTACTCCCGCGGTTTCCCTTTTCTTCTCACCCGTATTATGTTTTCTTATTGTCTATTGATGCCGATTTATGCTGATTCGTGCCGATTCATCCGTACTTTATTTGGGGGGGGGGGTCCTTGGTGAAATCAGAGGTGGGTGTTGGGACTTTTGGTGGTGATGGCATGTAGGCTTGGGCATGATGAGCTTGTGGCTTTGTGGTGGCTTGATTGGTTACGGTTTAGGGTGGTTCTGGGCTTGATGATTGTGGCTCCTGTGGCGGTTTGATTTGTTTAGGGTTTGGTGTTGTTTTGGGCTTGATGATTGTGCCTCCTGTGGCGGTTTGATTGGTTTAGGGTTTGGTGGTGGTTCTAGGCTTTATGATTGTGGCTCCTGTGGCGGTTTGATTAGTGAGGGTTTGGTGGCATGGTGATGGTTTTGGTGTTGGTTTGGTGGTGGCTTGGTTCTGCTGGACTTGATGGGCTTCGGTGGTGGTATCATTGTGGGATGTTGATGATGGCTCTGGGCACTGGGGTTCCATGGTGAGCTTCTGTGGGTTTCTGATGTGGACATGTTTGTTTGTGGGCGTGGTAAGCTTGTGATGGCTCTACTTCAAACCCTAACTCAGATGATCTTCCCCTTTTCCCTTTTTATATTGTGTCAATTTTAGTTTATGTTCTTGTTCTATTCTTTTACCATACATGCTTGGGGTTAGCTCGAATAAGGTAGTTGTGACGGGACTCGGGGTGGTGATTTGCGCCAGGGAGCTCCTCCCCGCTCCGAGGGCGCACGGCGGCCTTAGCGGGCTTTTCCCCAGTAGTGTGGTATGCATGCCGACTGAAGTATGGTGTCCTTTCTCTAGGTCACCGTGCTTTGTCGGTTGTTGTTGTGTGCAGCGCGAGTGTTGTGTGCTGATCCAAAAAGGAATGTTATGGGGAATGGCTAGAGTGTGGGCTTACCAGTTGGTTTGTTGGTCGGGGAATGTTTGCCGTGGTCGTCTACTGGGTGCCATGGTCGTTCACTGATGTCGTGGTCGTTCACTGGTTGCTTCCTCTTCCTTCTAACTTCTTGCCTTCCTGGCTTCGGCTTGCTGTTGGTTGGCGTGGGGCCTGCTCTTGCCCTTGCCTTGTGGTGGTAGTGGGGCTTACTCTTGTGTTTTCTTGCGGCTGTTTTCCTTGGAAGAGAGAAATGTGGCAATGTGGCTGTGAGTATTGAGGGCTTTATTTGGGCTGGATGGTGTGGCTTGGTTGTGCTTCGGCTGGTTGTGACCTCTCTCTCTCCCAACTATTCCTAGCCCATTTTGCCCTTTCCTTATCCATCCTCCTCTCTTTAGGGGCTGTTTGGCTAGGTAAAACTTATGGACCATTGGTCCATAGATCATTATTCGTCGAATTTTCTGCAGTTAAGGTAAGTCAAAAAAGTTGGTGTCGGATTTTTATAACTGGGGGGTGATCCTTTACTTCCAACTTCGATTCTTAACCTTTGGTTTTCTACTGGTCTTTTGGTTTTTTGCGGACAATGCAAATGTGGGCAGGGTTTTGGATTGGCCAAGGAAAGGCTCGACTTGCTGGCGATACACGAACAAGGATGTAGATGCTCGAGGCTACCAAGCATGCAAGGTCGTCCGTTGTAATTTATTTACTGTTGTAATCTTTTTATTTTTCTTACTTATAATGGATCTTTGTAATTAGCTCTAAGTTGTAACCTTTCTTTTTAATCCTTTGTAATTAATTTGAGAATGTAACAATGTTGTATTATTACTTTAAAATTCATATTGTAATTTCTGGAGATGGATTCTTGTATTACTTTTCTTGTAATGCAATCTTGTAATTGACTATGAGAATGTAATGATTTTATATATTTGAGTTATAAATTCTGTTGTAATACTTTTTATAATGAGATGTTGTATGTTATTGAGTTGTCACGTGTTCTAATTGTTTGCAATTACTGTTGGGATGTATTTAATTTAGTGCTTATTACTGTTTAGATGAGTTTAATCGTTAGGGTTCTCACAATATCCTTCCTTTTTATGGGAAGGACACTATCTAGGCTTGTCATTCTTCTATTCGGAGCGTTTACTCTTGCTTCGATCGGAGTATGGCTTGGAGCCTCGGGGCTCTTTATCACTTACAGTCAAGACTTCCTTATAGTTATTGACTTGAAGGTTTTGGCCTTTTGTCTTGCTCTTGGACTTCTTGGCTTTCTTATCATTCTTCTTGCTACTTTCACCCGCTTCTTGAGGATCTTTATTATCTTGATCGGTGGTCTTGTTCCACTCGACCGCTTCTGCAGCAGTTGCATATCGGTCGGCCATCTCAAAAATCTCGGCGACAGTAGACAAAGGGTTTAAAGCGATGTCTTCTGTGATTCCTTTATTGCGGACTCTCTGCTTAAAGGCTCTGATAACAAAAAAAAATCAAAAACATCAGGTATGGAATTGCGAACCCGACTAAAATGCCTGATGAACTGGCGCAAGGTCTCATGGGGATTCTGTCTCATCCTATGCAAGTCATCCTCCTTTCTGGGACGGTTGTATGTACCTTGGAAATTGGCCAACAGTAGATCGCAGAGTTGTTGCCACGAATAGATCAACCCCAGTGGTTGATTTAACAACCACGACCGAGCGGATCCTTCGAGCACAGTAGGAAGATAATTTGCCATGACATGCTGTCCTCTTGCTACTGCTCGAACAACGGTCGTGTAGATTTGAAGAAATTTGATGGGATTTTGTGACCCATCAAACTTCTCTATGTTCACAGGTTAAAACCGCGGCGGCCAGCGAACTGCTCGAAGGTCAGACGAGAATGCCCAATATCCAGTAATAATATCATGACGCCTTCTTTGCAGAAAAGAAGGGTTGACATCACCAGGTGATCGTAGACGACGATACCCACTGGTAGGTGGACCTAACCTATGATAGGTTTCAGTCCTACGAGGGCAATACTCATCGTATTCCATATGTTGTTGCAGATTCCTAGGTATAAGTGGTGAATTATTACCTTCTCTAGGAGCTTGTCGATCACCAGGCGCTCGAAGAACTCTTCTATGACTAGAGTTATGGTTAGGGGAGCGACCAGACCTATTGTTGTGTTGCTCTTCATGAGGGGAATTATTCGAACGATTGGTGTTTGATGGTGCTGTCACGATATGACTACTAGAATGATGTCGGCGAGTTTGCTCAAGTCTGACCATTGTATCCTAAAGCCTTCATGCAATCTCTTCTGCGAAGAGGTCGTAACCTGGCGCTCGTCCAAGCTCTTGAGTTGGATTCTCGAGCAGGTCATTTATTCGTTGAAGTTCTTGAGCTTTCTCTGACCGATATTGAATGTGCCCTGGTAAAGTTCTTTGGGTTGTAACTCCTCTTCTCCAGATGGTCACAGGATCATCCACATCTAAGTTTACTTGAGTCTGTCTCAGTGGAGAGCGATTATTTCTAGAATTTCTCCCATGCTCATGAATGTGGTAATCCTATTATCGCCAGAGGCGTCCTCGCCATCACCACGAGAGCCCGGAGTGAATGAGCGATGGGAAGCATCCCCAGTCCTTCTTCTCGGAGAGAGGTTAGGATCCGAGGGGTGGGGACAAAGACCTCTTGGATATGATTTCCACTTGTGCCTAAGTCCTCCTAGCCTGAGGAGTAGTCAAATGACAACGCCTCGCAACTTGGAGCAATCCCCTCTAAGAAGGGGAATTCTGGATTATAACCATCTCCAATTGAAGGTGAACCTTGCGATGGTACGGTCGAATCCGTAGGAAAGGCGGGCTCGACCACACACCTCGTGGGGGTAACCGAAGGGTGGCGATCACCAGATGCTGGTTGAGTCCCGGAATGATGGATTCTAGGATTTGTTGTACCAGGTCGGACTGCCTCAGACAAACTGAAACATTTGCAGGGAGAACTCTCGCTTTGCTCTGCACTTGTCTTGGTGTAGTCCTGATTATGGTCGGTTGGACCCTTGAATCAGGTCTCTCATCTGGACGTAGCATTGTGGGGGATAGAGATCTGTCATCAACTCTATCTGCGACATGGTCTCCTGGATCTGGTGAAAGATCCCTAGAGGCGGCATTACCGTCGGACAAAATAATGCTCTGCTCGTAGCAGACATCCATGTCAAGTTCTGCATAGTTGGCCAAATCGAACCAGTTCTACTCGTTCCATTCTCTTGCCTTGGAAGCATCAGAGTTGACTAAAAATCAAGAGAACGTGCCGAAAAGGATTCACCGAAAACTCCCCACGGACGATGCAAACTGTCGATGATCTAGTATTGATCTTACGAATGAATATTGCGAGGTCTCCTAGAATTAGAACTACGTAGAGAATGACATAGAGATTTAGACAGATTCAGGCCTTCTTCTAAGAGAATAACAACTCTACTCCTGTGTTCTTATATTGATTATGGAGATTACAGTCAAGAAGAAGAAGAATTATGCCTAATGTCTCCTCCTCATCCTCTCCCTCATGTCTGCTGACTTTAGCCTTTATATAGCGCATGAAGTGGTGGCAGTTTCTCCAAGCCAAGAGATGCCTCGACGTTTGGTGTAACATGCACGTTGATGGAAGTTATTGTTAGGGTTAAGACGCCTCCACGTCGCTTGACAGTTATCGTCAGAGACAGAGGGTTATTCTAGAGAATAACAACATATACTAACTGCTCTGTGTGTTGAACACAACGCATAAGACTCCCTAATTGATTGAGCCCGCATGTCTACAGGCTTTATCAATTACATGGTGGTCGTATCTGACCTGGTCGTAGGAGGTCTTAGGACCAACAGGTGGTCGTAGAAAGGCTTACGATCATAAGGCGGTCATAGAAACATGGTCGTAGAAAGGCTTACGACCATGGGATGGTCGTAGAAAATCTTACGACCACCTAGTTAAGTTCCCCCTTTATGAACATTAAGAGGTATACTTAAGAACAATGTAATGATATTGTTATTTATAATAAGAATTATAGATAAATAATTGAGGATTAATAGATCCTCGTCACGCGGCTTCCCACAATCTCCGTTCCAAACTTACTCTCGAAGTTCAGAGGTAATTACTACCGACCAAAGCTTTCTTCCTCCTAGCTTTCCTTCAATCCCCATTTCCTCTCTCTCCTCACCTTCCATTCTTCTTACTGGTGGTTCTTGGTTCCACCAGGGGCTAGCTCCTCTTTCTCTGCTCTTGGCGACGCCGCCTCAAGTAGGCCCTGCACCGCCGATGGCCATCTGCGGCTAGTCGCGCCTCTTCGGTGGCCCCTTGCCTGGTTCAGGCCCACGCTCGTCCCCCTGCCGGCCTGGCCTTCGGTCGCCCTCCTGAGTCCCTACCTTCCTTATGGCTTAAACTTGATTTGTACCGTCGATTGCCACATCAGATAAGATGCCCCGCCAAGACGCCTCGCCCTCCCCCGCCGGCTCCCTCCTCCCTGCCAAAGACGCCCACCCACCTCCTCCGCCTCCCCCGGCGCCCTCCTTCCCCGGCTCCCTCCTCCGTCGGTGGCCACCTCTTCCTCCCCTGGTGCCCACCTCCTCCCTGGCTCCCTCATGTAGCTCTCAGATCCAAAGCCAAAAGAAATCGCGCGAAGCCCTAGCCCTCCGCGACAACAACGAGGTGGCCATTCTCCTCACCTGGTGGGTAGGATAAGAAAGTGCTTCTCCCCCCTTATGCATCCACGCTTTGCCTCGCGGCCGCAACGACGCTCGGTTCCCCGTTCCCTGCCTCCCACCCGAGGCATTTCGTCGAACACCTACCGCGCTATACAGCCAAGCTCCTTAATCCTTTCATACGTGGAAGATAATGTACACACAATTACTTCCTCATTGTAACAGCCCAACTTTAATAAATAGTAATTATATGCATTTTATATCTTTTCTGGAGCATGTGCATAAATTATGCATTTAAAAATTTTAAACCAAATGTAAACCTCTAACTCAAACTAAAGCCACAAAAGAAATTTTAAATAAAAGCTCATGAAAATCCTCGAAAACAATATATTTAAATACTAGAATAATTACCTTAAATAAAAATGAATTTTATCAAATTTAGAAACTCAATTTAACCTTGATAAAAATTCAAACTTAATTAATAAACATCTTCTAAGTGAATTTAAAAAATGAATAAATCATGAAATGTAATTTTTAGAAAAGTATATATAGAACATAAAATCCTCAAACAATTGTATAAAATTTACAATATATCGTAAACCCGCTCGAAATTTTATAATTTTTGGAGCCCGATAACTTTATTTAACAATCCACTTATCCATCACCATCAATTATTTGTCCGAAAATCTGGATCTCCCATTTCTTTTTCCTACTCGGTCGCCGGCTTGTCCTCTTCGCATGCCACGCCACCCCCATCTCTTGAAGCCTCTTGATCTTGGAAGGAGCAGCGCCTCACCTTTTTCCTCCCTTTCTCAATTCGGTCAACCACCAGGGCCGACTCTTCCTTCCCATTTTTTCCCCCAAGTCTTTCTTCTTCCCCTCCTCCTACTCCATGGCGCCGCCACCCTAATCCTCTGGCGCCACCTCCCCTGGTCGCCGCCTCCGGTCACCCTGGTGGCTCCCCAACAGCCGGCCGCCCCTCACCTTCTTCCCGCCTCCCGTCTGACCCCTTCCTCACGGGCCTCGGCTTGGCCTGCCACGACCGAGCTCATACACACGATCCCTTGCACCCATGCCACCGGCGCCATGATCCACCTCCACAAGCGCCTTCTCCATATGCTCCACGGCGCTTCCTACCCCACCACCTCCTCACTGTCCTCCTCCCTCCACCTTCAGACTCTCCTCTCCACCTTCGCCATCAAGAACCCCTTTCTCCGTCGAGACTACCTCGCCGCCACTGCGACCTCACCCACGCCAAGCGCCAAAGTGTCCAAGAAGCTCTCCAACCTCAAGTCACCTCCAACCCCGACGCCAGCTTCTCCCTCCTCTCCGGCGTCGGCCTTTCCGCTTCAAAGATCGCCGCTGTCGTTGCCACCGACCGCCGCTCCTCCACGCTGCGTCCGCTGAAGTCGCCATACCTCGCTGCGCCGGTGGCTCCACGGCTCCTTGGCCCGCCTCCTCCCCTCCGCCCAAGCCCCGGCTCGAGTCTCGCCGCCCTCCCGCGTCGTCTTCTTCACCGGCCGCCCGAGACCGCCGTCTTCACCTCGACGCCTTCCCATCGACTCCATGGTGGCGTCACCCCTCCAACGCTGTCCTCCTCACGCCATGACCCTCGACTACCGAAGCGACGTGATCATGAAAGGCTCAAGGCCGACACCTTCAAATTTCCCTTCCTCCTCCATCCGGCATCGCCAGCGACGAGACGCCGCCTCCACCTCAAGCTCAGTGCCTCCAATTCACTGCTCCTTGGCTCTAGCTCGTGTCTGCCAAGACCTTGACGCCCTCTCCAAGCTAGTTGCCACCCGCTTGTCGTTTTATTGCGGGTGAGCCACTGCTTTTGTTCATGTCAAATCTTGTCCCAGCCTTTTTTCCTCAAAATTCCCCAATTTAATTCAGGGATTGCGCAGAGGGAGTTCGTCGCTTCATCATCTTCCTCCTGGCCGCCAAAACCCCATCATCATCGCCGCCTCTTCCCTTCTTCGTCGAGCTCGCATGCCTGGAGAGTGTTCGCCAAAATGCCCAAGCCGCCCCTGATGCTCTTCCGTTTCCCCGGTGCTAGCTCCCTGTTTCTGTTCTCTGAAGTTGAGTCTTTCTCTCTATTATATAAATGCCAGTAGAACTTGTTAATGACTGTTAAGTCACTTAATAAGAATTGATTAGCAAATGAATGTTTGATTTAATGGAAAGGTTAGTTGTCAGATTTGTAAAAGTCCTTTGGTTGAAATGAATTGTAACACCCTAGTCCTACAAGGGCTGGAATGCCACTAAAGTAACATATTAAGAAAGCTAAAACAGACGACAAAATTCTAAATTTCGGCAGAACCTCCCCTGTATAGTTAGCTATACCGGAGATTCCAACAATCATTAATATCAAGACAATAGTGAAATCAACTAATATCAGAATCATCGCAGAAGTAATCTGATCTCAAGCAACTATATCAAAAGGATGAACTAAGTTCACGCACGCTTATTAACCAATCTTAATGGAGAAGAGTTATCACCACGTACCAACATTTATTATTACAGCTTCATCAATAATGAATGATTAAATTGAACTAAAATAAAATCTGAACTTGATTAAGGTGAAGTGAAAAGGTAGTGTGTGTCTATTCCCTCCCCATGGAGCCAACCTCAAAGATCACCTAAAAAAAACAACAAACAAAGCAAGAGTGAGTCCGAGACTCAGCAAGTACAGTAATTAGTAATACGTAACAACCATGATCATGTGAACATCATTAAAGTGTATGAAATAAGCACAGAACAAACACTTGAATGAATGGAATGAATGCTGTGGATGAAATGAAGGGACTACACACATGCATATATCGTATTGTCGGTGACACACCCGCCGGTGTTCACCTTAAGCCCGCATTTAACAAAATGCGGGATCCAAGCCCCGCATTTAAAAACGCTTAAAGACGGGTGTCCCAAACTGCCCACATTGGAATGGTGGGTCTTACGTGCCCATACTGGAATTGATGGGTCTTAATTATTGATCCACTCCCGTGGATTGAAACATGTATTATGGATGCATGGTATGACATATGAACATTGAAAATACATGCTCTCTATTCATGGAGGTAGCACAAATGGATTGAATACGAACAATTAAATATTAACGTGGCTCTTAGAAATACAAAATCAACAACATGCATTCAACATTTCATGATTATACTAACATTGAGGTACTTGCCCATGTTGGAATGATGGGATTTCACTACCCACTCCAAAGGTGAAACATGACCGAATCGAACGAAAGGATACATTGAACTAAACATATCATCGAAGAAACATGGTATATCAATCATGAAGGAAACAAGTAATACCTAATTACCCAATGCTTATTAATCAACCAAGTGGAACAAAAGGCAAGCAAGACAAATCAAATGTACTTGCACTTGCCCACTGTCATTATCATATTTCATCATTGTCACTATTAGCAAGTAGTCTCATTGCTCACCTTGTCTCATCATCATTACCATCAATATATAGCCCTTGTCATGAAAACATCACACCACATAAACAAAGAATATGTACGCATCATCACATAACCCTTAGCATGCAGAGACATGTAAACACTCCCAAGTAATAAGCACCACAAGAACTATAGCATTTCGCTCATCAACATTACCAAGCAACAATCAACATCAATCAACTATGGCATTCATCAAGTACATAATATAACAACTCATTAATAATACTTGCACTTGCCTCAACCGTGAGACTAAGACAACGATAGTCAACTTCTAGCCCCTGTCCACCACCACCAAAGACTACACTCCCAAACTCACATTTTGAGGTGTGAGCGAGACAAGACACAACATCTATGTTGACCTGAAGCATCATTCCAAACGATTCGAACAAAAAGCACATCTTGCTCAACACAAGATAATGATATGCTACTGTCAGATATGGTACCTTTCTGAGGGATTGGCCCATTGGAAACATTCAACTTGTGTAGATGCAAAGCATTTCGTCTAAAGATGTCCTCAACTGCTTCGATAGCATCCTGAATGCTAAGATCACCATCCTCACATGCAGCTGATAGGACACGGTGACAACATCCCATGCCCTTCTTGCACTTAGATAGTATGTCTCTGGAAAAGCATATCCATCAGTGCTGAACATGACCTTCTTAATGGGAGCAAGCTCCAGAAGCTCTTTAAGGGATGATGTCACTCCTTGAACACAAAGTTTAGGGATTGCCAAACCAAAATCAAGGTAGATCTGGGAGTAAACAGATGCAAGATAGGATACCTCCTTAGAAAATGGATAATGAGCATGTATTCTCCAAACAGGTATAACAGGTTGACCTTGTCTTCATGTCTACTCCAAGTAACCACCTGATCAGTTCATTTGAAAATGGCAATATCACTTCCACATGTAGCAAATGTATATTCCTTGTAGGACGCGGAGCACGGATCCAATAACAAGCTTACCGGGCACCAAGTTCAAATTTTAGTGCGCTTGTAGATGTGGAAGGCCTTGCCGACGCCGACGGTGATGAAGATCTCGGTCGAGGCGCCAGACGGAGAAGGGCACACCGCCGCGCGATGAACTCCGATCGCGGGAACGGCTCGAAACCCCCAGATGGTGTGTTCCGGCAGCGGCATTTCGCCGAGCACCCTCTCGGGCCTCTGGGCTAGAACACGATGAGCAAGGCAACAAGGGTGGCGCCCATACCCATGGACCCTCGGTGGCGGCCAAGACGAAAGCGCCATTGGTGCCGGAGGAGCCGAGGGCCGGCGGGCCACCGGGCCAACCCGAAGCGACGGCGGGCGGGCTGTAAGCCCCTGGCGGCGGCCGAGGCGAGGGCCGGCGAGAGCAAAGAGGGTCGACGATCCAAAGCGAGGCCGAGTGGTGGCGTCGTTGAGAGCTTGGGCCGACGGGCGAGCAGCGCTAAGAGCCACCGGTCACCGGCCGACGAAGAGGGCCGGGAGGAGGACCAAGTCGGCGCAGGTGGTGGCGGGCCAGCGGCAGAAGCACCTGAGGCGACGCACGGCTCGGTGCCGGCCGGGTCGGGCGAGCCATGCGGCGACGCAGACACCAAAGACCACAGAGTGGCGGCGACCAAAGCCGCATCGGCGCGTGGCGCGCATCTTGGCGGCACCGTCATTGGAGATCGGGGAGACTGGGGGAAGGCTGCTCGGGCGTCGGCGAAGGCTGTGAGGGCCACGAGGTGGAGAAGAGGCGTAGGAGGGCGGGGACAGGCGCTGGCGCCGGCCAAGAAAAGGAAGCCCGGAGGGGTGGCGGCCGAGGTAGGAGATAAGGACCAGGAGTTTGGCAGGGGGAAGAGAAACTGGCGGCTAGGGTTAAGAGGCACCCCTTTTTCTATTCCACACAGGCCGCCCCACTAAAGGCTGCTGCACAATGGGCCAAGAGTCCAAAGTCCAAACACGCTAAGAAAACAGAATAAGAGCCAAATTCAATCTCTAAACTTTGATGTAATCAAAATTGAACAAATTTCGCTCTCCCGAACATTATTCTTTCTAGATAAATTTGGGGTATTACATGAATGAACAGAGAAGTGGGTGTCCAGTTAGCAAAATTAAAGATTGAAAATGAAGTAGAGATGGTAGCATTTCAGTATAGAAGAGAGGTTCTATTAGATGTTGATGAACAGTGAAGCTAATTAGAGACCAAATGCAATTAAGCCTTTATAATGACTGATTGGATCACTCAAGTGCACTTGACAAAAAAATCATTAAATCAAATGGGAGCTTATTTAACAGTACCTCAATCTAGCAATCCTTTTGATGAAATGCATTAACACAGAGGTTGCATATTTGCAAATCACCTTATAGTAGCTGATAGTGAGCTTCATCCCTTTTGCCACTAGATTTCTCTGGTTGCTCTGTCTACTCTTTCTGTGTGTATGTATCTCCCTATTAGATAAGGTAATAGCTGATTAGGGGAATCCTTATCCAGTTACACTCATGAGCATCATTGGACATGATCCAGTAGCTCTCAGTATATGTATGAATGCTAAAGTAAATACCAATGAACTCTCACCCTTAATGGTTAATCAAGTTTTGTTAATAAGCTACTTAGCTAATTAGATGGCAGATAGCAAGCATATAGCGGTGGTCATCAAGGACCCTCTGTGTTTTCTCAGAACTCTCAATGTATTTTGAGTGTGTATACATTTTAATCAGGATAATTAGTTAAGTACTTAGCTAATTGATGACTCAAAAATCTGTTTAAATAGATAATTGAACTAGTAAAAAGATTAGTCAACTGTACCTCCATGCAATACAACAAAGAAGATAACTTGGAAAATAAGTAGAGATGACAGCAGGAATTCTAGTGCAAGTGATTAAAGGATCTTCTATCCAGTTAAAGACTCATGACCATCAGTGGCCAAGGTGAAGTAAATTAGGATCAAATAATCAAAATAGTCAAGATTGTAATTGAACAAATAGCTTAGTTAAATGTTACAATGTATGTATCCTTCTATGTGCTGATCTCCATGACATGGAACCTCCCTCTATCCCTCTCTCTGTTGGTATACATGATAGTGTGGTCCACTTATGGTGTTTAGGGTTATTAGTAGTCTGATGACAGTGAACCCTCACATCTGTGTGTGTTTAATTAAAAGTTGATTAGTAGATTACCTAGAAAGTAACTTGAAAATACTTAGGGATTAATTCCAAATGCTTGGTGAAATGTTACCAAATAAACTGCCAAGACGAACTTAATTAGAAACTACACTAACGCAGTTTTCCAGAGCAATCTAAATTGAGTAACTAGTAGTAAAGATAACCAAATTTAATCACTAAGATGATAAAGATGATAATTAATTATCGTTAGTAGGCAATTAGCAGTTAAGTTTAAAAAGCAAATTAAGTAACCATTAGCAACTAACTGTCGATAGGACACCAAGTCTGCAGATAATAGATATGCACACAATCACCATCAAAGTCTGCCGAAAGAGAAGAACATATAAGAGGATTAATTTTGGCTGTATGATCATCGTGGATATATGCATAGAATGCCTAGAGAGAGTGTTTGTGAGTACTAGGTGTCCTGTTAAGGAAAACAATATCACCTAAACTTTAGGTATCGTCAGTTGTTATGGTTACACTAGAAATTGATTTAACTTCAACAAGCCCATAAGAAATTGAACTCTAATTAAACTAAAATCTATATTTAAATGCATCTAGAATCATAATCTCATTAATATGTAACTGTCATGCATTTTTGAGCATTTTGGATTTCTCGATTTTATCGGTGTTTATTCGCTATCGTATTTTCTCTCTAGATTCCGAATTTGTGCGGAGTGAACATTTACGTCTACGAGAGTGAACAAGTGGACTTCCAACAAGGCAAGCATCCTCTTTGCACCATGTTGATCCCAGAATTTTTGAACAGTAGATTTCCAAAATACAGAGATACTGTTGCATGCTAATTTTCTAAAAATTATTTGTGATCTATCTCTAGATAGTTACAACCTAACATGTGAGGCTTACCTTTAATCTAATTATATACTCAAACTTAAGGTAGTGCTTCTATACTTAAATACTTGTTTTCCGTTATTGCTTAGCCATGTAGTCTGTAGAACGTTAGTGTTTGGCAAGCTTATCTTGTCAAACTTGGGAACACTAAATGAATTTCATTTATTTTGATTCTTTGGTCAGTCTATTTAAATCTGATTTGAAATCAAATTTTGTTTGTTTTCACTAATTTTAAATTCGGACAAGTGGATGCTAGTGATGGTGCCTCAGTGCACGAGATTGGGAAATGTGGTTGTCTTATCTGGATTGATTAAGGACTGAACATTGACTAGACGATTCAAGCCCCAACGTACTTCCACACGCATTATATGAGCAATTTGTTTGGTTAAGTAAAAGGTTAATGCTATTGAGTTGGAAAACAGAAAGTAAGGACATATGTGTTTGATCTCAGATTCAGATCATATGTTCTTAAGAGGGTGATGACGCACATGCGTCCCATCACATGTACATACCTTAAGGGTCTCAATTATAATTAATATGTGCACTAGCACACTCTACTTTCTGTCATTTATTTAATTTTTGAATCGGCATTTCGGCACAACATGTGGGCCCCGGTTGGCGTGTTCTATTAGTAACTTGAACTAAGCGGATCACCACACATGGGTATTCCACTCAATAGTGTCAACTTGTTGAAAAACACCAAATCTTAGTTTACTACCGGCATACCAAATGCAAGGTGCTATTATTCCTGAGGCTTACGGCTAACTAAGTCGTGTGGGTAAAGATGTACACCCCTGCAGGGTTTAAAACTATTCGAATAGCCGTGTCCACGGTTATGGACAACGCTTGAGTTGAATAGATCTTTGTATAGCTTTCGAACTACAACTTTGTTGTGGGTACTTTCGGCATGAAAGGAAATCATGCATTGTTTTACTGGTGGTAAATAATTGTTGTTATTATTTATGATTACTTTCTCTTTGAAAATTGTTGTCATTATTTATGATTATGTTATCTTTTACTTACTGTTTTAGTCCAAATTGATTTATAAAACTGCTTTACAAAAACTTAGCAAGTGTAGGATTAAGATGTATTGCTTTACGCAAAAATTGAAACCATTATAACCTTTCTGTTGTTAACCTTAAGCATGTACAAATTCTACTCCTTTGAATAGGATCTATTAAACACTTTCTTTTCATAGTTTGTGTAAGTCTTGCGAGTACCTTCTGTACTCAGGTTTTATAACCTCTTGTTGCAGGTAAGGATGTTTGTTTATATGAGATGCCCGTTAGCGCCGTTCAGTGTGACGCTAACGAGTGAAGCTAGTTCTAATCTTCACTCAATAGCCTGAGGGTAATGGGGCCATTGGTGACTTTTGCTGTTTACTTCAAGTTTTCGCTGCTATATTTTGTTGTGACCAAAGTCACATAATATTGTAAATCCAACCAAAGTGTAATCCCTGTGTATAATTATGTAAATGTTTACCTTGTCTGTATGATGCAATGTTGTATAAGGATGTATGTGCAATATTCACTGATCCTGGGAAATATTGCATGACATATATCCGGGAACCTGAATGTTGGATTTGTACCTAATTAAGAATTATGCTACTAGTATGATTTTTAATTAAGGACCGGTTGTTCTTGATTAAGAATTATGCTTTTAGTATGATTTTTAATTCGGTATAAACCTCCAATATTCCGGGTCCTTACACTCATCCCCCTCTTCCCCCCTATGGATTAATGTCTGACAACATATTACTATTGTTTCAACCATCTTATGTTTTGGACACCTCAGATCTTTATCAGGGAACTCATGATTCATGAATGTTGTCTATTATCCACTCAAGCAATGGCGAAGAGAAACTTCACATCTTGTAGACTATGGCAATCTGTTAGTTTTTTACCAGTACAAACTTCAAAATCATTATGTTTTGTTTTTTTAGGAAGTAAATATTGTAATTTTAATTTCTGCATATTCTTTGACATGATTAGTAGCAAATTATTAACTAGACTTGAGTATTGTTTGTGTCCTATAACATTTAGTAATTCTCCTTTTGTTTATGCAACTTTTTTCTGAGATATTTGGTGCCAGTTTACTTTTGCTAAAAAACGATGCCTGCCTAGAGTTTGCGCTCTGCACATGATTTCTGCGTAATCTATTGCTCAAATGCTCAGAAGTCGCAGTGTTTTCACAAAGTTATTCACAGCCCAGTATAGTTCAACCCATCTATGAAATCCTTGTGTTGTAAAGCGTTTCATGTCTGCCCTAACAACTTGTTTTGTTACCTTTCTGAAATTCAAGGGGTATCAAATGTTGGGAAATCTTCACTACTTAATGCACTTACAGGACAGTGGGGTGTTGTGCGAACATTAGATAAGCCAGGACTTACTCAGGTATTACTAAAGTTAACTCTCGGAAGAAAGGGGGCTCAGCGGTCGTGTACACATCGCCAAAAAATTGTGCTCCGTCCGATCTCACTCGCGGCCGCTTTGGACCGTTGGATTCACGCCCGGGCGCTTCGTAGGAACGCGCGGCCTCGCGCGGGCCACGTCGCTCACCAGCTGCGTCTTCACGATTCTTCGTCTCGCTCATCTCTATCCTCAGTTCCTCACGCTGCCCTCTCTTTCACCAGTCCCGCTGCTCTCTCCCTCTCCCTCCTCTACCGCCCCTGCTCTCCGTCGCCCCTCTCAGTGAGCGTCGCCACTTCCTCCCTTCCCCGTCCGCGGCCTCCCCTCTCGCTCATCTGCTCTCCCTCGCCCCTCTCGACCAGCGCTGCCGCTTCCAGGCTCCTCTCTCGCTCCATCCTGCTCCTCTCCTCACTGCTTCCCTTCCGCTCCTGTCCCCTCCCTCTCCCCGCCTGCGAGATCACCCTCGCTAGCCATCGCCGCTCCCTCCAGCTTCTTCCCCTTCCTCCCCCGCTGACCCCTCTGTCTACCTCCATCTTCTTCCCCTTCCTTTTCCCCTTCGCCTCCCGTCCATGCCTTTGCCGCCAATCCTCCCTCCAGCGTCGCGCGGCCGCGACCCTCTCCCTCTTTGCCTCCTGTTCCCCTCCCTCTCCCTTCTTCACCTCCGTTCCTCTCTACCAGCTTTGCCTCCTCCCTTCCCTTGCATCATCCTCCATCACCCCACCACGCCTCTCCCTCTCTCTTCCTTACCCGACACCCTCTCAGTCTTACCCCTCCCCTCCCTTCCACCCCACACAGACCACCGAAGGTCGCAAGGAGTTGATTGAGTCTAGCCAAAAGGCGCCCAAATGGCGCGCGAAGAAACGATTGAAAGGACATTGGGAGAGTAGATCAAAATGTTCAGGTTCCTCAAGCGAGGTCGGGCCTCAAGGACTTACCCTACACCATCGGCGATCCTGGACGTACCACCGCGAAGCCTCCAAGGTACACGCCTGAGCCCTTCCCCCCTTTTGAACTCCCAATCAGAGGCAGATTGATTAGATCCTCGTAGGTTATGCCAGGTATTCCGTATGTGTTTGTGCAATTTGGAGTTGAACTAGCGATCCGAACCAACGAATTTGAGTCGGATCTAATCGTACGCGTTTTCCTGATCAGGATTTTTTCATGCGCTTTTGGTGCTTTGTAACCTAGATTCAGTGCAGATTTTAATTTTGCCTAATCTGGTTAAGCGAATGGGAAGTTCTGCGGTGATATTTTGTTTGGGTTGCGCCATTTCGACGAGAGCACGTTGGTTCTGCATATTGGTTGCGTGTAGTTGATTTTCACAGTGTTCATGATAGATGTAGCATTTGAGCTCTCATGCTGATGCTAATGTAGATCCTGCCACTTCGTTCAATTAGGGAGGCATCGGGTCTCTAATGCTAATGCTAATGTGGACACATGTTTTGAATCCTCACAACGAACTCAAAAAACATTGATTCATTGCTTTTGTTGAGCTATGTTAGAACCTTTTAGGATGTTATGTTTGAACTTGAGACAGATTGCATACCTTACAATGGTCCTTCATTTATCATCCAATATGTGCAGGTGTAGAACGTTTGTGCGTCGTGTTATCGCAACATATTCATATAGAGGAAACTCTGTCGTCTGAAGATGGTGCAGAGAGAATTGCTGGAAAGGTAAGTCTCTTCTTTAGCATTAATAGTAAGTCTCTTCTTTAGCATTAATATCTTAGTTTAGATATTCCATGACATTTTTAGGTGTTCCTTTTCCAGGACAATTTGAGGTAGGGAGAGGTGGGGGAATGTCTGAGTGGTGAGAAAGGAAGATAGAGAGGGGCGCTGGTGGCTTTTATAGCCCAGGGACGAAGAGCGCGAGAAGGGAGCTCCGCGGGCAGTGGCGGCGATGCACTCGGCGTACGGGCAGTGGTGACATGGCCGAGTAGGGATGGACTAAGTGGGAGATGCGAGCGAGGCAATAAACCATGGGCGCTTGGTCCAATTCAGTGGGTGGAGCCGTTGACGACACGGGCGGAGGTGATGTGCTGGAGCTCAAGCGCTGGCGAGGAGCGAGCGGAGACGTGGAGAAGAAGGCATGTGCAGTGGGCCCACCGGGCAGTGGCACCAGGTAAGGGGCTGGGTCGGGTTAGACTTAGGTGGTTCGATCGAGCCGAGTTGGTTCGGGCTCGGTTGGACCAGACGAACAGTGAAAACTGATTTTTGAAAAATAAAGTTGAGAAGGTCAGGGATTTTTAGAGGTAGCTGATTAATTCCAAAATTCTCAAAAATTTTATGGGAAGTCATTAGCTCTAAGTGTAACCTTGTGGAATTTTTCCAGAGTTTTTCATGAAGAGCATTTTTCTACAGAAAAGTTCTAAGGTTCAGTCTTTGCATTTTGACCAAGGAACTAACAGGTTTGACTAGCCCTTAAAAATAGAAAATAAAATCTAACAATTATGAAATTTTTCAGAGGAGTCACTAGGATGATCTAGAACCTAGGAAAAATAATTCTAGAGGATGATCACAAGATTTGCTTTAGAAGTTTTCAAGGATTATGCTTCTAGTCAAATGAAGCATTAGGTCTTTGAAAATAAGAAATCCTTTGAAAGAATTTTCAGAAAATTCAAATGATAGCACAAGGCATCCAAAAGTTTTAAATTATCCTCATTTTTATACATTTAAAATACAAACCCGAGTTTGGGTTGTTACAAATCCCCCCCTTACAAGAATCTCGTCTCGAGATTCCGTTCACTCGGAAAAGAAAGAAGGGTAGTCCGCACGCAGGCGATCCTCCCGTTCCTAGGTTGCTTCATCCTTAGTGTGATTTGTCTACTAAACTTTAAGGAATTTAATGGCACGATTCCTTATTCTTCATTCAGCTTCTTCAAGAATGCGAATTGGACGCTCCTGGTAGGTCAAATCTTATTGTACATCAAGACCTTCCAATGGAGCTTGTTCGGTTGGGACACGAAGACACTTCTTCAATTGAGACACATGAAATACATCGTGTACTCCTGAAAGTGCAGCAGGCAGGTCCAACTTGTAGGCCATAACTCCTTTCTTCTCAATGACGCGGAAAGGTCCAATATATCGAGGAGCTAACTTGCCTTTGACGCCGAATAGTTGGGTGCCCTTTAATGGAGTGACCTTGAAATATACAAAGCCATTAGCCTCAAAGCTCAACTTGCGATGACGTCGATCAGCATAGCTCTTTTGCCTTGATTGAGCTGTGCGTAAACGGTCTTGAATCAACCGAATCTGACTTTCGGCCACATTGATCGAGTACATGCCAAAGAATGGTCTTTCGCTGGTCTCCAACCAATTCAATGGGGTTCTATATCTTTTCCCATATAAGGCCTCAAATGGTGCCATGCCGAGACTAGCTTGAAAGCTGTTGTTGTAGGAGAACTCGGTGAACGGTAAATATTTCTCCCAATTCTTCCCAAAGGAGAGAACACAAGCATGAGCATGTCTTCCAATACTTGATTGACTGTTTCAGTTTGGCCTCTGGTTTGAGGATGGTACACTGCGCTAAAGGAAAGGTGAGTCCCCATAGCTTCTTGCAAATTGTTCCAAAACCGGGAGGTAAAGAGTGTACCGCGATATTAAACAATCGTCTTATGTACTCCATGTAATCACATGATGCGAAAAATGTAGAGGTCTGCCAAAAGATCTACACAAAGATCAGTCTTGATAGGTAGAAAATGTGCCACTTTAGTCAATCGATCAATGACACCCCAGATGCCATCATTCCCCTTGGAGGTTCGGGGCAGACCGGTGATAAAATCCATACCAATCGTGTCCCACTTCCACTCAGGCACTGGCAAAGGCTATAGCATACCCACTAGACATTGATGTTTGGCCTTCACCCGATGACATACGTCGCACTCGGCAACGAATCTCTCGATTTCTCTCTTCATTCGGGTCCACCAAAATCTCTGTCGGAGATCTTGATACATCTTCGTGGCTCCGGGATGAATGGACAAAGGACAATCATGGGGTTTGTGAAGGATTAAATTCTGCAATTCCATGTCCTTCGGAACTACAAGGCGATGTTCGAACCACACAACACCATGGTCATTTTCCGAGAAACACTTGGCTATCCTGTTCTTGATGTTCTTCTTGATCAAGCGCACCCCTTTGTTCGATTGCTGAGTAACCTTGATCTGCTCTTCCAAGGTGGGTTGCACAACCATAGCAGTGAGGAAACCATGCTCAACCACTCCCAAGTTGAGCCACCGAAATTCTTCGTGAAGGGAAGGCTGTTGCTCCTTGTGCATCAAGGTATTGCAATAAACCTTTCGACTGAGTGCATCAGCAATGACATTAGCCTTGCCTGGATGATATTGGAGACCCATGTCATAATCTTTGATCAAGTCCAACCACCTTCTTTGCCTAAGGTTCAGATCCGGTTGGGTGAACAGATACTTCAAACTCTTGTGGTCCGAATATACCTCGCAACGATTACCGATGAGGTAATGTCGTCAAATTTTTAGCGCATGAACCACTGCAGCTAGTTCCAAGTCATAGGTTGGATAGTTGAGCTCATGAGGTCTCAAGAATTTGACCGACGTGAAGATAATAGCCCGCTAAACCAAGAAAACTCCTCACGTCGATCACCGACTTGGGTTGACCCTATGAGAGCACATCGTTGACCTTGCTAGGATCCACGGTTATGCCTTCTGCTGAAAGAACATGGCCCAAGAATGCCACTTCTTCCAACCAGAACTCGCACTTGCCGAACTTCGCATAAAGCCGATGCTCATGCAGCTTTTGCAACACTAGCTTCAGATGTTCATCATGCTCTTCATCATTCTTTGAGTAGATGAGGATATCATCAATGAAGACCACTACAAACTTGTCTAAATACTCCATGAATACCATATTCATAAGATTCAAGAACAGGGCAGGAGCATTCGTCAAGCCGAAAGACATGACGGTGTACTCGTACAGTCCGTAACGAGTAGAGAAAGTCGTCTTCAAAATATCTTCAGATCTAATCCTGACTTGGTGATAACCCAATCTCAAGTCAATCTTAGAGAATACCCGAGCTCCGATCAACTGATCGAAAATGTTGTCAATCCTGGGCAACGAGTACTTGTTCTTCACCGTCACTTCATTCAGCGGACGGTAATCAACGCACATACGTAGAGTCTTGTCCTTCTTCTTCACAAAGATCGCAGGACAGCCCCAAGGAGATGAGCTAGGGCGAATGAAACCCTTCTCTTGAAGTTCACCAAATTGCTTCTTCAAGTCCTCCAATTCATTCGGAGGCATCCGGTATGGCCTCTTCAAAATCGGGGCGGTACCGGGCAGCAACTCGACGACAAACTCGATGTCCCAGACTGGAGGCATCCTAGGCAATTACTTGGGAAATACACTGGGACTTTGTGAATTTCCAGAGCCATCTTTGCTTCAAGCGCGAAGAGATGCGGTTCCTGTAGTTTTGGTGAAATTCCAACTTGTATGCCGGAGGGACTTGTGAGGGAGATGAATTTCTTGGCACAATCGATTTGTCCCAAGTGTTGGGACAGCCAATCCATGCCAAGTATCACATCCAAACTTGCTGAATTAAGGAGGATAAGATTTGCCAAAAATCATACTCCTTCGATTTCAATAGAGACATCCCGACACTCATTTTCAGCTCTCATTTCTGACCCCGGAGAGTGAATAGCCAAAGAGACATGAATAGGAACAGTTTTAAGATCACCAATTGTAGCAAAGGATTGTGATATAAAAGAATGCAAAGCTCCGGAATCGAATAAAACAGTAGCAGGATGAGAATTGACGAGAAGCGTACCCAATATGACGTCGGGTGCCTCCTGCGCTTCCTCAGCCGAGATATGGTTAACTCGACTGTGTGCCACCTTTTGGAATTGTTGGGCCACCTTTTGAGCTGGAGGAGGACCACAACCTTGTCCTTGCACTTGCCCCAAATTAGGGTGAGGGGCTGCTTCAATTTTCTTAGGGCAAGTATTCGCATAGTGGCCCTTACGGTTGCAGAAGAAACAAGTGACCTCGGCAGCTGGGTTGCGAAGGCCGACTGGCTGTCCTGTAGGTGCACGTGGTTGAAACACGGCCTGCGGAGGACTCGATACAAATTTCGGTGGCCTCAGTGGTGGTGGATCCTCAGGATGGGGCACCGGGGCTTGCCCGAAGCAAGGACGGGGAAGGTTGGCTCCTGCTGATTTCTGGGCCTCCCACTTGCGCTTATGAGACTCCACAAGCGCTCTCCCCTTTTGTTCAGCGATGATGGCCTTGTCGACCAATGTCTAGAACTCGGGGAAGTCAACAACTAATAGCTTGTCCTGCAGCTCCATGGACAAGCCATCCAAGAACTTCTCTTGCTTAGCAGCATCTGAGAACACATCCTCAGGAGTATAGCGGGAGAGATGGTTGAATTCATGGAGATACTCCGTGACTGTCTTGTGCCATTGCTGGAGTGCCACATGAAACCATCGAAAGGCAGTATGGAACTCCTCCCAAGTGATGGCTTGGCCTGCGGTTTGCATGGCGAGGAAGTTTTGTCACCACGAGTGTGCTGCGCCTTCCAGTTGATGAGAGGTGAACAACACCTTCTCATGATCCGGGCATTGAGCAATATTCAGCTTTCGCTCGACGATCCAGAGGAGCCAAATAGAACGAAGGTGTTCTGAGCAATCTGCTCGAGAATTCTTATCTGATCCATCCGATTTCGCTCGATTTGAAGGAGCACCTCGGCCATGGTGGGAGGAGGTGGGAGTTCCTCATCACGGCCAGGTTGCGGACCTTGACCACTCCTGGTTCGTCCAGCCATCCTGCTTCGATGAATTAGGTTTGCAGCCGCAACTGGATACAAGATACGAAAGACAGCAGTAGAGAAGTGATCGACTAAAGAAAAATGTAATCTGAGTCTAACATGTGTGTATACACATAACAAACAAGAAGTGAACCACAAAAAGTTGCACAAAGGCATTAGAACCAGCACAAAACCAGGTTTTATCGCGCCTAAAGAGCATGGTAAAATACCAGCTAGGGTGTATTTGGCACTAGACATCTATTATCATATCTTACCCTTCTATTCCCATAAATTTTAGTTGAATTATCCTCATAATTTTAGCCCTAACAACGAACTACGCGCTCACTGTCCAGATTTGTCCGTCGAGCTCCGAGATGAAACTTCCTACTCCGAGTGCTTGTAATCTTCATCAGAAGGCAGTCAATACTTCATACTTTCAACTCTCAGTTATCCCCTAATCTGAAATTAAACGGAATCCAACTAACTTTTGAAAGGACAAGAGAGGGGAACATCTTGTAGTAAAACAAACATAGAGCAAGGTAAGATGAACATGCTAAGATAGGTGAGGAGTAAAATCTGTGAACTTGCTTAAGTTTTGAAAAACAATTTGATATTTTGAAACTAAAATTTTCAAACACCTTAATGATGACCAAGCTAAGGGTTTCTATGGTTAGTATGGCTCTGATACCAACTTCTACGAGAGCCGCTGGGCGATTTAACTCGAAGTGCTTAACCTTCCAATTGGTCCTTGCATTCCAAATTGAATTTCCCTGCTCTCGGGATATTATGTACCTCCCACAACAGCGGTACACATACCTCCTCACAAAACATAGCATCAATTCCATACATCGGTATTACAGTACCGAGTCTTCATAATTTACAACATATTCAACATACAACTTAGACTTCATACAAAAGGCTGGACGACCAAACACAAGACAGAGTACTAATATTGCAGCGGAAAACATAGGCCATAAGATATCAGTAAACAAAAGCCGACTAGTTTGCCTCTTACCCACAAGGCAATCGACCGGGCCACCGAGCTAGTCGTCAACTTCGTAGGCAGTCTCACATTGATCAACCCCTTGGGGGTCAACCTCCTCTACAGCAAATAGACAATGCAGTTGAGTACAAAATTGTACTCACAAGACTTACGATTAACAAACCTATACATAGCTACATGCAGGCTTGATTCAATGGAGATGGCTATAAAGTTCATTTTCAGCGTAAAGCAGCATTTTATTTGCAATAGTGTAACAGATTGAAGGCAATTTATCCAAACAGTTTTAAATTGATCAAATATTAGTGAGACAACAATTAATAACAATATTAATATCCTAGAGGTGACTAACCCTAGCCGCCACAACAATAGCATGAATTACCCATTTGTACCACCCGAATTCAAGTTTTATCAAAATCTTGTAGTCTAATTCTTGTATGACCTAACCAAGCATGTCCATAACCTAGGATGAGGCTATTCGAATAGTTTATACCCTACAGGGGTGTACAATTGTACCCACACACCAGACCGCCTTTTCGCCGTGCCATAAAGCACACTTCCTTAGGTATGCTAGCAAGGCTAAGTCCTATGAGACGTTTCCAATATTGTGTATTAACTACGAGTCACCCATATGGATGGAAACCCATACGTTGTGTCAGAGTCATCGACCTTAGAAAAGTACCGATTCTCCTCAGTGTGGAGAACCTAGACAGGAACCTACCCTCGCACACCCAACAACAACACACAATAATTCCTTTTTAATACAACACACACAACCTCCTGCGACTCGGAGCTAACACACACCAAAGTACTAAGTCAAGAGGGGTTCCCATATGTCCCTCATGTGGAATGCACGAAATATAACGCTTGAATTAGTGACACAAGTAATTCGGTCCTTGTTGACTCGGGCACCAAGCACACACCCAACAGCACACCATCCAACCAATATGCTCAAGTCTAAAACTTTTTATTTTCAGTTTTAGTTTTCCAAATACGATTACATACATGAGTACTCCGACTCAAATATTTAGAGTGATGATATACTGACCACCGTCGAGGCGATGATCCCTAGACTACCGTTCTAAGCAGTGCTAAACGCCACAACTCGTATACAGTATATATAAAGTGACTAGAGCCATCCATCGAGCTCTAAATCATAGCGGATATAAATCTAGGCTCAGTACTAGAGGATGGATGTTTACCTACAGTTCATGTATCTATTTAGGTTAACTATCGCGAACTGAGAAATTACTTGTCAACATAGCATGCATACATACATTTGAAATTAAAATATTAGCATGCGAACATAATAGGATCAATATGCATCAAAGGAGAACTGCTTGCCTTGCTGCAGATAATCCACTTGCTGCTGAGGATCACTCTCGTGTTCAATCGAATCATTGAAACCAATCGAACGCATGAGAAGAACCAATAAGAACGAATAACATCGAATAAACCAAAATTCAAATTCATCCAACAAGCATCAAACTCATACAGCAGGTAGAGCATGATTTTATAAGAATTTAGAAACAAAAATCATTTTATTTGGAGTTAAGAAGAATTTTCTAGGAATTTTCCAAGTTAAAAGAATTTTTAGTGTAACAAATAATCCTAATTGGAACTTAATTCTAACACCAACATTTTTTTGTGGTAGTGACATGTTTAAAACCTATTCCATGTTAAAGTACAAAAAGAATGGAAACCAACAAAATTGGTTTCATTTAATTTGGAGTCAAAATGAAATAGATATGAATTTTTGAAATTAATTGAATTAACAGTGCAAAAGTTAATTCAATTCGGAATTTCTAAAAGCATTAAATGCTTTTGATACCCGGGCTAACCTAGCCAAAGGCAATGACAGGTGGGGTCCAAGGAACAGTGCTTCCTTTTCATTTAATTCCCTGGAATAGTCTCTCCTGACACATAGGCCCATGTGTCATAGACTGCGTCTATGGCATAGTGCGTGCACCCTTGGTCCACGGCCCGGTTCACTGGTCCACAAACGCGGTGGGGTTCACTGTGCACTAAAAGTGTTCGGGGCCCACATGTAAGTGACTCGGCGCGTAGACCAGTGAGTTAAAGCGCCGAGATTTATGTTCCTGGGCCCGCATGTCATACACCGGAGCGTTATTACAGCAGCAGTTAACCAATGATTATCCACCGATTAACCCTAACCACCTAGCTACAGTGGTGGTCGAAAAACGCCACGCAGAATGCTCCTGGCCACGAGCTTTGCCAGCGATTCCGTGCATGGCGGCGCCCACAAAGGCCCAAAATGGAACCCTGAGCCCTAGACGATCCTACGGGTGGCCGGATCATCGTTGGAGATGGACTCCAGCGGCGACACGACGAGATAAGGCGGCGAGGAGCTACGGATATGGTGAAAACTACGGCTCGGTGACGCATGGATCGAGTTAGCGTGCGCACGAGCACTAGAGATGCTCAGTGACCTTACCGAAAGGACGCGGGTAGACGGAGGAGGTCGATGGAGGTCTGGCGGTGCAATCCGAAGCCAACGACAATAGCTTCATCGAGGAGAGCTCAACCGGAGGAAAACAGGACGAGGCTGGAGGTAGGAGAAGCTCCCGTGAGTTCAAGAGATGGTTAAAACGCAAACCATTAGGGTATTGACTCACCGAAGAGGTTGTGGTAGTGACAATGTCACTTCGGCCGGAGATGGAGACGACGGGCCCTTGCGCGGTCTCCTACGATCAACAGACACAATTACGTTGGGGGGAATACAATTAGGCTCCTATAACACAATATGACATGGATAAGAATGAGCGAGCGGCACTGGAACAGCAGGGACACGACGGCAGCGCCCAGCCGGATTGAAGCTCGAGTGCAAACCTTGAGCTCGGGCTTGGAGGAAGACAATTTGAGGTAGGGAGAGGTGGGGGAATGTCTGAGTGGTGAGAAAGGAAGATAGAGAGGGGCGTTGGTGGCTTTTATAGCCCAGGGACGAAGAGCGCGAGAAGGGAGCTCCGCGGGCAGTGGCGGCGATGCACTCAGCGTACGGGCAGTGGTGACATGGCCGTGCAGGGATAGGCTAAGCGGGAGATGTGGGCGAGGCAACAAACCACGGGCGCTTGATCCAATTCGGTGGCGGAGCCGTTGACGGCACGTGCGAAGGTGATGTGCTGGAGCTCAAGTGCTAGCAAGGAGCGGGCGGAGACACAGAGAAGAATGCCTGTGCAGCGGGCCCACCCCGCAGTGGCACCAGGTAAGGGGCTGGGTCAGGTTAGACTTAGGTGGTTCGATTGAGTTGAGTTGGTTTGTACTCGGTCGGACCAGAGGAACAATGAAAACTGAATTTTGGAAAATAAAGCTTTGATGGTCAGGGATTTTTAGAGGTAGCTTCTTAACTCCAAAATTCTTGAAATTTTTATGGGAGATCACTAGCTTTAAGTATAACCTCGTGGAATTTTTCTAGATTTTTTTATGCAAAAAAATTTTCTACAGAAAAGTTCTAAGGTTCAGTCTTAGTGTTTTGACCAAGGAACTAACAGGTTCGACTAGCCCTTAAAAATATAAAATAAAATCTAAAAATTATGAAATTTTTCAGAGGAGTCACCAGATGATCTAGAACCTAGGAAAAATAATTCTAGAGGATTATCACAAGATTTGCTTTAGAGGTTTTCAAGGATTATGCTTCTAGTTAATTGAAGCATTAGGTCTTTGAAAATAAGAAATCCTTTGAAAGAATTTCCAAAAAATTCAAATGACAGCATGAGGCATCCAAAAGTTTTAAATTCTCCTTATTTTTATACATTTAAAATACAAACCCGAGTTTGGGATGTTACACATCAAGAGTTCTCGCAGCCATTCTACCTCAACAGTGGCTGTCTAGTGCTGTGAGTTCTGCCTCTATAGTTGACCTTATCAGAATGGTCTGTTTACAAGAGCTCTATGAGACAACAGCACCACGTAGAGTGAATACATATCCACTCATAGCCTTTATCTCATCAACATCAGAAATCCAGTTGGAATCACTATATCCCTCAAGTACACCGGGATATCCAGTATAGTGAATTCCGTAACTCATTGTACCAATCAAATAACGCATAACCCGCTCAAGTGCACGCCAATGATCATCTCCCAGATTAGCGGTAAACCAGCTCAATTTGCTTACAGCAAAAGAGATATCAGGACGAGTAGCACTAGCCAAGTACATGAGTGAACCAATAATCTGAGAGTACCTCAATTGATCCTTTCCTAGTCTTCGATTCTTTCGAAGTATTAGACTAGGATCATAGGGTGCTGGAGAGGGTTTACTTTCCATATAGCCAAAATGGCTCCAGACCTTTTCCATATAATGGGATTGCAACAGGGTAATCCAATTCTCGTCCTTAATCAACTTGATGTTTAAAATAACATCTGCCTCTCCCAGATCTTTCATGTTAAAACTTTGGGATAGAAATAATTTAACCTCGTTAATCACATCAATGTTTGTCCCAAAGATAAGCTTTTCATCAACATACAAACATAATATTACTCCTTTACCCCCACCATAGCGGAAGTATACACATTTATCGGCTTCATTTACCACAAACCCAACAAATGCCAAAGTTTTATTGAACTTCTCATGCCATTTGCTTAGGTGCCTATTTGAGGCCGTATAAAGATTTCAATAACTTACAGACCTTACCCTCTTGTCCAGGTACTACAAATCCATTAGGCTGATCCATGTAAATTTCCTCATCTAACTCTCCATTGAGGAAAGCCATCTTTACGTCCATTTGATGGACAATAAGACCATGTGAGGCAGCCAAAGATAATAGTACTCGAATAGTAGTTAATATGGCAACATGTGAGTATGTATCAAATAAATCTTCACCTTCTTTTTTAGTATAACCTTTTTCCACAAGTCAAGCCTTGTACTTTTCGATTGTACCATCAGACCTAAGCTTCTTCTTGAACACCTACTTGCATCCAACTGGCTTACAACCAAATGGATGATCGGTGACTTGTCAAGTTCCGTTAGCGATAATGGAATCCATTTCACTACGAACCGCATCCTTCCAGTACTCTGCATTAGGAGATGCATATGCCTCTGAAATAGATTTGAGGACATAACCCACAAGGCACACAATGAAGTCCACCAAAAGATTTTGTAATCTTTTGTCTCTTGCTCCTTCGAGGAGCTACATCACTGTCATCCTCCTCATGAACATGTTCATGTGTGTGTTCAATATATTTAACTGGAGTGGTAGGTTGAGTTAAACCATTTGCTTGACTAGAAGAGCTATGTGAATTCTTCATAGGAAATATATTTTCAAAGAAAATAGCATCTCGGGATTCCATTATCATATTGATTAGCATGTTAGATATCCCGGATTGAACTACTAGAAACCTATAGCATGTACTATGATGAGTATATCCTAGACAGACACAATGCATTGTTTTAGGTCCAAGTTTGCACTTTTAAGTTATTGGAACATTGACTTTCGCCAAGCACCCCCCAAGTGCACAAATACGATAGTGAAGATTTTCTCCCCTTGTAACATTCGTACAGAGTTACCTCACTATTTTTAGTGGGGACTCTATTCAGGACATGACATGCAATCAACATAGCCTCACCCCACCATGCCTTAGATATACCCGTAGTATCTAACATGGTATTCACCAAGTCAGTCAAAGTGTGGTTCTTTATTTCAGCTACCCCATTGGATTGGGGCGAATAAGGAGGTGTCCTTTCATGGATAATACCATGTTCCGCACAAAGCTGATTGAACTCGTTAGAAAAATACTCTCCACCACAACCAGAACTAATTTTTTAATCTTTCTATCTAATTGATTCTCAACCTCAGCTTTATAAGTTTTAAAGTAGTTTAATACCTCATCCTTTGTTTTCAACAAATACACATAGCAGTATCTAGTGGCATCATCAATTAAAGTCATGAAATATCTTTTTCGTCCCTTTGTCAATATACCATTCATCTCACACAAGTCTAAATGTATGAGTTCTAATTTTGCCGAATTTCTTTCCTCCACAGCCTTATGAGGCTTTCGAGGTTGCTTTGCTTGCACACAAATTTGGCATTTGGAACATTTGATTATGGAAAAGTTTAGAATTAAATTTAAACTGGAAAGCCGAGACACACAACCAAAATTTATATGATATAAACGTGAGTGTCATATATTAGCCTCACCACCATTTATAGAGTCATAAATATGGTTCACAACCTTATTACAAAAATCTAAAAGGGAAAAACGAAACAAGCCTTCGCATTCATAGCCTTTTCCAATAAAGAGTCCAAATTTTGACATGACTACTTTATTTGACCCAAAGACTAACTTGAACCCATCTCGACATAGAAGGAAGTCGCTGACGAAATTCTTATTTATTGTAGGGGCATGCTACACGTTCTTCAAGCGCACAATCTTTCCCGAAGTGAACTTCAGATCTACCGTGCCAACACCAAGAACAGAAGTATGTGACCCATTCCTCATTAGGACGGAAGAACCCCGTGTGACCTGGTAAGAAGAAAACATAGATGCATAAGCGTATATATGAATATTAGCCCTTGTTTCAATCCACCAATCAGTAGATTGATATGCCGAAAAGACACAAGGTAAATTATCATACCCAGATACTTCGGCCTCGCCAATAATCACATTAGCAGACTTCTTCTACACAGGATGATTTTTCTTGCCCATCCATTTGTGGCATTTCTTGTTCCAATGACTAGTCTCGCCACAAACAAAGCAAGTAATATCCTTTATGTTCACTTTCTTCTTACTGTTGTTGGTCCTTTTGAAGTTGGTGGTTGAAACAACCTTGTCTTTCCCTCTGTCAATATGCTGCATGATGTTCGCTCTAGACTGTCCCTCTTGCACCATTGGTGTTACATCCTTTGCCCGAGCCTTCTCTTCAACATCAAGACTAGCAACCAGATCCTCGATGGAAATATTTTGCCTCTTGTGTTTCAGAGATGTGGCAAAATTTCTCCAGGTTGGAGGTAATTTGGCAATAATGCCTCCAGCCACCAATTTGTCAGGCAATTGACAACCAAGGTGGGCGAGTTCCCTCACAACGAATTGTAGTTCATGAGCCTGCTCGACCACAGAACGATTATTAACCATTTTGTAATCATGATATTGCTTCATGACATACAATCCATGTCCAGCATCTGAGGCAGTGAACTTATATTCGAGTGCATGCCACAGATCTGCAACGTTCTTCATGTGCATGCATGCCGCTTAGAATGCACGACAAATATTGTCATAGCTGTCGCAATTTGTTGTTCTTCATTGTGCATATACATTCATCACAAAGACCTATCAAATTTTTGAATTTCTCGTTATTGATATATCGGCCATCACAAAGCCTATCAAGTTTTTGAATTGTTAGATATATGCGCACTTTTGTGATTGTTATAATTCCTAAAACAATAATTGAATCGATAGCAACATATATACTAGGCATATTTAGGACTATAAATAGTAATATGATCATCAACTCAAATATATCTATCTCATATATATGCATTAAGAAGGCAAAGCCTAGAACAAATATGCTACTAACTGTAGTAGGCATCAACATCATCATATGATAAATTTCTAGGAAACAAAGCCTAGCCATATGAAATGTTATTACTGCGACTTATAGAGGATCGCTTTAACGAATGTCGCTATAGAGTCTGATCCGAAGAAGATGACGCGCAGAGAAGGAAGCAGTGAGTAGTCGCACCAACACTTCCCCAAAACCTGATTCGCCCCAACCTGTGCAGGATCGCGAGGGACGATGGCTTCGGAGACACAGCTCTCCCCACGTCGGTGCATGCCAAGGAAGGGATGGAGTAGCCGGGTAGCACAACAACAAGGAACTGGGCAACATCATAAAAATGAGTCTGTCTATTCCGAGAGTCTCTATCTATTCTGGTTGTGTCTGATCTGAGAGGAGAGGTCTCCGTTTTATAGAGCTAGAGTCAGTAGAAGAAACTGCTGCTATAATGCTGATTAGAAACTGCTGCTATAATGCTAATTAAAAATTGTCGTCATAAATGACATTACACTATTTTAATCACGGTTAAGGCGTTCCATAAAAGCCAATTGAAACAGTGTATTCAGTTTTCAGTTTCTGATCAGTGTGCATGGTTATGAGGTGCAAAAAGAAGTTGCAACTCTACAGTCAATCGGACACGAAATCGCCAGATCATTCATATGCACGTCGTGCGCGGGCGGGCGAGTTGAGGCATGGTGTGGAGATGATTGTATTTCATTATGTTCATAATATTGGATAATATGTTATCCCGTTCCTTGAATGAATCATTGGTTATGAAGATTAACAAGTATATGACTTGTTGGTGAAACTCTTAACTTATATGATATCGTTCTAAATGTATCCCTGGTCGGATGTCAATGGTCGGAACACTATTGACTCTATCGACCAACACATTGTAATGATTGATGACCATGTTTCACCGGTCATAGATATAGGGATATCGAATCAATAATGTGAACACATGTTAGAGAACATGGGGTTGGATTGACCCACCTTGAGACACTATTGAGATTGTTATGATTCTATGTGTCGTTAGTTGGTCTCAAGAAATGATGATGTATAATCCTTAGACCTGAGATCAGCATGATTTCCTACATGTGTAATAGCACTCTTAGGGGTTGCCAATCGCTACTCGTAACTGGGTAGTTATAAAGGTAGCTTTTGGGTATGCTATGAAACATGCGAAGGAATGTGACTAGTCGGATATGAGATTTGCCCCTCCTTACATAACAAGAGAGATGTCTCTGGGCCCCTTGTTGTGGTCGGATAAAGAAAGTGCATGGCCATGCCACTAGTGGTCGAAGTGTTCGACCACATGAAGTAATCCGACACTCGATCGAGAAAGTATTGAACAGTCCATAGATGACATAACATCTCACCTGGAGTTCAACCATACATCATGAGGCAAAGGGAGAATACACGAGTAGGTCGCTTAGTTCGATCAGTTACAGACTGGTCGTACGGAGATACGAGCTGGTGTAGACTGGTCGAAAGAAATCACAGAGTAGTCGAAACCTGGTCGTAATGAGTTATGAACTGGTCGTGACCAAATATGAACTGGTCGTATAGAGATAGGACCTGGTCGTAAGTGATGGAGACCTGGTCATGGATCATATTGCATTAAGGTTCATCCGATATAATTTGTATGTATTCGGGAATCGTTATGTTCTGCTAGGAATAGCTAACGACTCATGATCAGAAAGGGTTTCCGAGTTACAACTGATTACACATGAACCTAACGGGTCACACACTTAACGGGATGGAACAAACTAGTACGGATACGATTCGTCAAAAGTGTTCGGATAGGATCTGTCACGAGCACTATATAAGGAGATACATGAGGTTGTTGGGAGGTACAGGTGAACGTAACAGACAAGACACACAAAAGCCGTAAGTTGAGTTGTTCTACCGAAACCCTAGCTGCCATCTTCCTAAGAGCTCTGTCGTGCGACTTGGTGCCAGCACACTGACGCATGATTGTTCCTTCCCTAGACGTGTGGATACCGTAGAGGCGCTACTGCGGTTGCTGTTGCGCTTGAGGACGATCCGCGATCTTCATAAGGAATTGCAGAGGTTGCTGGAGGAGACGATAGACCACGACCACCGCACCGACGTGCTCGACGCTGGACGATCGACTACAACCACTACATCGACGCGCTCTTCATTGGACCAGGCTACTCCAACCCTTCTTCTGCTGCTCTGCGCATCTGGTGGTAATAATTTGTGATCATCTACTTGCTTGGCTTCCTGGTTTACGTGGTAGAAAATTTTATTTGTTGCTATCGTAGCCTACCCGTGACCCAACAAGGTGAGCACGCGCGTGTGTTCTCCTTTTGCTTGCTTCAACTAGGTAAGACCAACTCCATCTTATATGTTGGTCTCCTCCTACCTAGACTAGCAATATGGTACTAAACTTCGCACCTTCCACCATTCATGAATGGGCCTTTGGGATTTTCAGAGGATTTAATTGAAATATTGTATGAGCCAAGCCCAAAATTCCAACAAAACACAATAATTTTCTACATTGTCACTCATTCAGTCACTGCACTATCCTTACAAGGTTATAATTTCAGTGCACAAGATAATGTGCAAATCTAGTTTATGTCATAAGAAACAATTCAGTCACTGCACTATCCATACAAGGTTACAATTTCAGTAAACATCACAATGCTCCAATCAAGTCACTGCTATCCTTTCAAGGTTACAATTTAAGTAAACATCGCAATGCTCAAATCAAGTCGATGACATAATAATCATGCACAAAATATATTGAAAATGCAATATGCCATGATTGTAAGCCTGTTTCGTGACAAACAAGTCCTCAAAGAACTAATGAAACCAATAGTTTCATAAATTTCTTCCTCCAACTATAATCAGGAATGAGGGGGAGATGAGGGGATGTGGGGGAGGATGGCGATGAGGGAGGCGAGGTCAGAAGCGGTGGCGTGGTGCCTTGGCCGTGGGTATGCAGGGGAGGAGGATGGCAAGGTTGGAAGTGGTGGCAGGGTGCTTTTGCCATGGATTTGGAGGTCCCGAGGATGTGGGAGAGGGGGATGCCGGGAGGGAGGAGGGAGATGAGGGAATGTGGGGAAGGAGGATGGCGAGGATGGAGATGAGGTCAAAAGCGGCGGCGTGGTGCTTTGGTAGCAGGGATGTGGGGGGAGGAGGATGGCGTGGAGGGAGGCGAGGGTGGAAGTGTCGGTAGCGGAATTAGGGCTTAGGGTGGCGAGCCATACCTTCAGAGGAGGACCCGAGGAAGGGCACGTGGGATGAAGGCGCTCTTCTCTTCTTCTCACCGGTCGCCGCCATCGACCCCAGCCGCCGTCGTCGCCCCTACCCAAAGTGAAGCTAGAGAAGAAACCCAGATGCGCAGCTGCAAAGTGCGAATAATTCCCCGCTCGGAACAGCATGGGAAAGGAGGATAGTTCTGTGGCATTTGTGGGTAATAACCTACAACTTCGAAGGGCAAAATTGTTTCGTGCGGGTTGGCTCCCACGAGAATCGACCTACACCCCGCTCCTCGCTCTATGTGTATTTTCTCTGTTGCTCCACGCTAGAAGAAGCATCTCCTGATTTGGAGGAGCTCGGTGTTTGGGTCGGCTCCCCCAAATCCCCCTGAGAAGCTGGGATCCAAAACTGTACCAAACAAGGCTTTAGTTAATCCATCACTAATGTAGTGTTATACACATACAAAATTCCAAATCACATGGTTTTTGTACCACCCATCCAAACGACTATTCGTACTATTTTCTGCGCTTTCTAATCCTCTATTTTACACCCGCGTTCCTTTTCTATTTCTATGTTCCAAACATATCCTTAATTGATCAGTGCCATCTTGTGGCTATTGTTACAGGGGAGGTGAATAACCTCACTATAGCACATTGGATTTCTGTGGAGGCCTTGTATTCTAAAAAAAAACTGGAGCCAATATTATGTGAAACAGAGGAGTACAAAAATTATTGTCAAAATTGCTCCCACAAGATTCTGTTGAACGGACGGTCGAACACTATCCACGTATTTAGATCGCAGTCACTCCAAAACGTCGGATTTATGTTTTGGCTCATTTAGTGTGTATTTAAAGCAAAATGGTAAAAATAGCAAAAAAATGACAAAAATAACACCCCTACCACACGAAAACGCTGTGGTAGGAGGCCTACCGTGTCCCCACAGCAATCTAGGGCTTCTTGCACCAAGATAGAGCGATGGCGGCCTACCACTCCACTCCGCTCTCCAAGGACGCGACAGTGTAGTGGCAAAACAGCCGCCTGCCCAAGACGCAGGTTAGCCCACGGGCGTGGTGGCGGCCTGAGCACGACTGTCGGGCATTCATGCCGTCTTTACCCACTCAAGCTGTTTGGCCCATCGGGCCAGATGTGGCCCATTTGGCCCATCAGAACAAAAAAAATCAAAAAAAAAAGAAAAATGTGTATAATTCAAAACTAGACATGAAATTTTTTTTAAAAATGAGACAATCATATTTAAAATGTAATAAAGAGCTTTATTAATGTCCAACTGGCTGCCTTGTTAAAACATTCGCCAAGTAAAAACTCAAAATGAGAAAACCTTGTCAAAGGAAAAAAGAGTACATCTTATAGCTCTATAATTCTACATACATGATACATCTTTGTTCTATGTGTCGGTGTCATTGTCTAAGTACAGATTTTCGAACACCTCCGACAACTCTGGATTTTCCACAGAGTGTTGTGTTCGTGAATCAGCTTGTTCCCAGTCCTTCACAGTTAGAAGGATCTCCACCATCTCACTTGTGAGACTTGTTCTTCTCTCCTCCAATATTCTTCTAGAAAGACTGAAAGCGGATTCGGAGGAAACCGTAGAGACGGGAACAGTTAACACATCATGTGCAAGTATGGATAGCACGAGATATGTTAACTTATGGGCTTGCCACCATTGCAAGATGTCGAAGCCTTCTGAGTTGAAATCTACCGTATCGCTGTCCATATAGGTGGATAGTTCTCCGCTCATTGTGGGTCTTGGCTGAGCAGGCGTTGGTGTAGAAGAAGAAGAAGAAGCCCTGGACCTGGACCTGGACCTGGAGGAAGAGGCACCAAAGATCAGGCTCCACATATTTGTCTTCCCACTTGAGGTGGGGGCTACTAAAGGTCGTTGCGAATGGACTCCCCGAAACCTATTTTCATACCTTTGGTAAACATCATATAACCGAGAACGAACTTCTGCAAAATAGTCAGTATAGTCTAGCCTCGTAGCATCACTAAGAAGATCAAGTACAATACCAATTGATCAATTTTAGCCCTAGGATATAAAAGAAATGCAAATGCATATAGGTAAGGGATTTCTCTCCAATATTTAAGGTATTTAGATTTCATGGAAACAACAGCATCGTGTAAAACTATGTCATTTTCAAACATTTTCAATTGAGTAGCAATCCGTAAAATAGTATGCACAATGATAGGAGATGTTGGATAGTAGACAGCGGACAAAGCAACAGTTGCCTCATAAAAAATTTCTAAAAACAGCAGTATCTTCTCAACAACGAACCAATGTTGCTAAGTTAATAGTATAGTACCATCAGTACTAGGATAGTGCATTTGAATAAATATAGAAAAAAGTGCTCTTATATGGTAAAAGATTCTTAAGCATGAGTTAAGTAGAGTTCCACCTTACCTCCATGTCCAAACCGAACTTTCTTGGACGTACACTCATCGCCCTGCAGAAGTTCTTATATTGAGCTATTCTTACATTAGAATTATTCAAGAAAGAAACCGCATCGCGAAAAGCTTTAATACACGAACTCAACCTCTTCAAACCACATTTGACTATAAGGTTGATAATATAACAAGCGCATCGTTGATGTAGCAAAAAGGAATAGGCATATGTACTCAACACTGGAGTAAGAATGTCCATGGCTCTAGAGTTTGAAGCGGCGTTGTCTAAAGTAATTGCGAATATTTTGTTTGTAAGATCAAAGTCTTCCACGACTTTGATAATACAGTTCGCAATATTCTCCCCCATGTGTGCTACATCAATTAATTTCAAATCTATAATCCTTTTCTCCATTACCCAGTCGTCATTAATATAATGCGCAACTACAGTAAGGTAATCCTCCCTAGCCCGACCACTACATATGTCCGAGGTCAGGGTAACCGAAAATGTGCACGTACTAAATAGTTCCTTTATTTTATTACGACGTTCATTATAGTATTTCACTAGATCCCTAGTTGTTGTATATCTAGAAACGGAAGTAAATCTAGGATTATGCGCAGTCCTAATGTAATTTTGGAAAGAGGCAGACTCGCCAAAGCCTAACAGTAAATCCTCAGAAGCAATTAAACGACAGAGAGATTGGCAGGCTACCTGAGGATCGTAGTCCCAGCTAGATACCGTACCGTTGGGGTTGTATTGCAGCTGCGTCTGCCTCATCGTCAATCCTTGCTTGGTTCGACATCTTATAGCATGTCTAATCAAGTGCCCCGTTCCACTTGTAGATTTTGCTGACAATTCATGGCGACAAATTTTACAAATAGCATATGGTACCTCATTTCCCGCTGCGCCTTGCTTGGTTGTCCTGTCGAAATTCTCCCACACTCCGATGTAGACGGCCTCGACCTCTTTGCTCCAGTTGCCATTGAGCCTGATGCTGACGTGGAGCCTGATGACGGAACTCCACCTTGCTCCTCCGGTGAAACCTCCGGTTGGTTTGAGGCAGTCGCAGCCGCCGCCGCCTCCATAGACGCAATTTCCTCCCATGAAAGTCCGTAATCACCAAGAGCAAAGCTGTCGTAAGGATTGTCCATAACGAAAACTGTAAAATCAAAACTAACACTATTACTTCTTTAATCTTAGCATAATAATAATTAACAACAATAAAAGTATTACAAAAATAGTATTGTACCTCTTTCGCTGACTTGCTGACGAAAATTGAAATTTCCAAATTTTGGCATAAATTTTTTGAATTTTGCCAAATTAGCTCAACACGGATTTGAATTTGCACAACACAATTTCAAAGAGAGAATGGAGAATGAAGGGGGGTATGGTGGCTATTTATAAAAAAAAAATTCAGATTTTTTTGAATTTTTTTGCTATTTTTAAAGTCCCCAACGATCAAAAAAGGGTCAAAAACCCCTCAACGGCCGAATTTTTTGGGCCGTGCTGTGCTAGGCACGGCCCACGGGCACGACACGGCCCGGCGCGCCCCTGCGTTGCGCCCGTCTTCTTCTCCCCCAACCCCGTCTCTCGGTCGTGCCGCGCCACGTGCGGTAGTGCTGCGCGACACTGCCACACGGCTCCTCGTCGACCCCGCCACCTCCTCGCCTCCCCGTGACCCCGCCGCCTCGACATCGTCAATGACCCCGCCGCCTCCTCGCCTCCCTGCGATCCTGCCGCCTCCTTGACGCCTCCTCGCCCCTCGCTCGCTCAAGACACCATGCCTCGACGACCTCGCCATCTCGACGACCTGCCTCCTCCTCCTCCATCCGCCGGCGCGGCAAAGACCGCGCCGCGCCGCCCCCGCCCGCCTCCTCGGACCTCCTCCTCCGCTCTGGCGCAGACTGCACCGTGGCGCCCTCGTCCTCCCTCCGCCGTGCAGAAGACGTCGCCGCCTCCCCCCCGCCTCCGCTTCCCGTGGCAGTGCCTCCGGCCGCCCGTCTGATGCAGTGCCATCTTTGGGCCGCCCATTATGCTTGGGTGGCGGCCTAGGCACGACAAGGTCTCGTCTTGGGGCAAGCCGACCCATGAATAGTGCGGGCCGTACCGTGCTTAGGCCGGACATACAATGTCATGCTTCATGAGGTGCTGTTTTGTGGGGATGCGGCAGACCGACAGTCGCCGAATGAGAGCTCGTCACGTGGCAGCATTCCACGTACGTAGGACGGGACAAACCCTATGTCGTGGTGTTTTTCCACTATTGAGTTGTTATTTTTAATATTTTGTTTTTTTATGTTTTTTTTACTATTTCGGTTAAAAAAACGGTTCGAAAGACTGTTTGGATTGGAACCTAAATGAATCTTACAAAATTTTGGTAATGTCCATAAAATTTGGCTAGCATTTGGATTAGTTCCAATATGTGGCATGCCCTTAAAAAATTTGGCCACACCAAATATTGGTAATGCCCATAAAATTTGACTACAATTTGGTTTGTTGCCAAATTTTGGTACTACCAACGAAAATTTGGTAAAGCCAATTTTTTCTTCACAATTCTTAGGCAAAGTTTGGGTGGCCAAAAAGCTAACCAAATAATTGGTAGGGCAACTAGCCCATGAGTTTGCTAGGTGGCATCATTTCGTTGGATGTGAATAGAGACATATTAGTCAATATCGGTATTGTCCGTAGGTCCCACATGACATCAATTTTCTTTTACCCCAAAATATGTCAACTTAGGTCTTATTTTGTTGATAAAATGACGAGGAACACAACGGTTCAAACGGATTGCAAATCGGATACTCGGTTTACGAAATATGATCATTTTAAACAGATAAATCAATCTAGCCATGCAATTAATATCAATCTTACCAAATTTTGGTAATACCAAAATCTAGGCAATGCCAAACTAAATACTACCAACTATTTTTTTTGTCTATATTTTGGCATTGCCCAAATATTAGTGTCAAACCAAACACTGATCAACTACTTTTTTTACCCATATTTTAGTATTGTCCAGATTTTAGTATTACCCAAATTTAGTTTAACTCCCTAGACATCATCCAAACAGCCCCTATTTGTCTTAGCCATCTATTCCCCACCGCACCTGGCCGCCACCGCGCGCTCCTCCGCCACACCTACCCTCTCCTGTACGCCGCCAGCAATTGGAAGACTCCTTTCTCGTACACCCCTCAGCCCCGTCACTATGGCCGAGGCAGCCGCCTCGTCTGCCCGCCGGAGGATGAAGTCCGTCCGCCGCCACCTCCTCCCTCCCCCACCGCCCGTCCTTCGCCCGGTACGGGCTACCTCCAACAGACGCCACTCTCCCCAACTGCAATCTCTCCTCACCTCTACAACCTGATCCCACTCAGTACCCTCCTAGCTCGCGTTTCTTGGTTTTTCTTTTTCTTGCCTGATTTGTCTGCTCTTCTGTGCAGAATCCGTTAAGCTCCGCGGAGGTGGAGCCGATCCCGGTGATCATTGGAGGAATGGTGCTGGACATCCAAGCCAAGCCATCCGTGCCGCCGCATCCTGGCACGACCGTCCCTGGGATGGTAAACCACCCTTCTTTTTCAACACGCTCCTTTTTTTCCACTAATTGTTAGCTTAGAGCAAACTGCTATTTTCTGGATTGCATGAAGCGAGGCATAAGCATGTGACACATTGGATTAGCCATGACCAATAGAATAATTCCGTGGAATGTCAACTGGAGTTGAATTTGTACCCTGGGATCTAGCTCCCGGGGAAAAGATTCTGCAAAAGCAGGTTTCTACAATGTGCTTGTAATCTCTACAATCCATAAGCTTGTGAATAAAGTTGGAGAATAGACCTCCATATCCATCGCAGGCTTTAATTGTTCAAGCAACTGTTGCAAGTTATCTACTTTTATCCCCCCAGCACCCAAATGGACCTTAATGTACTTTTGTGGGTAGTTTATTATTATTTTATCAAAGCTGCTGAATAGTGAATAATGCTCTGTCCCGAGTTTTAGGCAGTCCTTTCGAGTTGGTTGAAGCTGCTGATGTGACAACTATTCCTTAAGAGTTTTAGGTTCATGCCGACAATTAAGGGATATTGTTTTACTATAAAGGCAGGGTCATCATAATGATGGGATTTCACATTCTTATATCAACGAGAAAAATCCATGATTAAGCCAAAAAAAAACTCGGAAGTTATTTAATCTAGAATAATTGTTTTCTGGACAAAAGCTACGTTATGGAGGTTGTCATCTTTTATCATATTTGTTATTATTTTCATACAACTGTTTTGAACACCTTTTGTTCTAATGTTGGTTGATACTATTTATCTTATTCGTCCATAGGTTTGGACCATACGGCTTGCGAGCTTGCACTGGTTTTATTTCAATCGTATAACAAGAGAAATTTAAGTAGAATACCATTTGATAATGTATTTGAAATTCTCAGGTTAAGTACATCAGTGGGGGAGTAGCAAGAAATATTGCCGAGTGCATGGCTAAGCTTGGGACTCGACCGCTCATGATTAGTGTTGTTGGAAATGATATGGCAGGTATCATGTACTTATGGTGACCTATCCTTTCTAATAACTTAGTTTACTTGTGTCGGAATACTCTTTCCTTTTCTGTCTTCTGAGTGGAGATTTGTTCCAATACTTTTTGTCTATTCTATTGAAGGAGATTTCCTATTGAAGTACTGGAGGTCGGCTGGACTATGTACAGATGGTAAGTGTGAAGATATCCATCTTGTAGTATATATCCATGATATTACAAAATACAGTTGTATCCTTGTTATGTTTAGGTAAACATAGTTATGATATTTCTTTTGTGTGCTGTCAATCAACTCTTTATTTTGTTTCTTTGCATTGAGTTTCTGGTTCTGCATTCGTGAGTGTTGTTTGGAATTTACTCTTTGCCTATTGGTGATGCAAGGATATAGGCCTACAATTTTGTGTAACAAACCAAAGCTAATATTCCAGCAGTAGTAGATTTAGAGGGCAGCTTTGTTCTCTATGAATGAAGATCAAAGAGCTCACAGCTGTCGTGTGCCAATTTTGTGCTAGACATGTACCTATCTAACTGTGACCTACTCTACTCAGTACTGAGCATGTAATATCAATTTGTCAGATATTGTGCAGTTCATCAAAGCAATACAAACTAGTTAGGATCCTACTACTACAGAATGAAGAGGACATAACATACTGAGTTACCTTTATATTTGTTGACAACCTAAATTAATACTCCCTCCAGCCACAAAAGATTGACAATTTGGGATACGTGCAGTCAAACTTTCCAAACTTTAGCTATCAACATATTTATGAATATTTTTATTGGGCACTTGAAAATGATATGTGTTGATTTTTCTTGAAAAATACTTTCATAATATTATAATTTTATTAGGTAAATAGAAATTAGTGGTCAAGGTTACGTTTTGAAGGTCATGTTGATGTCACTCTTTTATGACTGGAGGGAGTACCCTTTTTTTTTAAATGCATAGTTTCTGTGTGAACTGAAAGTGTATTTGAATACATGTAAATTAATCAGATAGATAAATAGGTTTTAGCTGTCTAAACTGATATGGCTAGGAACTATGCATAAATAATGATGGTTTATCAGTATGTTAACCAAGTTTACAATGGTTTGTAATAGCTACTTTGTACTCCATCCATACTTTTTAAAATGATGGTGTTGACTTTTCATGGTCTCCAATATGTATCTTTGACCATTTATTTTTATAATTTTATATTAGTATAAATGGATAAAACTGTAGTATTATGAAACCACTTTTAGTGACAAATCTAGTGAGACAGTTTTTGTATAGCCAATGTAGATAATTTTAAAAATGTTGATGGCTAAATTTTAGAAAGTTTGACCGCATGGTTTCTAATACAGCTTTTAAATTGTAAAAGGAAAGGGGGAGTAATGCTTTGTTAGGAAAGCTGGGATTGGACCCTAATTTGAAAAAAAAGAGATCGGTCTGTTTACTAATTGGCTAAATTAAGTGATAATCTTTTAAACAATTCGGTAGTACTAAATCTTCCTGATACGTTTTTCAGTTTTAACACAATACCTCCACTTGTCTTGTAGCAATATGCATGGTATGGTGCACCACAAAGAGGGTTTCCATTTTTATTGTGATAATATGATATCTTCTTTTATGCCAACATATCCGAATTATTATTTCACTGTTGATGCCGTTTACGAAATGCTGACATTTTTTAAATTTTTGATTTTTAAATAATACTTTGTTGTTTTTCTATTAGCTAACAATGCTTGATAATAATTACATAGGAATACTGCAGGTTCATGATGCTGCAACCCCAGTAGTATCAAATGTATTTGATGGGAGTGGAGAATTAATTTCTGGTGTTGCAAGTGTTGGGGCAGTTGTAAGGATTATGTAACGCAATTTTTACTGTTACCTCAATAATGATCAGTAGTGTTTATCAATTACCACTGTACTTATCTCCATTTTTCTTTTGGCACGAAGATTTCCTAGTGTTTATCAATTACCACTGTACTTATCTCCATTTTTCTTTTGGCAGGAAGATTTCCTTACTCCTAGCTGGATAAATCACTTCCATCTCCATATCTCCACTGCACCCCTCCTAATGCTTGATGCAAATTTACCTCCTCGGTCACTTGAAGCTGCCTGCAAAAGTAGGCTGTTCCGCGGTTCCGCCTTAATTTTCTTCTTTTTTTTTCTTCTTTAATAAATTTTTTTCCTGAACTTCTGTAATTTTAGTGTGCATGTAAGATGGATAGAATAAATTTTAGTGACCAGATTAGGTGCCAGTGTTGTCAACAGAACCGCTATTATAATATCTATGCAATTTTAATTGTACACACTCACTAGTAGAGTATCTATACTACATTATTTTTATTGGAGGCATTACTATTGCGTTTCAGTATCTCTTGGTATGCTAGTACACTCCCCATCTCCCTTCTAACCATCTTTTTGATGAGCTTCCCTGAAAAAACTTAGCAAGAATGTCCTAGTTATTATGACTGATATGTTTTTGCTATCCTTGTTATATGGAGTATGGTAAAAAAGTTGATGATTAACACTATGTTCTGTTATTTTTTTCAGTAGCATATGAATCAGGGGTACCTGTGTTATTTGAGCCTGTCTCAGTGGTAAAGAGTTCAAGAATTGTGCCAATTGCAGAATATGTGAGTGCAAAGGATTGAATAAACTATCAGTATGTATTATGTATATTTTTTAAGGTAAGCATGTCTTATATTTTAAAGTCTGACCTCTTCTTAGTAAGTTTCTGTGGTGATTCAGGTAACTTGCACTTCTCCAAATGAGATTGAGCTTGTTGCCATGGCAAATGCATTATCTCCAGAGAAATTTTATTATGTCAAAATGGAGCAGTGCAAGAGCAAAGCCGAAGCTGTAGAATATTTGTTTGAAATGCTCAGCCCGGCTATGTTTTTTCTTCTTGAAAAGGGTATCAAGCTGCTTCTTGTGACACTTGGCTTGAACGGTGTTTTTGTATGTTGCAAAGAGCACACTAACTTCATGAAGGATCAGCAGAAGTGTAAACTGACGCCTTTGTCAACTCAGCTACTTGAAAAATTAGAAGGATGTTTTCCATCCAGCATGCCTGTTAATTTGTCAAGAGAAGGCTCTTCCAGAACATGTGTTTTTCATTTACCTGCAATATCTGCGTCAGTGGTCAGCCTCACAGGTGCAGGCGATTGTTTGGTTGGTGGAGTCATCTCAGCGCTATGTGGAGGGTTGGATATTATGCAAAGTGTTGCAGTTGGGATTTCTATAGCAAAGGCATCCGTGGAATCTGAAGCTAACATACCTGATAATTTTTCTGCTGCAAGCATTGCAGGTCTTCTGCAGTTATCTTTATCAGTATATACTTTCAATCGATATATGGTAGTATGATTAAAGTGATGAGGCTATTTCCTTGGGTCAAAGTTCCCTGTCTTGTCCAATGTGTAAACATCATTTGGAGCGACCGGAACTTGAAATTCAAGAGAACTCTCTTGAGGTGCAACGGTGGGCACACAAAGTTGTGAACCCACCCACCAAGTTTGAGTCTCAATTCTACCTTAAATTTGAATTGTGGGGGTAACAAGTCTTATCCTGTCACATCTAAAAAAAGGAACTTAAAAATTCAACATTTCTTTTGCATCTTTCCACCAGTGAATTCAAGTGCATTTATGAAGCTGACAATTAGATCTTAGTGTTGATGGTGTCAAATTTAGTTGTCTACAATAGGTGCTATGTACTCTCGTCTTTCAAGTGTTCAATAATTGAAGTTGGTATGCAATTGTAACTTGTTGGCTTCTTGGACAGTGCTCTTGTGGTCTGTGCTTATCTCCTTTTCATTTTCTATTGCAGCAAACTAACTACCATTTCTCCTATGCAGATGAGGCAAAAAGGATTTTGCTATCTGCTAAAAAGATTTGGTGCGAATGAAAAATGGAGGATTACCGCAAGCATTTTGGTGTTATTAATTTGAGTCTTCAGGGACAGATAATTTCCTCGTGACAGTGTTGAACTGTTGATTGTTTATGGATTTTTTCTTACCAGGATTGTTTATGGATTATGACAATGCTATATGTCCATATGACAATGCTATATGCTGCAGCCTGTTGATTAGTGTCCTATCAAGTTCAGAATTGTAGAGATCCATCCTTTGTCACAATATTTGTTGTATCTCATCCTTCCTAAAGGTACCTTTTTTTCGAGAGACACCGGAGTTGAAGCTTTGTCAGATGCATTACTAAGTAAAGGTAATAACACCTCAAAGTTTAAAGTACAGCTGTTCCTTTTCATGGTCCCTGCCTCATTTGCCCTTCTCAATGGGAAAGAAACTCAGGGGCTGTTTGGTTTGAGTCCCCAATGAATCTTACCAAAAATTGGTAATGCAAACGCAATGTGGCGATCATTTGGATTGTTGCCAAAGTTTGGCTTGCCCTGAAAACTTTGGTAGTGCCCAATTCAAAACATGCCAAATCCTAGGCCAATTTGTGGGGTGGTGAAGCCTTCACCAAAATCCCAACACTCCTTGTGGGTCATCAAGCATTATGAGGCATTTTACACTAAAATGCTAGGGAGTTGATGAACACTAATACACTCTAATGGCGTGTCAACCATCCTGCGGCCAGGCACCATTTCAATGGGGAATTCATCAGGTGCGGGCAGGGAGTTGCATTGTGTGGTTGTAGATGGTTGTATGTCTTACATTGGGCGAGATAAGAAGTCTTTGCATGAGATAAAAGGACACCTCCGTGACCGCATCAGAGTGAGAGCAAATGCAACTTCATTGCAGTTTCCTTGGAAGGAATCAAACTATGGGTTGAGGTTCGAGTTCAAAAAACTATGGATTAAAGTTATTGGTTGATGAAGGTGGAGTGGTTGACATATTTGGTGAGGAGACATGGAGGAGGGGTTTGACAGAAGTGACTGGGGAAATGAGATATATGACAATGCAAAGTGAAACGGAGCAGAAGTAGGAGGAGCAGGAAGCTGCGCCAGGGAGTTCAAGCAAAGGAAAAGAAGTAGCGAGGAGTGATACTTCAGATAGTGCATACCTACATGGTAGTGAGGACAGCTCAGGAAACTTGCCAAGGAGTTCAAGCAAAAGTTGAAGGCCAGGAAGTTTGGAGTTGATGACTATACTATAGTAGAGGTGGAACCCTTCAACACAGTACCACCTGAGGAAGGTTACTTGGAAGATGCAAACCAGAATGGGTACTTTGACTCTAGTGAGTACTACAGCTATGAGAGTGATAGTAACGGCAGCAATGAACATGCAGTGAGGAGCTAGTAAGAGTTGGCAGGCATATGACAACAATGCTGAAACTCTTTTGTTTTATCTTGGCATGGCATTAGAGACAAGGAGCAATTTAAGAAAATCACTATAAAGTACGGTTTAGAAACAAATAGGCACTTAAACTGAGTACTAGAGTTAGAGCTTGCTCGGCTACCCTTGGATCTTATATGGCTTAAAAACTTAAAGTGCAAATGGCTTTAGGTGTCCAGTTGTCCACCTTTGTTGATGTCTACCACTGCCCACCAAGGAGTGATAACAGGTTGGTGACTTACGGGAGGGACTGCAGAAAAGAAGTACGAAGACATCATAAGTCAAGCATTCCTCGGTTACTAACAATCTCTAGTCGCCAACATTATTACTCCCTCCGTTTTTTAATATATAATGTTTGACCAAACATGTAGTCAAACTTATATAATTTTGATTATTACTTTTCATATGATTTTGTTAGTAAGAAATTACAAAATTATTATATTAAAAAATATTTATCATGACAAATCTAATGATACTATTCACTCATGATCAATCTAAATAGTTTTTCATATATTATTAGTCAAAGTTAAATAAATTTGACTTTATGTTTGGTCAACATCATGTATTTAAAAACAGAAGGAGTACTTACTAAGGCTTTCACCTATTGTCACCGAGTAATGGTTCGTAACTAATCGTGCGAGCCTTTTAGTCAATAAGAAGCTCAATGTCGGTTGCTAATACCTTTAGCATCAGGATTGTAGCTACCAAGATGTGGTTTCTTGGTGGCTAAATATTAATAAGACTAACAAATCTTTAACATATAGGGAGCATGGACCTTGATGACGAAAAGCCACATATATCTTGTAGATCAATATGCTTGTTCGTGGGTGTTGTCAGACTCGTGGGGTGTTGGACCAAGACAATTTCTCCTAAGCACTCTCCGCCTACTTCGCTCTTTTTCTTCCCTCTGCCGCAGCTCTGCAAGCTGGTTTAAATTTCTCCCTCTCACCCTAACCCTAACCGCGCTACCCACTTCCCATCGCTGCAGCCCGTGGCCGCAGTCTATGTCTGTCACCGGAGAGGCTCACCAGCTCCCAAAGTGTTGCATCGCCATCCTCTTGAGGTGAAATCCTTTGTCCAATTCGAGTTGAAAGTTGAAAATCTCATTTGAAAGCCCATAATCCCCCATCCTTTTCAGTCGAATGTTCGATGTTTTTCCACACAAAAAAAGTTCAATGTTTTCTATTTGAACTATTACAATTGGATGTTTAATGTCCATATCAAAGTTTTTAATTCGAGTTGAAAGTTTTTACAAGTTGAAAAATATTCCAAGACGAAACATCAAATTTCAATGGCAGCGGACGGGAAGGCGGCAAATTTGTGGTTGGTGGGGACGGCCGCCGGCGGAGAGAGGCAGGGGACAATGGGAAAGGAGGCTTGGTAAGGTGCACAGGTGGGGGAGGACGTTGGGCGTCCGCCAGCAACGAATACGGTGAACGCCCGTGCCAGAGGTGCTCCAGCGTCCATGTAACATCCCAACTGTGTAATTAGGGTTAATCAAGTATAATTATATGTGTAGAAATTAAAACTTTTTCTCACGACTTGAAAACCCCTAAAATCTCATGTAATTCTTGTCCAAGAGTTGTGTAATCCAAAAACACAAAGCTCTTGTTGACCAAAAGTCAAATTCCTGTTCCAATTATCTTAAATCTTGTGCCAAACATTTGGAATATATTTTCCTTGGTCCCAAAACTGAGGTGGGACCCTCTCAAAAAATATCACAAGTTGTAAAACTTGTTTGATAATTTTTGGAGGCAAAATGAATCATTGAACAACCTTAATGAATTTCCTGAGAAAAATGCATGGCATAATAACCTCTGGAAATTTTATGTAAGGTTAATCTTCTTGTCAGCAAGCTCCAGTTAAAATTTCATCAAATTTGGAGTTCATTTGCTATCTCAAATAATTCTGCTAAGTTTCAGCTGTTAAAACTAAATTTTAAAGCCTACACTGTTCCTTGGGCTAGCCACTTTGCAAAGTGGGTCCACCCAACCCCATCGACCTCCTTCCCCATTTGATGAGGTCGTGGCCGTTGGATCCAATCCAAAGGCCACGACCTCCCCTCAACTCAACGCACCCAGACCTCCCCTTCAAGTCCTCTCGACCGCGTGGACCTCCTCGTCAGCGTGGGCGCCAGACCTCCTCCGCGTCGGCCGACCAAGCAAAGCTCCCACCTCATCAGTCGTGAACTGTTGGATCAAAGATCCACGGTCATGACCTCCCTGTGTGTTAAACTTCAAAGACCTCCTCGAGTTGTTAAACCATCGCAATGAGGTCATCCCATTTGTTGAGGTCGTGGCCGTTGGATCAAATCCAATGACCACGACCTCCTCCTCAACATACTCAACGGGTCTTCCCATTCCACGTGAGGTCATAGCCCTTGGATCCAAGATCCATGGCCCCGACCTTCCCTCACCGTTAAACTAAACAAACCTCCCACTAACCACGGTCGTAGCCATTGGATCAAATCCAACGACTCACGACCTCCCGTCTATCAAGCACTCACAACCTCCCCATCTTTTGTCGGTGCACGTTAGATTAAAATCTACGGTCACGACCTCCTTTTTGTCTCATGCGCACTGACCTCCCAACAAGACGTGAGATCGTAGCCCTTAGATCTAAATCTAAAGGCCCTCGACCTCCCTTGCTCATTGCGCATCATATCGACCTCCCATCGTCGGTGCCCTTGGATTTAAATCCAAAGGCCATGACCTCCCTCATGTCCTTTTGATCGCGTGCGGTTAAGTCCTCATCGGAGGTCCACACCGTTGGATGGAGATCCAACGCCGGACCTCTGTCCCTTTTCCTCACGTGCGTTTTGCGATTAAGAAATCGGAGGCCACGATCTCCCCATCCTTGATCGTGTGGTGGGACCTCCTCCCGACCACTTAAAACATAACGGTTCAAAAATTGGATCCGATGGTTAGGACCTCTCCCGTGTCTTATCCAGCGGTCACCAGACCTCCTGTTCTTCTCCTACCTTGGTCACGCATGCGTGCTCTGAGCGTGGAGTTAATGCGCGCCAGAGCCTCAGTGCACCTTTATGACTCTCTGGCGACCGCATTTAATGCAGTCGACTTTCCGCTTTTCAGTCAAGACAGCTGTCACCCGTCAACTTTACATCTTGTCCAATGTCCTAGCCGTGCCATGGGCCAAGCTCACCATGAGCTTAGTCGGTGGTCCATGACCTCCTGTGCCCAAGTATAAAGCCCCATTGGGTTCCTCCAGTAGCTTCTTTGGCACTCCTTCAAGTTCTAGCTTGCACTTTGGTGCTTTCTAAGCTTTGCTCTTCCATGACCTCCCTTCTTGGCGCCATTCTTTGGAGCTTGGAGCTCCTCGGTGGACAAGGGTCCCTGGAGTTTTCCTCCTTTTTCTCTGAGCTCCATTTGTACCATCCCCTCTGGGACCAAGACCTAACTCGCTTTGGTTTGGGCATTTACAGAGGTGGACAAAGAGGAGCTTGGAGCAGGAGCTTTGGCCGTGGAGCAACCCCATCTTCTCCAACTCAGGCCATCACCATCCTCAACCTCCCCGGCATCTTAAGGACCTCCAGGTACACCTCCTGTTAGTCCTTTAGTTGCTGGCACCCGCATGAATGCATGTTGCGGAGCTTAAGTTTTGGCACACGCTTGATTGTCGCGCGGAGCTCCATTTTGCATTTTCGTAGTTTGGCCGTGCTGGTCATCTTTTGACCTCTCCGGCTCGACGGCGTTCAAGGCCGTCGCCGCCGTTGAAGGAGGACCATTGAGTGCGCATGGTTATTGCGGACCGCGGTATCGTGGACCTCACCGGCGGGCTCTACATCGCCGCGAGATCACTTCTTCCCTTCGGGATTTTGTCGGACGTCCCGGCGTGTCATTGTCGTTTTAGGACATAAATTCACCGTTTTAATGCCCAATCATTGCAATCATGGGGTTAGCGATAAATGCTATTAAACTTGCTCTCTTGTGCGCATTTAAAACCTCCCTCGCGGACCTCCTCATGGTCCTGGCGCATTTATTCCATGTCCAAGCGAGTGCTTGGCTGGTGCAGACACCTGACCTCCTCCGAGGAGATCTGGGCGTCCAAGACCTCCCCTTGCGCAATCGTGGCCGTCGAACCTCCACGGAGGTGCAGCGACGTTAGGACCTCCCTTAGGACCTCCCCGAAGCCATCTCAGCCTTTCATGACCTCCCCGGGTAGATCTTGACCGTCAAGGTCCTCCCTCGGACAATCTGGACCATCAAGGACCCCCCCTTGGAACATCTGGACCGTCCAGACCTCCCTGTGAGGTCTGACGATGTAGATCTTCCTCAGGGAGATCTTGATAGTTTGGACCTTCCTTTGGAAGATCTCAACCGTTGAGGACCTCCCCCTTTAGATCTGGTCCGTTCCGGACCTCCTTTCCATGTTGTGGTCCGTTGGATTCTCCATCTGCGGCCACGACCTCCCCTCACCTCGCGCATGTGCGTTGCTAGGAGGTCCAGGGCCTCTGGACCTCGCGAGCGCGTGTGTGCGTTACCTCCTGGGAGGTCTGAGCCGTTAGATCTATGATCTGTGGCTCACGTCCTCCCATGCCTTTGTGATTTTTAGAAATTCCAGTACATTCTTAATTATGAACTGAAATAAGGTATAACTTTAGAATTTCATATCTTTCTCATTTTAAATCCATTTGAGGTCTTTCAAATCGTGTTGGCTCTGTCTTGAACTTAACTTTAATCCAAAAATGATTGTAAGTTGAGTTCAGCTCTAGAGCACAGTTTGCCCTTAGATTTTAAAACCAACTTTAAAATATACACTTAAATCAATGCTTAACTTGTAAAATACATAACTAATGCTCTTTAGATTATTTTTGAGTGAGACCAACTTGGCTGGTTTCCTCCATTAATGGTCTTACTATGAACATTAGTTTTGAGCTTGTTGCTGTTATAAAAATGAGGACTTGTGCATCATAATTTTGTTCAAGTTCTTGTTTTTGAAAAATTATAGAAAGTGCAATATAGCTCCAAATGAGATGAACTCAATTGTGTTATTCATCTCATGAGGTGCTGGTTTTACAGTAAAATTTCAGCTTCACTTCTGTTCTAGAAAATGTTGCCTCATAATTAAATTAGTGAATAGTGCGGTTTGGTATTTTAGGGCTGAGCAGAATTGTTTTGCTCATAACTTTTGCATTGAGAATCCAAATCAATTGGTTCTTGTTGCAAAATTCCCTAAAAATCACTCTCTTGCTGCTGTAGAAAATTCAGAGTGTTTGGAGTTCATTTGTTGTGCTGTCTTTGTCGTTTTTAAATCGTTCTTATCGGTTCTTTCTCGCCTTTCCGTTAGGTTTCGACATTTGTGGTGATCCCGAGAGTGACCCTCCGCAACAAATTGACCAGCAACAGCAAGGCAAGCAGTTTGATCATTTTCATCATTGTCCCATTACTTTAAAGCTTAATATATCGTTTTACTTCTATGTATGCATGCTACTTTGTGTTAAATGTAAGCTAGCAAGCCTATAGTTGCATAATCTGTAGGAATTGTTCATCCTCTACTACTATGAGCCTAGGTTATTTGCTGTGGTGGGAGCTCGTTGGATGAGCTCTTATCACTTAGTAGTTTTGATTTAAATTGCTTAGACATGCTTAGTTATCGGTAGGGATGGGCGATCATCGACTTAGTCGATGGTCTTGATCACTCAAAACTGATTATTACTCTTATATGTCCAAACTTGTGCTTTGATTAATTGTAAAATCAAAACTGAAAATAAAAGATTGATTTAGACTTGGGCATATTGGATGGATGGCGTGGTTTTTGGATGTGGTGGTATGCCCGGGTCCCTAAGGACCGAGTACTTGGGTCACTAAGCCGAGCGATTTTATGTACTAACCACACGAGGGGTATATGGAACCCTCTTGACTAAGTACTTTGGGCGGTGTTAATTGGGGTCGCTTTCGGTTGGTGTGTTTTTAAAGATAAAATGTGTGTGTGATGTGGGAGGAGCATTAGCTTCCGGAAGGTTGTGTGATGTCTCCTTCTCCCGTGGGTTGTGCGACTCGAATTAGCATTGTCCATTGGAAATGTCTCGTAGGACTTAGCGTCTTTCAAGACACCTAAGGTAGTGTGCTTAAAGGAAAGGCGGTCGGACGTGTGGGTACATTGGTACACCCTGCAGGATAAAACTATTCAATAGCCTCGTCCTAGGTTATGGACACGCTTGGTTATTTCCGTAAGAATTAGACTACAACCTTTAATTAAAACTTGACATGGTTGGTATGAGCGGGAGTTCATGCTATTGTTGTGGTGACTTGGGTTAGTCACTTCGAGTTGATCTTGTTGTTGTTACTATGTTATTATCTCGTTGTTACTTCAACATTTAAAAATGCTTTGCCAAATTGCCTTCAATCTATTATGTTATTGCAAATAAATGTTGCTTTATGCTAAAATGAGTCCAAAGCCTCATCCACTTAAATAAAGCTTGCATGTAGCTATTTATAGTTCTGTTATCTCACACGTAAGTCTTGCGGAGTACTTTATGTACTCATCTGCCCATGGTTGTGGCATTTTTGTGGCTTTTGTTGCAGAGGAAGAAGGAGAGCTCCAAGAGCCTCTCTTTTGTGCTACGTGTTGCGCTTTCTTGACGACTAGCTTGGCGGTCGGTCGATGCCTAGGGGTTAAGGCACACTGATTGGCTTTGTGTTATAGCCATCTTTATGGCACTTTTGCTTCCGCTGTTATCTTTGTAGAATTGTTGTTATTTGGCCTAAGGGCCTCTCTTTTGTAATATCTATTCCATATTAATGTTAACTTCTGGTTTGTTGCTTATGTACTATGTGTTGTATGGAATTGATGCATTCTTTTGTTGTGAGGTATGTGTACTGCATTCTGGGAAGTATACATCTCTCGAGACCGAGTTTATTTGGTTGATAATACTAGGGTCAGTTGGATGACTAAGTATTATGAGCCTAATAAATCCGGGTGCTCACAAAAGTTGGTATCAGAGCCGTTATGACCGTAGTAACGCAAGCTTGGTCGTCCTTAGGATATTTTGAAAACCTATTTTCAAAGCATCAAATGAGTTTTGAAAGCTTAGGTAAATTCTCGGATTTTATTCCTTACCTATCTTAGCTTTCTCTTCTCATCCCACTCTAATTTAAGTTTTAAAAGTGTTTTCCTCTCTTCCCTTCTACAAAATAGTTGTTATCGATTAACCTTTGGGTTTTGGGAGAACCAATGAGATTGGCAAATTGAAGTGTGAGCTGCCCATTTACAAGGTTTTGAAGTTACGAGTCGGTGATTCGACAAGGAGCTTGGATCTAAATCTGGACAGAAAGCATCAAATTTCCGGACAGCAGTCTCAAAGGTTTCTAATTAGGATAGATAATGAGAGGTTAATCAACTAAAACTTGTGGGAATAAAAGGGTAAGATGTGATACTAGTTAGCTAAGTATCTAACACTTATTTCGCTGATTTAACCTTGCTCTTTAGTAGCATTAGCTCTCACCCTACAATCTGATTTTTGATCTTCTCGACCAATTACTCGTTCATTCAATACGGGTTAGTTGAGATGAGAAGTTGAGCCTTGCGTTTGGTGTTTCTTGGCTGTTTTAGAGTCTTTTAGAAGCTTTTTAAAGTTTAAATAACCGCTGATTTTGGCTTTCGGTTGGGGTGATATTCCATTCCCCTAGTCGTTCGCTTTTGCTTTCCTTAAGGCTTTGTTTTTGGGTCTAGTTGCTAACCAAATTTCATTGTAACAGGATGGCGGGACCTTTTCGTAGCGGCCAAGGCGGTCACTGGTCCGGACGAGGAGCTTCCTCCTCCTCCGACCATGGCCGAGGTTCTTCTTGAGATCGGCGCAACCGCGCGGATGACCGGAGAGTTCTCTCGGGCGTCATCGCGCGCAACACCACCGCACTTACGGAGCTTGAGATCAGGGCAAGGAATGCCCATCGGCGCGTAGAGGACTCGCGGAGTTTCTTCGTACTCACTTCCTACCTTTTCGGTCAGAGGACCCGTTGGATCGACGACGATTGGCCGTCGGTGGAGCGTAAGCTCGCGATCGCGCAGCGGGAGCACGAGAAGGCGCTGTTTGCATCGCACCGGTGGAGGGTGCGGCTTTGTCATGGTGGGAGAGCTTTCTCGCCATGCGGCCGTGGATCACACCGTCTCTTGGGAGGAGTTCCGTCTTGCCTTCCGTCGGGCTCACATCCTGCGGCTTGATGGAGATCAAGAAGCGGGAGTTTCTTGCGCTCAAGCAAGGCGTGCTTCGATCATGGAGTATGTCTACGAGTTCAACCATCTAGCTCGTTATGCTCCCGAGGACGTGGCCACCGATATGGCTAAGCGAGCCAAGTTCAGCGTGGCTTGTGCGAGGAGTGAAGGACAAGCTATCCATTGTCGACTTTCTGATTTTCGGACCTTGGTCGACAAGGCCATCGTCGTGAGCAGCATGCGGCTCGAGAGCTTATGGACTCCGCATAGCGCAAGTGGGAGGCCCATAAGTCATCGAGGCGATTCTTCCGTCCCCCTTGGCGATCTCGGGGTACCACTCTCACTCTTGGCGCCCGAGGTCACTCCCTCGTTCCTCGTCCTTCGCAGCCGTGTCTCGATCCGTGCACTGCGAGTCGTGACGCGCCCCATAACCCGGCCGGGGTCACATGTTTCTCATGCAACGGAAGGGCATTATGCGAACCAATGCCCTAAGAAGAGAGAGCGACCCCTCGTCCTAATGGAGGACGCGGGCGAGAGGTGGTGCACCTCGGGACGGAAGATCGTCCGGCTACCCAAGGCGTGGGTAGTGGTCGCGTCAACGCCATCACCACGAGAGGAGGCTCGGAGGCACCCGGCGTCGTGCTAGGTACACTTTCATTAACTCTCATCCCGCTCTTGTTTTGTTTGATTCAGAGCATCTCATTCCTTTGTTTACGAGTCTTTTCTTTGCTGTTGGAGAGCTTCTTTTCTCTCCATTGTCGGTCCCCGCTTCTCATTCGCTCTCTGGTTCGGAGTTGAGAGTGAATCCGAGTGTAGGGATGTCCTTATCGAGATCGAAGGAGTAGGGTTCTTAGCGAACCTTATCCTTCTCCATTCAATGAGTCTTGATGTGATTCTTGGCATGGATTGGTTGTCCCAAAGACATGGGGCAAATCGATTGCGCCAGAAGCTCATCTCTATCTAGTCCTCCGTGGCGAGTTAGCTTTTCGCCGAAGTCGCTAGATCCGCATCTCTTCGGCTTGAAGCGAAGCCCGCTCTAGATATTAGCGAAGTCCCAACAGTTTGTGACTTTGATGATGTCTTTCCGCGATCTTCGGGGATGCCACCGTTCGAGACCTCGAGTTTGTCATTGAGTTGGCTCCTGTGCCGCCTCTATCTCAAAGAGGCCTTATCGGATGCCACCGAACGAGTTGGTGGAGTTGAAGAAGCGCTTAAGTGAGCTGCAAGAGAAGGGTTTCATTCGCCTAGCTCATCTCCGTGGGGTTGTCCAGCAATCTTCGTAAAGAATAAGGGCGGTACTTTACGCGTAATGCGTCGATTACCGCCCACTTAATGAAGTGATGATGAAAGAACAAGTATCCTTTGCCCGCATTGGCGATCTCTTCGATCAATTAACTGGAGCTCGAGTTTTCTCCAAGATTGATCCGAGAGTGGATATCATTAGGTTCGGTATTCGCCCGAGGATATTCCAAAGACGGCGTTCTCTACTCGCTACGGCTTGTATGAGTACCTTCGTCATGTCATTTGGCTTAACCAATGCTCTGCCTTGTTCATGAACCTCATGAATTCGGTATTCATGGAGTATTTGGATAAGTTTGTCGTGGTCTTCATCGATGATATACTTATCTACTCCCAGAATGATGAGGAACACGCCGAGCATCTGAAGCTTGTGTTAGGCAAGCTACGTGAGCACCACCAGACGCGAAGTTCACAAGTCGCGATGCAGTTGAAGGAAGTGGCCTTCTTAGGCCATATTCTTTCAGCAGAGGCGTGCGTTGATCCTAGCAAGGTCGGCGATGTTCTTTTATGGAGTCGACTGTTTGGTCACCGATGTGCGGAGTTTTCTCGGTTTAGCGGGATATTATCGTCGCTTTATCGAGAACTTCTCTAAGATCGCGAAGCCGATGACGGAGTTGCTCAAGAAGGACAAGAAGTTCGTGTGGTCCGCTGGGTGTGAGGAAAGTTTCCAAATACTCAAAAAGCGTTTGACCACCGCTCCCGTTCTTGTTCTTCCCGATATCCATCGAAGTTTCGATATCTTTTGCGATGCTTCTCGTCGAGGCCTCGGTTGTGTCCTTATGCAAGAAGGCAAGGTAGTGGCCTATGCATCAAGGCAATTGAGACCTCATGAACTCAACTACCCTACTCATGACTTGGAGTTGGCTTCTGTGATTCATGCACTTAAGATTTGGCGACATTACCTAATCGGTGTCGTTGTGAAGTGTATTCGGATCACAAGAGCCTTAAGTATTTGTTCACCCACTGACTGAACCTCGTGCAAAGGAGATGGTTGGAGTTGATCAAGGATTATGACATGGGTATACACTACCATCCGGGCAAGGCTAATGTCGATTGCCGATGCGCTTAGTCGCAGCGCATTGCCATGCCTTGTTGTCGAGGAGCTTCACCCGCTCTTACGGAAGAGTTTCACGTCTCAACTTGGGTTTAGTTGAGCGTGGTTCTCTCGCCTTTGGTTGTGCAACCAACCTTGGTGGATCGGATCAAGTCCGCTCGGCGATCGGATGTTGGAGTGAGCCACATTAAGGCAAATGTCAAGAACGGAACGACCAAGTGCTTCTCGAGGATGAGCATGGCATCGTAAGGTTCGCAACGCCTTGTGGTTCCAAAGGACATGGAGTTGCGGAATTTAATCCTCCGAAGCCCATGATTCGCCTTTATCCATTCATCCGGGGCCACAAAGATGTATCAAGACCTCTGCCAGAGATTTTGGTGGACCCGAATGAAGAGGGAGATCGCGAGTTCGTTCTTGAGTCGCGACGCGCGGTCGTCGTGTCAAGGCCGAGCATCGGCGTCTGCAGATCGCTTGACCTTTGCCAATTCCTGAGTGGAAGTGGGATTCGATCGGAATGGATTTCATCACCGGTCTACCCACGTCCCCGAAGAAGAATGATGCCATTTGGGTCGTCATCGATCGATTGACTAAGGTGGCACATTTCCTTCCCGTCAAGACTGAACTTCGGGTAGGTCTTTTGGCGGAGCTCTACATCGCCGCATCGTGAGTTTGCACGGTGTCGCGAGACGATCGTGTCGGATCGTGGATCCCTTTTCACGCCTCGTTTTTGGCATAGCTTGCAAGAGGCTATGGGCACTCGTCTTGCTTTCAGCACGGCATTTCACCCTCAAACTGATGGTCAGACCGAGAGGGTCAACCAAGTTTTGGAAGACATGCTTCGTGCTTGTGTCCTTTCATATGGGAAGCATTGGGAGAAATGCTTGCCATTCGCCGAAGTTTTCTTATAACAACGACTTTTCGGACCGGTCTCGGCATGGCACCATTTGAGGCCCTATCACGGAGAAAGTGTAGAACCCGTTGAACGGTCGAGACCGGTGAGAGACCTCTCTTTGGCGGACTCAATCAATGAGGCCGGCGCCAAGTCCAAATTTTATTCGTGGCGTTGCGCCAGCTCAATCGAGCAAAAGAGCTATGCGGACCGCCGTCGACGTGAGTTACGTTTTGAGCCTAATGACTTTGTTTATCTCAAAGTCTCTCCTTTGAAGGGCCATCAACGTTTGGCGTCAAGGGCAGTTGGCTCCTCGATATGTCGGTCCCTACCGCGTTATCGAGAAGAAGGGAGCTGTTGCCTATAAGTTGGAGTTGCCAGCTGCACTTGAGGGGGTACATGATGTTTTCCATGTGTCCCAGCTTAAGAAGTGCCTCCGTGTTCCAACCGAGGAAGCTCCGTTGGAAACTCTCGATGTCCAACCCGATTTGACCTATCGCGAGCACCCTGTTCGCGTACTCGATGAGTCTGAACGAAGGACAAAGAATAAGACCATCAAGTTCCTTAAAGTTCAGTGGTCAAACCATTTTGAGGATGAGGCTACTTGGGAAAGAGAAGATCGTCTGCGTGCGGACTATCCATCTTTCTTTACCGAGTGAGCCAAATCTCGGGACGAGATTTCTGTAAGGGGGAGAGATTTTGTAACATCCCAACTGTGTAATTAGGGTTAATCAAGTATAATTATATGTGTAGAAATTAAAACTTTTTCTCACGACTTGAAAACCCCTAAAATCTCATGTAATTCTTGTCCAAGAGTTGTGTAATCCAAAACACAAAGCTCTTGTTGACCAAAAGTCAAATTCTGTTCCAATTATCTTAAATCTTGTGCCAAACATTTGGAATATATTTTCCTTGGTCCCAAAACTGAGGTGGGACCCTCTGAAAAATATCACAAGTTGTAAAACTTGTTTGATAATTTTTGGAGGCAAAATGAATCATTGAACAACCTTAATGAATTTCCTGAGAAAATGCATGGCATAATAACCTCTGGAAATTTTATGTAAGGTTAATCTTCTTGTCAGCAAGCTCCAGTTAAAATTTCATCAAATTTGGAGTTCATTTGCTATCTCAAATAATTCTGCTAAGTTTCAATTTGTTAAAACTAAATTTTAAAGCCTACATCGCTCCTTGGGCTAGCCACTTTGCAAAGTCGGTCCATTTCAACCCCATCGACCTCCTTCCCATTTGATGAGGTCGTAGCCGTTGGATCCAATCCAAAGGCCACGACCTCCCCTCAACCAACGCACCCAGACCTCCCTTGAAGTCCTCTCGGACCGCGTGGACCTCCTCGGGTCAACGTGGGCGCCAGACCTCCTCCATGATCGGCCACCGCCGACAAGCTTTCCCACCTCATCAGTCGTAACTGTTGGATCAAAGATCCACGGTCATGACCTCCCATGTGTTAAACTTCAAAGACCTCCTCGATTTGTTAAACCATCGCAATGAGGTCATCCCATTTGTTGAGGTCGTGGCCGTTGGATCAAATCCATGACCACGACCTCCTCCTCAACATACTCGGTCGGTCTTCCCACCACGTGAGGTCATAGCCCTTGGATCCAAGATCCATGGCCCTCGACCTTCCTCACCGTTAAACTAAACAAACCTCCCACTTAACCACGGTCGTAGCCATTGGATCAAATCCAACGACTCACGACCTCCCGTGCTATCAAGCACTCACAACCTCCCCATCTTTTGTCGTGCACCGTTAGATTAAAATCTACGGTCACGACCTCCTTTTTGTCTCATGCGCACTGACCTCCCGGCCAAGACGTGAGATCGTAGCCCTTAGATCTAAATCTAAAGGCCCCGACCTCCCTTGCACATTGCGCATCATATCGAGACCTCCCATCGTGTCGGTGCCCTTGATTTAAATCCAAAGGCCATGACCTCCCCTCATGTCCTTTTGATCGCGTGCGGTTAAGTCCTCACTGGAGGTCCACACCGTTGGATGGAGATCCAACGCCGACCTCTGTCCCTTTTCCTCACGTGCGTTTTGACGATTAAAAAATCGGAGGGCCACGACCTCCCATCCTTGATCGTGTGGTGGGACCTCCTCCCGACCACTTAAAACATAACGGTTCAAAAATTGGATCCGATGGTTAGGACCTCTCCTGTGTCTTATCCAGCGGTCACCAGACCTCCTGTTCTTCTCCTACCTTGGTCACGCATCGTGCTCGAGCGGTGGAGTTAATGCGCCCAGCCTCTGTGCACCTTTAACTCTCTGGCGACCAGCATTTAATGCGGTCGACTTCCTTCTTCAGTCGGCCACAGCTGTCACCCGTCAACTTTACATCTTGTCCAATGTCCTAGCCGTGCCATGGGCCAAGCTCACCATGAGCTTAGCCGGTGGTCCATGACCTCCTGTGCCCAAGTATAAAGCCCCATTGGGTTCCTCCGTAGCTTCTTTGGCACTCCTTCAAGTTCTAGCTTGCCTTGGTGCTTTCTAAGCTTTGCTCTTCCATGACCTCCCTTCTTGGCGCCATTCTTTGGAGCTTGGAGCTCCTCGGTGGACAAGGGTCCTGAGTTTTCCTCCTTTTCTCTGAGCTCCATTTGTACCATCCCTCTGGGACCAAGACCTAACTCGCTTTGGTTTGGGCATTTCTGAGGTGGACAAAGAGGAGCTTGGAGCAGAGCTTTGGCCGTGGAGCAACCCCATCTTCTCCAACTCAGGGCCATCACCATCCTCAACCTCCCGGCATCTTAAGGACCTCCGGTACACCTCCTGTTAGTCCTTTAGTTCTTTGCACCCGCATGAATGCATGTTGCGGAGCTTAAGTTTTAGCACACGCTTGATTGTCGCGGAGAGCTCCATTTTGCATTTTCGTAGTTTGGCCGTCTTTGGTCATCTTTTGACCTCTCCGGCTCGACGGCGTTCAAGGCCGTCGCCGCCGTTGAAGGAGGACCATTAGTGCGCATGGTTATTGCGGACCGCGGTATCGTGGACCTCACCGGCGGGCTCTACATCGCCGGCGAGATCACTTCTTCCCGCGGGATTTTGTCGGACGTCCCGGCGTGTCATTGTCGTTTTAGGACATAAATTCACCGCTTTAATGCCCAATCATTGCAATCATGGGGTTAGCGATAAATGCCATTAAACCTGTCTCTTGTCGCATTTAAAACCTCCTCGCGGACCTCCTCATGGTCCCGCGCATTTATTCCATGTCCAAGCGAGTGCTGTGGCTGGTGCAGACACCTGCACCTCCTCAGAGGAGATCTGGGCGTCCAAGACCTCCCTTGCAATCGTGGCCGTCGAGACCTCCCTGGAGGTCTGTGACGTTAGGACCTCCCTTAGGACCTCCCCGAAGCCATCTCAGCCTTTCATGACCTCCCCGGGTAGATCTTGACCGTCAAGGTCCTCCCTCGGACAATCTGGACCATCAAGGACCCCCCCTTGGAACATCTGGACCGTCCAGGACCTCCCCTGTGAGGTCCTGACGATGTAGATCTTCCTCAGGGAGATCTTGATAGTTTGGACCTTCCTTTGGAAGATCTCAACCGTTGAGGACCTCCCCCTTTAGATCTGGTCCGTTCCGGACCTCCTTTCCATGTTGTGGTCCGTTGGATTCTCCATCTGCGGCCACGACCTCCCCTCACCTCGCGCATGTGCGTTGCTAGGAGGTCCAGGGCCTCTGGACCTCGCGAGCGCGTGTGTGCGTTACCTCCTGGGAGGTCTGAGCCGTTAGATCTATGATCTGTGGCTCACGTCCTCCCATGCCTTTGTGATTTTTAGAAATTCCAGTACATTCTTAATTATGAACTGAAATAAGGTATAACTTTAGAATTTCATAACTTTTCATATCTTTCTCATTTTAAATCCATTTGAGGTCTTTCAAATCGTGTTGGCTCTGTCTTGAACTTAACTTTAATCCAAAAATGATTGTAAGTTGAGTTCAGCTCAGCTCACGATTTATATAGATTTTAAAACCAACTTTAAAATATACACTTAAATCAATGCTTAACTTGTAAAATACATAACTAATGCTCTTTAGATTATTTTTGAGTGAGACCAACTTGGCTGGTTTCCTCCATTAATGGTCTTACTATGAACATTAGTTTTGAGCTTGTTGCTGTTATAAAAATGAGGACTTGTGCATCATAATTTTGTTCAAGTTCTTGTTTTTGAAAAATTATAGAAAGTGCAATATAGCTCCAAATGAGATGAACTCAATTGTGTTATTCATCTCATGAGGTGCTGGTTTTACAGTAAAAATTTCAGCTTCACTTCTGTTCTAGAAAATGTTGCCTCATAATTAAATTAGTGAATAGTGTAGTTTGGTATTTTAGGGGCTGAGCAGAATTGTTTTGCTCATAACTTTTGCATTGAGAATCCAAATCAATTGGTTCTTGTTGCAAAATTCCTTAAAAATCACTCTCTTGCTGCTGTAGAAAATTCAGAGTGTTTGGAGTTCGTTTGTTGTGCTGTCTTTGTCGTTTTTCGTCGTTCTTATCGGTTCTTTCTCGCCTTTCCGTTAGGTTTCGACATTTGTGGTGATCCCGAGAGTGACCCTCCGCAACAAATTGACCAGCAATAGCAAGGCAAGCAGTTTGATCATTTCCATCATTGTCCCATTACTTTAAAGCTTAATATATCGTTTTACTTCTATGTATGCATGCTACTTTGTGTTAAATGTCGCTAGCAAGCCTATAGTTGCATAATCTGTAGGAATTGTTCATCCTCTACTACCATGAGCCTAGGTTATTTGCTGTGGTGTGAGCTCGTTGGATGAGCTCTTATCACTTAGTAGTTTCGATTTAAATTGCTTAGACATGCTTAGTTATCGGTAGGGATGGGCGATCATCGACTTAGTCGATGGTCTTGATCACTCAAAACTGATTATTACTCTTATATGTCCAGCACTTGTGCTTTGATTAATTTGTAAAATCAAAACTAAAAATAAAAGATTGATTTAGACTTGGGCATATTGGATGGATGGCGTGGTTTTTGGATGTGGTGGTATGCAGGGTCCCTAAGGACCGAGTACTTGGGTCACTAAGCCAAGCGATTTTATGCGTACTAACCACACGAGGGGCATATGGAACCCTCTTGACTAAGTACTTTGGGCGGTGTTAATTGGGGTCGCTCGGTTGGTGTGTTTTAAAGATAAAATGTGTGTGTGATGTGGGAGGGAGCATTAGCTTCCTGAAGGTTGTGTGATGTCTCCTTCTCCCGTGGGTTGTGCGACTCGAATTAGCATTGTCCATTGGAAATGTCTCCTAGGACTTAGCCGTGCCAAGCACACCTAAGGTAGTGTGCTTAAAGGAAAGGCGATCGATGTGTGGGTACATTGGTACACCCTGCAGGATAAAACTATTGAATAGCCTCGTCCTAGGTTATGGACACGCTTGGTTATTTCCGTAAGAATTAGACTACAACCTTTAATTAAAACTTGACATGGTTGGTATGAACGGGAGTTCATGCTATTGTTGTGGTGACTTGGGTTAGTCACTTCGTGTTGATCTTGTTGTTGTTACTATGTTATTATCTCGTTGTTACTTCAACATTTAAAAATGCTTTGCCAAATTGCCTTCAATCTATTATGTTATTGCAAATAAATGTTGCTTTATGCTAAAATGAGTCCAAAGCCTCATCCACTTAAATAAAGCTTGCATGTAGCTATTTATAGTTCTGTTATCTCACACGTAAGTCTTGCGGAGTACTTTATGTACTCATCTCGCCTGTGGTTGTGGCATTTTGTGGCTTTTGTTGCAGAGGAAGAAGGAGAGCTCCAAGAGCCTCTCTTTTGTGCTACGTGTTGCGCTTTCTTGACGACTAGCTTGGCGGTTCGATCGAGATGCCTAGGGGTTAAGGCACACCGATTGGCTTTGTGTTATAGCCATCTTTATGGCACTTTTGCTTCCGCTGTTATCTTTGTAGAATTGTTGTTATTTGGCCTAAGGGCCTCTCTTTTGTAATATCTATTCCATATTAATGTTAACTTCTGGTTTGTTGCTTATGTACTATGTGTTGTATGGAATTGATGCATTCTTTTGTTGTGAGGTATGTGTACTGCATTCTGGGAAGTATACATCTCTCGAGACCGAGTTTATTTGGTTGATAATACTAGGGTTAGTTGGATGACTAAGTATTATGAGCCTAATAAATCCGGGTGCTCATAGTCCAATACGTTGGCAACTCGATCGACGCGAAGTTATTTTTTTTTTTGACGTGGAAAGGTAGGGAGGCATAGGTTTCTCTATCTTTATATGAGACACCCTGCTAAATCTAGGACGCGAAGTTATTTTCTTGGACAAAGGAATTATAACCCGGCCCACCGGCACCAACAAATAAGGTAACTTTAAAAGGTATCAACATTTTCTTAGTATGCTAGCTACAATGGTAGCTACGCCGCCCATGGCAAATGAGTCCAATTGTCACACGAGGTAACAGAAGATAGATGCAATCTCAAAGGTAGTACTATCCGACCTAATCCCCCAATTATGACACCCAGATCCCATGAGTAGTATGCTCGTACTTGACATTTTGCATTTGGTCCCGCTGAAAAATAAGTCTTTAAACTAGTGTAGAGATAATGGTAGATGATCATAATTTTAGTGTGTTGAAAAAGTGGCAATAACGTCGAGGCGTTCAGAGAAACCCTCGTTTTCGGGAAGTTTCAGCTGTTGTCAGACTGAGAAGGTTTGACCAGCCATGGTGGCGGTCGGACCAGCCATTGCTGGCAGTCAGAACCGGCCTTGGGAGGAAGTCAGATCGGCCACGCGCGACGGTCAGACCGGCCGAAAGTTGAAATTGTGAATTTTTGAAATATGCCAAAAATTATGTATGTAGGAAGGTGAGAGCATACGTTTGCACTTGGTCTCATTGAAAATGGAGTTTCGAGGAAAAACTAGATATAGTTTAAAATTCCAGAGAGAGTGCAAGTCTGGGGACTTGGAATTTTTCCTAAGTCTCGAGCGGTCTGATCGGCCGTTGGTTGGCGGTCAGACCGGTGGGGTGGTCTGATCGGCCAATGCTGTTTCATGCGCCGGAAAGGCGGTAAATTTCGTGGGTTAGGCCAAAGTCATGAGTTTCAGTGCATAGGCATTGCATGATGCATGTTTTGGCTAACGTGGGTCAAGTTGTGAAGAACCTGTGTCCGAAATCGATTTCTTAGTCTATTGTTGTGTAGGTGGCTTGGAGTCAATGACAGTCGATGGCGAAGATGATCAGGACTAGGCTAGGAGAGCTAAGGTAAAGAACGATCAAGAATGTCGGATGAAGTTATTAGACTCAAGCATGGCGCAAGATTGACAAGAATGGCCTAATAGGAGGTTCAGTGCGACGGGTTGCACCAAGTGGCTCGGGGTCAGTGCAAGTGCTATAGTGGTTTTGGTGGGAGCCGAAAGGGAGAGACTTACCGAGATGAAAAGAGACATTGATCTACCTGCACGTGGCAAAGCATGAGATTGCTTCACGACGATTGGGCTCAGTCTTCGAAGAAGGATCAAGAAGGGGTATTTTGGTATATTCGCCAAAATACTGGGTTAGTGACCTTTAGAGAAACCGCAGCGCAAGACAGTGTAAGGAGTGGTGGTTTAGGAAGAGAAGATGAAGATCACGAAGAGACGGATTCGGGAGACCCGGTTCATCATCCGCTTTGAGAAGTGTGTGTAAATATAGACCCGTTTGTGTGTAGGCTTAACGAACGCCTGATAAGGGTTTCTCTCTTGACCTAGCTTCCACTATAAAAGGAAGAGGTGCAGAATTTGCACCCTCTTGACCCATCCAAGTAGAAACCCTAATTTGTTATATGAGGAAAGTGGAAATAAATGATGCTAGGGTTTAAGAGACATGGATTGATTGAGTGCTTAAATGTTGAGTTTTTGTCTTCTATAGTGGAGTGGCTGGAAACCAACAATCTCTTGAATCAAAACAAGCATGGTTTGTCCCCCAAGATGAGTTCTATCTTATTCTTGCTATCTCTTTGATGCTTTTGGGATTTTGTGTGTTATTTTTTTGGGGTCTTTTACTGTGATCTAGCTTGCTAGGATATGTGAAAATCTATATAGGGTCATCTTGACCATCATCCACCCACGAGTAAATTTTTGGATCAAAGTTCGAATTCCTCGGCTCTTGTTCGTTCTTGATCTCATCCAAGAAATTCGTGCAACCTTGGCTTCGATCGTCTTGATCAATAACTGAAATTGGTTCCTATCCTTCTTGATGAGCTATGGTTGAAATCTCAGGGGATTTGGATCACTGGATTGAAAGTTAGGTCGATTTATGATCTTCGCGGGTTGCTGTTCTTGTAATTGGCAATCAGACCGGCCAGGCAGGTTTTGCCTCGGGGATTCCCGGGTTCAACACAAAACTTCCGTTGTGCTTGTGTTTATGATATTCATAGTTTCCATAGCTACTAAGCTGAAGAAGAAGTTGAATACCGTCGAGGTCGAAAAATAGTAGTGCTTCTATTCACCTGATGTGACAATGGGTGTCCCGATCTTTCTGTGAGATAGATAATTCGATTTGGGTGGAGACGACTCTCACGATTCGGCTACCAATTGCACACGACCAATATGCCCAGCAATCGCTAAACCAACTCCGAGTTTGTTATTGACCTTGCTAGAAGCACGATCGACCAGACCATGAAGGTCTATTCCTGCATGCAATCGAAGAACACATAAGAACAAGATAATAAGCAATCTGAAATTGCAAATAGGATTGAAATATTTGATAAAGTTGGGATTCCGTAGCGGTATTATGGTTGGTCTAATCGACACAAGCCAATACACGAAGGTGCAATGAAGCTAACTTTTAACTAAACAAAATCCAAGGAAACTAGAGGGGTGTGGCCTCCTTAAATAGGGGAGGGGGAGCCACACATGACTAAGAAATAATAGGGTGGTACTGTTCATGTGAACAGTATGATCGTGAATAGTGCGGGCCAAGAGAGGGGGCGCTTTAACCTTGGGGCCAAGCATTACAAGGCCCAATTTGGCCCAAACAGGTGACGCAGTACCTTCTTTTAGTGATTGCGGTATGCACAGAAGGAATTTGTAGGTGTGGCTGGATTCGTTGGAAAGAGGACGTGATAAGCTTTCCATCAAGTACTCGTGGACCTCAATCAGACTCTGTATGTGAAAGTTATACACATTTGAAGTTGGTGCTATCTCCGGAGGCTGAATTGGATTCCAGAATGTGTCCAGCTTGAACTCTTGCTTGGTATGTGGAGTAGCGGTCGTATCCAGAGGGTTGATGTCCTCATCATTCTCCCCTTCTTGCATTTGAGTCGTCCTCGACTCAAGCTCATCGTCGAGCTTGAAGAAAAACTTGAAAACTTGTAGCAACGCATGTCCATCTTTCTACAAAATGTTAGCAACAGCAGATGGCAAAGAAATAGAGAATACTTTGCAAATTAAAGGTGAGTGTGCATGCATCAAATAAAAAAAGATACATTTTCTCATAGTATTCAGTGTGTAACTCAATTTGTAAGTATAAGTGAAGTATATAGTAGAGTTATTCATCACACAAGAATTGTTGTTCAAAGCAGTAAGCTTCAATTTATTTATGTAATCACAAGTTATGCATATTCGATATACCATAAATTGATTGTCTGCACCATAATCTCCAATTAATTTAAAACAGTAGGTGTATGTGCTAGATAGAGAATTTAGCGATGAAAGCTCAGAAACTTTCTTCATAGCACATTCCAAACTAACGGGCTCATTAAGTATGATATAACACAACACATCAGCAGTGGATATTCTATCAAGTACTTCCTTATATGTAATTAATTCGACCTGTGCGAAATTATGTGAATTCAGATTAGCACAAGGTTCGTTCAAATCAATACAAGGAATATCAAAAGATTGCACTACAGCAGGTATATACTCACAAGGCTGCTTTATGTCTTGTTGTAGCATCAAATCAGTACCTTTGTCATTATCGTCCTCATCAGATACTGTAGATACCTCAAACTTCTTCTCTAATGACATAAGATGCGTCAGATCATCCTTCATCTCTTCAAGCGTCTCGGCGGTATTTGTAGATGGAATAGGAGCCAAAACAATATCAGTATTTTCAGTTACCTTAGGTTGCTCCTCGCTTGTGGTCGTGGGTGGTGGAGGTACAAAATGACATCGTAATTTCTTCTTCATCTCCTCCCATGTATACACGTAATGGTACTTGAGATTCGACCACCAATGTTGAACATCATCGATCAGCGCCATTCTTGCTATGCTCATCTTCTCATAAGGATCAAGGTCCTGTCTTTCAAAGTAGCTACCCAACATAGTAACCCATAGGAAGTAGTCCACCGACGTACTCTCAGCGGTGAGTGGCAAGATGTATGCTGGTAGTTGTTTTCCTTTGAATTCAAATTTGCCCGCGATGTCATCGTAATCTATCAATTTCAACCAACCTATCATTGTTAGTAGAAAACAAAGAAACAAATCACAAGTATATGTTCCTATCGACTTCTAGGATCTGGAGGCTCAAAGTCGCTCACACTCAAGTTAATACCAAGTTCTTACCAAGCAAACATGCGGTGATCGGCAACTAGTGTCGGTGCTAAATGATCTCCGAAGATTGATAAAGCAATTGCAAACAACTGGTACCTGTACAATGGTAGTAGGAGGAGCTAGGATAGGCTTCAATATGGTAGCAAGGATTAGCAACAATCAAATCAGTAAATACAAGTTGAAAAATTGCTCAAAGTACTAGTTAATGTTGCTGATCCTAGCCTAGAAACATCTAGTCAACCAAAGCCTATGAAGAGAAGTGTATGAACACACACGCAAAGATCAATGTGACTTGATGTAAGCAAAGAAAAACCTTACACCAAGTGCTAGGAGAGACGCTAGACAACCACTCAAACTTCTTTCTGAGAGCACAAGATTGTTCACACGATGTAGAGTATAAAAATTAGAATAACGTGCAATGTAAACAACCCTCTAGTTTAAGAAGAAACAATAGCTAGTCATAAGTGATGAAAAAGCAAAGTTTTATATAGCTTATATATGCTCTTTTAAAATATTTCGACGAGATCTACAACTTTGCAGTTGAGGCAAACCCCAAATTTCGAAGGGAAGACTGAAATAAACGGCAAAAACAGAAACCAAAAACTTGCAACGCGAATTCAAGGCCGAAGATGGCCGATTTTGGGGCCCCTGGAGGGTGACTAGTGGCTTAGGTGGAAAGGATGCACCTCGTCGTTAGCTTTACGACAAGCACAACAACGTCCAAAATAGACACCATAGGCAAAAGTTATGCCCATTTTACTGAAGGTGTCTCGGAAACGAAATCGTACTTGGACTCGTGACCGTCTTGGGTGCAAATTGAAACTGCTATATCTTTCAAACTCGTGGGCCAAATTTGCTGGAATTTTTTTTGTAGAAGCTTGTGGTTATATGTAGAAGCTCTCCACCAATTTTCATGCACTTTTCTTTTCTCTTTTTGTTCCTTTTTTTTTTCTACCGCAGCTTTTGTTCTATGCGGTTGCCTCTTTCTCCTTCTAATATTTGGCCAGTCCTAGGGTTTACCGTAAGTCACAAATAATAGGAAAGGATGGATGCTAGACTCGGATACCAACTCTTGCAAAAGATCACGGCAATCCTCTCGGTTTTGTGGTGAAAACAGCTTGAACTCCAGTAAGCAATTCGGATTAGATGAAATGAAACGAAATACTGTTTTGGTGCGGATTAGAGGAGTTCTAACCCACGAATTTTCTGTTTTAGATGCAAAAACTAAGAACCCTAAAAGAACGATCAAGCGACACGAAGTAAACACGAGATGCAACTAGACAAAGACTAACTAGACAATAACTAGAACTAGAAATCAGCAACTAGACACAACGATGCAACCAATAATTACCGAAAAGAAAAATTGCAAAGCACACTACTACAGAAAAGGCTTTCACAGACGGTTCAAAAACGTCATCACAGACGGTTTCGTGAGCCGTCCGAGTTTATGGGTCGATGATGACATGAGGTCATCACGAGCGGTTTTGAACCGCTCGTGATGTATACTTTCCTGAGCGGTTTGTGGTTCAAACCGTCATGCGATAATAATATCACGAGCGATTTCATCCACAAACCGTCTGCGATAAGTAATATCACAGAGCGGTTTCACCACAAACCGCTCATGATAAGCACATATCACGAGCGGTTTCAACACAAACCGCCTCGTGATAAGCACATATCACGACGGTTTGTGGCCGGAACCGTCTGTGATGACTTTTCTATAAAGGCCCAGCGTTGGTGCTTGTACCATTAAATCGGCATCATATATATATTACATATATATTGTTCGTAGTCTCGACCACTTTGGGGGATCGTCCACCTTGACATGAGAAGGATGAGGCGGTAGCCACGGGCAACCTCATTGAGCCCTTGCAAGTATAAAAAGTATGGATGCAAGGAGGCGTTAGGACATCAATTACGGATTGGGCGTCGCTATGTTGAAAAGTGTCGTTGATCTTGTGAATACTCCGTGGGAAGTGGCATCATGTATTAGCAACTATCCATTCTTGAGTATGTAATCGTCTTTAAACCCAATAAGAACACTAAGCAACCATTCTCATATTTCAAAAGAATTCTCAACTTGTTGCTTGGTGTTCTTGTTGGCTTTAAAGACAATTACATGCTCAAGAATTGTTGGTTGCTAATACATGATGCCACTTCCCATGGAGAAGTTAAGATCAACGCCACTTTCTCAACATAGCGACGCCCAATCCGTAATTGGATGTCCGACCGCCTTTTGCATCCATACTTTTTAAACTTACAAGGGCTCAATGAGATTGCCCGTGGATACCGCTCTTATTCTTCTCATGTCATGTGATCTAATTCCTAAAGTGGTCGAGGACTACTAATAATATATATATAATATATATGATGCCGTTTTAATGGCACAAGCACCAACGCTGGAGACTTTATAGAGAAGAGATTATGAATGGAATGGTAGGGCGTGCACGCAAGAGGTAGGAGAACTTGACCGCATGAACAAGGGACTATTAATATGAACTAATTATCAATTCAATTTCAGCATAAGACTATTGACACCATTACATCATAGAGCAAGGGACTATTAATATGAACTAATTATCAATTCAATTTCAGCATAAGACTATTGACATCATTACATCACACAAAGAAGAGGACTATTAATATGAACTAATTATCAATTCAATTTCAGCATAGGACTATTTACATCATTACATCACGAGCAAGGGACTATTAATATGAACTAATTATCAATTCAATTTCAGCATAAGACTATTGACATCATTACATCACACAAAAAGAGGACTATTAATATGAACTAATTATCAATTCAATTTCAGCATAAGACTATTTACATCATTACATCACGAGCAAGAGGACTATTAATATGAACTAATTATCAATTCAATTTCAAATAAGACTATTAACATCATTGAGCAGTTCATCGACAAGAGAACAAGACCAAGAGTGTCCAAACCCACCACACAAGTAGTAGCCCTCGGCATCCATCGCAGAGCACTAGCTAGCCATTTTCATCACAGAGCAAGGGGGTAGAGACAGAGAGGGACCTTAGTACAACAAGCAACCACGGTGGCGACCCCACCACCAAAGACAACCTCATCCATTTCCTTTACCTTGCATAAATCACACAAACATCGAGGACACAACTTAAGGTTCATGCATAAAATCAAACTCAACAAAAGACATTAAGCTAACAGATCTAGAGGAGAATAGAGGAGGATGGGGAAAGCAAAGCCGGCCGAGGCCCTAGCAGGCAACGGGTCGGCGGCGTCGGCGACAAGGTCGGCGGCGTCGAGGTGGGGAGGAACGGAGTTAGGCGGCGCAAACCCTAGCAGAGCCGGGAGTGACGAGAGTTGGGCGTCATCAGTAGTTGTAGCTGCTGACGGCCGCAAAAGACACTCTTATCGTCTGAGTGTCTTTTGCGGTGTCACCAGATGCTGCCTAACCGCTCGATAACGGAAGAATGGCGGCGTCGGCAGCGACGGGAGGAACGGACGAGAGTAAGGCCACCGGGAGTGACGAGTTAGAGCGCAAACCCTAGCGGCAAGCGGGCTAGCTCCTACTTATAAAGAGATTTATCGAGAGCGGTTCTATTATGGAACCGCCGGTGATAATTATCACCGACGGTTCCATAATAGAGCCGTCAGTGATATAGGATATATCACGAGCGGTTCCATAATAGAGCCATCGTGATATGGGATATATCACAGACGGTTCCATTATGGAACTGTCGTGATATATCCCCATATCACGACAGTTCCATAATGGAACTATCGTGAAATGGTTTTTCTCAAGTATATATATACAATTACATGACATGAAGAAATTACATGTTTATATTAAAAAGCGTAAACCTATAATTAAACAAGGTTTTTCTAGTGGCGAAGGTAGGTCGCTATCTCCATCTGCAATACTTCATAGGCGGCGGTGTCGCAGATCGGACGGTTCTCGATCATCGTGAACGAAGCACGAATGCGTCCACCGTTGACGCGCTCGCTCGAAAGTGTTTCCCAAAGACCCTCGGTCTGTTGAACCAAGAAGAATTGAGCCCATAGGCTCTCTTCCCTTGCTTGAGGGTCTCGGCACGGTCGACTTCGATGCCGCCGCCGATTCCTGATCAAGTGACGGCAAGCCTCACGGAGACGTGCAACGTCGTTTTGGAGGACTATGTCGATGACGCGTAAACTTCGCCGAAGTGGGAGATCACCGAAGACACGGCGGAGGAGGATGTCAAGGCGGCGGAAGGTGGCCGCCACCGCTCCGCAAATTCTCGCTTGGCAGAGGAGTGAAGACACTGTTGATCAAACAATGTTCTTCCGCAAGACGGTTCAACGTGCACCGAGAGAGGTGCTCGTGCAGGCGCGCCGTGAAGGTTATCGATCTTGGCGACAAGGAAGAGGCAACCATTTACTTTTTTTATAAGTATGTGGGGATGATCATCTTGGATGGCGGATGATCCTTTTTATAAAACAAGGAATAAATTCGGAGCGTGAGACGAAGAGACGCATCGGGGAGCCGAAACGGATTGGCGACGAACAGACGCATCGGCGATGAAGAAACTCACGCTGGGCGATATTATCACAGAGCGGTTATTTTTAAGAACCGCTCAGGATACTAATTAATATCACAGAGCGGTTCTTGTTGAGTAACGTGCTCGTGATACTTCACTGACGGTTGTGTTTTAAAACCGCTCAGGATATCGATAATATCACGAGCGGTTACGAACAAGAACCGCTCGTGATACTTCATGACGGTCTTCAACATGAACCGCTCGTGATATTGCCTCTTCACGACGGTTTTTAGGGCAGCAAGAGCACGACGCCTCTAAACCAAAACCGCTCGTGATTGAATGTATCTACCGACGGTTTGGTCAACTGTCTGTGATGAGACGCCCAATTAGCCTTTTTGTAGTAGTGGCACAAAGGGGCTCGGACGAGATGAACTAACCTATATATATATATATATATATATATATATATATATATATATATATATATATATATATATATATATATATATATATTGTGGATCAGAGGTAAAGGAAAAATCTCACCGATCAACTATAGCTCTGATACCACTTGATGCGACAGTGGGTGTCTCGATCTTTCGGTGAGATAGATAATTCGATTTGGGTGGAGATGACTCTCACGATTTGGCTACCAATAGCACATGACAAATATGCCCGACAATAGTTGAACCAACTCCGAGTTTGTTATCGACCTGACCACGAAGGTCGATTTCTGCATGCAATCGAAGAACACGGAAGAACAAGATAATAAGCAATCTGAAATTACAAATAGGATTGAAATATTTGATAAAGTTGGGATTCCGTAGCGGTATTATGGTTGGTCTAATCGACACAAGCCAATACACGAAGTTGCAGTGAAGCTAACTTTTAACTAAACAAAATCCAAGGAAACTAGAGGGGTGCGGCTTCCTTAAATAGGGGAGGGGGAGCCACACATAACTAAGAAATAAGGGGGTGGTACTGTTTACGGTACTCTTCACGCGAACAATACGACCGTGAACAGCCCAAACAGGTGACGTAGCACCGTCTTTTAGTGCTTGCGATGTGCATAGAAGGAATTTGGAGGTGAGGCTAGATCCGTTGGAAAGAATATAAGATAAGCTTTCCATCAAGTACTCGTGGACCTCAATCGGACTCCGTATGTGAAAGTTATGCACATTTGAAGTCGGTGATATCTCCGGAGACCGAATTGGATTCCAGAACGTATCCAGCTTGAACTCTTGCTGTGGAGTAGCGGTCGTATCCAGAGGGTTGATGTTCTCATCATCACCACACTTCTCTCTAGTCGCCGTTTCAGTCCAACAACTAGTACCGAGACTTTGAAGTGAAAAGCATCATTCTTCTGGTATGTCTTAAACAAAATCTTGAATTAACTTCATGATTGGCCTTTCCCAAATTAAACATCAATTGCATGTGCTACCGTTAAGTCTTTCTTGAATCATTATAGAATACTAGTTAAGTGCACGTGCGTTGCTACGAAGCATCTCATGAATGTAATCATTTATCAATTAAGTAGATATAATATATCTTAATTCGTCAATGTGTGCGGAGCAGAGCAGAAGAGCGGGGCGGAGAGGAGGAAGTGAGATCCGTCCAGATCTGACCGATGGAAGTGGCGACCGGCAACGGGGCGAAGGCGCGCGGAGTAGAGCAGAAGAGTGGGGGTGAAGGCGTGGGCGGAGAGGAGGAGGAAGCACAGACGGCATCGCAGGCGATGGCAGGAGGGGAGGAGCAGGGAGCGAACGACGCGAGGAGATAGTTTGTTGATAACGTGGCCCACATGTTAGTAGAGAGGGGCAGAGGTGGGAGGGTGGGGGAGGACGGACGACCGCCAACTCTAATTTTTAAGTAGAGAATAGTCGACAAAATTATATTACGAAAACAATTTAGCCACTTCATAAACTTTAAAATATCAACGAGGGCCCATGTTTTCTTATGAATGAATTTAGAAAAAAAACAAAGAAGAAGAGAATAAATAAGATGCTCACTTATTAGTTCTTACTCTTAATTAGTATAAATATTAGGAAATAATCAATTCAAGAGTGGATAGAAAATTGTCCCCTAATATTTCGGGGGCCCCTAATATGCTTCTCCTACGGGCCGGTAGAAGGCCACAGGAAGCAGCCTATGGGCTACGTAGATGCATGGACACCTTTGCTTTGTCCCCCACCTGATCAGCTAAAGCTTCCACGCACTGCCATGAAAAAGAGAAAGAGAAAGAAGAAAAGAGAGCAAAAACTAATCGCCTTTTTCTGCGATTCCGATCTCCACTAGCTACGCAGCAAGCAGACCCGATCACCGAGTAAGTTGGTCGATCCGGGCTAGGGGGAATAACATGCGCGCGCGAGGGCGGGACCATAATAATGCACGGAAATATTCTCATCAAGTGCTCGATCGCTGCCTTTCCTGCCTGCTAGCTCAATCAGTGATCATATTCTAAGTATATCTCCGCCGCGGGCTTCCTGGATCGCACCATGAATTCCCCCCACGCATCAGCTTCCACGCGGTTGACACGACGAGACGACGGCTGGACGGAGGATAAGCCTTCCTTTGTTAGCTTGGCTTCCCACACACAAAAGATGGGTGGCTCGTGACAGGAGATTCTGAGCGAGACGAGGAGAGATTAAAGGCAAGGGGACATCATTTGCATCGTGCGCACCAGCACTGGGAGAGAGAAAGGATTGGAGGAGGATACCCTACCGGCATACATCTTCGTCAGGGACAAAGCTGAATTTTTTTTAACTAAACATCGAGATGTCAAGTATAGATATTTTGCTATTCTACATGAATAAATAAAAACTATATAAAAAACTTCATCAACTATATGAAACCAAATCTCCCACTAATCACCTGCCGCCTTCGTCTGGGGTCAAAGGAGGCATTGTTGCTTATTTCCTTTGTGTGCCTGCATGCATGGGAAAATATTATTTTCTTCTGGACATGTGGCCGAGCGCGCGCGCGCGCGCTCTCTCTCTGGTTCCAAGTCACTTGGTTCCTAAGGAATTTTCTAATGGCAGCACATGTGCGTGTGCTATGCCGGCCGACTTGGATCTGCGGTCGATAATGAAGTAACTGTTGAAAATTTGACAATCGTCCACATCAAATTACTGCTCCTGAGCTCGTCAGACTAAGCTGATCGCGTGCATTGATTTTCAATCCGACGGCATGTGCAGGACTGAAGCAATGGCTGACCATTGAGCAAGCTTTCATCCCCATGCCGTAGCTAGCATGCATGGATTCGGATACATATATATAACAGAGGAGCCTAGCTACTCCGACAGTGCTCTATTTATTTTTATTTATTTATTAGTGTGCAGCTGCTCATCTGGATCCCAGATTCGAGCCCTTTAGCTCTCTCTCTCTCTCTATATATATATATGGTTAGATCGCAGATCCAAGGAGTCAGTGTCTTTCCAAACAGAGCCTAAAAGGGTGACTCCACCTTCGCAAACATCATCAAGATTACATCAAAATGATTTTCTTAATGAAGTGCAACACAAGCATCGTTATTATTTACCCCCTTTTAAAAAATTAAGCGGTAGATCATGTCAGTTGAACACCTTCTCATTTGTCTGTCGATGTTTGTTTGCAGCATATTAGATACGATTTGCTAATAATTACTAACGGGTAGCTTAGTCGCCGCTCTCAACACGGCTGATAGCTATGTATTGAGCCGGCCATTGTGACGATAGGTACATATCCTCACAATGGCCGGTGGCGTGGCTATAGAGTGGTGGCGGATTGGTGGGACGTGTATCTTTAATAGCGGTCATCTCAGTCGTCTGTTAGCTGTCATATCACTTAAAAATTTAGTTGAAGGAGAGAGTATGTAAATAGAGAGAATGCGTCATCTCTTATATAAAAGACAAGCTGGGCACGCAAACTATCGCAAATGGTGAGTGTGTAAGAAGAGAAGTTGTGTTAAAAATGAATGCTTTTATAGATAAATTATTGGAGATGTTGTCTCTAAGATTATCTGTAGATGAGTTGAAGCCTTTAGAGACAACCCTAAAAGATAAACTGTTGTACATGCTCTAAGAGCATTTACCGTGCTTAGAGGCCACCCAGCCTTTAAGGTAGGACCCACTGGTGGTCAATAAGCTTAGCACAAATTTCTATAATGTGTAACATCTTCGATAGCTTCTAAGGTGTGACTCATAAATAAACAGCTAAAAGAGAATATAATTTCTTTCTCATCTTTATTCTGTAACCTCTTGCTCTAGCAGGTGGGCCCAACAAGCTTGGAGACTGCCTCCAAACCCGAAAGCAACCTCTAGTTGAGGCCAGTGGTGGACCCAGGACTGAAATTTAGGTTGGGCAAAACGAACCAATAGTATTATCCAATAACAAAACAAGATATACATAATACACGTTGCAATCACTTTCAATAGAGCATATAACACTAAATGGATCTCAAAACTACAATCCGCATCATACGAACATACCAAGACAGTTCAAATATACCTCATCAATAAAGTTTACATAACAATTTGCCACCAAAATACCAAATTATTGAATTACTAGTAACAACCTGTCAAAAGTAGATGAATAGTGAGTATTCAGATTAATTCATCATAAATCATAAAAAATTATTGAACATGACAAATAGAAAGACATACCACTATAGTACTTGCTCTTCTGTAGCTACCACAACATTCCCGGCTCCCGCTTGCACCGGTACTTGGGGTGGACCCACTAGACACAATGGTATAATAGCTCTTCAAATCCAACTAATAAAGTAATCAGCCAACCACAATCCAATTCACCATCAATTATACATCACAGTGTCAACAATTCAGTAATTCACCATGACACTATCAAATTCACACATCATCAACTATACATCATAGTGAGTTAGTGAGTATCACACATCACAGTAGGATCACATTATTCACCATTCACAATCCAATTCAGTGATTCACAATCAATTATACATCACAGTATGTCAGTATCACACATCATCAAATTTCCAAGATTTTTTGACTCTTGAGCGCTCAATAATTCTTACCTTTTGCCTTTGCATTACTAGGAGCCATCTTGAATTCTGCTTTCTCAGCTTTCTAGGCTTCTGGCCACCCACACGCGGCGCCCTCCTTTTGGGCAGCTGGGCTTCTGGCCGCCTCACACCGACTACCGACACGCCCTCATGGCCTCACCAACGTGGCGACGCCGCCGTCCCCCCACGTGCCCCCTTTGGCATTTTGGCCTCGCAGACGCGTCGCATCATGCTGCTCCGTGTCGGCGCCCAGCGTTGGCTCGATGCTTGCGGCTAGGCGGCTAGCGGCATGGCCCGCGTGGCGCGTGCGCCCCTCTCAGGCTCTCAACCGACGACGCCCACACCGCTGTGTCTGTGATTTGTGATCTTCGTGACTGAGTTAACTTTGCTCGATAGATGATTAACTTAGCTCTGATTATATTTTTGATGTTCGTGACCGAGTTAGGTTCTTGGGTGTCAGCATCTTTGTGACTAGAGGCAATGAAGAAGGTGTTTGGCAGTTGAGCAGATGGGTAGCTTAGTCGCTGCTCTCAACACGGCTGGTAGCTATGTATTGAGCCGGCCATTGCGACGATGATGGGTATGATTGTAGTGGCGTGGCTATAGGGTGGTGGTGGATTGGTGGGGCGCGAGGGGGCGGCATCTTAGGGCATCCACAGTGCTTGGAGGCCACCAGCCTTTAAGCTAGGACCCACTGGTGGTCAATAAGTTTAGAACAAATTTCTATAACGTGTAACATCTTCAATAGCCTCTAAGGGCATGTACAATGGTATAAACAACTGTTATCTATAGTATTCCTCCATGTTATCTATAGACAGCACTAAAGACAGCTTCTATAATGGATTGTCTCTTTACATGTCTCTATAGACAACTCATTCATATACAATATATCTTGTTTCTTGTGTTACAGTCGACTACTGCATGAGAGACGACTCAATTCTCTATGCACCCCCTCTCTCCTCCACATCATCTTGTGTCTTACGTGTCAAGGCTTATAGACAGTTGACGTCACACCATTGTACATGCTCTAAGGCGTGACTCATAAATAAACAGATAAAAGAAAATATAATTTATTTCTCATCTTTATTCCGTAACCCCTAGCAGGTGGGCCCAACAAACTTGGAGACTGCCTCCAAACCTAAAAGCAACCTCTAGCGAGGCTGCTACCATTCGCTCTACAGTGTCTAGAGGCTGCCTCCAAGGCTCTCTCTCCTCTCCTCTTAGAGGCAGAAAAAAGTGAAAATTCACAATATGTTACTGAATAACTACATGATTCACAATATGCCACTCATTGTGAGGCTGACATATGGGCCCAGAGCCCATATCACTACAAGATGAACACCCTTTTACCAACACATATATGCGTTGGTAAAATCCAAATAAGTGCTGCTACGGTCTATACCAACGCATTTAATATGCATTGCCATGGAGGCCCTTGCGAGGGTCTATTACAGCAGATAAACTAGCGTTGGTAATAGATATGAAAAGGTGTTGCTACTTTGCAACGGATATAGTCAGGTTGTAACACACTTGTATGCGTTGGTACTTACCATGCATGGATGATTTTTACTATTTTGACAATAGACATAATTATATTGTCACAACACGTAGAAGCGTTGGTACTTACCATACACAGATGACTTGCTGTTTTGGCAACAGATATAATTAGATTGCTGCAACGATTATAAGTGTTTAGAAGTCAAAGAAAAAAAATCATTATTGGTCGTAGCATGGTAAAAAAGAACACTCATATATTAAAAAGAAATTGTTGCGTTACATAGAGAGCCATCCACATAAGACATGATATAAATATTTTTCTTCAACATCATTTCCTAACAGAATGGAATCTAAACGTAATGAAAATCATCTTCCTATGTCACCATTCTCCACCATCATTCAACATATCATCCATAGTATCATCCATTTATCTTATCAACCTACAATGAAAAATTGGAGTCCATTAATGCACCATTAGGAAGAAACAAAATCAAAATATTAAAGTAACAGAACAAAAAGGAGCGGCATATTATATTATTTTGTTGCTCTAACATGTTCATGAGTTTCAAACAGTAGAGATGTGAACTAACCTTGTATGCAGCAGAATTTTTCTTTCCATGTTGCACATTGTCATTTTGGACCAAAGTTTTTTTTCATTTTATAATGAAAGACATGTCAGAAGATTGGCACAACCAATAATAAACATCGATAATTGCAAACAAGACCAATATAATGTATTCCTACTCAGCCACAGTGAGTTCTGAACATTATATAAATGAGCAAACCTTATCTAAAGAGGAGCGTTTGCTTGGTGGCTGCAAATCGTCATCCTGGAAATCATTTTGCTTGCTCTGTAGTGAAAGAGAAGAAATAAATTCTCTCTTAAACCTTAGTTGGAAAATAATACTATTTCCATACACTACCATCGTATTATTTTGCTGCTCAACCATACTAAATTCTTGACCGGGACAATCACCATATACTCTCTGTGTACAATAATAAAAATGAGAGTTAGACGATATTTATTTAACAAAGAATATTTTATTGAACTTTAAGATAGTACTACATAACTCACAGAACGAAGAACCTGACTGAAAAATGACATCATATAAGTAACATTATCTTTCAAGAAGCATATGCTAAAAATGTCCAAGCACACAGCTTTGACTAAACAAATGATATATTGAGGCAAATGCACAGGTGGTAGCATAGCATAGCTGCATGTGACCTGGACAAAATACACAAGAAGGTCATTGCCAGGAAATGTGATAGAGTTATTGAAAAATTCTAAACTTCTGAGTTGATAGTTCTGATGATTATGAAAAACAAAATCTCAAAACCAAAAGACTACGCAATTCACTGCAGAACAAACAAAACAAAATCTTAGAAGGATTAGATGTTGTCACTGTAATCGTTGCAGTCTTTTTGTGTTTTTAGTTTTCATATATAGTCTTACAGTTTGAATACATTTCAGAAACACTATAGGACTCTGAAAGTATTCGCATTGAAGAAGCTAAATCCGACTCTGTTTCTAGCGGGAAACAGGCTCTGTTTCAGCAAGCTAAATTAGCTAACTTAACTCAAACGAAAAACTAACATCGGAATTGCTTAACGCAATCCGACTAACAAAATAGAAACTAAAAACAGATCAGAGAAAGATAGCTTTGACACAACTAGTTTAATTCAACAAATGCACCATTTTGCTGAAAATCTAACCTGAGGATACATAGATGCATGATAAATAGATGAACTTCATGGTACAATTTGAACTGCAAGTAGATTGGAGTTAAAAAAGGAAGCACAAGAAAGAGTTCCTAAAAGCTAAGAAGACATTTTACTAAACTAAAAGACAAACTTAGGAAGCATGATTGATATTAGCAAATCGTCTTAAATAACCAATCAAGCCTTTGGGTGATAAAAATTTCTAGAAATGTTCTCACACTAATGCTAAAATCTACTAACAAGGATCCAATAACTTATATTTTTTTTCCTTACCGGTTGCTATGGCCTGGCAACTACTAAGAATAAATTGCGTACACAGTATGGGGGATGTAGGAGTGGGTAGAACTTATAATTTTTATAGTAGTACCGATATTTTTACACACTCTTAAGAAACATTAGGAAAGGTCAAGAGACTAGGCATCAAGCTTTTAAGTTTTTTTTGCAGTGATTCTTATATCATCTAGATTTGGTGCTAAGTGTCTCTCACTAATAGATTCTTTGTAGAAAAATGAGAAATAATTTTAACAAACATATGGCATCTCTATCTCTCTCTCTCTGAAGCATTTTAACAAACACATGGTGTGCCCTTCACTTTCTCTCGAAGCACTGATAATGCAAGTTGGTGTGCTAGTGGATTGCGCAAGTCCTGACATAAAACATAAACCACAAACAGCAGTACAGAGTACATTTAGGGTTAACAGGGTCATATAATTGACTACACATAGTCATCTACTAGACTACCACTAGCTCATAGTTTTCACACATCTAACATTTCAGAGTGCAAACAACAATTAGACATCAATGGGTTAGAATTATTTACCACAACTTTGTCGTCCAGGGTCACCAGCCGGCGTGGGGCATTGCCGTAATTGGGATTGTTCACCCAGAGCCACATATTGAAGGAGAGCATCCATAATTATCTTCCGAAACAATCAAACATAGAGAAATTAGGGATTAGGGAACCAATAAAAGTAGAGAAATAGGGATTGGGGAATTAAGACAAACTAGGGATCAGGGAACTACATGCTTGCAGGTAACCAATGGCAAAACTTTTATGTCTCTGAGTGATGAAGGCGACTCGATCCAGATCCAGTTGGATGAGGACCGGCGGCGTCAAGATGGGGCAGAATAACAACGCCGATCTAGTGAAGGCAACCGTGCCTGTAGAGATGCTAGAGGTCCAAGACATGAGCAATGCTAAGTGCTATGGTGGACGAGGCGGCCGCGGCTGAGGAGATAGTGGAGGAGTTGAGTAGTGGTTTCTATACTTTGGCATGAGTAGAAGCAAAAGGGGTGGCGGTAGAGCATGGATGGATTGAGGAAGCAGGGAGACCAGGTCAGACTTGTTTACGTGACTTATAAATGTGGAGGATGTATTGGTCTACAACGCTTAGTAGTTTCTGTTGCAAAGTATGCGTTGGGAGAGGCATGTTGGTGTTGTAGTGTATGTCAGCGAAACACTAGTGCCATATTGTGAAGATATGAAGTTGTTTAGTGACATATAACGATTCCCCCACCCAAAAAAACATACACTACAGATTCTCTAAGACATGAGCGCTTGTGCGTGCTCCATCCAATGTTTTCCAACATGTGTCGGAATCGAAGCCGTCGGGGTCTCAAGGATGCGCGGGCTTAGGCTGGCTGCAGTGGGGTCCATGTGAATGAATGAGCCTACTGTTGGTGATATGCCCTAAAAGCAATCATAGAGATGATTGTATCATGTCTATGTTTATGAGTTATTGAATAATGTTATTCTGTTCCTTGAATGAATCATTGGTTATGAAGATTAACAAGTATGTGACTTGTTGGTGAAACTCTTTTAGCTTATATGATGTCGTTCTAAATGAATCCCTGGTGGGATGTCACTGGTCGGAACACCAGTGACTCTATCGACCGACACATGTATTGATTGATGACCATGTTTCACCGGTCATGGATATAGGGATATCGAATCAATAATGTGAACACATGGTAGAGAACATGGGGTTGGATTGACCCACCTTGAGACAATGTTGAGATTGTTATGATTTTATGTGTCGTCAGTTGGTCTCAAGCAATGATGATGTATAATCCTTAGACCTGAGATCAGCATGGTTTCCTACATGCGTAATATTACACTTAGGGGTTGCCAAACGCTACTCCGTAACTGGATAGTTATAAAGGTAGCTTTCGGGTATGCTATGAAACATACGGAGGAATGTGACTGGTTGGATATGGGATTTGCCCCTCCTAACATAACAGGAGAGATATCTCTAGGCCCATCGATGTGGTCGGATAAAGAAAGTGCATGGCCATGCCACTAGTGGTCGAAGTGTTCGACCACGTAAAGTTATCCGACACTCAACCGAGAAAGTATTGAACAGTCCATGGATGACACAACATCTCACCTGGAGTTCAAATCAGATATCATGAGGCAACGGGAGAATACACGAGAAGGTCTTTCAGTTCGATTAGATACAGACTAGTCATATGGAGATACGAACTGGTCGTAGGTTGGTCGAACATGATCACTAAGTGGTCGAAACCTGGTCGTAAGGAGTTACGAACAGGTCGAGACCAAATATGAACTGGTCGTATAGAGATACGAGCTTGTCGTTAGTGATATGAACCTGGTCGTAGATCATATTGCATTAAGATTTGTCTGATATAATTTGTGTGTATTCGGGAATCGTTATGTTCCGCTAGGAGCCGCTGACGACTCGTGATAAGAAAGGAGTTTCCGAGTCACAACCAATTACACATGAACCTAATAGGTCACACACTTAACGGATTGGAACAAACGTGTTCGGATAGGATCCGTCATGGGCACTATATAAGGAGATGCTTGAGGCTATTGGAGGAGGCGAGACAGATGAGTTGTTCCACCGAAACCCTAGTGAAAGCATCTAGGCCCCTAAAAATGGTTTTGGTAATTAATGATAATATGTGAATATGGAGTTAACGTGTTTATTAAGTATGTGCAAGGTTTAATCCCATTGATGATCATGTTGAAGTAAAGATGCATGCTAAAGGATAATATGGAGATCTACAAGGCTTAAAGACAAAGTACAAATAGTCTAGGATCCTTTTTGTAATTTATTGGTCTTAGGCGAATTGGTTGGTAGACCGGATTATAGGTTAAATGCCGTACTATTAAGAGGGATCACGACTAGTAACTTGATAGCTTGCTCTTGTGCTATATGGATCAATTTAGGATCATGCATGCATTCAAAATTGGACTTGCATTTGAATTCGAAAGACTACTGTGCTTTTACTTTGAAATCGGTAGTACCGCAGGTATTTCAGAGGTTGTACTGCAGCATCTTGGTTGTATCTGTGTTGTCTTGCAGATTATCGCACACCGGTCGTTCCGATATTTATATGGCGGTAGTATAAAAACAGAACGTGTGTTTTTCACTCAGCAAACCTCTCTTGAGAATCGGTCGTTCCGGTTTCTGAATCAGATGAACCGCTCTACGGTCGTTCCGATTGTAATGTGGCGGTTGTAAAATTCCAGAGAGCTTGCATTTTCAGCTGTGCGAAAACCCTGATAACGGATGAACCGGAGCTTTGCCGGCGGTCGTACCGCTCCTCAATTCAACGGCTATGTCAGTGCATTAAATGCGTTTAAAAGAGCCGTTACTGCTGCTTTGTTCGAAGAGCGGTTGTACCGCAAGTTGTACTGCGGTTGTTCCGGATTTCGCTGAAAAGTTGGGAACTTCTCCCCAACGGTTATATTTGTTGGTGGAGGCTATAAATACCTCCCCAACTGCTCAAGGTGGTGGTTACACAGCTCATTTATCATCTATAGACCCTTGTGAGCATTGAGCATTCATTCTACTCCCCAATTCACTCTTGCATTCATTGAGAGGGAGTTCAAGTGCATTCATTCTAGTTGATCTATTTTGCACTTGAGTAACGCTGCTTAAGATTGGTGATTTATTACTCTTGGAGTGTTGCCGCACTTCTAGACGGCTTGGCGATCAAGCACGGAGATCTCTTCAAGAAGATTGTGAAGAGGCCCGGTGCAAGTTTGTGAGTGGTTCGGTGTTCACCATCTCCGGAGCGGAGGAAGAACAACCATAGTGATTGAGGGAAGGCTTAATTCGTGGAGCCGGCTTGAGTGGTTAAGCTTCCTCAACGTGGACGAGTGAAGACCGGCAAGTCTTCGATAGCACGGGAAAACATCGTTGTCTCATTGTGGTTATTTCTAGTCTTTACTCTTCCGCACTTATATTTCTAGCTTGTTTATTGTAATTGAATTGCTTAGCTAGAAGTGTAACTTGTTTAGACTAAGTTGTTAATTGGCCTAAATTGTTAAATTGCTAAAAGGTTTAAAAACCTCCTATTCACCCCCTCTAGTCGGTTATCCTTGATCCTACAAGTGGTATCAGAGCTTGGTCTCTCAATTGTTAGACTTAACCGTCTAGGAGAGCAAGGATGTCAAGTGAGGGAATGGCTTTAGGAAGGGCTCCACTTTTTGATGGTTCAAATTATGCTTATTGAAAAATTAGAATGTCAATTTATTTAAAGGCCATGAGTCCAAGCATTTGGAAAATCGTAAATGATGGTTACACTATGCCTCTTAATCCACTAGAACCCATGGATCAAGATACGCGTAACTCTCATTTAGATGCCCAAGCTATGAATGCTCTCTTTGGCGCTTTGAACGCGGATGAGTTCAATAGAGTGAGTAACTTGGAAAATGCTCATGCTATTTTGACAACTCTCTCGGAAATCCATGAGGGTACATCCACGGTCAAAGAAGCCAAGTTGCATATGTTTCGGATTAAATATGAGACATTCATAATGTTGCCTCATGAAAACATCAATGAGATGTATTCAAGACTCAACAACATTGTGAATGAGCTCAAAGGCCTTGGGACTAACCTTCTTGATGTTGACATTGTGCGCAAGATGCTTAGGGCTCTTCCGGACAAGTATGAGACCTTGGTGACACTCTTCCTCAACTCTCCCGAGTTGCCAAGGATGACACCAACGGGGCTTTTGGGCAACCTCATCACAAATGAGTTGTTCAAGAAAGACAAAGAAGAGCTTTTAGAGACATCCTCTTCAAAGAAGAAAATTACCGCTTTCAAAGCCAAAGCGGAATCAAGTGAAGATGAGGATGAAGAAGAAGACTCCGATGAGAAGTATGCACTCTTTGTAAGAAGAATGAAGAGGGTCATGAAGAGACGCCCTAATAGAAGTTACAACTTTGATAAGTACAAAAAGAGGCAATACTCAAGTGATAAGAAGCGTTATAGCAACATTCGGTGCTATAATTGTGAAGAAAAAGGGCACATCGCCTCCCGTTGCCCCGAGAAGAAGGATGACAAGGATAAGTCATTCAAGAAGAAGGAATATAATGGCAAGAAGAAGCTTTTCAAGAAGCTTCACAAAGATGGCAAGAATGAAGCTCATATTGGAGAATGGGACTCAAATGATGAGCTAAGCGACTCCGACTCCAATGAGGATGAGTCCCCCAAGAAGAAGGGACTAATTGGCATTGCAATTAAGGAAGCTCCTTCACTATTCTCCACTCCTACGTGCCTCATGGCAAAAGGAGACAAGGTAAAATTCATTGATAGTAATGAACCAACTTATGATGAATTAATAGAAATGCTTGATGAATTAAGTGAATATCTTGGAAAAGAGAAATCAAAATTCAAAGTCTTGAAGAAAGAGTATATCTCTCTAAAAGACTTTTTTGAGGAGTTAAGGGTAGCTCATGATTCTCTTCTCCTAAAAGATAATGAAAAATCTCACTCACATGTTGGCATTACTTGCAATTTAATGGATGGGATGCCTCAAGTAGAAATTACTTCAAATATTATATCCATGTCTAATGCTTCTACATCATGTGAAGATTTATTATCCATGCCATGTTGCTCAAGTGATGATTCAATTGCTAATTTAGCCAATACTTGTGATCCTTTACTCATTATTGAAAATCATGAATTAAAAGAACAAGTCACTAAACTAAGCAAGAGCTTAGAAAGATGTTTTAAGGGTAAGGCCACCTTAGACAAGCTTTTGAGTGAGCAAAGGTGCTCATTCAATAAGGAAGGTCTTGGGTATGTACCTAAAAAAGGTAAGAAACCGGCAAACAAACCCACAAGGTATGTGAGGGAAAATGGTAAGTATTGCTACAAGTGCCGGAAAATAGGACATGTGCAACAAAATTGTCCTAAAGGGAAAACTCCATCTTTTGGTATATATGATTCATGCTATATGCTTAGAAAATCTAAGGATGGTAAAGTAATTGCTTATTTTGTTGGCACTTCAATTATGGGCGCTAAAAAGAATGTCATTTGGGTGCCTAAATCCTTGGTCACTAACCTCCAAGGACCCAAACAAATTTGGGTACCTAAAAGAACTTGATTCTTGTTTTGTAGGTGAACTATAAAACCGGTGGAAAACATTGGGTGCTTGATAGTGGATGCACTCAACATATGACCGGTGATAGAAAAATATTCACCACATTCGAGAATGGAAAAGGAATGGACAAGATCACATTTGGTGATAATAGCAAAGGAAAGGTAATTGGATTGGGTAAAATTGCTATATCAAATGACCTTTCTATTTCAAATGTATCATTAGTTGAATCACTAAACTTTAACTTATTATCCGTAGCTCAAATATGTGATCTAGGACTAATTTGTTCATTCTCTAAAGAAAGTGTTACAATTTCAAATGAAAAAGATAACTCTATAATCTTTAAAGGTTTTAGATTTGGAAATCTTTATTTAGTAGATTTTACTTCAAATGATGCATGCTTAAAAACTTGTTTGATTGCAAAAACCTCTTTGGGTTGGCTTTGGCATAGAAGGCTAGCTCATGTAGGGATGATTCAACTAAAAAAGCTTTTCAAACATGATTTAGTTGTTGGCTTGAAAGATGTGAAGTTTGAGAAAAATAGACTTTGTAGTGCTTGTCAAGCCGGTAAACAAGTCGCAAGTTCTCATCCTTCCAAAAGTATCATGTCAACTTCTAGACCATTGGAACTCTTACATATGGATTTGTTTGGGCCAACAATCTATAAGAGTATCGGAGGTAATAGCTATTGTTTAGTCATTGTGGATGATTACTCTAGATATACACGGGTATTCTTTCTAGATGACAAAAGTGAAACCTCTAAGATTTTCAAAAGTTTTGCAAAAAAATGCCCAAAATGAATTTGATTTCAAAATAAAGAAAATCCGTAGTGATAATGGTTCCGAGTTCAAGAATACTAAAGTTGAAGACTTTTGTGATGAACTTAGAATAAAGCATGAACTTTCCACAACCTACACTCCGGAGCAAAATGGAGTAGTAGAAAGGAAAAATCGTACATTAATTGAAATGGCTAGGATAATGCTTGATGAATATAATACTTCCGATATCTTTTGGGCGGAAGCTATTAATACCGCTTGTCATGCCATAAATCGTCTTTATTTGCACCGTCTTTTGAAAAAGACTTCCTATGAACTTCTTGTAGGAAGAAAACCGAACATCTCTTATTTCCGAGTTTTTGGTTGCAAGTGTTATATTTTAAAGAAGGGTGTTCGTCTTTCAAAATTTGATAGTCGTTGTGATGTTGGTTTCTTGCTTGGTTATTCTTCAAATAGCAAGGCTTATCGTGTCTTCAACAAAAACTCCGGTTTAGTTGAAGAAAAACATGATGTTCAATTTGATGAAACTAACGGCTCTCAAGAAGAGCATGAGAATTTGGATGATGTAGGTAATGAAGCATTGAGAAGGGCAATGGAGCATATGCATATAGGTGACATCAAGCTCGAAGATAATCCATCATGCTCCACACAAGTTGAGCCTCCAACCTCCTCCACAAATCAAGTTCAAATTGATAAAAAGGACCATGAGGAAGATGATCAACCATCCAATCTACCACCAAGAATTCACAATGCAATTGCTAAAGATCATCCAATAGATCAAATATTGGGTGATGTAAGTAAGGGTGTTTAAACTCGATCTCGTATTGCTTCTTTTTGTGAACATTATTCCTTTGTCTCTTCTATTGAGCCAAAACATATAGAAGAGCACTTGAAGATCCGGATTGGATAAATGCTATGCATGAAGAACTTAATAACTTCACCCGAAATAAAGTGTGGACATTGGTGGATCGACCCAAGGAACACAACATTATTGGTACAAAATGGGTCTTTAGAAACAAGCAAGATGAGAATGGTTTGGTTGTTCGAAACAAAACAAGATTGGTCGCTCAAGGGTATTCACAAGTTGAAGGTTTTGATTTTGGTGAAACCTTTGCTCCTGTAGCTAGACTTGAGTCAATTCGAATATTATTTGCTTTTGCATCATGCTTTGATATTAAATTATTTCAAATGGATGTTAAAAGTGCATTCTTAAATGGTAAAATATCCGAACTTGTCTTTGTTGAACAACCTCCCGGTTTTGAAGATCCTAAAAATCCAAATCATGTCTATAAACTCTCTAAAACGCTCTATGGTCTTAAACAAGCTCCTAGAGTATGGTATGAACGCCTTAGATATTTTCTAGTCTCAAAAGGATTCAAAATTGGGAAAATTGATTCAAGTTTATTTACTAAAGTTTTAGATGATGATTTCTTTGTATGTCAAATTTATGTTGATGATATTATTTTTGGGTCTACTAATCAAGATTTTTGCAAAGAGTTTGGTGATATGATGTCTAGGGAATTTGAAATGTCCATGATTGGAGAACTAAGCTACTTCCTTGGATTTCAAATCAAGCAACTCAAAGATGGAACCTTCGTGAGCCGGACCAAGCACGCAAAAAGAATTGATCAAGAAGTTTGGCATGGAGGATGCAAAACCCATCAAGACTCCCATGGCAACAAATGGTCATCTTGACTTAAATGAGGGAGGTAAATCGGTAGATTTAAAGCTTTATAGATCTATGATTGGTAGCTTGCTTTATCTTACCGCATCTAGGCCCGATATCATATTTAGTGTTTGCATGTGTGCACGCTTTCAAGCAAATCCAAAAGAGTGCTATTTAATGGCCATTAAAAGAATTCTAAGATATTTAAAGCATTCCTCTAGCATTGGCCTTTGGTTCTCGAAAGGTGCTAAATTTGATTTAATTGGATATTCGGATTCCGATTATGCGGGTTGCAAAGTGGATAGGAAAATCACCTCGGGTAGTTGTCAATTCTTAGGAAGATCCTTAGTTTCATGGTCATCCAAGAAACAAAATTCCGTAGCCCTATCCACCGCTGAAGCCGAATATGTTTCCGCGGGAAGTTGTTGTGCTCAATTGCTATGGATGAGGCAAATATTGATGGATTATGGGATTAAAATTGATAAAATACCTCTTTTGTGTGACAATGATAGTGCGGTGAAAATTGCTAATAACCCTGTTCAACACTCAAGAACCAAGCATATAGATATTCGCCACCACTTCTTGAGAGATCATGTGAGCAAGGGTGATATTGAAATTAGCCACATAAGAACGGAAGACCAATTAGCGGATGTTTTCACCAAGCCATTAGATGAAGGCCGCTTTTGTAAATTGAGGAATGAATTAAATGTCATAGATTATTCAAATATTGTTTGAACCTTTGTTTCATGCATTGTATCTCATTTGATGTTATTTGAGTATTTTATGAAAGTATTTTTTATTATCTTTGATTAAAAATAACTATGATCATAAAAACTATGTTCATATATAGACATTAGTCTATTCTATGCATAATGATCCTTAATGATATTTAATTGAGTGCAAATCTAAGGATCATTTGCAAATAAATCAAATCTCAACGAAAATCCAGAGCTGTTCTTGAAGCTCCAGGTTAATCGGATGAACCGGCGTTATACGTGCGGTACGACCGCAGAGCGAAACAACCGGCGTTATAACAGCGGTACGACCGCATCCATTGTAACCTTATCCTCTCAGCGGTTCATCCGTTTGCTTTATGCGTTTTAGCTCTCTCTCGGCCTCTCTCTCTCTCTCTCTCTCTCTCCAGCCCGAAGCGAAAAACAAAACCCCCACTCAAATCCTCAAATTCCTTTAGTGATTCTTCATTCTCTTGCTGTTTTCTGCATCTCTAGGGCTCAACTCCTTCAATCCTTAAGGTAATTCATCAGTTGGTCTGTGATTTTTGCCTCCCATGGAACCCTAGTAGTCGGTTTTAGGGTTTAATGAAAATGTATTTGATTTCTGGTATTCTAGTTGGGCAAAAGTGGCTTATTGATATCTTGTGATGGTTGCGCATCTAGTCTATGCACTCACACCACGAAATTTCATCAAAATTCCAAAGTTCAACCTGCCCTAGAACTCGTCAGGACAATCGGATCATCCAATTCTTGAGCGCGGAACAACCGCACTACGGTCGTTCCGGGCATTGAACGGCGGTTCATCCGATTATCCTGACAAGAAACCAAAAAGTCCAATTCTTTTTGATAAATTCTATTCCATTGAACTCCTTGTGACTTCTCCTGTCTCTATTTAGATGCCTAGGATGCGAGGAGCAACCAGGAAAATTCATGGCTCATCAAGACAAGGAACATCAGCCTCTCAACCTCCTGAAGATTCACCTCGAGCATCGCAAATAGAAAGGACTCGTCGTCTTTGCTCTGTTAAATCGACTCGCTTGTTCGACAAAAGGTTGAGCATGGCAAAGGAAAGGGCCACTCTGGCCCGAATCTGAAAGTAGCACAGAAGAAAGATCAAATGAGGAGTCTGAGTCAGAAGAAGAAGTTCTTGCTAGGACAGAAGATGACTTGATAGACCCTCCAGGGACTCCAATTGATTTGCACCTCCTTTCAACTGATGATTATGCCATCAAGATACATGTCAATCAATACCTTTTGAAGAATGACTCACTCAATCCAAGATTTCACACTGTTTTTCAAGAACAAGTCTATGAGCAGCTTTATGGACGTCACAGAAAATTTGCAGATCACAAATGGATTAAGTGGACTCATATCAATGCTTTGGACAAATACAGTGGGGTTTATCAGCTCTTCTACAATGTAGGTATTCATGACCTTGTGGGAATAAAGCAGAATTATGATGACAAGCTCATTAGGCAGTTTTATGCCACATTGTATATCTCTCCAGACCTGAAGACTTTTAGATGGATATCAGGCACCAGAAATCTGGAGAGCACTAAAGAAGAATTTGAGAAAGTCTTGAAGGTCCAATCTAGCTCTTGGGAGAAGATCTTTGAGAGTCCTGCTTTACTAGTCCCTGTTTGGAGTAAGCACTATGACTCTTCTGCCAAATGCAAGCTGGGCACTATCACTGGACTTAAGCCAGAAGTGAGTATGATTAACAGGATTATTAATCATATATTTTACCCTAAAAGTGGTAATTTTGATGCAGTCAGGGGGCATGTTTGGAACATGATTGATCATATTATGGAGGGGATAAAGTTTGATGTTGTGGATGTGATTCTTCAAGGCATAGCCTCCTCCAAGAATGATAGAGTTAAAAGGATTTACTATGCACCATATATCATGGCATTAATTATAAGGAAAATAGAGTATCGTGGTGGTTTGGGATCAGCTCATAAGCCTTATAAACCACGAGATGGTATTCCTCCTCACCAAGATATTGAGGATGATCCTGTTGATGTTGAGGCTCCTCCTGTGGCTCCTGCTATTGCTCCTGCTGAAGGTATTCTTGCTCAAGTGCTTCAAAATCAGCAGCTCATTCTTAGCACTTTGCAAGAAATGAAGGAAGAACAAACTGAGACTCGCAACAGGCTAATTCACATGGAGTCAGTTCAGAATGACTTCTTTGATGAGTCTCATAACCGGTTGTCAGCCTTGACGGAGGGCTTTACTGACTTAGAGCACTTTTTGAGGACTCCTTAGCGGTTTGCTCGTCGTCCTCCTCAGTCTCCTAGGGCCCCTACTTCTTTAGCTGCTCCTCTCTTGGCCCCAGGTTCAGTGCCAGAATCCCAGGTCCAGCCCCTGTTTCAGCTCCTCCAGCACCAGCTACAGAGTCAGCGACTCAGGATCCCGCACCTACCGCTTCAGCATCTCAGGATCCGGCACCAGCTTCTCCTCCAGCTCCCGCTCAGGATCCGATTCCTCCTCCTCAGGACCTAGCCGTCTGATGCTCTTTTTTGGTACTTTGATGCCAAAGGGGGAGAAGAAGAAGATGTGAGAAGACATAATTTTAGGGGGAGCTAGTCTTTTGACATATATGGGCTTATATGTGTGTTTTGAAAACTGGTTTATGGTTGATCCTTTCGTGCTTGTAATAATTTATAACTATTGTAGAACTTGTTGAATGATGCTTATGCATATTATCTTAAAATGCAATCTCAATTATTGTCATATCTCAATATTGCATTGCTTTCTCAACTTCATAAATGCAAAAGAGACTCCGCTAAAATTTTCACAAAATCTCTACATATGCTTGAAGATTATCTATCATTTACATGCACATGTTTAGGGGGAGTCTTCCTTAAATTGGATTTAACAAGAAAAATAACTCTCAAATATTTATCTTGTGCTCATTGCAAGAATTATTTTACTTGTTAAAGACATCAAAAGAATATACACTCATAGTATATTCAAAACAAACCTTCTCACATATTAATTGTGTTGTCATCAATTACCAAAAGGGGAGATTGAAAGCATCTAGGCCCTAAAATAGTTTTGGTAATTATTGATAATATGTGAATATGGGATTAACGTGTTTATTAAGTATGTGCAAGGTTTAATCCCATTGATGATCATGTTGAAGTAAAGATGCATGCTAAAGGATAATATGGAGATCTACAAGGCTTAAAGAAAAGGTACAAATAGTCTAGGATCCTTTTTGTAATTTACCGGTCTTAGGCGAATTGGTTGGTAGACCGGATTATAGGTTAAATGCCGTACTATTAAGAGGCATCACGACTAGTAACTTGATAGCTTGCTCTTGTGCTATATGGATCAATTTAGGATCATGCATGCATTCAAAATTGGACTTGCATTTGAATTCGAAAGACTACTGTGCTTTTACTCTGAAATCGGTAGTCTGCAGTATTTCAGAGGTTGTACTGCATGATCTTGATTATCTGCGCGGCGCGTCTACCGCACTACCGCTTACCGGTCGTTCGATATTTATATGGCGGTAGTATAAAAAGCGAGCGTGTGTTTTCACTCAGCAAACCTCTCTTGAGAATCGGTCGTTCGGTTTACGAATCGGATGAACCGCTCTACGGTCGTTCCGATTGTAATGTGGCGGTTGTAAAATTCCAGAGAGCTTGCATTTTCAGCTGTGCAAAAACCCTGATAACGGATGAACCGGAGCTTTGCCGGCGGTCGTACCGCTCCTCAATTCAACGGCTATGTCAGTGCATTAAATGCGTTTAAAAGAGCCGTTACTGCTGCTTTGTTCGAAGAGCGGTTGTACCGCAAGTTGTACTGCGGTTGTTCCGGATTTCGCTGAAAAGTTGGGAACTTCTCCCCAACAGTTAGATTTGTTGGTGGAGGCTATAAATACCTCCCAACTGCTCAAGGTGGTGGTTACACAGCTCATTTATCATCTATAGACTCTTGTGAGCATTGAGCATTCATTCTACTCCCCAATTCACTCTTGCATTCATTGAGAGGGAGTTCAAGTGCATTCATTCTAGTTGATCCATTTTGCACTTGAGTAACGTCAAGCGAAGATTGGTGATTTATTACTCTTGGAGTGTTGCCGCACTTCTAGACGGCTTGGCGGTCAAGCACGGAAATCTCTTCAAGAAGATTGTGAAGAGGCCCGGTGCAAGTTTGTGAGTGGTTCGGTGTTCACCATCTCCGGAGCGGAGGAAGAACAACCATAGTGATCGAGGGAAGGCTTAATTCGTGGAGCCGGCTTGAGTGGTTAAGCTTCCTCAACGTGGACTAGTGAAGACCGGCAAGTCTTCGATAGCACGGGAAAACATCGTTGTCTCATTGTGGTTATTTCTAGTCTTTACTCTTCTGCACTTATATTTCTAGCTTGTTTATTATAATTGAATTGCTTAGCTAGAAGTGTAACTTATTTAGACTAAGTTGTTAATTGGCATAAATTGTTAAATTGCTAAAAGGTTTAAAAACCTCCTATTCACCCCCCTCTAGTCGGTTATCCTTGATCCTACACCTAGCCGCCATCTTCTCGAGAGAGCCCTGTCGCGCGACTTGGTGCTAGCACACCGACGTACGGTGTTCCTTCTCTGGACGTGTGGATACCCTAGAGGCGTTACTGCGGTTGCTGTTGCGCTCGAGGACGATCTGCGATCTTCACAAGGAACTACATAGGTTGCTGGAGGAGACGATCGACTCGCGAGGATGCTGGACGATCGACTACGACCACTGCATCGACGTTGGATGATCGACTACAACCACTTCGTGAACGTGCTCTACGTTGGATCAGGCTTCTCCAACTCTTCTTCCGCTGCACTGCGTGTCTAGTGGTAATGATCTATGATCTTTTACTTGCATGGTTTCCTGGTTTACATGGTAGAATTTTTGAATTGTCAGCTAGTGTAGCCTACTCGTATCCCTTTAGTGGTATCAGAGCCATCCTGCATAGTTTTTGTTCTAGATTGATCGTGTATACTTGATATGTGGCAGTAGTAGATTGGATCTATTATTGGTTTGGTCTGGTAACCTAGATCGGTTTATATGGATGGAATAATCTAGGCACTGGTCGATATGATCGATCGGGTTTTCGGTGGTAGTAGATGGTTTTACGAGGAGGTATGAGCTAAAAGGACCAGATGGTTTACTGCGCTTATTCACGACCACACTGCATAATACTCCTACTAGTCGGAATTCCGCCATCGGAGTATGCCGCAGTGCGTGGTCGTATCAAGGTAGTGATTAGATTGGTTCGGAATAGGGTTAATATGATTAATCCGATGATTTTCGAGGCTCGGTTATGTGAATAAGATTTATGTCTTGAATTTTTTTTTGAGCGTGCTGCCCTCGACCAGCGAGGGACGCTGCCCCTTCAAACCCCGCCCGCTAACCGTCTAGCGGGACCACCGTGGTCATAGCCGCGTTATATAGTAGTATGTGTTCATATCGTTTGATAGAATTGGATTCTATGTATAACTCGTTTTTTTTGTAGGGATTGATGTTAATAGTGTGGCCCATTGTGTATATGATGCATGAATGGATTTCACATGGCCTGCGTGTCATGCTATGTGATAGCCATCGAGCTACATATTATTGTATAACGGTCTGCGTGCTGACATGTGTTGCTTGATATTATCGTCTGTAATTCATTGCTAGCTTTTAGAAGAAATTGCTTAGTAGATGAATGCGGTCGGAGACTTCAAGCATGATGGTCGAAGGGCAGGAAGCATGGTGATGGAGATCGTCATGATAAGGGCCATACTATTTCACAGTTTAATTTGATTATCTGGGAATATTTATTTCTGTCATACTATTGATCATGTTTTATCATTTGAAGTTTTAACATGGTAGAATAGTATCCCTCAAGAAAAATTAAGTTAATTTGATGCCTTTTCAATTGCTGTGCCTATCATGATTTTAATTGTTAATTGGCAGGTCTACCAAAGTAGGGTGCAATTAACTGTCTTAATAAGATTGGGTGGGTGTCGGATACCCACATGTATAGTGTTGGTTTAACTTGACAAGGCTATCAAAACGGTTTTGGGCCTTGGGGCATAGTGTTGGTTGCCAGGGCATAGAGATGCCACCAAACAGACAAGAGTCATATGTGATATGATTGGCAAGAGGTTGCCTACCTAAAATAACTAGGTTTCTAGCAGTGATGCCAAAGTTCACTAGGACTTAATGATTTTTGGATCTTGAACTCACTATATGATGTTTGAGGAAAACATGGTTTAGAACATATAGTTGGAGTGCCTTTTATTGATTGTTGATGATTAAGTTCGACCAGGTATGAACTAGTCGTATGGTGATATGACTAGGTTTAGATTAATCGTATGGGGATACGACCAAGTAAAGACTAGTCGTATGGTGATACGAGCTGGTCGTAGACTGATCGAACATAACAACCAGAACGAGTGTCTAATAGAAGATCTTTCATATACATAGTGTTGATTTTTTGCATATTCTGTTGTAGATCATAGCACCTACTACTGCTTCTACACCTACCTTTAATTTGCGATCTATTCTTGAGAGAGAAAAGTTGAATGGTTCAAACTTCATTGACTGGTTTGAGAATTGTTATCAAACAAGAAAAGAAGGAATATATTCTAGAGAGTCCTTATCTCGAGGAACCGAATGCTGATGCTACTCGAACGGAAAAGAATGCTTATGAGAGGCATTGCAATAACGTAGTCGATGTGTACTGCCTTATTCTTGCAACCATGAGCTTTGAGCTTCAGAAGAAATACGAGACCACAGACGCTTACAATATGATTGTGGGTCTAAAGGGTATATTTCAGGATCAAGCAAGGGCAGAGAGGTTTAATACCTCTAAGGAATTATTTTCTTGTAGGCTGTCGGAGGGCAACCCGGTCAGTCCTCATGTGATCAAGATGATTGGTCACATTGAGAACTTGAAAAATCTTGGTTTTCCACTTAACCAAGAGTTGGCTACTGATGTGATTCTCTAATTGCTCCCTGCGAGCTTTGAGCCTGTCATATTGAATTTTCATATGAATGGCATGGAGAAGTCATTGACCAAGTTGCATGGCATGCTTAAAGGTGCTGAAAAGAGCATCAAGAAAAGTTCCAATCATGTGATGATGGTTCAAAAGACTACAACCTTCAAGAAGGGTAAGTCGGGAAAGCGAAAAGGCAAAGGAAAGACTCAAAATAAGATCGAGAGTCTCAAGGCTAAGCTTAAGAAGCTTAAACTGGGTCCTAAGCCTGACACAGAATATTACCATTGTCATGAGACTGGGCATTGGAAGAGAAACTATAAGAAGTACTTAGCAGAAATGAAAAAGAACAAAGGAAGTAAGATTTCCAGTTCAGGTATAAATGTTATACAAATTAATATTGCCACTTAATTCTCTGACCAGTTCTTGGGTATTTGATACTGGATCGGTTGCTTATATTTGCAATTCGATACAAGGACTGATAAGGAGTAGAAGCTTGGCAAGAGGAGATGTTGATCTTCGTGTGGTCAATGGAGAAAGAGTTGTTGCATTAGCTATTGATATTTTACCATTAGCTTTACCCTTAGGATTAGTTATGGAACTAAATAATTGTTATTATATTTCAGCCTTAAGCAAAAACATTATTTTTGCTTCTTGTTTAGGAGCAGAAGGCTATGAGTTCAGAATAAAGAACAATTGTTGTTCGATTTATTTTGAAGATATGCTTTATGGCCATGCTCCATTGATGAATGGATTGTATGTTTTGAATCTTGAGGATGAGCCCATCTATAACATTAATGCTAAGAGACTTCGACCTAATGATGTGAATCCCACTTTCGTTTTGCATTGTCGTCTTGGTCATATAAATGAGAAGCGTATGATGAGGCTCCATAAAGATGGTCTTCTAAACTCATTTGATTTCGAATCATTTGAAACATGTGAATCTTGTTTACTTGGCAAGATGACAAAGGAGCCATTCACGACCAGAGGTGAGAGGGTGAGTGATCTACTGGTCGTAATACATTCAGATGTATGTGGACCAATGAGCACTCTGACCAGAGGTGGTTTTCAGTACTTCATAACTTTTACCAATGATTTCAGTAGATATGGCTATGTCTACTTGATAAGACATAAGTCGGAATCCTTTAAAAAGTTCAAAGAATTTCAGAATGAAGTGCAAAATCAACTTGGCAAGACAATCAAATGTCTACGATCTGATCGTGGAGGTGAATATTTGAGCCATGAGTTTGGTGATCATCTAAAGAAGTGTGGAATTATTCCACAGCTTACTCCGCCGGGAACACCTCAATGGAATGGGGTGTCGGAACGACGGAACCAAACATTGTTATACATGGTTCAGTCAATGATGAGCCAATATGATCTTCCATTGCAATTCTGGAGATACACTCTAGAAACAACGGCTTTCACTTTAAATAGGGTTCCATAAAAAACTGTAGAAAGGACACCATATGAGATATGGACTGGGAAGAGTCCTGGATTGTCTTTCTTAGGGTATGGGGTTGTGAGGTATATGTCAAACGTTTGATGTCTAATAAACTCACACCCAAGTTCGATAAGTGTTTCTTTGTGGAGGTATCCTAAGGAAACTAAAGGATATTATTTTTATAATCGGGTTGATAACAAAGTGTTTGTTGCCCCTAATGGTGTCTTCTTGGAGAAAGAGTTTCTTTCCAAAGGAGTAAGTGGGAGCAAGGTGCAACTCAAAAAAATTTAGGAACCATCCGAAAATATTTTAACTCCTACTGAACCTCTACAGGATGAACAAACTGTTGTTGAACCTGTAGATGAGGCATCAGTCCCACGTAGATAAAAAAAGGCCATGTTAATTGCCTATAAGGTATGGACATGACGTTTTATTATTGAATAATAATGAGCCTAAAACTTAAGCGATAGCAATGGTAGACCCAGACTCTGAGTCATGGCATAAAGCCATGAGATCTGAAATAAAGTCCATGCATGATAATCAAGTTTGAAACTTGGTTGATGCACCTAATGGTGTTAAGACCATTAAGTGCAAGTGGATTTTTTTTAAAGAAATAGATAGATATAGATGGAAATGTTCACATTCACAAGGCACGACCGGTTGTGAAGGGTTTCAGACAAATTCAAGGTGTTGATTATGATGAAACCTTCTCTCCTGTCGCGATGCTTAAGTCTTTTCGGATCATTCTAGTTAGTGCTGCATATTTCGATTATGAGATATGGCAAATAGATGTCAAAACGGCTTTCCTAAATGCAAACCTAAGTGAGGATGTGTACATGACACAGCCTGGGGGTTTTGTCGATCCAAAGGAAGCTAGAAAGGTATGCAAGCTCCATAAATCTATTTATGGATTAAAGCAAGCATCTCGGAGTTGGAACATTCATTTTGATGAAGTAGTCAAAGGGTTTGACTTCATCAAGAATGAAAAAGAACCTTGTGTTTACAAGAAGGTTAGTGCGAGTAAACTTGTGTTTCTGATATTGTATGTGGATGACATATTACTGGTCGAAAATGATATTTCTATGCTTGAATCTGTTAAAACTTCATTGAGAAATAATTTCTCAATGAAAGATTTAGGTGATGTGAAGATATGCAAAGTGCACACGGATTTAAATATTTCTGATCCATTAACAAAGCATCTCTCGCAGCCTAAGTATGAGGAGTACACAAGAGCAATGGGTATAAGATACCTATATGATTGACTCTAATGCAAGTGGGAGACTGTTGGTGATATGGCCTTGAGGCAATCATAGAGATGATTGTATCACGTCTATGTTTATGAATTATTGAATAAATGTTATTCTTGACTAAATCATCGGTTATGAAGATTAACAAGTATATGACTTGTTGTTGAAACTCTTTTAGCTTATATGATGTCATTCTAAATGAATCCCTGGTCAGATGTCACTGGTCGGAATATTAGTGACTCTATCGACCGACACATGTATTGATTGATGACCATGTTTCACCGGTCATAGATATAGGGATATCGAATCAATAATGTGAACACATGTTAGAGAACATGGGGTTAGATTGTCTCACCTTGAGACACTGTTGAGATTGTTATGATTTTATGTGTCGTCAGTTGGTCTCAAGCAATGATGATGTATAATCCTTAGACCCGATATCAGCATGGTTTCCTACATGTGTAATAGTACACTTAGGGGTTGTCAAATGCTACTCCGTAACTGGGTAGTTATAATGGTAGCTTTCGGGTATGCTATGAAACATGCGGAGGAATGTGACTGGTCGGATATGAGATTTGCCCCTCCTAACATAACATGAGAGATATCTCTAAGCCCCTCGATATGGTTGTATAAAGAAAGTGCATGGCCATGCCACTAGTGGTCGAAGTGTTCGACCATGTAAAGTTATCCGACACTCGACCGAGAAAGTATTGAACAGTCCATGGATGACACAACATCTCACCTGGAGTTCAAATCAGATATCATGAGACAAAGGGAGAATACACGAGAAGGTCTTTCAGTTCGATCAGATAAAGACTAGTCGTATGGAGATACGAACTGGTCGTAGGTTGGTCGAACATGATCACTAAGTGGTCGAAACCTGGTCGTAAGGTGTTACGAACAGGTTGAGAACAAATACGAGCTGGTCGTTAGTGATATGAACTTGGTCGCATATCATATTGCATTAAGGTTCATCCGATATAATTTGTGTGTATTCGGGAATCGTTATGTTCTATTAGGAGCCGCTGACGACTCGTGATCGGAAAGGAGTTTCTGAGTCACAACCGATTATGCATGAACCTAACGGGTCACACACTTAACAGATTGGAACAAACGTGTTCAGATAGAATCCGTCATGGGCACTATATAAGGAGATACTTGAGGCTATTGGAGGAGGCGAGACACGTGAGTTGTTCCACCGAAACTCTAGCCGCCATCTTCTTGAGAAAGCCCTATCGTGCGATTTGGTGCTAGCAAATCGACATACGATGTTCCTTCCCTGGACGTGTGGATACCGTAGAGGCGTTACTGCGGTTGCTGTTGCGTTTGAGGATGATCCGCGATCTTCACAAGGAACTACAGAGGTTGCTTGAGGAGACGATCGACTTGTGAGGATGCTGGACGATCGACTACGACCACTGCATCGACGTGCTCGATGTTGGATGATCGACTACAACCACTTTATCGACACGCTCTACGTTGGACCAGGCTTCTCCAACTCTTCTTCCGCTGCATTACGCGTCTAGTGGTAACGATCTGTGATCTCCTACTTGCATGGCTTCCTGGTTTACATGGTAGAATTTTTTAATTGTTAGCTTGCGTAGCCTACCCGTATCCCTTCACCTGCTGCAGCTAGTAGTATGGGTACCCACGTGCAACTGGGCATGAGTGAGGCCATCCATAGTGTAGATGCTGCAGACCAATGGTAAGACAATATTGCCGATTTTTGTTAAAAAGAAAAAAGAGGTGATTTGTTACTGAATTTTTGGCCTGAATGACACTGTTTCGAGGTGTAATTGCGAGAGTGGCTCTTCTCACACGGCATTTGTAAATTTGACACCTCGTCTGCATGGCCACCGTGCAGACGAGCCTCATGCCGACACGTGCGTAATGCCGCATGGCGACTGTGCGGATAAGCCTTGTCCACACTGCCACCGCATGGAGATGTGCCACGTCTTGGCGTGAGGCTCGTCCTCACCGCCACTGTGCGGACAAGGTGCCACGTGTCGGCGTGAGGCTCGTCCTCACCACCACCGTGCAGACGAGGTGCCACGTGTTGGCGTGAGGCTCGTCCTCACCGCCACCGTGCGGACGAGGTGCCAAATTTACAAATGCTACACGAGAAGAGTTACTCTCGCAATTACGCCTCGAAACAGTACCATTTAGGCCATCAGTTCATTTGTTACTTAGAAAATCCCTATTAATCATTTATTTCTAAACTTCTCTAAGTTTAATGTGCCATGCCATTCAGTGGCGAGTCCACCGTGGGTGCTTGAGCACCCCTTCCCCCCGCCACCAAACCCCTAGTACCCCTAGCACCAGCGAAGTTGGGGGCGGTAGAAAGGGTCTAACTCTAAGGGAGACAGTCAGACAGGGAGTGGAATCAAAGATTTGGATCCAAGCCATCGAGAGAACAGATAAAGGGCTAGGGGGCTGGGGGAGGCGGTCGATGGCCTGGCGCGGAGGCAGAGGACTGCTTAGCACCTCAGGCCTTAGCCGGTGGGCACCGGGTGTCTTGGCGTGGGCACCGGGCGAGACCTGGGGTCTATGCGATCCTTGACGTGATCTGTGATGTGGTGAGCTCTAAGATGGTGGCGGTAGGCGGTGATTAGGGGGAGGCGGCGAGCTCGAAGGATGGCGCAGCACCTCAGCCGGTGTGCTATGGGCACCGAGCGAGGGTAGGGCCGTGGCGACTATGGGGGAGGCGGTCGACATGGAGGGCTATGCCGCTGTGCGGTGGTGGCCTAGTGGGGGCCGGCAGCGTCGCGACGACTAGGGGGTAGGCGACAGCGCGATGGTGGCCTAGTGGTGGGTGATAGCAGCACGGTGAGTTCTCACTTAGTGAACATTTGAAGTTGGTAGACTTGAAGATTGATGAATTGATGCAAGATTAGAACAACCAGATTGCTTCTCTACACATCTAAGTTTCGACATGTGTAGATCAAGTGTTCGATGAAATTACTAGGAGACCTTTGGATGTACATCCTGAATTTTTTTATTGAGTTATGGTTTTATGCAGTGGCATACGCAGGACAGAAATAGAGAGTGTGCTCAAGCTAATATGATAAAACCGTACCAAATATACAAAATATATTTGAATGTCTAATGCAATTCAAATTCATACATAAATAAATAAGAGACAAAGCGAGAATGTAAAATGAACTTAAGGTATTACCTGGCTAATGGACATAACAATCTGAATGCTTATAAATACGTGCGAGTAGCAATCTGTGAAACAAAAGTAGCTAAATTAGCGAGACAATCAGAAAATTGTGACTAATTACAAACATTGAAATGAAATGGAAGTATGAACATACCGCAAAACCGCTAGCTATGACTAGGAGCGGGAGGCAAGTCCATTCTACGAGATTTCATCTACAATAAATTGTATGTAATTCATGAGTACTAAATACATGTAACTAGACTAGACAAGACAACAATATAACATCACATATTCACATGTTCACAACATCATCTCAACATCACATATTCATATTGAGTTATTGAGTTGTGAATTTTACCTCAAACCTCAGTCACAGGCCATGCACATCAGACACTCAGTGCCTCGGTCAATCCTCATTCCTCAAACCTTATTCTTCAAACAGTCTCAAACCTCATTCCCCATTCCATTCAAATAGCCCAAGTGGCGAGTGCCTCCATCGGTTGCGTAGCGCCCAACCACGCCGACACCGACGCCTGGCTGCCTGCCTTTTCGCTTCACCGGTCGCAGCTCCGGCCTCCCACGGCTCGCGCCTTGCAGTTCGCCCCACCGGTTGCAGCTCTGGCTTCCTATGGCTCAAGCCTTCGCCCTGCCGTCGTAGATCCCGCCACCATGCTCAAGCCGCCCCGCCGATCCTGACTCCGGCCTCCATGACCACGCCTCCGCCACCCGTGTCGCAGCTCCGTGGTTGAGGCTCGCTCGCCGCCTCACCCCCAGCTGGCCCCTACTCACCGCCCTGCCCTTGCCGTTGCCGTTGGCCACGTCGCATGTGCCCAGGCCCTAGGTGAGTTGTGCTGTAAATTAGGGGTTTGGTAGAATGGGAGTGGAAATGTGGAATGGAGAATTTCGAATGGGGAATGGGGATTTTGGGGACCGAATGGGGAATTAGGGATTTGGCCTTTGGGGAGTCCGAAAATGGACTATGACATTGGATTATGCAATGAATATAGCCCAAAAGCCCAAATATCCTTAGTGCTTCCTGAGTTCCTTATTTGCTGCTGCTGCTTGCATGATGCTCCTTTGGTGCTTTTCCTTCTTCGCTGCTGCCTGCTGCTCCCAGCCCAGCCGATGCTTTCTCCATTGAAGGAACCAGGCGGAGGAGATGTAGCATGGTGGGTTTCGAGGGGCGCGATGGATGGAGCCGGTGCACACGCTCCTGTGCGCACTGGTGTTGTGTCCGCCCCTGGTTTTATGGTTGTGGACTTGTGGTAGTTCATCATGTAAGTTTACGAATGCAATGCAAACTGTCATATACAATATCCATTAGTTGATTAGCCAATTTGTTTATTTGGTGGTTGTTACTTGTTTAATTTTTCTTAGATTTGCAAAAACGGAGAAACAAACTTTGCACAATTATTTCTCAAATAATGCAACTAGCAGCAACCCTCCAACTATAGTGATCACAACCGAACCAAAAAAAAAAGGCCCGGCATGAATTTAATCAAGATGGAATTAGGTATGTTTTCATTTCATTTTTAAAGTTTATGAGTAGTCACAATTTAATACTGTATCACTAAATTTGATTTTTTTTAATCTACACATCGGTACTCATAAATTTATGAGTATTTGGGGGCATATTATCCATTAACGAGGTACTAAATTTATTGTATTATACATTTTTAATATCTTTTCTTTCTATTTATGCATGAATTTGGTATTTCGATGGCAAAAGACCGATAGATGTACTTTTAGTATGATTATCTTGTGTTATAGCCTTAATAATAGCGCTCCCTTATATTTTCAACCCACTGATGCCATTTATGTATGTTTAGGTTCATTACTCTCCGACAAAATACGCCGTGCAACTAGGCACGACAACCACCGACGAGCACACGACCTTAACGGTGGACTCTCGGTGAGACAGTGACCAAATAACTAAAGAATGCAGTGTGCCTCCAAAAAAAAAAAGAAAAAAAAAAGCATGCAGTGTGAATGCAGACCAGGGCTTCTCCCCGAAGCCTCCAAGCCGACAAAACTGTACTTTTGACTCCTGTCGTCCATGCATGCATGACTATCTCATCAGCATGCATGCATGGCATGGCATTGCACTGCATGGGCACTTGACGGCTGACCCCATGTGCAGACTTTTGCTACATGCAGTGTGTGTAATAGCAGAAGAAGAAAAGACCAGGCCGATCGAGCCCTATAAAATCCCGTTTCCCACTACAACCAAAACCCCCCACTTTCCCTTGTTCGCTCAACACGACTCGGGCAAAACACGTAACGCGACAGCCTTGTAGCTCAAGAGATATAAAGAAGGGCGCGCACATGAAGTCCAGTACCACCACGAACACGAAGCAGTCACCTTCCGATTCCTCCTCCCCAGCCAGCCACGGCCACCACCGCCTCTGCAGCTACGAGCCCACCTCCGTGCTCGACCCCAACGCCACCTCCAGCCCCGCCACCGGCGGTGCAGCGGCGGGGCACACGCGCCCCGGCAACCAGCTTCAGAACCACGTGCAGGCCGCCCTGCCGCATCATCCGTCCGACGACTGGGACGCGCTGTCCTGGCTCCTATCCCCGGACCACAAGGACGGCGCCGGCGAGCTCTTCCCGCTCCAGGCGCATCGCTCCTCCGTCGAAGCTCCGTTCGACGTCCTGGCTGACCCGTTCGATCCGTACTCTCCGGTGGAGTCCTATGAGCAGCTTCTCCGGATCGCCGCGGAGGCCGTCTGGTCGGGGGACTCGGTCGCCGCGAACGGGATGCTGGCTCGGCTCAACCAGGCCATCCCGTACCCTCCCCGGACGTCAACGCAGCGAGCGGCGTCCCACTTCAGGGAGGCGCTCCAGTCCCTCCTGGCCGCCCCGGATCAGTTCTTGGCGCAGGCCGACCACCCTGCGCCATCCGCCGCCGACGTGGTGCGCCGCATCGGCGCGCAGCGGGCCTTCGCGTGCCTGTCTCCGATTCCCCAGTTCGCCAGCTTCACGGCCAACCAGACCCTCCTCGAGGCATTTGAGGCGGCCGGTGGCACGTCTGCGCCGTTCCACATCATTGACTTCGACCTCGGCCTCGGCGGGCAGTGGTCCTCCTTCGTCGAGGAGGTCGCCGCGCGACGGCTGCCATCGCAGCACACGCCGTCTGTCCGCGTGACCGCTGTCGTGCACGAGGAGACTGCGGAGACGTTGCTGGCCGCCGAGAACCTCCGGGACTTTGCATGCGGCCACGGGGTACGCTTCGCCATCGACGTAGTCCGACTTGGCGGCCTCGGCACGCTTGCCCTCGGTAGCATCCGGACCTCCAGCAGCGAGGCGGTCGCCGTCGTCCTCTCGCCGGCCATCTTCCGCCACCTCGCCGCAACCAGCGCGGACTCCTCGGACGCCCTCCTGCACTTCATCCAGCGCACCGCCCCGCACGCCGTGGTCTTCGTCGACGCCGAGGTGATGCCGGGCGGCGGGGACGGTGTGGCGTCGCTCATGCGCAGCGTCCAGTCCTGCGCGGTGGTGATGGAGTCCATCGAGGCGGCCGCGGCTGCCATCGGCGCGGGCGAGGAAGCCGTGCGGCGCGTGGAGCGCGGCATCGTCCGCCGAGGGCCCTCGCGGCGGTGCGGTCGTGGTGGGGCCGGTGCGAGTCGTGGACGGAGGCCGCCGTGCGCGCGAGGTGGGCGCCGGCGGCACTGAGCGACCTCGCCGCGGTGCAGGCCGAGTGGATCGTGCGCCGGGCGCCGGTGGAGGGCTACCACGTCGTCCGGCGGGACGGCGCCCTGGTGCTGTGCTGGCACGGGTACGAGCTGGCGTCCACGTCAGCATGGAGGTGTTGACACATCAGATATTTACATGCAGCGTACGTGGATAATATATAGGGATGTGTATGTATTTAGACATGAGATGCCACTTGTTTTATTTTTTTCTTAAAAGAGTGGCCCGTGTTGATATGTATGTACTTTACAATCGACAAGGAACTTCTTACCTTTCAGTGCCGTAGTGCGTCTGCTTTTACGCGTGTAGATTCTGCTTTCTTTTTCCTCGTTCTTTCAGCTTTAGGTCTCTTCGTGGAAGCGCGACTGCTGACCTGAGAGCAAGATTCTATGTTCGGTACACCTACTACTCCCTCGTTCGGACCTCGTGGAACCGTCCAAACACATAACTTTCTAAAATGATCGGATTCTAATGGATGCGGATCAAATATCTAGATGAGGTTAAATCTGTAGGTTGTTCGATCTCTTACAGTGGTAATTCCTGATCAGATATGTGGAGCACAAATTATAGGATGAAACTCACACCTAGATAAATAAATCTCACACCCGCGCACACCACAATACACGAACGAGAGAAGAGATCAAACAAGAACAGCACTCAAATTCAATCAATGAGATTACCTGAGTAGCAATCTGAGATACCTTAGATGAGAAACTCTCGAAAACTCACATACACACGATAATAGGGGTAGACCCTCCTGGCGACGCACCAAATAACTAAATTCATAATTTTGAAATAGACTAAAAAGAATCCTTTTATCTCGAATCATGTTTCCTAAAGCAAACTCAAACTTGAATAATTCCCGTGTATCATCTCTAATCTGGTCGTCGTAGCCCTTAGGTGGGCCCCACCCCATGGCTTGGGAGAGGAAGGAATGCACACGGTGAAAGAATTGGATGCACCGAACCTAACAATCTCCATGCACACAGGGAAATGGCTGGAGCCGTCCTCTTGATTTCTAGCCTTTTAAACCACCACCTTCCCTTCTTATCTTTAATATATTCTCCAATAGATCGCAGTCTCCGATTCCTGTTATTGATCTTCACGCCAAACAAATCTGAATCAATCTCCTATTTGGAATTTGTCCAGCACACAAGGAATAACTCCAGCTCGGCCTCTTCTATCAAACACACGGATTTGTATCCAAATTTTGTTCTAATGTAAACTCCTTTTCCTTCATGGTTAAGCTTTCCTTCTTCTTCGTTTCCCTGAATCAAATCCACATGCTGCCCCTTAGCTTATGCATGCATAGGACTTGATTGCAATCTCATGCATGCAATACACAAACACACACGGTTGGACTCCTCTTGGATCAAACACGCTTGCATGCATATGCACCTGCACATGCAGACGCGCCACATGCACCAGCTCTTGCCCACGCACCGTCTTCCCTGATTTTAGTTCCACGCACCACACCCTCACTCGTGCGGCCTCCACGCTTGGCACACGCGTAGGCCCGTGCGCTGCAACATGCACGGCCTCGTCATGCGCCGCCTGGTCCGGCACATGCATAGGCACGAGTCCATGCACGCATAACTCCTCATGCTCAACAATAAGCGGTTGAGCTCCATGCACAGCATGCTCTAGGATTTCTTGGGCCGCATCACTAATTCTCACGAGGAGCAAAGTTGAAATGAACTAGCATCTCAAAGTGACTTTCCCGTGGATTCTCGTCATCCCCTTGAAGTTGGAAGTAATTACCTACAAATGCTACTCACTTACCGCTCACCCTAGGCCATGTTCGCATCAGCGCCTCCCTTCTGCGTGTGTGGAGACAGGGAGAGCAAGTGGCCTACTCCCCCAGTCCAAACCCTAGAGGTCGCCGCTGGCCTTGAGTTCACTGCCGCCACTGCAAGAGTCCCTCGGCACCACCGGCCCAAGAGTATCTTTTGTTGCTGAGACTCGAGCACCACTTTCCCCTCTCGACGACCTCGATGGCGAGCACCGGCGACCTCGACCACGTTTCTAACAACATCCCCTTTGTTCACACCTCCGGTGAAGGTTAGCTCGATGTTCGTTCCTCCCCCTTGCCCTCCCAACTCATCCCTTGCCTCCACTGGCACCTCATGGACCTCTTCCTCTCCCAGTACCACTGGACGATCGTGAAATTTCTAGATCTAAGTGGGAGAAAGATTGGCAGTAGAGGATGTGTTGTAGTTGGTGTTATTATTATTGCATGAATTCATGATTACTAGATGCTGGGGAGGGCCAACAGTTGGTGATATGCCCTAGAGGCAATCATAGAGATGATTGTATCACGTCTATATTTATGAGTTATGGAATAAATGTTATTACGTTCCTTGAATGAATCATCAATTATAAAGATTAACAAGTATGTGACTTGTTGGTGAAACTCTTTAACTTATATGATGTTATTTTAAATGTATCCCTGGTCGGATGTGATTGGTTGGAACAATAGTGACTTATCGACCAGCACATGTATTGATTGATGACCAGGTTTCACCGGTCATGGATATAGGGATATCGAATCAATAATGTGAACACATGTTAGAGAACATAGTGTTGGATTGACCCACCTTGAGACACTATTGACCTTGTTATGATTTTATGTGTTATCAGTTGGTCTCAAGCAATGACGATGGATAATCCTTAGACCTGAGATCAGCATAGTTTCCTACATATGTAATAATACACTTAGGGGTTGTCAAATGCTACTCCGTAACTTGGTAGTTATAAAGGTAGCTTTCGGGTATGCTATCAAATATGTGGATGGATGTGACTGGTCAGATATGAGATTTTCCACTCCTAACATAATATGAGAGATATCTCTGAGCCCCTTGATGTGGTCAGATAAAGAAAGTGTATGGCCATGCCACTAGTGGTTGAAGAGTCGACCACATGAAGTTGTATGTCACTTGATCGAGAAAGTATTTGAATAGTCCATGGATGTCAAAATATCACACCTGGAGTTCAACTAGATATCATGACCGCCACTTCTCTAAAAGCATGGTTCTTGCCTCCCTCTCTCCTCCCTCCTTGGAGCTCATCCATTCGTTGGGTGATCCCTTGCTCTCACGTTCGAGTGTTTGCTCATCGTTTAGGCCGGTGAGTGACATTTTTGCTCAGTTCGACCAGATACGGACTAGCTAGTCGTATGGAGATACAAGATGGTCATAGACTGGTCGAACATAATCAATAACTGGTCGTAAGGAGTTACGAACTGGTCGTGAGTACATATGAATTGGTTGTATAGAGATACGAGTTGGTCATAAGTGATAAGGACCTAGTCATAGATCATATTGCGTTAAGGTTTGTCCGATATAATTTATGTATATTCGGCAATCGTTATGTCCTGCTAGGAATAGCTAATGTCTCGTGGTCGGAAAAGAGTTTCCGAGTCGCAACCGATTACACATGAACCTACAGGGTCACACACTTAACGGGTTGGAACAAGCGAGTTTGGATAGGATCCGTCATGGGCTATTTATAAGGGGATGCATTCGTCTGTTGGGATAGACGACGTGAATTGCTCCACCGAAACCCTAGCAGCCATCTTCTCGAAGACCTTGCCGTGTGCACCGGTGCTAGCACACCGTTGTACGGTGTTCCATCCCTAGACGTGTGGATACCGTAGAGGCACTGCTGTGATTGCTGTTGTGCTGAATAAGGATGATCCACGACCTTCTCAAAGAACGTGATAGGTTGCTAGAAGAGAGGATCGGTACCAAGGACGTTGGATGATCTACTACGACCACTTCATCGACGTGCTCGACGTTGGATCAGGCTGCTCCAACTTTTCTTCTGCTGCACTGCACGTCTAGTGGTAACAATCTATGATTTATTGCTTGCATGGCTTCCTGGTTTACATGGTAGAATTTTTGAATTACCAGCTAGTGTAGCCTACCCATATTTCTTTAGTGGTATCAGAGCCATCTTGCATAGTTTTTGATCTAGATCAGTCGCATATACTTGATATGTGGTAGTAGTAGACTGGATCTATTACTGTTCTGTTCTGGTAACCTAGATCGGTTCATATGGATGGAGCGTTTTAGGCACTGGTTGATATGATCAATCGGTTTTCGGTGATAGTAGATAGGTTTGCGGGAGGTATAAGTTGAAAGTACCAGATGATTTACTCCACTTGTTCACAATCACATTGCATGATACTCTTACCGGTCGGAATTCCGCCATCAGGGTATGTCGCGGTGTGTAGTCGTATGGAAGCGGTGATCAGATTGGTTCAGAATAGAGTTAATATGATTAATTCGATGAATTTCCATGGCTCAATTACGTGAATAAGATTCATGTCTCGGAAATTTTTCCAAGGGCGTCGCCCTCGACTCGTGAGAGGCTAGCAGGACTACCATGCTAGATAATCGTTATCACGTTATATAGTATTATGTGTTCATTTCACTTGATAGAATTAGATTCTATGCATAACACCTTTTGCAGGGATTGATGTGAATAGTATGACCCATTGTGTATGTGATGCATGTATGAATTTTTTATGGCCTGCATGTCATGCTGTGTTATAGCCATCGAGCAACATATTATTGTATAACGATCTGTGTGCCGACATGTGATGCTTGATATTATCATATGTAATTCATTACTAGCTTTTAGGAGTAATTGCTTAGTAGATGAATGTAGTGATTTCAAGCATGATGGCTCAGTGGACAGGAAGCATGGTGATGGAGATTGTCATGTTAAGGGCCATACTATTTCACAATTTAATATGATTATCTGTGAATGTTTATTTTGTTCCTGTTATGCTATTGATCATGTTTTATCATTATATGTTTTAACATAGTAGAGTAGTATCCTTCAAGAAAAATTAAGTAAATTTGATGTCTTTCCAATTATCGTGCCTATCACGATTCCGATTGTTAATTGGTAGGTCTGCTAAAGTGGGGTGCCATTAACTATCTTAATAAGATGGGGTGGGTGTCAGACACCCACATGCATAGTATTGGTTTAATTTGACAAGGCTATCAAAATGGTTTTGGGCCTTGGGGCATAATGTTGGTCGCCGGGGCATAGAGATGCCACCCAACAGACAAGAGTCATATGAGATATAATTGGCAAATGGTTGCTTACCTAAATCACTAGGTTTCTAACAGTGATGCCAAAGCTCACTAGGGATTAATGATATATGGATCTTGAACCCACTATATGAAGTTAGAGGAAAATTTGGTTTAGAACATTGTAACATCCCAATTTTCGGCGTCTTTTCGAAGCTTCAAAAATAAAAATAATTATTTGCAATTTATTGGATTAATTTGAAGCTTAATTTAGAATTTCGAAAATGAAAAATATTTTAAAATTTAAATGATTAAAATAAACATCAATTAAATTCAAAATTATTTTATTCGATCTATTCAGGTTCCAAGGATTTTTATGAAATTTTCTTGATTTTATTTTATTTTCGGATTTTCTTTCTTTTCTTTCTCCTTTTTCTTTTCTCTATCTTCTTTTCCTCTGGCACTATTCTTCTTCTCACGGAAGCCAGCGCTCCTACGCCTGCCAACTCCACACGCAGCCGTGCCCACACCCTAGTCACACCCCGCGCCCTGCTACCTGCGCATGTGCCCGCGCCCCCGGCCGCCTGCCCTGCGTGTCGCCCGAGCCTCCGTGCCTGCTCTAATTTCGGCACGCCGCCCGCACCTCCCCATGCCGCATTGCCCCCTTTATTCCTCTACAAAATCGACGCAACTCCTCTCCTTCTCCTTTCCCCCCTCTCCTCTAAACTTTTCCCCAACCAAATCACCCCTACCGAAGCCCCCCTTTCTTCCTCCGCATCGACCGCACCACCTCCCCCCTCTGTCTCCCTCTCCAACCACCCGTTCATCTCCCTGAGTGCGTCATGGTGTGCCCCCGAAGGTCCTCCCCTCATCCCCTGAGTCTCCCCTTCCCTCTCCCCTCCACCTCGCTGGATTTTGAGCTCTACCGCTGCCGGCCGAAGCCCCTTCCTCCTCGTGTTCCGTCGTTGTCGTTGATCATCCGGCGACATCGTCACCACCACTGGATTCACCGCTCTGCGTTCTACATCGTGCTCTCGCTAGTTCCTTCTCCTCGCCACCAGAGCACCACCACCGCCGTGCATCGCCACCGCCCGTGTGCTTTCCTCGCCGTCACCACCACCGCCGGCCAGCTCCCACCGCGCTGCCACCTCCTATCAACTCCTCGGTTTGCCGACGTTCCATTTTGGCCTTGCTCGCTGGCCGCCTTCTTGCCCCTCGCCGGCGTCGCTTCCATGACCGAGCCACCCCTGGAGCTCCAGCCCTCTACCTTCTCCTTCTTCCCTCCTTCTTTCTTTCTTTCTTCCACTTACACTTGGGACCCACTTGTCATTCCTTCATGCCTCTCTCTTTCCATCTCTCCTCTCACCTCCATGTGGGGTCCACAAAGTCATCATTCTTTTAATCCCCTAAAATCTGAAATAGAATATTCCCTCATATTCCCTTTCCTATTTTCTATCATTTCATGTGATCGAAAACTTCTGGATGTTCGTTCTCCCTCATACAAACTCCGATTCCGTCGATTCTTGTTTCTAAATTCATCTAAATTCAGTACCTTTATTTTGGTTCTAATTTGATAATTTTTGTATTTTATTTGAAATTATTGTATTTATTTGGCTCTTTTTGCGCGCATAGATTCCGGCATTTCCGAAGAATTCCTAGACCCGTTGGTCGAAGCAACTCAAAACTTCAATGAAGCCAAGTCGTAGACCTTTAATCATTTTGTACCAATTATATAAAATTATATTATTTTATATCAACATGCATTGATAGTTTTATAATAACTACTTTCGCAATAGTTAAAGTCCTATTTGACTTTATGCCACCTTGAAGGATTGCCATTGACATGTATCCTTGAACACCATAGGTTGGGTTAATTTTAGTTCGACATATCGTAATACCAACATGGGTATCGTGTTATGCCTAGCTATGCTTAGTTGCGATGTGATTCATGATCACATGCAAACAAATGAGAATATTGACTAAATGATATATGTAATCGTGGCGTGTTGCCATTGTTATTAAAAATTTATTGTGCCATAGCAAGGGTTGCCATTGGGCTTGGTTAAACCAAAAATGGTTTTATACTCGGGCGAGTGATCGTGCAGTAATGGGGATGAATTTTGGGATATGGTTGCCTCGCCTGAGTGGTCATTAAGGACTTAACTTTGTGTACCATTGATCTGGGCCATACCGTACAACCACAAGTCCAAGATGGGGTGGACCTGGCTAATTAATTAGCGATGCCTTGATTTTAGTTTTGTTTTGGTGGAGGTATGAACCCTGGGTTAGACATTCACACTAGCGCAAGCGGGGGCCACGACTGTGATGTATGTTGAGATGCAAATGTCGTGAGTTTGTGGAACCAGTCGGTGGCAAAACCTTTAGCGAGTAGAATTGGATTAAGGCATAGCTTTGTAAAAGTCTTGTGATAATCATTTAGTCGTACGCCTTCGGAAGCGTGTCTTGGCCGACATTATAAATTGATTATGTCTTGTGGGTCAAGCTGTACAACCTCTGTAGAGTGTAAAACTATTCGAATAGCCATGTCCCCGGTTATAGACAATGCCTAGTGATTTCACACGAGGGGTAGATTTTCTCAAAAGTGTTGGATTGGTGGATTGGTTGGGAAGTGAACCGGTAGTTCACTGGTTGTTTCAAAGTACTTGTTTACTTATGTGTTTAATCTTTTAAATTGTGCTTTCCAATCTATTTACTATATTTACTGTTAATATTGTTATCTGTAAAAATAGACATAAAGTTATTCTTGTTCAAGCCTTGCATAAATACTATTTGCATACATTTCCCTGCGACTTGCTGAGTACTTTATGTACTCACGGCTTTGCGCCATTGTTGATCAGTCACCGAGGAAGAACTAGGGAACACCAAGTTCTACGAGGAGTACTTCGAAGACTATGCGAACTAGGCCACGTTTTCCACTAGATTGTATGTGGGCATGTCGAATGGCTACCACTAGTTGTTTCATTCCGCTGCAAGTTTATCTTTTGTCGTTTAGCCCTGCGTGGCAAACTTTGTAAAACTTGACCATAAGGTCTGTTGCTACTAAGTAATATTAATTTGTCTGCTTCTTAGATATTTTGTTGTGTGGATATGATTTCATTGATGTTGCGACTATGTGAACTAGCTACTAGATTTGTTCAGAATACACAGAGGGCTCAGATTTAGTGATCCGGGGTCCCGACAAAGATGGTATCAGAACCATATTGACTGTAGGACGCAACCATAGTTAGCATGGTCATTTTAGTGAAAAAAATTCAAAATTTATTTTATAAATCAAACCAACCAATTGACATGAATAGTTATTCTTCTCTCGTCTTATTATGTTCTTTTCTTATCTTATTCTAATATTTTCTCGTCTCATTCTTAGATTCTTACCTCTTGTCTTTTTTGAAATCTGTTTTTAAATTTAAATAGACTTTTTCACCTCAATAATCTCTATAGGATCAAGTTTCCATGATCAAAGCGATGGATGACCTGGAAGTCTCAAGACTCGCCGATTGTTTCAAGTTGATCGTCCATATAAGTTAGTAGTGTTGTACCAAAGTTGCCCTTCTCAGTTTTAGTATCGTTTAGTTCATGTAATAGGATCTTTTTTTGCTTGAGTGTCATATTTTATTGCTTCTTAATAGCTTTCCAGCTATTTGTTCTTTTGGTTTAACCGACTTTCTCCAGTTAAATTATTCTGTTTTTCTCCCTTGTTCTCTCTCATCTATCGTGCTTTCTCCCTCTCATCTATTGTGCTTTGTACCTCTCATCTATTAAACATGTGAAGAATTGTTGCAGATGGTTAACACCGCAAGCCAAGGTGAATCCATGGATCCCATTACACCACCTCCTCTGGCCGCAATAGTAGATCAGGGTCTGGGTTAGTTCATGGCAGCTCAGACACAATTGATGAATGCTATGATATAGAATATGAATCAGATGATGAATCAACAAAACCAGACTGCCGCTGCTTTAGTCACAATGCTGAACCAGAACAATCAGACAACTGGCATGCCACCACCACCACCAGTTTTTCCTCAGTCAAGGCTGATGGAGTTCATGAGACACATCCACCTGCTTTCTCTAGCTCCTTCAAGCCCTTGGACACAGATGACTGGCTGCGCTCTATAAAGAAGAAGCTTGTCACGCCATGTGTGATGACCACGAGAAGGTCCTGTATGGCACGCATTAGCTTGAAGGCACTGCCACGGAATGGTGGGAGAATTACCGCGCTGCCCATGGAAATTAACATGCTATCAGTTGGGCTGAGTTCTCTGAAGCTTTCCACCACTCTCACATTCCTGATGGAAATGTGGAGATGAAGAAGAACGGGTTTTGTGAGCTGCAACAGGGAAACTCATCGGTGAGTGAATACCTCAACAAGTTTACTTAACTCTCCCATTATGCCCAAGAGGATGTTGCCACAGATGATGCTCGCTAGAAGCGTTTCAAGCGTGGACTCAACCCTAGCTTGAAGGTTCAAGTCGTCGGCAACGACCATGTGGATTTTCAGCATCTGGTGAACAAGGCCATGCTTATCGAGGAGTCTCATCGTGAGCTTGAGGAATCCCGCAAGAGGAAGATGATACAACATGGTGCTTATCAAAGTCATCCGCAAAGAGGCAAAATGAATGTACAACACCTTATCTGTTTCGCTCGTCCTGTTGCATTCAGGACCTTTGCAACAGCACCTTGCCTAGCTGCCCCAGGATTTCGCAATTTCAGCAATACCAACACCAACAACCAGCAGCCAAGAAACAATAATCCTACTGTGGGAATTATCTGTTTCAACTGTCATCAAACGGGTCACTACGCCAATAATTGTCCATGAAAGCAAGCTCCAACTCCTATTAGATTTAATTTGGGAGCTACTTCGACCAGAACCCCCATTCAAGGAGCAGGACATCACAACGACTTTGAAATTTTGAAAGACGAACACCTTTCCATAAAATATGACATGTGCAACCAAACACACAAAAATAGGAGATGTTCGGTTTTCTTCTAATGAAAAGCTCATAGGAAGTCCTTTTCAAAAGGCGATGCAAATAAAGACAATTTATGGCATAACAAGCGGTGTTGATTGCTTTCGCCCAAAAACTATCGGAAGTGTTATACTCATCAAGCATTGTCCTAGTCATTTCAATTAATGTTTGATTTTTCCTTTCTACAACTCTATTTTGTTCCGGAGTGTAGGTTGTGAAAAGTTTATGTTTTATTCTAAGTCCATCACAAAATTTTTCAATTTTAGTGTTCTTGAACTCAGAACTGTTTATCACTATAGATTTTTTTAATTTTGAAATCAAATTAATTTTGGGTCAAAGCAAGAATTTTGGCAAAATTCAAATGGCTGCAATTTTCAAATGGTTGGTCTTTTGAAAATCTTTAGAATACCAAAAATGTTTAGAATAGTCAACTCTATGATTTTCCTTTTGGGACCGTTTTCAAATTCCTTTTAGAATAGATTTTACACAAAAAATCTAATTTAGGTCAAAAATAAGATACTTAGAACTAGTTTTTCGGCTAGAAACTCATTTTTCATTTAAAATAGGTTTTTCTTGAGCCAAAGCCTTTCGAAAACCTTTGAATAGCATTTGTATACATTTTGCAACTTGTTTTTCACAAGATTACTAATAGTTGTGAATTTTTGACTTTTGGCTAAAAGGCTCAATTTTGAAAAACATTACTAGCACTTAATTTATTTGGCACACTTAGGGATGTGATATACATGTATATGACTTAGCACTCCCCCTTAATGTGTCACTCATCATCTTGCTCAAGATTGCAATAATCAAGATTTTGAACACAAGCAATAACACCATTTTGAAAAATATTTTCATGAATGCATCCTACACAAGGCTACGAGCTAGATACTTCAATGTAAGTACTTATTACCGAAATGACATTGGTTCTTGATGTGCAATAATTATCCTTAAGCTTGGCTCTAATTATATATATGGTGGAATTCACCTCTTCATGAATGAGTCAAGCTTTCAATACCTCTCCAAGTACATATTAAGCATTTAAGCACCTTTTTGTACCCAAACTCAGTTGGATCTATGAATGTTAGTCACAAGAGATTTTGGCACCCAAATGGCCCTAACGCCTTAGGTGAACTAACATATCTAGCAATTACCGTACTATTTTTATCTTTCTTAAGCAAATGATGATCATTATAAAGAATAGGCTTAGGAGTGTTACCCATGGGACATTGTTTACCAATGTATCCCTTTTCCCGATAATTATAGAAATGTAGGCTTTTACTTCCTCTTCTTGTCTTGTTTTCTTGCTCCTTGTCGGTTTGCCTCTTTCTTGATGATCTTGACTTGTCATCCACTTGGTTAGGGCACACTGAGGCAAATTGTCAATTCTCATTGCATCCAAAGCACTTGATATTCTTCGTGTATCTTGCATTGTGCCTTATCTTGCTATTCTCCTTCTTCTTGGGAATAAAGCCAATTCCTCTCTTGTCGTTCAACACTGGTTGCTTGCTTAATATTTCATCGAGAGAGACCTTTCTTGACTTGGACATTAAGCTCTTTATTTTTCTCTACAAGATTAGTCTCAATAAGCAAAGAGGAAATAGAAGCATTTTCACTAGAGCTACAAGGCATATCTAGCAAATCATCACAAGAAGTGGATATGCTAACCTTAGATGCAATGCAAGGGTTAGCAACTACACATGGCAAATCATCTAATAAATGACATGTTATGCCTATATCCACCTTGGACTTATTTAGCTCATTGAGAAGGAGAGTTTCATACTCATCCTTTAGCACATCATAATTATTTTGAAGAGAGGCGAACTCTTTCTTCAAAACTTTAAATTTAGCCTTTTTCCTTCCCAAGATACTCTTGAGCTCATCTAACATATCCATCAATTCATCATAAGAGGGTTCATTATCATCATTTACCTTGTCTTTACCTTTGGCCATAAAGCAATGAGGTGATGTGGATGGGGTTGAGGGCTCCTCATTGTCGGAGCTAGAAGTTGAGCATTCTTCTCCCGATGTCCATTCTTTTATGCAATCATTATTAGTGGAGGTGAACCTTTCATAATGATCTTGAAGATGGGTCCACATCTCATGAGCGTTCTTGAAATTGCATACTTCATTGAACACCTCTACACTCAAGGCACTAAATAAAGCGTTAATTGCTTGAGTGTCGAGATGTAAGCTTTTCTCTTCCTCACTTGTTGGAGCTAGAGCATCCATTGGAGGAGAAAACCCCATATCTATAACCCGCCATATTTTTTTGGCTCATGACCTTAAAATAACAAGACATGCAGATTTTTCAATGAGCATACTTTGTGCCATCAAATAGAGGTGCTTCACCGAGGTGCACTATAGCACTAGTGGCCATCCTTTACCCTCTATATGGTTAAGTCTAATAATTGAGAGACTAAGCTCTGATACCACTTGTAAGAATGAGAATGCCGACTAGAGGGGGGTGAATAGTCTTTTCTAAAAAAAACTTTAAGGCTAAAACCGATTTCTAATGCGGAAGTGAAAGTCAATTCCGTTTTGCACAATTTAAGACCTAAAGATTATAGTTTCCCTTAAGTGCACCAACACCCTAAGTCTAAGTCAAGGTTTGCAATCCTAGTTTGACATGCAATTAATTTAATTTTAGGAATATAAATTGCACAAAGTAAATCACAAGAGAGCATACCACAATGGCATAAGGATGTTTTACCGTGGTGTTTGGAGACTTGCTGGTCTTCCCTAATCCACGTTGAGGTAAGCCCAAACGAATTGGACTGGCTCCACGAATTAAGCCAACATCTCTGAGGTAAGCCCAAACGAATTGGATCAGCTCACAACTTGAACCAACACCTCGATCCACTCGGGGTTGCTCTTCCTCCACTCCAGAGATGGCGAGCACTAAACCACTCACAACATGCCAGGCCTTTTCACAAGCTTCTTGAGAAGATCACTAGACCACGACGCTTCCACGTTGTCTACTTGTCGGCAAACACCAAGAATAATAAATCACAATCCTTGCTTAAAGGATATCAGGTGCCAAATGATCAACTAATGATGCAAATGCACTTTAATTCTCTGAACTACCTCAAAATGTGAAATATGAGCAAATGAGTAGTAGAGAATGCACCAATGGCTCTAAGGTATTCAATGAGGTCAGGAGTATATAGCTTGATGCTAGTGAGGGGGTATTGTAACAACCCAAAGTTTTATTACCAATTTTAAATTAATAAAATATTATTTATTGGATTTTATGAGTTTTAAAAGAGTTTTAGTGCTTTTCAATATAATTGATTTGAGTTTTCTGGGTTTTATTGGATTTAAAGTTAAAAAGAAAATTTTAATTATTTTCCTTCAATTTTCTGAATTTTCTAAAATTTTAAAAGCCTTTTCTTATTTATGTTAAAGTCAAAATAAATCATTTACAAAATTAAAAGCTAAAGTTAAGTTATAAATAATTTTGTTAGATTCCAAATAATTCAAGGAATTTATGTGTATTTTTCTTGAAATTTTTGGACTTAATTCCCTATTTTCTAAAAAGCCTTTTTAGTTTTTGTATTTTCGGTAATTCAAAAACCATTTAAAAATACGGAACCCATTTTGGGCCGTATTTCCTTCGGCCCGATCCATTCTCCTTCGCGCAATCCATCTCATTGCCCAGCCCAGCTCCTCTCGCGCCCCATCTTCTTTTCTCACTGCCCGTGGGCACCACCGGCAGATCCTCACCGCCACACCGTTCTGCTCACTTTCTTCTCTGTACGCCACACTCGCGCCCAAGATGCCACACGGTGCCGTTATTCTCCCACATGCGTGCCACCGCTGCTTCTTTGCCCATGCCGGCCTTCTTTGTTGTCTCCGCCTCCATCGCCCTATTTAGGCCAGTGCCTGAGCTCACCCAAGCCCCGGCCTCTTCTCCCCGATTTATCCCCCATCTCCACCGGAGCTCCCCTCTTCCACCACCAGTGCCGCGCCTTCAGCTTCTCCACGCCGCTGGCCCTGTCGCTTCAGCCCGCCTCGCCTCCGCCACTCGCTCACCACCACACTCTGTCTTGTGCCTGCCGGCCTCCACTGCCAAGACCTCCCATTTCCCTTTTTCTCCTGGCTCACCCACGCCTACCTTCCCCTATTGGCCGGCCCCCACTCCCCCATGCCGCCTTTTCGCTCGCCACCCCTTCCAACCCACCGTGCTCTCCCACCGCCTCCTCCTTCTCTTCCTCCGCCGTGCCGCACCCGCCGCCTAAGCCACTAAGGCCCTTACCTTCCCTCTTCCTCGGCCTCCGCCTGTGAGGACCCCCGGGTTATCTCCGTAAGACCGAGTCTAAACAAGGTCTTAAGGAAATAACTCTAAGACCTCAAGTAAATGGATTCCAACTTAACTCAATCTTAGTGAAAAGCCTGACTATAACAAAAGCCCCGACGATCATGCGCGCTGCTCCCCTGCGAGCACTACATGATTGTCGGTTCTCCAACAAGTCAAGCACTACACTTAGTGAGTTAAATAGGAAGTTACTTAACAGCAGTATGCAATCATATTGGCTCCCAAGATAAGTGACCAATATGCTCATACTCTTGTACAACGTTGATCACATCCATACAACAACACACATAGGTAGTTCAAAAGACATACAACGTAGTAGTTAAAGTTTACATCCATTACAAACGACCGACCGGCCAAATTCAAATAAGAGTATTAAGTAGCAGCGGAAGCAAGTAAATAAACCAAAAGATCCAGCATGGTATGCTTTATAACCCATCAGCAACCGACTGGGAGTTAAATGATAGCATTACTCATTAGCGTCGCCAATATCGGCGCTAACAAACTCAACGGGCTCATACACTTCCTCACCTGAAATTGTAGCAACCGGGTTGAGTACAAAGGTACTCGCAAGTCTTACACAAATAAAAATTAGTATGCTAGAGGTTATTACAAGGGATGGCTCATATTGGCTTAGTTTTGCAAAAGAGACGCAACAATTTACAACCTACACATACTAGTTTTTCAAGTGCCATTTCAAAATCAGATTTGAAGTAGAAGTAAAGCATGTGAATAAGTAGTAAATTGAATATCAAATGAACCATACAAAAGACAAAGTGGCTGTCCACTTTGATATAACAACAAGCATGAACATCCCATTTATGACAATACCGAGTTGTACCACAATTTTAATTCCAAGTCTAACAATAGCAACCATGTAACTCAAGTGGTCGTCCATAACCATGGACACGGCTATTCGAATAGATTTATACCCTGCAGGGGTGTACTACTTTACCCACATGACTTGATTAGCCCGTAAGCCTCCAGATGCCTCCGAATATAGCATACTTCCTATGGTATGCCGGCCGGTTAAACCAAGACTTAGTATTTTTTCAGCAAATTGATACTATTGAGTTGACTCACCCATACGCGACATAACCTCATTTAAGTGTAGGCTACCCACCTACAACTAAACGGGCACGCAAGTTGTGCCAGAAATGCCAACCCAATTAATAAAGTTTAAAGAGGGCTCACCCTCACAATAAAGAATTGCAATCGGCACCCTTATGGAACATATATGCGATGGAACACATATACGTCCTCGCACCACCAGTCATCAACTCAACAATACCAACCCCTTACTTAACTAAGCGGCGCCCATACACCGCGTGTGATAGCACGAGTTTTACTTGAATCAAAGATGTTACCAAAGTTCGGTCCTTAATTGTCCAGACAAATCAACCACTTACCCAATCTCGTGCACAAAGGCACCATCACTAACCATCACTTGTCCAGACCAAAAGCTCATTTAAAATGATAAAATTTGACTCATAAAACAGATACGAAGATCTGAAACAAAAGTATATAATGATAGTGGTGTTTATCCCACAATTGTCGGGTTATTCCCGACAATCAACTACCGGTTCTATACTTGCATGGCTAAGCAAACTCGAACAATATATTTCAACCATTCTAACTTAAGCATGTGGTACTGGAGTTATTCATGATTCAAGATAAACCTCAAAGAGTGGGATATAGCTATTCTACACATCACAAAAATAGCGACATTATTCAAAATAGCATGCAAGCAATTATCATTGCACTAACTTAACAAAACTGGGATCAAATATGATGCAAAAGAAAGTTCAAATGATGCTTGCCTTGCTGGTAACTCAGTTGCTCTTCTTCAGTAGCATATAATTCAATATCAATAGGCTCGGTATCTAGATAAATATAATATCGAATAAACATCGAGAAATACTCAAAAATTCAAAGTGCTCATAAATGCATGATTTTCCTACAGTAGATAATTCATGATTTTAGATGAATTTAGGTGAAAGAATTATTCCATTTGCATTTAGTATGTGAGAGTTATAGCAGTTTGAACTTCAGTTTGCTGGAAAATCCAAATTAATTCCAATCTGTTACTGTTTATTAATTATAATTATTTGGGCAAATTTTGCAGGGCAGTGGTGAGTGCAAGGATTACATAGATAAATAGGTAATATTATTACAAGTTCAAAACAGTTGAGTTTGCCCCATATGGAGTTTTCATGATTTAGTTATGAATTTCCAAAGTTATCAGCATTTTCTTTTTGTAAAAATAATGCAGTTAATAGTTCATTTTCCAAAATAATGTTCTCTGTTACAGAGACATGTTTGAAATCAATTTTAATATATAGTTCATCTAAAATTAAAATTATCAGAAGTGGTTTCATTTATTTTGGAGTAAAAATGAATTAGTTATGCCTTTTATAAGTTTATTCAAAATTTTCAGCAGCAAATAATTCAACTCGGATTTCAAAGCTTTTATTACTTTTTTCACCGATCGCCGCTAGCCACATCCATCGACAAGGGCTGCTTTGCCGCCCACCACATGCACGGCGCGCGCGCGTGAAACCTAAGGCATGATCGTGAGTCGTTGGATTTAGATCCAACGGTCATTAATCGTGGTCCGATGAGGTGGTCCGATCAGCCAATCAATCACGACCGTCCATTTAACATCGTACGGCCCAGATTTGCTGCGCGTTCGGAGCGGTCCGAACGGCCCAACAGATCTGGTCCGTTGATTGTACATCGAAAGGTCCACAAAGACTCTAGTGCAAAAGGGCTGCTTAAGTGTACAGCACGTGTTTCAATCCTTGGGCCCACACGTTAGTGGCTCTAATGTTTTACTAAGCGTGTTGGTTTCCTGTGCGTGGGGCCCCGCAAGTAAGTGACTGAATTAGAGGGTTTAAGACAACGTTTAATTACTAATGATTGCCATTAACTTCTAATCATTATGCTACAGTGCATGTCCAAAAACGAAAACGAGATTTGTCACCGCGCGTCTCCCCGGCGGCTCGTCGGCCTGGCACCACGCAATGGCGTGTGTCAAGGTTATGTCCAAAAGCAATAGTATTGCGCACCCGTTAAAACACTCACGGCACGGTGCTGCCTAGAACGGCTAGCCGGCGCTGAGCGGCGCTCAAAACGGCAAAAGCAAAATCGCAGTGAAGCTCGCAATGACATTCAGCGTGTGCCAAGATCCTAGGGACTATGAGAAGGCTACCTGAGCGAAAAAGGCGCCCGGGGAAGCTTGGAGATGACTGGACCTTGACCGGAGTTGAAGAAGACGACGGCGGCGGCACGGCTTCACGCAAATAAGGTGTTCTAAGCAAAAGGAGCACAAAGGACGCTCGGGTAAGCTCAAGGGCATCAAGAGGATGATGTAGGTGCAAATCATTGGGCAGTGGCTTACCGGTATGAGCCGAGATTTAAGAACAAAGTCGGCGGCCGACAAAGGGGAATTTCAAAATCTGACACCTCCTGTGAAGCATTAATGAAATTGATTGAGGGGAAGTATTTAAGATACCCTAATGCACATGATGACGCACAAGATTGAGGATAATACCTCCCGGACACGAAGAAAGCAAGATGAGCTCCTCGGGTGCGCGCTCTATGGTTCCAGAGAGCACGATGAAGGACAGGGAGCTACAAGCAACAATGGGACCTTGCATTAGCAAAAATGGAGAAGACGCTGAGTAGGAAATTAAGGGCTACCACCCGGTGGGAGCTTACCTGAGAGGTGAGCTCAAGCCAGCCTCCCTCTCCTCGGTCAACAAAGGAGAAGTGAGGGAGAAGGAGAGGGTGCGAAGGGTCTTAACCCGAGACGATGAGGGAGTGGGTGCGGTGTACAGAGAGGAAACTCCAGGATAGGTCAATTTGGGAGGTGGAGTGACGGGGTTCAGTGCGTAGAAGAGATTCGCGGCCGCGTGGAGCTTGGCTTTTGCGCGAGCGCGCCTACCCGTTAGAGAAGACAGGACCGACAGGCAGGCCCGAAAAGTCAGCGACTCAAAGGCGTGTGCGAGCCAGCGCGACGGGGCTCAACGTGCACCGTTTGATCTTAATCGAACGGCTAAGATTTACAGTGGTGTTAAGAGTGCCAAGAGGTGGGAAGATCTCGACCGTTGATTATAAATCCAACGCTTTGCATGCGGTCAGCATCTAGGCGCTTGGATCGAGCCGAGAGGCTCGTCGGGGTTTGGGTTCGACCAGAGGAACAGTACTAGGCCAGTTTGACTGGGATTTAAATTGTTTCTCCTACTTTGACCAAAGTGTTAGAAATAGAAATAAATTTCCTAAAATTGTGAAATAAATCACAGGGGTTCTTGGGAAGGTCTAGTGCTCATAAAAATTATAATATCATACTTTTCATGATATATTTTGGATATTATAAATTCAAACTTAAGTTAGGTTATAAAGTTGTGTTTGAATTTTATTAGGGTTTAACCCTGTCCCATAAATTTGGGAAAAATTATATTTATTCATTATAATTACTATAGTATTTGAATAAATTATTTCTAGGAGTTGTTCATAAAGTTCTGTTCCTACTTTCTTTTGGAGTTGAATTACAAGGTGTAGGTTTAACACTTGTTAAAGATTTTCCTAGTGCAATAAATTATGCAAAAATTTGAAATCAATGATGCATGCTCATGAGATGCATAATAATTCTCTTTATTAAGTTGGGGATGTGACACCGCCCCTCCGCGCGTCGCCTCCACCATCGATGCCTTTGCCGCCTACCACCCGGATCCACCTCGGTCGTCACCACCATTCTTTGTCTTGGCTTACCACCACCTCCTTGACAGACCAACGATCCAATGTCATTGCCCTTCAGTCTTCCCCGCGCGTGGCAGCCGCCACCGCCGCCGTCATCCTGCCTCAACCGCACCGCCGTCACAGAGCACCCGCCGTCGCCGCCGGTGAAGCATGCCCGAATCCCCATCGGCTCACCACCACCCCCTCGCCGCCGGCATAGCGTGCCCGAGCCACCCCTAGCTTCCCTAACTCCCCCCTTGCTCTGTGTTGTGTTTTTCCTTTCACTATTGTTGTGGTTGTCTCTCTCTGCAGGTGGGCCCTCCCTCTATCTCTCTAGCTCTCTGATGATGCAATTTTGTGTGTATGAATGAAACTATAACAGTGGAGGCCATCTAGATTAGTTAGCTATTTAGAATGTGATAATAGGCTACTTAGCTAATAGATGATTCAGATAGTAGATAGTGTGCTCAAACAACGATAGTTAGTGCATAATGTAAGTGATTAGCCAAAGCTATTAGTGGGTTAGTTAATTTGTAGATGTTCAATTGTCAGGTTATAATTTCATATAGTAACCTTCAGTAGATAAATCAATATATCATTATATTAAAATGCTAGTAATATAAGGTGAAAGTTAGACAAGCAAATGTCAGATTGTATTCTCATATGGTAACATTCAATGGGTAATGCAAATAACAAGTAGGATGCCTAAATGAGGTTATCAAGAAATGATTAGTGTGCTGCTACCACTTAACTTGTAGACAAATCTATAATCACTATCTGAAATTAGTAGTTAGTAATAAAAGATACCAAGTTAGGCAAATTTATTCTCAGTATCCAGAATATCTGAATTTGAATAGTAAGGTATTATGAGGTTAACTAGAATTGATAGTAGGACTAAATGACTAGTAGTATCTTAGAAGTAAGCATATGACAGTGCCTCAATGACTAATTTAAGTTATTGACCTAAAAGACATTGGAATATTAGTTAGTTTATAAATATTCAATTGATAGCTTGTATTTTCGGATAATATCAGTCAATAGACAAAACAAGTAATTATATTGGATTTTCAGATGAGACTAGTTCAATGTATTGTAGCGGTGTCATAGGATGATAATATGTAGGGCAGGCTCCATACAAGTATTGTCATAAGGTTAATTAGGCTGTCATTACTATTTAGACTTAAAAGACGACTAGTACACTTCCCCTATAATTAGGTCTTATCAGCAAATTGGAAGTAATAGCTAAAATAATCATGAGAGCATATAAGAGGATTGATTTTGACTGTATGATCATCATGGATGTATACATAGAATGCCTGGAGAGAGTGCTTGTGAGTACTAGGTAGCCTATTAAGGAAAACAGCATCACCTAGGTTCTAGGTATCGTCCGTCATCATTCGTTCCCAGTAGCAAAACCATTCGTGATTTGAAAGCATATCTGAGAGTATTACCTAACCAGGTAATCTCTCCTATCTAGGTAATCACTAAGGAATGTTCCTGCGGACGTTCTCTCTCTCTGTTGAGTTCATCTGCTTTGTCTGTAATATTTCCTTCATCAGCTCCTTTGCATATACTTTGTCTGCAGTATTTCCTTCATCAACTCCAAATGAGTATATTTTGATCTCGTCTTAAATACCCTGCCCCTTCTTTCAAGATGTCGGTAACTATGTTTAGTTCTGTTTGAAGTATTTTCATTTGTTTGAATGTCTTTGGATTTATTGGATTTCATTTGGTTATTTTCAGACACTCTTGGAATTTAATCGAATTCTTCGTAGTTAGAATCTGAAGATATAATAGAACAGTGGTCCGAGACAGAACAACAACTAAATAAGCAAGGCAAGTACATCCTTTGATCATATTTGATCCCAGTATTTCAAATTATTTAAATTATGTCTTAAATTATTATTGCATGCGTATTTCTATTCAATGTAATTCAAATTCCTGTTTTAAATTATAGTTATTCCTAATTCCTTGGTATAGCCAAATTTTGCTATTGAATTGGTCATTCCTTGACACCATAGTTAAAACCTGGTTGGTACATTAGTATGACCGTAACATGTTGGAAATTCGCTTAGCAATGCTTAGACCAAATATTTGATTTGGGGAAATTTGGCCAAAATATCAATTATGATTTGAATGGGCCTATGGTATTGGTTTACCATGGGACTTTTGCAAATGATTTCTGAAAAACAAAATGAAATAAAAATTGGTTTGGACTTGGGCGAAATAGATATTTGGTGGGTGCAGGATTATGCACGGGCTCAATCTGGGTATGGGTTGAGGCCTAGGGGTTCTTTTGGAAAGTCGCCCAAGTCAGTTAAGGACCGATCTTCGAGCCGCATCTTGCTAAGCCACATCGTACTACCGCATGTCCTGAATAGGCGGGACCTGGCTAAATAATTTGTACCTTTTCACCGTGGTCATGCCATCCAGTTGTGTGGGTGTCTTTTATGACCTACTTTTATATATTCCCATAGGGTGCAAGAGGAGGCTTAAATCCGACGAGTGGTTATCCCAATGGAAGCGAAACCTTAGCGAGGCGGGACTACGGTGGGATGGTGCATTGTAAAGACCTTGTCACGTGCTTTAGACTGCTTATCTAAGGTAGTGAGTGGTGGTATCGACAGATGCCAAATAAACTAGAGAAGTCGTGTCTTGTGGGTAAAGTTGTACACCTCTGCAGAGTGTAAAACTATTCGAATAGCCATGTCCACGGTCAAGGACATGCTAGCAAAGCCACTTAAAGTTAGACTTTGATTTTGGTTTCAAAAGAGTTTGACAACTGGTTTTGGATAGTTTGTCCAATTGGAAAATTAGGCGGTAAGCCATGTGATATGAGGGTATCCATCACCATATTTCATATGGATGTTATCCGACTATAAAACTTGAGAATTTATAAAATGAATTTTAGTTATAGAATATCTACCTTGGAACTTAGTACAAGTATTTAAAGAAAACATCGCTTTGTGCAAAATAAACCCTATAAGCCATCCTTTGTTATACCCTTATGCATTATAATATGTTATTGGGTGTAACTTGCGGAGTACATTCATTTGTACTCACCTTGCTTAATAAATTGTTGATAAGAGGAAAAAGGACTTCGCAACTGCTGAAGATCGCGACGACTAGGCCGCTACCCTAGTCGATTGCTTGTGGCAGATTAGCTGGGCTCTACTACTTTTTCTTCGCCTTTCACTGTGTTCATCACTGTTGGCTCGAAAGCTATAACATCCCATTTTCTTTTAAGCCCTTGCCAAGTTTTCAAAATAAAAGTAACCATTTGGCTTTATTGAGAATCCAAAGCTTAACCTGAGATTTTGAAATCTGGAGAGTTCAATTGGAATTAATCAAACCTTAACTAAGTTGTTGTTGATGTTCCTTGCTGGTTGTGGCTCTCTGTGGTGTCTTTGTCGCCTCGGGTTGTGGTTCTCCAAGCCTTCTGTGTGCCCTGGTTCGCCTCTTCTCTCTCTTAACTTCCTTTGTTGGTTTGAATCTCTTTGAGATCCAAACCTCTCACATCTCCCTCTGTTCAACCTCTCCCTTGCTTGGGGTTTTCTGTCAAGGACCTAGCTCGGGTTTGCGTTTCAAAAACCTCTTGGTTTCCCCCATGCCACGCTTGGCTTTGCTTCTTTGGACCTCCAAAGGACCTCTCCACGCTCTCTGGGAACCCCAGAGTTCTCTTGGGCGCCCGAGTTTCTCTGGACCTCCCAAAGCTCTTTTGGGACCTTCCTAGACCACCTCGTGGCTATTTGGACCTCTCGGTGTTCAAATAGACCTCCCTCTGTCCTCAAGGACTTTTCAGGTCCTTGGACCTCCTCGGCGTCCTTTAAGACCTCCCTTGTTGAGATCTAGCCGCTCAGACGTCCCTTGTTGAGATCTAGCCGCTCGACCTCCCTTGTTGAGATCTAGCCGCCAGACCTCCCTTGTTGAGATCTAGCCGCTCAGACCTCCCTTGTTGAGATCTAGCCGCTCAGACCTCCCTTGTTGAGATCTAGCCGCTCGGACCTCCCTTGTTGAGATCGGCCGCCGACCTCCCTTGTTGAGATTTAGCCGTCTGTGTCCTCCTTTAGTGGGATCCAAGGGTCTAGACCTCCTTAGGCCCAAGACCTCCTTAGCGCTTGGACCCATCTTTGATGCTTGTGGTCAGACGCTTAAGACTTTACCTTCGTTACCTTAGGACCGTCCGATGTGGTTTGATGGCCCGATCCTAGGGTCACGTAGCTTGGTCCGAACGTTCCTTTCCTTTTTGGGCCTTTGATTCCAATCGAACGGCTTTGCTTTCTTCACATTTGCTTTTGTTTCCCAGACCTCCTCCTGGTTGTTTTGTAAAGACCACCTCCTGGTCCTTCTTTGGTCTTTTATAAAACCACCCTCCTAACCTTGAATTTTTACATTGGTCGACCTCCTCGCACCCTTTGATCTAGACCGTTGAGGTCCTCCCTTTGAGATCTTGACCGTTAGATCTCCCTTTTGGAGATCTACTCGTCAGACCTCCTCGCACCCTTTGATCTGGACTGTTGAGGTCCTCCCTTTGAGATCTTGACCGTTAGATCTCCCTTTTGGATATCTACTCGTCAGACCTCCTCGCACCTTTGATCTCGACCATTGAGGTCCTCCCTTGAGATCTTGACCGTTAGATCTCCCTTTGGAGATCTACTTGTCAGACCTCCTCTTGAGTCCTTGGACCTCTTGTCCCAGACCTCCCTCTCGAAAGTGTCTTGGACCTCTTGCCCAGACCTCACAAAGGGTCTTTGGCGGAATGACCCTTGCGGTGGGGCCACCTCTTTGACTTGTGGTGCACCCTTTTGACCGCCCCACTTGCCACCCTCTTCACCTTGTAATTATTGATCTTGCCTCGAGACTCATGCGCATTTAATAGGTGTCGGGTCACATTAAATGCAGTCATATCTGAGGTACTTTATTTCAATTCTTTTAGGGCAAGCCTTGCCCTAGTTGTCCCGATTGCCTACACCTCACCGAAGTTTTTCCTTGTGGTGCACACTACCAACTTGCTATATATAGCCCGGGAGGCGAGCCTTTGTAATCTTTTGCTCATTTCTTCCTTCCTGCCTCATCTCTTCAGTTCTTCCTTGTGCAAGACCTTTCCCAGAGCTCTTTGAGGTCTGTGTTAAGCCTCTTGGTTTCCTTTTGGCTGAGTTGGTTTGAGTTCCTTTTGGTTCTTTTGATGTTCTTGGCTTAGTGTGGTTTTGCTTATTTGGTTCTCTTGCGAACGTGTAGATCACGAGTTCGAGGAGATCTTGGACCCGACTCTTCTTTGAAAGGCTCTCCACCGCTTGACCAAGGCAAGCCACAGACCTCCTTTTGATCATCTTGAACCAAGTTTTGCAAATGTATTTCGGTTTTACTTTATCATGCATGGCTATGTTTATAAGAAAATGGTTTGGGCTATAGTTACTTGCCTACTTGTCGTTATGCCTCGCTTATACCTTGTCTCCATCATGTTGTCATGTTTACCTTGTGAGCCTTAGGGTGGATAATTTAGTTGGTGTTCTTTGTTATTTACCAACATGGGGGCCGAGGTCTTATATAGCCTTGCTTAGAAAACGTGGTTCAACGTATCATGCTTCATCTCTAATAACCTTGACTAATAAGTTATGAAATGTGTGGTTGGTGCCATTGTTGAGCAGCTATGGCAGGATGCCTAAGCTGTGTTGACTGTGGTGTGAGACCACTTGGTTAAAAATTTGTGTGCCAGGACTGGGTGGTCTTTCGGCATGGGCTAATACAAATTGTTTTGCTAAGGCAAGAAGGCAGGAGTGAGTAGTGGTGTCTTTGTGCACACTTGGTTGTGGAAGTCTTGCCTTAGCACAAATAAGGACTTCACTTTGTGTCTGTTGAACTGGGCCAATTAGTGCAACCACAAGATCATTTTATGGGAATGGTCTGGGCTGAATAATTAGCAATGAGATGGATTGGGGCTGTTGTGGTTGAGCGTGTGATTCGTTGGCGCAAGAGGGGGCACCCCATAACCCCGTGGATTTCTAGACCACCGGAGGGGATTGCCGAAACCTTAGTGGGCAGCCCTAGTCAGTTCAAAGCTTTGTAAAGGCCTTGCCGCGCTCTCTAGACTGCTCACCTTAGGAAGTGAGCAAGGGTGACCGGAACCCATCCCGCTAGAGAGATCGTGGATTGTGGGTAAAGTTGTACACCTCTGCAGAGTAAAAGATCTATTCGAATAGTCAAGTCCTTGGTCATGGACATGCTCGGTGAAATGGTGCAAGGGGTAGATGTTTCAAAAGCTTGTGCCATCGACACTTCCGCGAGATGCTTTGGCTTTGCTCAAGAGACCTTGGCCGGCTCCAGAGGGGTCAAGGTTGGCTCGGTAGTGGTCCAGGTTGGTTTGGACCTCTGAATGGGTGTTCTCGAGGTGGGCTTTGGGTGAGGACTGCCACTGGTGTGACCAGACCTCCCCCATTTTTGGGTTGTGGCCGTGAGTTGGTGCTCACTCCACCTTTTTAAACATCAAAAAGTATTATGTATTATGGTTTTACCTTGCTGCCTTACAATCTATTATTGCTATTATTGTCAAACTTGGTGTCGAACCCGGGAGCGAAGGATCCCGAATTCTCTGTGTTCATACACTAGTCCAGGATTTTTAGTGTACAGCTAAATGTATGATAATCAAAACATATCACGACTTTATTAATAATTATTCAAAGTTTAATACAAACGGGCTCGAGGCCAAATAAGGTAAAACACAGCAGAAATAAAATAGCAAGAGAGACCCAACGATTCGCCACAGTAATCGTCTGGGATGCGTGGCCTAAGCATCGATGTCCTCACCGCCTTGATAGAGATCTTCTCCTAATAAAGATTATTCAAAGAAGAGTAAGCACTACCACTGTGCTTGCAAGTTACACCAGTAAAGTAATGTGATTGAATGCATGCATAAAGTGAGCAAAGGGTAATGGCGGGGTTTATTTGCATAAGACAAGATTTTCAGCTTTAAATACTCTTAGTAATTTCCAAGGCCATTTCTAGAATTTAATAAGATCAAAATCATATTTTGATTTCTCAATGTCAAGTGTAGGATGAACCTCCATACACAAATGGTGAAGGACTACCCCCCTTACACCAGGCTTCTGCCCAATCCCATTTTCATAAACCAGGTGACAAAGTCTTTTCAAACAAAACCAGAGACTAACTTCGAGTGGCTTCTGTTAAGCATGTCCATGACCGTGGACACGGCTATTCGAATAGATTAATACTCTGCAGAGTTGGTACAGCTTTACCCACAAGGGATAGTTTGCTTATTATGTCGGCCAATACACGCTTCCGTAGGCGTGCGACTAAGCAGCTATCACGAGGCCTTTACCCTACATTATTTCAACATAATTATGCCCGCTAAGGTTTCATAATCGAAGGCTTCGCACCAAACGACTACCCCCTCTTGCGCCATGTGGGTATCATCAATAAGTCTTCACGACTCCCACATCTTTCCAAGACATAAACATGGTGAAATGATATAGCTTATTTGGCCAAGTCTGTCCCATTCCAGACTTGTGGTGGTACGAGTTTGGCTTAACATTCATGACCGCAGACCGGTCCTTATATGATCAAGCGATTTCCAAAACAAACCACAGGTCTCAACCATTCATTTGATTGAGCCCGTGCATAAACTTGCACCCACCAACAATCCAATCCACCCAAGTCTAAACCAATTTCATTTATTTTTCTTTTGTCAAGACATTTTCCAATCATCTATGGTAAAAACAATACCATAGATTCATTTTCAAAACAACTTTGTATTTTGGCAAAATTCCCCAAATCATCTTTTGGTTTAAGCAATGACTAAGCATAATTATCTTAATTATTTTACTAAGGTGACAAGGGCATGGCACTCCAAACATCAATATTGGCTATACAAAGGAATTGACATAACTAATAATTAAAACAGGAATTTAAAATACTTGGATAAAAATATGCATGCAATAATAGCTTTAAAAACAGAATTAATTAACTTTGAAATACTGGGATCAAGATGGTCAAGAATGTAACTTGCCTTCGTTGAAGTCTTGAGATTCTAAACCTTCGAAAGATCTACCTCTCCTAATCGCCAAACTCTATATGCCGAAAAGTACGGCAAATTCAAATAAAATTCAAATAAATCCAAGAAATACAGATCAAACTAACTCCAAATGAAATAATTTTATTTTATTTAGTTAGATAATAATTTTCTAAGATTTTATCAATTTGAATCACTCAATTTGAAGTTGTGGTTCAAAAGATATGAATTTTACAAGTTTTAGTCTAAATTTGATATTAAAAGAATTTCTAAATTTAAATACAGATTCAAAATAGCTTCAAATTAAATAATTTTGGTTTAGTTAGCTAGATAATGATTTTACATGAATTTAGAAATTTAAAACACCCAATTTGGAGATTGGATGCAAAAGTTATGAATTTTAGAAGTTTAAACCTAAATCAAATTTAAATGAATTTCCCGATTTATTTTTTCAAGAAAAATCCCTTTAATGCGCAAAACGACGTCACTCGAGAATTTCGGGATTAAGGAATTAAAATAATTCACGACATGTGGACCCCACGTGTCATAGACACGGCTTATGGACCATGTCCATGTGGTGATTGGTTTGGGGAGTTGGTCCGACGCTACCGATGTGGCGCCACATGGGCTCCACGCCGACCGAGGGTGAGGTGGCGCTGAGTGGCGCCGTGGACTAGCCACGCCACCGACACCGGCGGCGATCGCGGCGACGAGCCCGCCAATAAGAGTACGCCACAAATGAAAGTGAGGATGTGCGCAAAGAGAGAGGGTGAGATATCGAACGTGATGCTCACCGAATTGCACGAATCTTGCTGGCGGTAAGGTGGTCGGCGACGAGGTCGAGCGGCGGCGTTTTTCGGTTGACGGCGGCTGGGGCTCGAGGATCCTCCGGCGATGCGATTCTGCGCGCGAGTTAGTTCGCAGCCGACGCGGTGATGCTTGATGGTGGTGGAGGCGAGGACGCGTGTCAACGGAACGCCGGAATCGGAGAAGAAGCGGAACTTGGCCGTCGAAGATCCTTGAAATTGAGGTGCTAAGGGGAGGAGGTGAGCTGGGTGGCGGCGTTGTGGTGTGTGGAGGAAGGCGCACCTGTGGCTCCTATTTATAGGGCCCGTGTGGCCGAGCTTCGTCGGCACACGGTGACCGTCTTGGCGATGGCGGCGGTGATTGAGGATTTGCGACGAGGGCAAGGAAAGAGAGGGTCGGTCGGGCGAGGAGAATCAAGAATTTAAAACGCGCGCAATCGGAGGAGATGCGACCGGATTCGTGCGTGTATGGAAGGTCTTTGAATTGCTTCAATGGCGGCCGCGTGCGCGAAGAAGGAAAGCGGCGAGGAGGAAGAAGGAAAGGGAGAAGATGACGCGGGCGCGTTAGATTTTAAACGAACGGCCGCGATGCAAAGCGATCACCGCTAGATCGTAATCCAACTGGCGATATAACGAGGTGGTACGCCTAACTTGAAAGGGTATGGGTGCTTGTGGGCCGCCGGATTTAGATCGATGGTTCACAAATGGGAGGTCAAACATGCGTTGAGAGATGGCCGCTGGATTTAAATCCAACTGCCGGCGCGATTGCCTGCCATGGAGCGAGCTGGTCAAGGGGTTTTGGGCCCGCCAGATTCGCCCGCCATCGTTTAGGGTTTTTCTTGATTTTCTAATTGATTTAATTCAGATAATTAAAAGGGCTTTAGAAAATAGCAAATAAATCCCAAAATTCTAGAAAAATTCACGTAAGTTCCTAGAATGATTTTGGACTTAAATAAAATAATTTCAACTTAAACTTGTTAATAGTTTTTGTATTTAACTTTGTTTTAGCTTTAAGGTTAATAATAAGAGCTTTAGAAAATTTCGTAAAATCCACCAAAATAAATAAGTTTTAAATTTTCTCGAATTTGAATTTTTAGGTCATTACAAACCTACCCCTTAAAGGGAATCTCAATTCTAGATTCAGACTTGGTTAGCAAAAAGGTGGGGATACTCGCTTTCAAATCTTCTTCTCGCTCCCTGTGGCTTCTTCTTCCAATGATTGCTCCAATCGAACCTTGCATGAGCGGATGACTTTGCTTCTAGTGACTCGCTCGCCACATCGAGAATCTTGATTGGTCGCTTCACGACGTGAGGTCTTCCTGAAGGTCAATGTCCTCAAGGGGTGTTTCTTCTGTTGGCACTTTCGGAGACACTTCTTGAGTTGAGAGACATGGAAGACGTCGTGGACTGCCGACAAGGATGTTGGAAGTTCAAGCTTATATGCAACTTCACCTCTCTTGGCCAAAACCTTGTAAGGTCCCACAACTCTGGGTGCAAGTTTACCCTTTGTCCGAAATCTTCTTACTCCTCTGAGTGGAGTAACTCTGAGATAAACAAAGTCCCCTATTTCAAAGGTTAATTCCTTCGACGGTTATCGCCAGAATTTTTCTCGTCGAGATTGAGCCACCTTCAAACGCTCCTTATCGCTTTAACCTTGCTTTCACTTCTTTTATCAATTCTCGTCCAAGAATTGATGCTCTCCTACTTCATCCCAAAGAAGCGGAGTTCTGATTTTCTACTATACAAAGCTTCAAATGGAGACATCTCAGAGGTCGGCTTGGTAACTATTGTTGTACGAGAATTCCAGATAGGGCGATTCTTGTCCCAAATTTTTCCATATTCTAAGGCATGTGCTCAAGCATGTCTTCCAAACTTGGTTGACACGCTCATCGGCCGTCATCATGGGTGATAGGCAAGATCAAGTTGAGTCTTGTTCCCAAAGCTTCAGGCAAACTCGCCGTAATCTTGAGGTGAACCGAGAGCCTCAAGGACCTGAAAGGCGACTAGAGGGGGTGAATAGGAGCACCTAATCTTTTTCGCAAAGAATGGATTCAACTTGTAAATCACTCCAATAGCTATGAGAGCTATGAAGATCAAAGATTGCCACGAGGAAGTCTTATGTTGAATCCACTCTCACCCCCACATTTCAAAGAAACAAAATCGAAGTTCTCAAGAAACTCAGAAATCGAACAACCGCAGTAAACGTCGGCCGTTCAAGAAGGCGGTAAACCGTAGTGTTACGGCGGTCGTTCCGCGAAGGCGGTACAACCGTAGTGTTACTACCCGGTCGTTCCGATTGTCCCGGAGCAGTAAAACAGCTCGGTTTCAAAACGAAAACAATCAAACTTTTGATCTACGCGCCAAACTTGACCAAAATTGAACCACACCTTCCTCAAGATATTAGGAACCTATTCCAAGCAACGATTTCAGAGATCCATGCCAAGGTTCCTATCCTTTTGCATTTGAACGAAGGTAGGTTCAAAACCGCAAAAACAAAACTTGATCTAACGACTTGCTCGTGGGTGGATGATGATCTAGATGACCTTAGATAGGTTCCTACATGTCCCAAAAAGCAAGATCAAGAGGAAGAACCAAGCAAAACTCCCGGATTGAAGAAAGCCCCAAAAATCACAAAAAGAAGAACGAAGAACAGAGAGCACGAAAGAAGAAAACTTCAGATTTCCATTCATAGAATCAAGAGCGAAATACAAAGAGATACATCCCCATACGCATGGACATTAGAACCAGAGGGATGATTACATGTAAGCTCAATCCATCTCCTCACTCTCACAACTCAAGAACAAACACTCATCCATTCTTGAGGGGAGATGAACACAAAACCAAGAAGGGCACAAGCAGGAGCACACCTCCGCCTACACCTCCACTCTCAACAACTAAAGAGCAAAAGAGAAACACCCACAAAGCCTCTTTTGACTCTAAAACCCTAATTCCACCTAAGTGCTCAAGAGGGCATGCAGCCCTCCAATCCTTTAAATAGCCTTGGCTAACGGGTCTCCTCCCGCTACGCCCGCTTAAGTCCAACGGAGCCCGCCTCCCGCTTGTGCGGCTTTTTGACTTCCGATTCGCCCTTCGCACCTTCCGGAAGCTTCAAGGCCCTTGTCTCAAGACGCCGCGAACCACCTCGAGTCCACGCTGCCTTCGACACATCCCGACTGCTTCGACCTCGGCGCCACTGCGCTTAGTCCAGATCCACCGTGTCTCGCCACGACTCCGCCGACGCCCCGCAGCCACACACGCATAAGAACACGAAACCGAACAAGTTCTTCACAACTTGACCTAACGTTAGCTCAAACATGCAATATGCAACACATATGCATGAACACACCGATATGACCTATCCCAAAACTCAAATCACCAAAATGGCCGAACCTCACAAAACAATCGGTACAACCGCTTATGTTACCAGCGGATCAACCGCACTCGGCCGATCGCCTCAATACTGCGGTCGTTCCGATTTCCAATGAAGACCGTAACACGAAAAACAACTTCTCCGAATTCTTCAACCGCCATTTACCAATCGGTATAACCGCCTGCGATCGTCATTTATAACACGCCGGCTGCTCCGATTTTCCGACAAATTCGAATGACTTCACGAAAACGCATGAACCGCGCAACGACATGGTCCGACCACACAAACCAAACTCGACTGACCTAAAACCTTTGACAATTACCCATCACTCACACGGGACGACCTCCACATGGTCTCTCAATCTCCCCCTTGATGAGTATATTGACAAACTCCGAAAAAGAGCAAAGTTGAGTTTGAGTTTGACGAATCCAACATGGTCCAAAGAAGAAGAGTGAAACTAATGACCATGTCGATGTAAGGAACACTAGAGCAACAACCGAAAGAGCAAATTGATCTCCAAAGCTCTAAACTGCTCCCAACAGACTTTTCCTCTTTATTCTCCCCTTTATAATAAACGATCAAGATGCAAAGAGAGAATATGACATGTTAATGGATGAAAATGGTCAAGTTTGTTTATTTAAGCATTTTGAGCCATGAGAATTATCCATAATGACCAACAAGTAATACACCAAGCCATAACTCAATAAAACGCTATCTAGATCATGACAAGATATGTATAAGCTAGCTAGAACACATAGATGACAATCTGAAAATGAGGTACATTATGTGAGCAAGTCAAGTCATCAATGAGCAAAGTCTCGCTAGAGATATCCAAGGATGATGCAGGCCATGTCAATAAGCTAAGCGGAACTAAGAAGCTTAAATTGAGACCATATAGAGTGCTATGCTCAAGATTGAAACATTGGTTAAAGTACTTGATACTTTATGTGGCTTTAAGCACATTGAACACATGAAACATATTTTCTTTTGAAATTCATGGTGGTTTCCAACCAGATTTTTGTTTTATCATGTGCTAGGTCTCAAGCCTTATGCGACTACTCCAAGCGAGAAGCTTAAGAAGATAGTCTAGGTCACCCAAAACTCCCCCTAAGTTCATGCCAAGTGCAATGGCAAGCCGTCTCATAGGAGAGAATTGGTGAGATCAGTTTTTTCGCACAAAAGAGATCTTTTTGCCTTTTAACAAGTTGTACTAACTCATGCATCATCAAGAGACTAAAACAGCTCAATCTAAGGCTCAATATAGATTCATCACTCTACCCAAATTTATTTGACATGGCATGAATCATAAAAGGATAGCTCAAGAAAGACTAATCTCGAGTGCTAACATGACAAGTTTTAGTTTGTTGAGCAATTTTAATTAATCTTATCATGGCAAAAGCTAGGCTACACATATGAAGTCATGATAAATCTAGCAAATAAGCACAAGTCATAGCAAGGTGTAAAGCATTGTAAACATGTCACAGCAGGATAATAATCAAGGCTCAATGTAGTTATATTACAATGCGTAATGCTAGAAATGCGTAAGATCCAGCCCCCTCAACATTAGATGCAATTTTAGTTCAAGTTGAGTTAAGTCAATATTAAGCTCCGTAAGCTCCCAAAAGAACTCCCTTGAACCAAAACAATAAATCGAGAAGTCGGCAAAGAAAACATAAAACAAAAGATCCTTAAAGCATAGATAAGATATAGAGAATACTATGGCTCAGATCGACTCTTATCTACCCCATATGACTCTAGGACTATCAACGCCCACTTAACACACCTAGGAGCAAACACGCATTCTGCCTACCCGAGGGTGGCCCAACCTCGCTAGAACCTACAAGAAGTGAGTGAGCTCAACCTAGTGGGATAAGTAATGACTAATAAGCAACATCCTAGAATCACAAGATAAGAGCGTAAATCTAAACAACTAGACAAAAGAAGCACTCTAATCTATGCTAGGAGGACTAATCCAAATGCACCCAAAAAGCAATGCAACAAAGAAGGAGCAAGAGCATAAATAATATAGTAGAGCAAGAAACCCAAAGCTCCCTCACTACAAATCCATAAGGACAAACCACCCCAAGCTCTCCTCATGAGCTAAAAACCTCGAACTATCCAATGGCTTGGTGAAAATGTCACCAACCGGTGGTCACTTCCACAAACCGAGCACTATATCGCCCTTCTCTACATGGTCTCTAAGGAAGTGGAAACGAATATCGATGTGCTTGGTCCAGAATGTCAGACTTTGGGTTCTGGCAATGTTAATCGCAGAAGTGTTATCACAAAAGAGTGGAACACTGCCGATAACTAACCCAAAGTCCCGCAGGTCGGCCATCCAGAGCACTTGACTACAAAGAATCGGTCGCAAAGAACATACTCGGCCTCTGCGTGGATCAGGTAACACTGCATCGCTTCCTTGAAGACCAGAAACAAGAGAAGTGCCAAGAAATTGGCAGTGCGAAGTGCTCTTCCTATCTATCCTACAACCAAATAAGTCTCGATCCGAGAAGGCTCTCAAGGAAAGACAGATGAGGAAGAGTACCAGATACCATAGTCAATGGTAGCTCGCAGTATCGAAGATGCGCTTCACCGGGCGGTGAGAAACGCGAGGAGAAGCTCGAAACGAGCGCACAAACACACGTAAAAATGTATGTCCGGTCTCGAGGCGTTGAGGTACAAGAGGGAGCCAATCATGCCGCTAAACTCCTTTTGATCAACTGCTCGCCATCCTCATCTGGGTCAAGATAGGTCAGAGAAGCCATGGGAGTCGACACAAAGCTTACCATCACTCATGTCAAGCGCCAGAGGTCACGAGTGTACTTTCCTTGATGAAGAAATGTACCTCCCGAGTCCGCTTGATTTGGAAGCCAAGGAAGAAGGTCAACTCACCCATCATACTCATCTCAAACTCGGTGCTCATGACATCCGAGAACCGGGAAACCAGAGTATGGGAAGAGCCGCCAAAGATAATGTCATCGACATAGATCCGACGAAAGCAGAAGGTCAAGGCCATGCCATGATGAACAAGGTCTTGTCAACTTTACCCATCTCAAAACCATGACTTATCAAGTAGGACTTAAGCCTCTCATACCAAGCTCGGGAGCTCGCTAAGTCCATACAACGCTTTTGGAAAGCTTGAAGACATGGTTAAGGTATTTGGGGTTCTCAAACTCGAGGTCAGTTTGACGAGACTTCCTCCTCAATAAGGCCATTGAGGAAGGCACTCTTCACGCCCATCTGTAAAGCTTGAAACCCTTAGAAGCCGCAAAGGCAAGCAGATTCTAATGGCTTCAAGTCGAGCCACAGGGCAAAGGTCTCTCAAAGTCTAGACCTCAACCTCGAAAACCCCGAGCTACCAATCTCGCCTTGTTTCGATGACTACCCCATCCTCACTCTGCTTGTTCTTGAACACCCACTTGGTTCCAATGATATTGTGGCCTCGTGGGGCTCAACAAGCGACTGCACCTTATTTCTCTCAAAGTTCTCTAATTCCTCATGCATGGCATTGACCCAAGACTCATCGATAAAGCATGAGAAACATCTTTGGGCTCAAAGGAGGCAATGAAGGCGGAATGGAGACAGATTGAGATAAGCGATTTTTTGCGCTGTAACACGCCAAAAAGATCTCCAATGATCCGCTCAAGGATGAACTTTCTCGATGTGTCTAGGAGGTCCCGGGAGAGATGAAGAAGTGGCCTCTACCTCATGAGCCGACGAGGTAGGAACAGAGCCACTAGCTCCAGAGGAAGCGAAGGCAGGGTCGATCACCTCGAGGTGCGGTGGAAGACGGCACCTCAAGGAGTGGATGAGGACAGATCGTAGACAACCGTCATCTCCATCGCCCTCATCATCCACAAAGATGGTCTCGACCGCTCTAAAGAACTCGAGATATCTGCCTAGTCCCTGACCGCCTCGTCAAAGGTCACCTCACGTGTTTCTACCATTTTGCTAGACTCGCAGCCTGCACTTATAAGCCCGCCAAGAAGTCGAGTAGCCTAGAAAGATACCGCCACAGAACGTGACTCGAACTTGTCTAGGTTCCTGCACTTCAAGATAAAGCACTTGCAACCAAACACACGAAAATGAGAGACGCTGGCTTTCGCCAGATCTCACTCATAAGAAGTGCGTAGGAGTGCCCAAGAAAAACTCGATTCAAACATGGCACGCGGTCGCAATGGCCTCAAATTTCAAAACTTCCTGTAGAGTACTCATCAAGCATCGCCCCGCCATCTCGACTAAGGTACGGTTCTTCCTCTCCACAACGCCATTTTGCCGAGGGACGATGGAGAAGAGAACGGTGCTCTACACTGCCTCACCACGTAAACTCTCAAAGTAGGAATTTTGAACTCCGTACATTGTCATCATGGATCGCTCAGAAGGCACCCGGAGCTCAACAGACAAACCTACTAAAAGACCTCGAAATGTGTAAATGTCTCATCCTTCGAGGCTAAGAAAACACCCAAGAGTACCTCGAGAAGTCATCGACCACAACAAGAACATACCACTTCCTCCTCGCCGATCAAGACTCGAGCCGGTCCAACTCAGGTCCATGTGGAGCAATTGTCCTGCATCGGTCATAGTAATCGGACCGAAGATGAGAAGCGGCAACCATCTTGCCGCGCTTCAAGATGGAGTGCAAACAAGATCTTTGACCATCTTGAGTTTCGCGCACCACTTAATGAGATCATGGTCGCTAACTCGGTCAAATGGTCAAATCCAATATGACCAAGTCTCCTATGCCGTAAAGAGAGATCGCGGACTCGTATAACCAAACACCGGAGAGGATCACCAAGAATCGGAAAAATCAGCACGAAAGATCCTCCCATAACGAAAAATCCCGCAAACCGGACTACCAAGAATCAAGAATTTTGCAATTGTTTTTCTTAAAGCTCACCTCAAAACCGCCATCGGAAGCCGAGAAACCGAAAGCAAATTGTACCGCAGCTTACTAACCAAGGCAACATCCTTAAGAATAAAAGAAGCATTAATACGCCGCAAGACTTTTGGCGATGACGCGTCCTGACGAAGCGCTCCGAAGGTGATCGACTCATCACCGGAGCGCTGGCTAGGAGGAGAACCAACGGAGTCTCCGGTCATATGACGAGAACAACCGAGTCTACAAGCCAAACCTTCTCCTTCCCTACCCGCTAACTCCGAAGTCAAACAGAGTAAAGTCTCAAGATCGATAAATCAACAATGATTTTGGCACCCAATATCGAGTAACACGCCGAGCGATGAAGTAGTCAAGCACGATCGACCTCTATCTACCCTACGCTTCAGAACTCAAAGCGTAAGGTCTAAGAGTAGACCCGTCGTTGCCGGGTTCGACCGCTACGGGAGCGAGTCGAGCACTGCAATATGTCGAACACGCCATGGTAGCTATCTCGATAGGGAAAACGAGATCTACCTCGGACGGCGGAAGTCACGATCGAAAGCAAAGATGAGGACGAAAACCGAAAACTCGAAAACCAAGTCCTCGATCTTTGCACAAACCCATCGAAGAACCAAGCCTAGACCTCGTGTTGGTCTTAGGTGCACTCAAGGTCCGGGGTCGACCACAATGCGCCTAAGAGACTCAACATGGTCTCTACACGCGATCTTGGCGCTACCAAGCATCGACGACTATGTGTCCATCCTTCCGATGTAAGGTGCGGTGATACTTCACCTTCGAGAGGTAGAAGCAAGATGTGAAATTACCTTCATCGTCGAAATCCTCGACATAGCCCGCCGACTTGAAATGGACTTTCTCGGTCCCAGGCTCGATCTCGATCACACCGTGCTATGGGTCCGAGCACGGCAGTGGATGCTTCCTCATGTCCTCAAAGAGGTCATATCCTAGACCCCGATTAAATCTGCAAATCTTAGATTGGTCTAGAATAAGATTGAGCTTCTTCTTGCCTCCTACAAATCTCTCGAGAGTGTTCATAAGGTACCGACACTCCAAAGAGAGAGGTGCAAGAAGAGCAGGGGAAGAAGAGACAATGCAGAAGGTAAGGAGCAAAAGAAGAACCAAAGAAGAGAGGAAGAATGGCTTGTGCAAGCACACCGACTCAAGGGACACCCCATCGCTAGCCGCTTGGTTCACGCTGCTAAGCCGCCTTATCCTTACCCCGAGGCTTCTCCCCTTCTCCACAATCATATTGTAAGCACAATGTGGCTTCTCTAGAAGGTCCTTAGTTAGCTTCACACATTTCTCATCCAAAGCAATCAAGTCGATTTTAGTTTGTTACACTTAATGCATGGTGAGCTAACAGGTCCTTAGAAGCAAACCGAGCCAACTTCCTTTCATGATCAATCATATCTTGAAACTGTTTGGAGACAAATTCAAGTTCAAGCTTAACTTAGGACAGCTTCAAGCATGAAACAATCGGCTCAAGTAAAGAAGCTTGTAGTTCAAGAATTTTATGATCCGCCTGCTTTAAGTTCATCTTCAAGTTATTGCAATTTTCACAAGACTCAGGCAGATCAAGGAGCATGGCATAAGATCCTCTAGCAAACAATGTCCTTACCCTCACATGAGGTGGGAGAAGTAGTCTCATCAAGAATAAGTAGGGTAATGTACCATCCTACTCAACTCTAACTCAAAGAAGCGCACTAACATTCTCCACCTTAACACTATCAAGTTTGGAGGACACACTATCATGTGAGGTCCTTAACTTCTCCATATCAACCAAAGAAAGCAGAGCATGTATCACAATCATCACTAGAAGGAGCAGATGTAAGAGCAATAATCTCTAGTGACACTATCTATTTCCTTCTCTAACTCAAAGACACCTAGCCTTAGCTTTAGCATGAAAACCTCCTAGCTTAAGAAAAGCATGATTGAGCTGTTCAGAGGTGGGATCTACCTCGTCCGAAGTCGGAGTACTGTTCATTGTCACCGAAGTTCGCCCTCGAGGGCCATGAAGCACATGCCGAGAAGTCGCCGCCGCTATGCTTGGGCTCTTGGTCACCCGTCCCGTCATCGCCGCTTCCATCCCTCCACCTCGCCGAGGTCGAGGTCGTCGGCGGCGAGGAGGACGCTGGAAGAGCTTCTTGGCTTTGCCGGTTGCGAACTTCTTCTTCTTTGGGCGCCCGAGCCGGAGGCTTTGTTGCGTTCTTGTCGGTGTAGTCGTTTTGCCCGAACCGCCGAGTCGTTTTGCCCTTCTCCAGCTTAGGCGGTTGTCTCAATGTGGTTGGGGCCACCACACTCGAAGCAAATCACGGGTCCTCCTCTCTTCTGTCCCTCCTCCTTTGTAAGCGTGGGAGAATCTACGAGCAAGGAGGGCAAGCCGCTCATCCGCGAAGTCGCTCTAACCGATCATCGCTATGTCACGAGAGCAAAGAAGGAGAAATTGCAAGAGGACTCGGTTGAATCGATCGGTGACCAAGGCCATCGATCAGACTTCGACCTCGAGAGACAACGCTAATCTCGTGAGTCTTGAGGCGTGAGTACAGCCGCATCAAGAGTCAAGGTCGAGAGGTCTGTCGTGTCTTTGATGGTGGTCACTTTCATCTCCCAAACACGCAGACGAGTGCCGGAGCATCCGACGAGCATTGTCCGAAGTCGGGTATGTGAGACCGACCGCCGAGGTTGCTCAAGATCTTGTGAAAACGCAAGAAGCACTCATCTAGGGACTCACCAAAGAAGCATCTCAAATTTGTTGTATTCTCGTTTGAACCGGTCCTGCCGAACCGCCTTGATCCGGGTGGTGCCCTCATGGTATGCGCCGAGGGTCACCCGAGATATCGTGGGCGACGACAGTGAGATATGCGGTCAAACTCACTACGACTCAAACCCTCGATGATGATGTTCCTTGTTTTGCATTCGCCTCAACATCAACCATGTTCCGGCATTGATGTTCTCATCGGCAGGAACAGCGAATCGAACCTTGACCTTTCGCCAGATGGCATACCCCTGGGCCTGGATGTATGTCTCCATTCGGCTCTTCCAGAAGGGGTAATCGATGCCATCGAAAACAGGCGGCTTGGTCGAGTACTTGTCCATCGCCACGGCTCTTGAGACCGGTTAAGATCTATTGAAAAGAGCTAACCGGCTCTGATACCAATTGAAGGACCGGAAAGGCGACTAGAGGGGGGGTGAATAGGAGCACCTAATCTTTTTCGCAAAGAATGGATTCAACTTGTAAATCACTCCAATAGCTATGAGAGCTATGAAGATCAAAGATTAAGCACAGAGGAAGTCTTATGTTGAATCCACCTCACCCCCACAAACCAAAGAAACAAAATCGAAGTTCAAGAAACTCAGAAATCGAACAACCGCAGTAAACGGCGGTCGTTCCAAGAAGGCGGTACAACCGTAGTGTTACGGCCGGTCGTTCAAGCGAGGCGGTACAACCGTAGTGTTACGGCCGGTCGTTCGATTGTCCCGAGCAGTAAAACAGCTCGGTTTCAAAACGAAAATCGATCAAACTTTTGATCTACGCGCCAAACTTGACCAAAATTGAACCACACCTTCCTGAAGATATTAGGAACCTATTCCAAGCAACGATTTCAGAGATCCATGCCAAGGTTCCTATCCTTTGCATTTGAACGAAGGTAGGTTCAAAACCGCAAAAACAAAACTTGATCTAACGACTTGCTCGTGGGTGGATGATGATCTAGATGACCTTAGATAGGTTCCCACATGTCCCAGCAAGCAAGATCAAGAGGAAGAACCAAGCAAAAACTCCCGGATTGAAGAAAGCCCCAAAAATCACAAAAAGAAGAACGAAGAACAGAGAGCACGAAAGAAGAAAACTTCAGATTTCCATTCATTGAATCAAGAGCGAAATACAAAGAGATACATCCCCATACGCATGGACATTAGAACCAGAGGGATGATTACATGTAAGCTCAATCCATCTCCTCACTCTCACAACTCAAGAACAAACACTCATCCATTCTGAGGGAGATGAACACAAAACCAAGAAGGACACAAGCAGGAGCACACCTCCACACCTCCACTCTCAACAACTAAAGAGCAAAAGAGAAACACCCACAAAGCCTCTTTTGACTCTAAAACCCTAATTCCACCTAAGTGCTCAAGAGGGCATGCAGCCCTCCAATCCTTTAAATAGCCTTGGCTAACGGGTCTCCTCCCGTTCGCCCGCTTAAGTCCAACGGAGCCCGCCTCCGCCAGTGCAACTTTTGCGACTTCCGATTCGCCTTACGCACCTTCCGAAGCTTCCGCTCCTTGTCTCAAGACGCCGCAACCACCTCGAGTCCACGCTGCCTTCGACACATCCCGACTGCTTCGACCTCGGCGCCACTGCGCTTAGTCCATCCACCGTGTCTCGCCACGACTCCGCCGACGCCCCGCAGCCACACGCATAAGAAACACGTAAACCGAACAAGTTCTTCACAACTTGACCTAACGTTAGCTCAAACATGCAATATGCAACACATATGCATGAACACACTGGATATGACCTATCCCAAAACTCAAATCACCAAAATGGCCGAACCTCACAAAACAATCCAGATAACCGCCATGTTACCAGCGGATCAACCGCGACCGGCCGTATCGCCCAATACTGCGGTCGTTCCGATTTCCAATGAAGACCGTAACACGAAAAACAACTTCTCCGAATTCTTCAACCGCCATTTACCAATCGGTATAACCGCCTCATGGTCGTCATCACCCATAACACGCCGGTCGTTCCGATTTTCCCGACGAATTTCGAATGACTTCACGAAAACGCATGAACCGCAAGAACGACATGGTCCGACCACACAAACCAAACTCGACCGACCTAAAACCTTTGACAATTACCCATCACTCACACGGACGACCTCCACATGGTCTCTCAAATCTATCGGACACGATCTTCTTGGGTACTCCGTAGATGCATAATCTTGGCCATATACAATTCCGCTTAGTCGGTCGCTTCAAGTGGTCTTGATCGAATAAAGTGAGCCACTTTAGTTAACCGTCAATTATCACCCAGATGGAATCACATCCTGCTTGGGTCCTAGGAGTCCGGTGATGAAATCCATACCAACTTCCTCCCACTTCCATTCAGAATTGGTAATGGTTGTAACAGCATCAATGGGTCTTTGGTGTTCTGCTTTGACTCACGACAAACATCACAACGAAGCGATTTAACTCAGCGATTTCGCCTATGCCGACCCACCAATATTTCTCCTTCAGATCCCGTACATCTTCGTGCTTCCGGATGGATGGAGTATGGCGATTCGTGAGCTTCCTTTAGAATCGATCGCTTTATCTCCCCGATGGTTGGGCACACATATGCGATCTCCAAACCACACTGCTCCTTGTTCATCCTCGAAAAATCACGGGCTTTGCCTTTTCTCATATTCTTCTTGATTTCCTTGATGTCTTCGCCTTCCAACCGCTTTTCGATCCGACTCAAGAGTGGGTTGAACTTCCAAAGCATTCACATAGCCTTGTTTGACAATCTCCAAGTTCAAGTGCTTCATTCTTTATATAATTTCGCCGATTATTACGAACCAAAATGGTGTTGCAATCGCCTTTCGCTCGAGGCATCTGCAACAACATTTGCTTTGCTCGGATGATAATGAATTCGAGGTCGTAATCTTTTATCAACTCTAACCATCTTCTCTGTCGGAGGTTGAGTTCAGACTGGGTAAAGATGTATTTTAGACTCTTATGATCCGTGAAAATCTCACAACGGTTACCAATGAGGTAATGCCGCCAGATCTTCAAAGCATGCACAATTGCTGCTAACTCGAGATCATGAGTTGGGTAATTTCCTTCGTGTGGCCTCAATCGACGGATGCGTAAGCCACGACTTTGCCTTCTGCATCGGACACATCCAAGGCCTTGTCGAGATGCGTCGCAGAAGATTTCAAAGTCCTTATGAATATCGGGTAATACTAGCACAGTGCGTAAACTAAACTCTTCTTGACTCTGGAAACTCTTCTCGCAGCATCCGTCCATTCAAACTTCTTTTCCTTCTTCGGTTGTGTCATAGGCCTTGCTGCCTTGGAGAATCCTTCAATGAACTGCGGTAATAACCGCTAGTCCAAGGAAACTCCTTACTACGTGATGACTTTGGTTGCTTCCAATCCATAACGGCTTCAACCTTGGCCGGGTCTCAAGAACTCCTCCTATACCGACACGATATGACCAAGGAAGGCCACTTGCTTTAGCCGAATCGCTCTTCTTTGAATTTGGCGTAAAAGTCGTGTTCTCTCGAAGTTTCTCCAAAATCATCCTTAGGTGCTTCTCGTGTTCTTCTTCATCCTTTGAATAAATGAGAATGTCATCGATGAAAACAACCACAAACTTATCCAAGAATTCCATGAACACTTTGTTCATCATATTCATGAAGTAAGCAGGGCGTTTGTCAAACCGAAGACATGATCAGAATTCATACAACCCATATCCGGTCGTGAAGGCGCCTTTGGGATATCTTTTGGCCGGATCTTTAGTTGATGATAGCCGGATCGTAGATCGATCTTTGAGAAGATGCTTGCTCCTTCAATTGATCGAATGATCATCAATCTGAGGTAGCGGATACTTGTTTTGATCGTCACCTCATTGAGCGATCTATAATCCACACACATTCTCATACTATTGTCCTTCTTCTTGACAAATAGTACGGTGCTCCCAAGGTGATGAACTTGGTGGGATATAACCTTTGCTCTTTAGTTCTTCAATTTGTTTCTTCACCTGCTAGTTCATTGGCCAAGATTCTATAGGGTCGCCGAGATTGGAGCGGTCCTCGACTAAGTCAATTAAGAACATTACGCCCCTATCCGTGGCATGCCGTAACTCATCGAAAAACATCCGGGTATTCTTGCACAACCGGTATGTCTTCAAGTTTTATTTCCTTCAAGCTGGTCAGGATGGAACTTCCTCCGGTAGAAGACTTGGGTCTGAATTCTACTGATTCTCCTTGTGCATTGGTGAGGGTGATAGATCTATTGGCACAGTCTATCTGTCCCTGATTCTTGGCTAGCCAGTCCATTCCAAGAATCACATCGAGACCTTGGGATTGCAGGACTATCAAGTCCGCTAGAAAAGGTACTCCGGATATTTCAAGGGTAAGGTTTGGGTATAGAGAACTGGTTCTCATTTCAGAGCCCGGGGAGTGAACTATCATAGGGTTAACTAAAGAGGAGATAGGTAACCCATATTTTCCCACAAATTTATCGGAAACAAAGGAATGAGATGCTCCGGAATCAAATAGGACTGATGCTGGTACTGAATTAACAAGAAACGTACCAAGAACGACATCCGGTGCTGCTTGAGCTTCCTCGGCGGTGATGTGGTTAACTCGCCCTTTGCAAACCGATTTGTCTTTGTGGCGATTTTGAGGTTTTGCCAAGAGCTTGGACTCGTGTTTAGGGCACTGAAATGACTTCTTAGGACACCTATTGGCGAAGTGTCCTTCTCCCGACAAAGGATAGCAAGTAATCTCCAAGAGTTCTTGATTTGGGCCTCCTATGAGACGAGTTGTGGATTCCGGAAGTGTTGGCGCGTTGTCTTGGTGTCAAGCTCGGGTGTGGTAGATCGAATCTTCCACGCCGGGAAACTGCGGTTGAGCGAGGCGAGGTTTGGGTTGCCCTCCGAGTTGAACCTCTCGAGCGCCATCCTCCGCTTATGTTCTCCATCTCTATATGTTTGCCTTCCTGGCGAATTGCCTTGTCCACCAACTGTTGGAAGTCAGTGAAGTCCTGAGAAATCAGTTGGACAGATATCTCATCATTCAGTCCTTCCATAAACTTTTCCTGCCTGTCTTCATCTCTGGCTACTTCATGCGGGGCATAGCGAGCAAGCTGGTTGAACTTATGCAGGTACTCGCTCACCGAGCGGTTGCCTTGGCGAAGTGCGCCGAATTCCTTCTTTTTCAATGCCATCAGCCCTGCGGGAATGTGAGCATGACGGAAGGCTCGCACAAACTCTTCCCAAGTGATAGCTTGAGCGTTGGCATGGGTGATGCAGAGGTTGTCCCACCACTCCGAAGCGGGACCACTGAGTTGGTGAGCGGCGAAAAGTACCCTATCGCGATCCGAGCACTGGGTAATATCCAACTTCTTCCCTATGGCACGAAGCCAATCGTCGGCGTCCATAGGTTCAAGATCGCCGAGAACGCTCGGAGGACGATCCTCATGAACTCGACATTGACAACTTTTTGCGGGGGGTGGAGGTGGAGCGTGGGTTGCGGCTTGCACGCTCGACGCCGCCGAGTGATTGAGCCAAAGAACTCATCATATCGTCTCGGTGAGCTATTAATTGACGCCACTAGGCTCTTCGGTTGGTGGAGGTGGTGGTCATGGGGCGGGATTTTCTTGATAATCCGCGTTCTCGCTTCACTGCCTTGAGCACCGCCAACGCTTCTTAGACGGGTGGTCACCATCTGCTAGATGTTTCTAAGGATTTTAGAAGAGAGAGATAGAATGAAAGCTCTAAAGGGGTAAATCTAATTAGCCCAAGAACAATCACAAGACAAAGAGCCAAAATTTTCTAAAATAATTCTCTTATTATTTTATTTTATTCTTTGGTTATGGCTATCACAATGGTAACGATAGCTCATAATTCGTGATCTAACTGTTACAATATGGGAAACAACTAAGGGGTGATTGGGGTATAATCACGCTTCACTAGAGCTACCCTCGCCACCTTGTAGCAAGCTAGCTCTTCTTCCACCTTGACCTTTCTTCCACCTCTTGTAGGTTGTCTTGAGCGATGCACGCAGTCGCCTAGAGCGCTTCCATAGGCATAGTCCATCGCCTTGCACAAGTTCACCCGATGCGAAGCTCAGAGAGTCCTCTTCCTCTACGGGCAAAAGGTGCCGCCCACTGGCCTGAACGTGCATTGGATGGTAGTGAAACTTCGAGCCATGGAATCGATTGTTGTAAGTGTAGCGGCGGCGCCTTGTGGCTTCTCCGTCTGCGTCTTGAATGCCTTCAAAAGGTGCTACGCCTTATTGGGCGTCGATGATGTGGAAATCCGTGTTTGGGTTATGGTTGGCGAGAGGATCACTTCAACTCTCCAAATGATATTGGCTTCCCACTTTATACTCGGGTACCCTTGATATGTTGGTCTTCGTTGTAGTCCGTGTGTTGCATCATCTTCCAAAGAAGTGCAGCCCAATGTCCTGCGAAAATTCCGTGGGAGATCCGGGTTGGTTTTTCGGCCATCTACAATTTTAGAGAAGGAGATGAGTTAGTAATTGTTTTAAAGAGAAAGGTTGAGAAGACTCTTGGATAGACCCAAAATGCTTTTAGTTTTTGAAAATAAGTCCTTAAGGCATTTTCTAAGGCCACGACCTACAGTCGATATGGCTCTGATACCACTTTTCTCGAACCCGGGAGCGAAGGATCCCGAATTCTCTGGTTCATACACTAGTCCAGATTTCTAGTGTACACAGCTAAATGTATGATAATCAAAACATATCACGACTTTATTAATAATTATTCAAAGTTTAATACAAACGGGCTCGAGGCCAAATAAGGAAAAACACAATGAAATAAAATAGCAAGAGTAGACCCAACGATTCGCCACAGTAATCGCTCTGGGATGCGTGGCCTAAGCATCGATGTCCTCACCGCCTTGATAGAGATCTTCTCTAATAAAGATTATTCAGCAAGAGTAAGCACTACCACTGTGCTTGCAAGTTACACCCGTAAAGTAACAGATTGAATGCATGCATAAAGTGAGCAAAGGGTAATGGCAGGGTTTATTTGCATAAGACAGCATTTTCAGTTTAAATACTCTTAGTAATTTCCAAGGCCATTTCTAGAATTTAATAAGATCAAAATCATATTTTGATTTCTCAATGTCAAGTGTAGGATGAACCTCCATACACAAATGGTGAAGGACTACCCCCCTTACACCAGGCTTCTGCCCAATCCCATTTTCATAAACCAGGTGACAAAGTCTTTTCAAACAAAACCAGAGACTAACTTCGAGTGGCTTCTGTTAAGCATGTCCATGACCGTGGACACGGCTATTCGAATAGATTAATACTCTGCAGAGTTGGTACAGCTTTACCCACAAGGGATAGTTTGCTTATTATGTCGGCCAATACACGCTCAGAGGCGTGCGACTAAGCGACTATCACGAGGCCTTTACCCTACATTATTTCAACATAATTATGCCCGCTAAGGTTTTATAATCGAAGGCTTCGCACCAAACGACTACCCCCTCTTGCGCCATGTGGGTATCATCAATAAGTCTTCACGACTCCCACATCTTTCCAAGACATAAACATGGTGAAATGATATAGCTTATTTGGCCAAGTCTGTCCCATTCGGCACTTGTGGTGGTACGAGTTTGGCTTAACATTCGCGCCCGCAGACCGTCCTTATATGATAGGGCGACTTCCAAAACAAACCACAGGTCTCAACCATTATTTGTATTGAGCCTGCATAAACTTGCACCCACCAACAATCCAATCCACCCAAGTCTAAACCAATTTCATTTATTTTTCTTTTGTCAAGACATTTTCCAATCATCTATGGTAAAAACAATACCATAGATTCATTTTCAAAACAACTTTGTATTTTGGCAAAATTCCCCAAATCATCTTTTGGTTTAAGCAATGACTAAGCATAATTATCTTAATTATTTTACTAAGGTGACAAGGGCATGGCACTCCAAACATCAATATTGGCTATACAAAGGAATTGACATAACTAATAATTAAAACAGAATTTAAAATACTTGGATAAAAATATGCATGCAATAATAGCTTTAAAAACAGAATTAATTAACTTTGAAATACTGGGATCAAGATGGTCAAGAATGTAACTTGCCTTCGTTGAAGTCTTGAGATTCTAAACCTTCGAAAGATCTACCTCTCCTAATCGTCAAACTCTATACGCGAAAGTACGGCAAATTCAAATAAAATTCAAATAAATCCAAGAAATAGATCAAACTAACTCCAAATGAAATAATTTTATTTTATTTAGTTAGATAATAATTTTCTAAGATTTTATCAATTTGAATCACTCAATTTGAAGTTGTGGTTCAAAAGATATGAATTTTACAAGTTTTAGTCTAAATTTGATATTAAAAGAATTTCTAAATTTAAATACAGATTCAAAATAGCTTAAAATTAAATAATTTTGGTTTAGTTAGCTAGATAATGATTTTACATGAATTTAGAAATTTAAAACACCCAATTTGGAGATTGGATGCAAAAGTTATGAATTTTAGAAGTTTAAACCTAAATCAAATTTAAATGAATTTCTGATTTATTTTTCAAGAAAATCCTTTAATGCGCAAAGTGACGTCACCGAGAATTTCGGGATTAAGGAATTAAAATAATTCCGACATGTGGACCCTCGTGTCATAGACACGGCTTACATGGACCATGTCCATGTGGTGATTGGTTTGGGGAGTTGGTGCCGACGCTGATGATGTGGCGCCACATGGGCTCCACGCCGGACCGAGGGTGAGGTGGCGCTGAGTGGCGCCGACGTGGACTAGCCACGCCACCCGACACCGGCGGCGATCTGGCGACGAGCCCGCCGGCGTTATCGCCACAAATGAGTGAGGATGTGCGCAAAAGAGAGAGGGTGAGATACTGAACGTGATGCTCACCGGAATTGCACGAATGCGCGGCGGTAAGGTGGTCGGCGACGAGGTCGAGCGGCGGCGTTCTTCGGTTGACGGCGAAGTGGGGCTCCGGGATCCTCCGGCGATGCGATTCTTGCGCACGAGTTCGCAGCGGCGCGGTGATGCCGATGGTGGTGGAGGCGAGGACGCGGTGTCAACGAACGCCGAATCGGAGAAGAAGCGGAACTTGGCCGCCGTCGAAGATCCTTGAAATTGAGGCGCTAAGGGGGAGGAGGTGAGCTGCGGGTGGCGGCGTTGTGGTGTGTGGAGGAAGGCGCACCCAGGGCTCCTATTTATAGGGCCCGGGTGTGGCCGGAGCTTCGTGCGGCACACGGTGACCGTGCGGCGATGGCGGCGGTGATTGAGGGATTTGCGACGAGGGCAAGGAAAGAGAGGGTCGGTCGGGGCGAGGGAATCAAGAATTAAAACGCGCATAATCGGAGGAGATGCGACCGATTCGTGCGTGTATGGAAGGTCTTTGAATTGCTTCAATGGCGGCGCGTCGTGAAGAAGGAAAGCGGCGAGAGGAAGAAGGAAAGGAGAAGATGACGCGCCGTTAGATTTTAAACGAACGGCTGCGATGCAAAGCGATCGGCCGCTAGATCGTAATCCAACGGTGGCGATATAACGAGGCGATGCGCTCTAACTTGAAAGGGTATGGGTGCTTGTGGGCGTCGGTTTAGATCGATGGTTCACGGTCTTGGAGGTCAAACATGCGTTGAGAGATGGCCGTTGGATTTAAATCCAACGATTAATAAGCGCCATGGAAGCGAGCTGTCACGGGGTTTTGGGCTGCGCAGATTCGCCCATTCATGTTTAGGGTTTTCTTTGATTTTCTAATTGATTTAATTCAGATAATTAAAAAGGGCTTTAGAAAATAGCAAATAAATCCCAAAAATTCTAGAAAAATTCACAGAAGTTCCTAGAATGATTTTGGACTTAAATAAAATAATTTCAACTTAAACTTGTTAATAGTTTTTGTATTTAACTTTGTTTTAGCTTTAAGGTTAATAATAAGAGCTTTAGAAAATTTCAGAAAATCCACCAAAATAAATAAGTTTTAAATTTTCTCAGAATTTGAATTTTTAGGCTGTTACACTTGGCTTTGCGCAAACTAACCATACACTCTCCATTGGTAAGTCCTTGCATGAATATTATTGCATCTTTGCTCCTGTAACTGTCGAGTACATTCCAAGTACTCATGGCTTAAGCCCGTGTCAAAGCATTATGAAGATGACCAAGTGCGAGGCGGTCAGACCTCTTCGAGGAGGAGTTCTTCGACGACTAAGATGCCTAGGACGTCCTCCACCCGACAAAGATGTGGTGCTTGTGGGATGGCTTTTATGTGTTTTTGGTGTTTGAGCCCCAGAGCTCCTTGTTGCCGCTTGTAAGTCCTCGTTGGTTTTGTAAGCCCTCAAATGCAGACCTCTTGTTAACAAGCTTGACCATAAGGTCCTATTATATAAAGTTTAATTTGTCTCTTCATTTTTGTTTGACCTCGTGGTTGTGGTTTTGGCTTGTGTTCTTGTGCGAGCTAGCTCTGTTGTCCCGGGACTAGCTCGGATGCAGGCGGGACCACCAGGAGGTCCCACGGGACTTAGCTCGGGAGGTCCCGCGGACCTCTCTTGGTGATGTGCTGGAGGTGCTACTGAGCGTGTGGCGGCCACGACCTCCGGGGAGGTCCTCAAGGCCTCCCGGGAGGTCGAGAGAGACCAAGACCTCCGGGAGGTCCGCAAGACCTCTGGGAGGTCTGGCGCACCTCCTCGGTAAAGCTCCATGCGGTGCTACCACATCTTTCCGTGGTGACTTCAAGCAAAAAAAAATGGTCCTCCGGACCTCTTGCGGTACATCACGAGGTGGGTCGTCACGCTTGGTATCGAGCCTAGGTCAACCAGTGGGACGGGGCAGAGGTAGAAAGGTCGATTTAGTTTTTATTCAAAAAGTTATTTTCTAAAGCAAGTCAACTTAAAATTTGTTTGGTAGATCTTTCCTTGTGCTGGTTCTATGCTGCCCTTATCTTGCTTAAAATCTTTTCTCGTCCTGTTCTACTCTCATCTTAACTCCTCCTTAGTTCCATTATCTTATCTCTGCTGGAACCTTGATTTTGAATCTAATTTGACCTCCTCGCCTTTATGACTTCAATAGGGCCGATCAGAGAAAGGTTAGGATTAGTGGTCCTATTCGAGTCTCGCTTCACCTTTGGTCTTGAAGACCTCTGCTTTTGAAGCTTTTGTTGCCTCTTTTGGCCTCCTGGCCTTTTTGGTTCTCTCTTGGGTTAACCAAGTTACCCCTTTTTGTTGCTCTATCTTTCTCTCTGATCCCTCTTTTCCTCTATGCTTTCTGTCTTACCTATTAAGCCTTTAGAGTTTTGTCCAGATGGTGCAGACTCGGCATCCACAAGTCGAGGTGAGCCCCGGCACGCTTGCCTCCACCTCCACCTCCTCCAGTGGCAGCAATAGACCCGGGTTTTGGGCAGTTTATGGCGGCACAAGCCCAAATGATGAGCTCCATGATGCAGAATATGAACCAGATTATGGCTCAACAAAGCCAGACTACCAATGCTTTACTTGCCATGATGAGTCGAAATAGTCAGTGCAGCAGCCACCACCTCCACCCCAAATCACCATCAATCAAGGATGTCGAGTTCATGAAGACACGCCCGGCTACATTTTCGAGCTCTCCCAGCCCTTAGATGCGAGATGATTGGCCGAGATCAACAGAGAAGAAGTTGGATATTGCTCATTGTGAAGACAGGAGAAGGTTTTGTTTGCCTCACATCAACTGGAAGGACTCTGCGGTGAGTGGTGGGACACATTTTGTGCCTCACATGTTGACCCCAGAGGATCACTTGGGCGAGTTCTCTCTGACTTTCGCCACTCCCATGTCCCCGATGGGAAGGTAGAGATGAAAAAGGAAGAGTTTAGAGAGCTCAAGCAGGCAACATGTCAAGAAGTGAGTATCTCACTAAGTTCACTCAATTGTCGCGTTATGCTCGCGAAGATGTGGCTACGGATGATGCGCGGCGCGCTTTAGCGAGGCCTCCATCCCAGCTTTAAAAGTTCAAGTTGTGGCAACGATTATCCTAATTTCCAAAGATATGGTGAACAAGGCAATGCTCATTGAGGAATCCCAAGAGAACTCTCTCGAGTCCTACAAGAAAAGGTGCCACCCTCCAAAGCTCAAGAAAGACCTCCCCAAAGTGTGTCAAGACGTTTGTACAAGACCAACCCAAGCGCCAAGGACCTCCTGGACCTCCCAGACCTCTCATTAAGACCTCCTTGTTGTCCTCGCCTGTGTTGCATCATTCAGCAAAGACTAAGTCAACCCCAAGAACCCCCACAAGCGGGGGATCACTGTTCAAGTGTCATCAAGTGGGGTATTTTGCCAATCAATGCCCATCAAGATCGAGCCACCAAGAAGACCTCTACTTGGACCTCCTCGCCAAGACCTCTCGGTCAGCAGGACCTCCTCAAGCCGTAACCTCCCGGACTTTTGGAAGGGGCCGTGAACCATGTGGCGGTGGAAGAAGCTCAGACCTCCTCGGATGTGGTACTAGGTATGTTCCTAGTAAATTCAAAGGCTTACTGCAGTTTTGTTTGACTCGAGCTTCCCATTTGTTTATTTCTCGGAGTTTTGTTTGCAAAGCACCGCTTGAGTTGTTGCTCTTAAGACTACCTTGTTGGTTCAATCCCGACTCGTAACTAAGTACTAACTAGGGTTGTCCACAAGTGAAAATGGTCATAGAAGAAGTAGAATTTCTAGCCAACCTTATCCTTTTGGACACGGTGTCCCTAGATGTGATCTTGGGCATGGATGGCTAGCTAACCACCATGCCATGTTGGATTGTAGTGGCAAAAGTATCTCTTTGACCAGCCCTAGTGGTGCCATCAGAAGTTTTCGCCACCTCGAGAAGCTCCAAGGAGCCCTATCTTGCAGCGCTCAAGTTCAAGTTTTGAAGGATGTCCCTGTTGTTAAAGAATTTGTGGATGTGTTCCTGATGAGCTCCTGTGAATGCCCCAGACAGAGACCTTGAGTTTGTCATTAACCTTATCCTGTGGACCTCCCCATCTCCAAAAGGCCCTCAGATTGCATGTTGATGATCGGGTGGAGTTGAAGAAGAAGGAAGACTTGCAGAGCAAGGGTTTTATTAGACCTAGCTCCTCACCTTGGGGAGCCCCAAAGGATTTTGTACCTAAAAAGGATGGTACTCAAAGGATGTGTGTGGACTATAGAGCTCTCAATGATGTCACCATTAAGAACAAGTATCCTTTGCCAAGAATCGATGATTTGTTTGATCAATTGAAGGAGCTCTTTGTGTTTTCAAAGATAGACTTGAGAATGGATATCACCAACTCAAGATTCGCATAGGAAGACATCCCTAAGACAGCTTTTTTCAACTAGGTATGGGTTATTTGAATTCAACTGTCATGTCTTTTGGGCTGACCAATGCCCCCGCCTATTTCATGAATTTGATGAACCGAGTGTTCATGGAGTACCTAGACAAGTTTGTCATTGTCTTCATTGATGACATTCTTGTATATTCCAAGAGTGAAGAGGAGCATGCAAGCCATCTCTTTTCGGTTTTGGGGAAGCCGAGAGCTCATCGCCTCTTTGCCAAGTTTAGTAAGTGTGAATTTTGGCTAAAGGAAGTGGTCTTTTTAGGGCATGTTTTGTCAAAAGAAGGAGTGTCTCACAACCCTAGTAAGGTTCAAGATGTGCTCAATTGGGAACCTCCTAGATCTCAGGCCTCGGTTCAAGTTTTCTTGGCATGGTGGCTACTACTGAAGGTTTATTGAAGGTTTCTCCCGAATTGTAAGACCTCTCACTCACCAAGTTAAAGAAAGAAAAGAAGTTTCTTTGGACCTCGACAGAACAGAGCTTCCAAGAGCTCAAGGAAAAGTTAACCTCTGCCCCAGTTTTGGTTCTCCCAGACGTTAGAAAGGATTTTGAAGTCTTTTGTGATGCATCAAAACAAGGACTTGGCTGTGTTCTAATGCAAGATAGAAGAGTAGTGGCTTATGCCTCAAGACAATTGAAGCCCCATGAAGTAAATTACCCCACTCATGACCTAGAGTTGGCTGCTGTGGTTCATGCCTTAAAAATTTGGCGCCATTACCTCATTGGTAATAGGTGTGAAATTTACACTGACCACAAAAGCCTAAAGTACATCTTTACACAAGCAGATTTGAATTTGAGGCAGAGAAGGTGGCTAGAGCTTATTAAGGACTACAATGTGGGAATTCATTACCACCCAGGCAAGGCCAACGTGGTGGCAGATGCCTTGAGCAGGAAAGTTTATGTCAATACTTTGATGATCAAGGAGAGCCAGCCTACTTTGTATGAGGAATTCTTGAAGCTTAGACTTGAGTTAGTGGAAGAAGGGTTTTTGGCAACTCTTGAAGTGCAACCTACCTTGCAAAAATAGATCAAGCAGCAAATTTAAGATGGAGATGTTGGCATCCAAGAGATCAAGACCAACATAAGAGAAGGGAAGGTCAAGGTTTTCTATAGATGACCTAGGTGCGGTCTGGTTTGATAAGAGGCTCTGTCTGCCCAATAACACAGAGCTCAAGGGAGTAATACTTAAAGAAGCACATGAGACATTGTATTCTATACACCCAGAGCTACAAAATGTACCAAGATGTCAAGGAATTGTACCGGTGGCGAAAATGAAGAAGGAAATAGCAGATTTTAGGCCAAATGTGACACTTGCCAAAGGTTAAAGCAAAGGCACCAAAGACACGGAGGACTTTTAGTGCCCTTACCCATACCCGAGTGGAAGTGGGAAGAGGTCGGCATGGATTTTATTATTGGTTTACCTCGTACCCAAGTTGGTTTTGATTCTATTTGGGTCATAGTGGATAGATTAACAAAAATGGCTCACTTTATTCCTGTGAAGACTACTTATTCGGAGACAAGCTAGCGAAATCTACATGGCAAAAGTGGTGTGCCTTCATGGTGTTCCAAAGAAGATAGTCTCGCATGAGAGGATCTCAATTCACCTCCAAGTTTTGGCAAAAGCTACATGATGCCTTGGGCACCGACCTCAACTTTAGTACAGCGATACCACCCTCAAACAGATGGCCAAACTGAGAGAGTTAACCAAGTCCTTGAGGACATGCTGAGAGCTTGCGCTCTAGAAAGACAATCTAGTTGGGACAAGATGTTACCATATGCAGAATTTTCCTACAATAACAGCTACCAAGCGAGTCTCCAAATGTCCCCTTTTGAAGCTATTTATGGGAGAAAGTGTAGGACTCCCTTGTACTGGACAGAATCGGGTGAAGGCCAAGTTCTTGGCCCGGACCTGCTGAGAGAAGCCGAAGATCAGGTAAGGTCAATAAGGGAGAAGCTAAGGGCTGCTCAAACTCGGCAAAAGAGCTACGCAGATGTTAGGCGCCGAGACCTAGCTTTTGTCCCAGGAGACCAGGTCTACCTCAAAGTATCACCTCTCAAGAGTATGCAGCGGTTCAGAGTTAGTGGAAAGCTTGCTCCAAGGTTCATTGGGCCTTTTCCAATTCTTGCCCGTAGGGGTGAAGTAGCCTACAAGTTGGACCTCCCTCCTCAGCTTGCTGGAGTCCATAATGTATTCCATGTGTCACAGTTGAAGAAATGCTTGCGAGTGCCAGAGGACCAAATGTCTTTAGAAGCTGTGGACCTCCAAGAAGACCTCACTTACAGAGAGCACCCCATCAAGACTTTGGACGTGTCCGAGAGAGTTACCAGGAGCAAGACCACCAAGTTGTGCAAGGTGCAATGGAGCAACCACTCCGAAGCCGAGGCAACATGGGAACGAGAAGAGGACCTCAGGAAGGAGTTCCCCCACCTATTCCCTAGCTCAGCCTGAATCTTGGGGTCGAGATTCCCTTAAGGGGTGAAGGTTTGTAACATCCCGTTTTCTTTTAAGCCCTTGCCAAGTTTTCAAAATAAAAGTAACCATTTGGCTTTATTGAGAATCCAAAGCTTAACCTGAGATTTTGAAATCTGGAGAGTTCAATTGGAATTAATCAAACCTTAACTAAGTCGTTGTTGATGTTCCTTCTTTGGTTGTGGCTCTCTGTGGTGTCTTTCTTGCCTCGGGTTGTGGTTCTCCGAAGCCTTTCTGTGTGCCCCGGTTCGCCTCTTCTCTCTCTCTTAACTTCCTTTGTTGGTTTGAATCTCTTTGAGATCCGCACCTCTCTCACATCTCCCCTCTGCTCAACCTCTCCTTGCTTGGGGTTTTCTGTCAAGGACCTAGCTCGGTTTGTGTTTCAAAACCTCTTGGTTTCCCCCATGCCACGCTTGGCTTTTTCTTTGGACCTCCAGTGGACCTCTCCACGCTCTCTCGGAACCCCCGAGTTCTCTTGGGCGCCTAGAGTTTCTCTGGACCTCCCAAAGGTCTTTTGGGACCTTCCTAGACCACCTCGTGGCTATTTGGACCTCTCTGGTGTTCAAATAGACCTCCCTCTGTCCTCAAGGACTTTTACTGTCCTTGGACCTCCTCGGCGTCCTTTAAGACCTCCCCTTGTTGAGATCTAGCCTCGAGACCTCCCTTGTTGAGATCTAGCCGCTCAGACCTCCCCTTGTTGAGATCTAGCCGCTCAGACCTCCCCTTGTTGAGATCTAGCCGCTCAGACCTCCCCTTGTTGAGATCTGGCCGCTCAGACCTCCCCTTGTTGAGATTTAGCCGTCCAGGTCCTCCTTTAGTGGGATCCAAGGGTCTAGACCTCCTTAGGCCCAAGACCTCCTTAGCGCTTGGACCCATCTTTGATGCTTGTGGCTGTATCGCTTAAGACTTTACCTTCGTTACCTTAGGACCGTCCGATGTGGTTTGGATGGCCCGATCCTAGGGGCACGTAGCTTGGTCCGAACGTTCCTTTCCTTTTTGGGCCGCCCGATTCCAATCGAACGGCTTTGCTTTGTCACAAGATTTGCTTTTGTTTCCCGTGACCTCCTCGTGGTTGTTTTGTAAAGACCACCTCCCGGTCCTTCTTGGTCTTTTATAAAAACCACCCTCCTAACCTTGAATTTTTACATTGGTCGACCTCCTGCACCCTTTGATCTGGACCGTTGAGGTCCTCCCTTGAGATCTTGACCGTTAGATCTCCCTTTTGGAGATCTACTCGTCAGACCTCCCTACACCCTTTGATCTCGGACCGCTGAGGTCCTCCCTTGAGATCTTGACCGCTAGATCTCCCTTTTGGAGATCTACTCGTCAGACCTCCCTCGCACCCTTTGATCTGGACCATTGAGGTCCTCCCTTGAGATCTTGACCGCTAGATCTCCCTTTTGGAGATCTACTTGTCGACCTCCTCTTGAGTCCTTGGACCTCTGTCCGGAGACCTCCCCTCTGAGTGTCTTGGACCTCTTGCCCAAGACCTCACAAAGGGTCTTTGGCGGGAATGACCCTTGCGGTGGGGCCACCTCTTTGACTTGTGGTGCACCCTTTTGATCGCCCCACTTGCCACCCCTCTTCACCTTGTAATTATTGCTCTTGCCTCAGAACTCATGCGCATTTAATAGGTGTCGGGTCACATTAAATGCAGATCATATCTGAGTACTTTATTTCAATTCTTTTAGGGCAAGCCTTGCCCTAGTTGTCCCGATTGCCTACACCTCACTAAGTTTTTCCTTGTGGTGCACACTACCAACTCCGCTATATATAGCCCGGGAGGCGTGCCTTTGTAATCTTTTTGCTCATTTCTTCCTTCTCGCCTCATCTGCTTCAGCTTCTTCCTTGTGCAAGACCTTTCCCAGAGCTCTTTGAGGCTGTGTTAAGCCTCTTGGTTTCCTTTTTGGCTGAGTTGGTTTGAGTTCCTTTTTGGTTCTTTTGATGTTCTCTGGCTTAGTGTGGTTTTGCTTATTTGGTTCTCTTGCGAACGTGTAGATCACGAGTTCGAGGAGATCTTGGACCCGACTCTTCTTTGCAGAAGGCTCTCCACTGCTTGACCAAGGCAAGCCACAGACCTCCTTTTGATCATCTTGAACCAAGTTTTGCAAATGTATTTCGGTTTTACTTTATCATGCATGGCTATGTTTATAAGAAAATGGTTTGGGCTATAGTTACTTGCCTACTTGCTGTTATGCCTCCGTTATACCTTGTCTCCATCATGTTGTCATGTTTACCTTGTGAGCCTTAGGGTGGATAATTTAGTTGGTGTTCTTTGTTATTTGCCAACATGGGGGCCGTAGGTCTTATATAGCCTTGCTTAGAAAACGTGGTTCGAACGTATCATGCTTCATCTCTAATAACCTTGACTAATAAGTTATGAAATGTGTGGTTGGTGCCATTGTTGAGCAACTATGGCGGGATACCTAAGTCAGGTTGATCTGTGGTGTGAGACCACTTGGTTAAAAATTTGTGTGCCAGGACTGGGTGGTCTTTCGGCATGGGCTAATACAAATTGTTTTGCTAAGGCAAGAAGGCAGGGAGTGAGTAGTGGGTGCTGTGCACACTTGGTTGTGGAAGTCTTGCCTTAGCACAAATAAGGACTTCACTTTGTGTCTGTTGAACTGGGCCAATTAGTGCAACCACAAGATCATTTTATGGGAATGGTCTGGGCTGAATAATTAGCAATGAGATGGCTTGGGGCTGTTGTGGTTGAGCGTGTGATTCGTTGGCGCAAGAGGGGGCACCCCATAACCCTGTGGATTTCTAGACCACCGAGAGGGATTATAAACCTTAGCGGGCAGCCCTAGTCAGGCTCAAAGCTTTGTAAAGGCCTTGCCGCGCTCTCTAGATCAAGCCACCTTAGGAAGTGAGCAAGGGTGACCGGAACCCATCCCGCTAGAGAGATCGTGGATTGTGGGTAAAGTTGTACACCTCTGCAGAGTAAAAGATCTATTCAATAGCCAAGTCCTTGGTCATGGACATGCTCGGTGAAATGGTGCAAGGGTAGATGTTTCAAAAGCTTGTGCCATCGACACTTCAGCGAGATGCTTTGGCTTTGCCTCAAGAGACCTTGGCCGGCTCCACAGGGGTCAAGGTTGGCTCTGTAGTGGTCCAGGTTGGTTTGGACCTCTGGAATGGGTGTTCAGGAGGGCTTTGGGTGAGGACTGCCCTTTGGTGTGACCTGACCTCCCCATTTTGGGTTGTGGCCGTGAGTTGGTGCTCACTCCACCTTTTTAAACATCAAAAGTATTATGTATTATGGTTTTACCTTGTCGCCTTACAATCTATTATTGCTATTATTGTCAAACTTGGCTTTGCTAAACTAACCATACAACTCTCCATTGGTAAGTCCTTGCATGAATATTATTGCATATTTGCTCCTCAGAACTTGGCCGAGTACATTCCAAGTACTCATGGCTTAAGCCTTGTGTCAAAGCAGATTATGAAGATGACCAAGTGCAGGGCAGTGCAGACCTCTTCGAGGAGGAGTTCTTCGACGACTAAGATGCCTAGGACGTCCTCCACTCGACAGCCTGTGGTGCTTGTGGGATGGCTTTTGCGTGTTTTGGTGTTTGAGCCCTAGAGCTCCTTGTTGCCAGTTGTAAGTCCTCGTTGGTTTTGTAAGCCCTCAGTGGCAGACCTCTTGTTAACAAGCTTGACCATAAGGTCCTATTATATAAAGTTTAATTTGTCTGCTTCATTTTTGTTTGACCTCGTGGTTGTGGTTTTGGCTTGTGTTCTTGTGCGAGCTAGCTCTGTTGTCCTGGGACTAGCTCAGATGCACAGGGGCAGGACCACCAGGAGGTCCTACGGGACTTAGCCTGGGAGGTCCTGTCGGACCTCTCTTGGTGATGTGCCTGGAGGTGCTACCGAGCAGGTGGCGGCCACGACCTCCAGGAGGTCCTCAAGGCCTCTGGGAGGTCGATGGCATGACTAAGACCTCCAGAGGTCCGCAAGACCTCTGGGAGGTCCTGGCAGACCTCCTCGGTCAAGCTCCATGCGGTGCTACCACATCTTTCCGTGGTGACTTCGCAGCGCAAAAAAAAATGGTCCTCCCGGACCTCTTGCGGTACATCACGAGGTGGGTCGTCACAAAAGCCTTTCTGGTAATAAAACTCTGACTATTATTTAATAAATACGTGATATGGATTTGTTATCATTTTGTTTAACTGTGTACTCTAGCTATTGATCATGGGACTAGAGTGGAATGCACAGAGGATTTGGGAGAGTTAATCTCAGGTCCTTACATGTATTTATAGCCCTCAACCATAAATTTGACCGTTTGAATCAAATCCTAAAAATTCAAAGAAAAGTGGTTCTCATCATTATTGATCGCCTAAGTACTACCGCACCTACTATTCAACGGTTAAATGGGGTTCATTAAATGCTTCTAAGCTAGTCGTTATGGTTTGGTGCGGTATTACCGTACTCACAAGGTCCAATACTACCGCTCGATGGTAGTACCGTTCGGCTCTTCTGATACTACCGATTTCCAGAGAAGGAAAAACTCTCAGAAACATGCTCTCTGGAAATAACGTACTGCCAACTGGAAATTGAACCTACCGAACTAGGTAATAGTGCACTTCATGTGCGGTTATACTGCAAGATGGTAGTACCGCAGTTATACTTGCGGTCATACCGGTTTTACTAACAACTACAATTCAAGATGCATGCATGACCTAGTTGTTCAAGATGGCACAAAATAAATCCTCAAGCTACTAGCCATGATCCCCTTTATAGTACGGTATCTAGCCTATAAATCTGGTCTTTCCACCAATCACCGAGACCGGTAAAAACTATAAAAGGGTCATTGGGCTACATAATACCTTTGTCTTGAGCCATGTCGATCTTTTATCATCTTTGCATGCCATTTCCATATCATCATTCAAAATCTGGGACTAAACCTTTAAAACATCTTAGCACACTCGTTAGTCCATTAACACATTATTGTCATTAAATACCAAAATTATTTTTAGGGTCCTAGATGCTTTCAACGGTGGACCAAGCTCATGGAGAAGGGGTTGACCACAGTTCACCTGACATATGGCGCCTGCATGTAAGTGGGAGAGGATTTTGATCTAGGGTTTGGGAGAGTGGATGACACGTGGGGTCCACATGTCATTGGGACATAGACACACGTGCCACAGACGAGTGGGACCGGTAGTGGATGACGTCGCATGCACGTGGCAACAAGGTGGCGATGAGGTGGCAGGGACCGCGATGACGTAGCACTGGCGTCGTTGGTGGCGCTCGAGCCCAATAGTCGCCGGCGGTAGCAGCCACGGTGGAGGCAACCGAGGGGCGCATCATGTAGAGTAGGCGATGGCGATCACGTCGACGCAGGGGCAGGGTTCTAAGGTCATCGGAGTTGGTCGACGGGGAGCACATGTCGACGGCAGGAGCTCAGCTACGACGGTGACGGCGCAGCGGCGATAGAACGACAACGAGAACACGTGCACGAGGTAGAATGTGGTGCATGGAAGGTGATGGTGGTCAAGATGGACGATGAAGGCTCACTAGTGCGGCAGAATCGGGCAGCGAAGGTCAACGGCCAAAGTTGAGGAAGGAGTCAATCTGTACGCATGGTGGATTAATCTCGAAATCAAGAGATAGGACAGGTAGATCGAGAGGTGGAACACGGGATGCCGCAAACGGATTCACGAGGGACTCACCGAGGCGACGGGGAACATGACGATGAGGTTTTGGGATGCTGAGCATAGCCAGACGTGAGAAGGAAGATGGTGGCGGCGATGTGATGCCCAGGAGCTCCAACCGGTGGATGTGTTCGGCGGAGGACGTCGAGTTGGAGCCGTGGGTGAAAGGGTTAGGCCAGAGGAGCTACAACAATGGAAATCAGGCGCAGACAGGCAGTACCAGTCTTGGAGAAGATGACTGGGGTGGTAGAGCATGGTGGTAGCTAGGGAAATGGAGGCGGGTCACGAGGGCATAGAAAATGAGGATCCTCTAGGCTTTATAGCTTCAGGAGGCGTGGGTGGCATGAAAGCCAAGGGCGGCGGCGGCTAGGGTTGTGCAAATTGGCACTTAACCAAAAAAAACGCACTAAAAAATGAACCAGTCAACTCAGTTTGATCGGTATTCAGTACGGTATCTTGAAATCATTTTTTTTAGTTCGGTTTTTCCGATAAAAATAGACTAAAAACTGAAAAACAAATATCTTGAAATTAACCAAATGGACGGCCGATCCCCAGCCCACCATGCGATTACGGATGCCCGCAGCCAACACAAAGGTAACCCGGCTAGGCAGACAAATTAATCGGCCCATCCCTACACGGTGGTGGCTTTGGCATCTGGGCCTTCGGCCTCTGGCTCTAGCTGCTAGAGAGCCTGGTTGTCGGCTAGTGCATGTGCTATGTGCTTGCTAATTGCTACTGCTACCTAATAGCTAGCCATAGGCCCACTTGAGTGTTGAATCTTACCTATTACTAAGGCCGGAGGAAATGGCGTCTTCATATGCATTTCGTACGATAGGCCTTCAGTCGTGTGCTACCATGTGTCATGTTAATTTGGTGCATCTACGTGCGGACTAGCTGCTTCGTCATGTTGTCGGTTTCCCAGTTGTGGGGTCTTCTGACCATGCTGCGCCCCCCTCCGTCGGTGTGTTTGCGCTGCTACCGCATCCTGCACATGTGCCTTCCTTGCATGTTTCTTGGGCCACCCCAGCGCTTGGCCCAAGTTCGCTCACCTACACGCTTCGTGCTGCCTTCATCGTGTGTCTGTTTGCGTTTCGTCCGCATGGCCTTCTTTCTTGTTACCACAGTGTGCGAGTCTCACGCCTGCCTCGCCTCTCGTTTCTCGCTCGAGCGGTTGGACCCAGCCTAAGAGCCTACCGGAGATGCATTTTCTGCCTGTGCATTTGGTCCATGTGTAATGGGTTCTTCATGGCGGACCATGCGAGGGTCACGCTTCCCAAGAAAGCTTGGCCATCTCGCCTTCCCGTTCCTTCCAGTCGCTCCTCTCGATTCCCTATCGTCCTTGCCGTGTTTGTGTTCCTTATCCCGTTCGTTCCCTTCATTATCTAAGCTCGCCTCTTTGTCTTGCTCGCCGCAGCTCTTTTTGCTTGTCCCGTGCAGTGCCTTACCTATCCAGCCTCGCCGATTTCCTCCTCGGTCTCCATCTTTAGACTTCGATCATCGATTTTCCCTGTTGTTCTCGTGCCGGTGCTCATTTCTTTTGGGATTTATAGGTTGTCGTTGCGTCTGGTGATGCGAATGCGTACATGGCCGACCGTCGTCATGTTCACTACACCGCAGTCATCTATTTGCACCATTATTCCTATGTCCGTCCAGTTTCTTTGGGGGAGTTGTAGGTTCTCATTGTCCTACTGCCTACACAGATTGTCTCCTTTTCTCCTCGGTACCTCTTGCTTTGCCGTGCATGCTCTTTGTTCTTCCTGTGCCGAATTTGATTTCGTCGAATCTTAATTTTGTGTTTCCCTATTTTCTATGCATGCCATCGTACGTGCAGCCATCCTCTCTATCCATCGTAGTTCAGTCAGCTCGTGTTGTGTTTCTGCTCCCGCGCGGGCCCTTCGCTATCCAAGGTGCACGATTTACTCCTCGGTCTCGTTCTGACTGCTTCAATCATTGATTTGTCCAATTTTTATTGTGCCGAGATTGATTTCGTGGAGGGGTTTGCAGCTTGTCATTGTGTCTAGTGCTTCAGCGGATTGCATGCCCGGCCGGCGTCATCTTAACTACACAAGTTGTTTCCTTTCCTTCTTAGTTCTTCTTTCTTTTGTTTTCATCTGGTTTGTTCTTGTTGAGCCAATTTTTATTCATCGTTGCTTCTACAGTGTGTCTAGTGCTGCCATGCCCTACGTGAACGACTGATGTCGTCTTACCTACAAAGGTTGTTTCCTTTCCTTCTTGCTTTTTTGTGTTGTCGCTTTTGTCTGCTTTGCTCTTGCTATGCCAGTTTAGATCTAACTAGGGTTCTGCAGGTTATGTTCTTGGCTGATACAACATCGTCGTAGGTGAGGGGACCACGTTTGTTGTTGCGTTGCCGGTAGAACGCACATCGTTAGCGTAGAGTCGCCGACCAATTTGTTTAGGTCAGATCCCAGGTACAATTTTATCCGTCATTGTTCTCACTTCTATTTTACATTGCTCTATTCGTGTGCGCTGAGGTTTGGCCCCGCAGCCTCCTCATCTGTTTGCATCCGGTGTTGATGCCTCTTCTATTTTTCATTCCGCCATTCGTGCTTTACCTCGCCTTTCCATTCATGACAAGCTTCCCATGCATGTCTTGCTTTTCTTTTCAGTTTGCTGCTTGGCTTGTCTATCATTGTGCTAACGTGCGTGGTTGTGCTTTCGGTGTGTTGTCGTGTTTATTTTTGTTCGTGTTGTGTGTGCTCTTTCAATCAGACGCGCCTTACCTATACAAGATGCTTGTTTTCTGTAACACCCTGATTTTCAGAGTCTTTTTGAAATTTTCAAAAGAAAAAGAACCATTTTGTTTTGATGAGAATTCAAAGCTTAACTTGAGAATTTCAGAATGGATTTCACTTGACTAAATCAAACTTCAACTAAAACTCGCATTTGTTTAATTGGGTTTGTGGAGTTGTGGTGGTCTCCTCTTTTCTGCGCTGGCTCTGTTCTTCTTTGGTTCGGACCTCCTTAGGTCTAACCCTCTCAAGTGGTTGGATTTTCTCTGGTCTAGACCTCCCTTCCCAGGTCTAAACCTCACTCATGTTCATTTGAACTCACTCTTGGTTCTGTTGGAACTCCTCCTTGTCTATTCGGACCTCCCCGTGTCCTTCAAGACCTCCCCATGTCCTCTAGGACCTCCTCCTTGTCTATTTGGACCTCCCCGTGTCCTTCAAGACCTCCCTATGTCCTCTAGAACCTCCTCCTTGTTTATTTTGACCCCCCTCACAGCCTTCCGCTTGATCCAGACCCCTATCGCTTGTGCACCGTTCGATTTCCGTTGAACGGTTTGATCTTGGTGAGACGTTCGGATGGTCCGAACGACCCACCCTCTCTGAGCCTTCAGATCCTTGTTGGACGGCCCTAATCTATTGGAGCGTACGCTCGGTCTGAACGGCTCAATTGCCTTGACTCGTCCGATTGAAATCTAACGGTCCTGCTCCACCACGCCTTATCTCATGGTCGCGCAGGACCTCCCCTCACGCCAGACCTCCCCTTTGGAGATCTTAACCGTCCAGACCTCCCCTTTGCTAGATCTGACCGTTAAGACCTCCCATTTGGAGACCTTAACCGTCCAGACCACCCCTTTGCTAGATCTGACCGTTAAGACCTCCCCTTTGGAGATCTTAACCGTCCAGACCTCCCCTTTGCTAGATCTGACCGTTAAGACCTCCCATTTGGAGACCTTAACCGTCCAGACCTCCCCTTTGCTAGATCTAACCGTTAAGACCTCCCCTTTCGAGATCTTAACCATCCAAACATCCCCTTTGCTAGATCTGACCGTTAAGGCCTCCTCTTTGGAGATCTTAATCGTCCAGACCTCTCCTTTGCTAGATCTGACCGTTAAGACATCCCCTTTGGAGATCCTAACCATCCAGACCTCCCCTTTGCTAGATCTGACCGTTAAGGCCTCCCCTTTGGAGATCTTAACCGTCCAGACCTCCCCTTGAGAGATATAACCGTCAGGACCTCCCCGTTGTGGTGTCTTTTGGGACCTCCTCCCCGTAGGACCTCCCCCTTGGGCTTCGACTGGCCCCATTTGGCAGTCACACCCATTTTCTTTATCCTTTGACCATGTCCTTTGCACATGGGATTCTCCCCACATTTAATGCATGTTGTGTCACATTAAATGCTACCACTTTTTGCAGCACCGTGCTATTCTTTTGTCCCATCTTTTGCGTGCTCCCATTGTCCTTTTCACTAACTCTTGAACACGCCTACCCTTGAAAATCTGGGCGGCTCTGGCTATATAAGCTTGGGCAGCCCTTCCTCTTCACCATTTGCTCATTTCCACTCCCTGGCCAAAACCGACCAGCTCTTGGACCTCCTCCAAAGCTCTTTGGACCTCCTCTCCTTAGCTTCGGACCTCCTCCAGCAAGCCCCTTGGACCTCCCCCTGATCACCTAGCCTCTCTGTTGGCTTTATTTCAGTGTTTTATTGGAGTTTCTTTGGCCCTTACTTGAGCTCTATTTGAGTTGTTTTGTTTCCCACCATGTAGATTGCGAAGGCAGTGAAGAACAAGAGTTCCTTGAGGCAGAAGAGGACACCCAGGCCTTTGAGCAAGGCAAGTTACACCCTTGACTATGTTGCACCCATTATTTCAAATTACTATGTTCTGTTTCAAAGGTTTATGCAGGCTTACTTTACTAAGTTATTTCAATACCTGTTTTTCAGATGGTAGCTACGCCTAATTTCCATTGTATGGCCACTATCGACATTGAACCCCATCCATTTTCACCTTACATGAAAACCTGGTTTTTGCAATAGTGAGAACCAGAGGCATTTGAAAAACATATGCTTAGTCTTGCTAGACCAAAATTTTGATTTGGGATGTGTTTCTACCGAAAGACCAAAGAATCCTTAGTTTTAAAGCCATGGCATTGAGTTTTCATCGAGGTTTTGCAAATGGTTTTGGAAAAGAAAAACAGAAATGGAAAAATGGATTTGGTGTTGGGCGAATTGGTTGGCTTGGTTGGTGCAATGTTTATGCACAGACTCAATCCTGGGTAGGGATGAGGTCTAGGGGAATGTGGTGGTCGCCCAAGCCAGTTAAGGACCGGTTTTCGAGCCGCATCTTGCTATGCCTATAATGGGCTATGCCTCACCGTACAACCACATGTCCTCAGAATGGGGAGTAGGACCTGGCCAATTAATTTGCAAAGCTCTATCGTGGTTGATCCTGTTGGTGTGTGGGTAGTCATGTTACGACCTTTGTAGTCCCACCTGGCGCAAGAGGGGGCCTGAACCCTGCGGATGGGTAGTCCAAAGGGGGTGAAACCTTAGCGAGGATGGACTGCGGTGGAGCGATGCATTGTAAAGGCTTTGTCACGTGCTCTAGACCTCTCACCAAAGGGAGTGTGAGGTGGCGGCGACGGTTGCCAAACAAACTAGAGAAGTCGTGTCATGTGGGTAAAGTGTACAACCTCTGCAGAGTGTAAATCTATTCGAATAGCCGTGTCCACGGTCATGGACATGCTAGCAAAGCCACTCAAAGTTAGATTTCAGTTTTGGGTTTGAAATGATTTGTGAAATGGTTTTGGATTTCTATCCAAATGGTTCATGGGCGGGAAGCCTTGTGACAGGAGGGTATCCTTCACACTTTGTGAGGAATATTATCCAACTGTAAAATTGAACTTTAAAAATAAATTTTAATTATTGTACATGCATTGAAACTTATTACTTGTAATTGAAAATAAACTTGGCTTTACGCAAATCAACCCTATAAGCTCTCCCTTTGATTTCCATTATGCATGTCCTTCTGTTATTTGACGGGTGTAATTTGCGAGTACGGTTGTTATGCTCATTCTTGCTTGATTAATGAATTGAGCAGGAGAAGACTTCTTTGATGATGATAAGGACTAGATCAACTAGGTCGCGCCCTCCAGCCAATTACCTGTGGTGTATTGGATGGACTTGGTTTTGCTTCCGCTGTGTATTTTGCTTTGTTGTCTTGGCTTGTAAGCAACCTTGTAATCAACTCTTTTGTTGTTAATAAAGTCTCTCATGGATGTATGTTACCACTTGTGTTTGCTGTGTGAACCAGCCATTGATCCTTGGAACTGGTTCGGATCACAGGAGGGTTAGGACTTCTCCAAGTCCCATAACCTCCTCGGGTTGGTCTCTGGACCTCCCCCAGGTCTGGTCGTGGCTCTTGGGGAGGTCCTAAGCCTCAAGACCTCATTGGGTCAGTTCTCTGGACCTCCAGGAGGTCCACTTGGACCTCCTGGGAAGCCTGGGAGGACTGCTCGAGAGGTCCTTGGGACCTCCTGGGAGGTCCTGGTGGACTCCCAGGGAGGTCTTGGAGGACCTCTTAGGTGAGGCCCCTGGCCAGGTCGCCACAAGTGGTATCAGAGCATCTTGACTGCAGGACGCAGCCTAATAGAATGGTCGTTAGGGAAGAGCTCAAAATGTATTTTACAAAACAAGAGAAATAAATTGTTCTCCTCTTGCCTGAGTCATCTTTCTATCCTTACCCCCTTTTCTGTATCTCTCCTTACCTCACTCTCTCTTATCTTTTGCTCTCCTCAATGTTTTATGAAAGCTGAATGGACCCTCTTTCCTAGACATATCTGTAGGGCCGATTAAGATCCTTGTGGTAGCATTAAGGACCTCCCTGCTCATGGTTTAGAGTGGTAGTCCTTTGCAAAGACCACCTATGAGGTTTCTTTGCAAAAGACCATCCCTTATGACCATGACCTCCTTGCTTGCAGCCTTGAGGGCAGCAAGTCTCGAATAGAGTGTGTTTGAATTTTTTTAGCTGTCGGTTTTTGGTATGTCGGCTTGAGTGTTACGACCTCCCCCTTTAGCTCTCCTCCCCTTTCCTAACTTCTGGAGTCCTAGCAGATGGTGACCACCCGTGCTAGTAGCAGCACCAGTGCCCAAGGCCGAGTAGATGGAAATGATCCAGAGACTCCCTTGCCGCAGCCACCACCTCCTCCAGCTGAAGGGCCAAATTGGAATCAAATGATGGCAAATCAAGCTCAATTGATCAATTTGCTGGCTCAGTCCATCAACAACACTCAGAACCTTCAAGCAGTAGCAGCAGCCCAACCTCCTATATATGTTCCACCTCCTCCAAGGGCAAATATTTCCGAGTTTATGAGGATAAGGCCACCTACATTCTCCAGCACCACTGAACCTATAGAAGCTGATGATTGGCTCAAAACAGTGGGTAGGAAACTTGATATGGTCCAATGCTCAGACTGAGAGAGAGTCATGTTTGCCTCTCACCAACTTCATGGACCAGCCTCGGAGTGGTGGGACAACTTTACTCAGTCCCACATCGATGCTCAAGCTATTACTTGGGATGAATTTGTTCAAACTTTTCGCCGGGCACATATTCCCCATGGCATGATGTTACTAAAGAAGAAGGAATTCAGATCTTTGAGTCAAGGGAATTGCACTGTCAGTGAGTATCTTCATAAATTCAACCAATTGGCAAGATATACACCTGAAGATGTGGCCACTGATGAGTCCAAGCAAGAGCGCTTCTTGGAAGGGCTCAATGATGATCTTTCGGTTCAGCTCCTTGCTCATGACTACCCAGATTTTCAGCAGCTTGTGAGCAAAACTATTCGTCAGGAGGGCAAGCATCTTGAGATGAAAAATCGCAAGAAAAGGAAAGCGACCAATGATTTCGATTCGAGAAGGTTCTCCCAATTTCAGCAAAAGAGACCTGTGACCTCCTTCCCTTCCAAGCCTCCAATGCAAGCAAAGCGTCCGAGTGCCTCCAGCCCCCGTATGACCTCTCTAGGAGGTCAATTTCAGAAGAAACCGATCACAAATTCTGCTGCGGGAGTAACTTGTTTTCATTGCAATGAAGTTGGGCACTATGCCAATAAGTGCCCAAGGAAGCAACAAGCAACAGCCACTCCTACTCGATTCAGTCAAGGAAATTCAGCACATGGCGGCAACTCCAACATGAAGTCTTCGGCTCAATTTGTCAAGAGACATGTGAACCATGTCACAGCTGAGGAAGCTCAAAATGCTTCGGACGTGCTCCTTGGTACGTTTCTTGTTAATTCCGTACCAGCCTCAGTTCTTTTTGATTCCGGAGCCTCTCATTTGTTTGTCTCTTCTAAGTTTATGGGTAGTAATGGGTTAGCTATATCTCCTCTAGTAAACCCTATGCTGATCCACTCCCCGGGCTCAGAAATGAGGACCAATTCCTTATGCCCTAATCTTTCCTTGGAAATCTTGGGAGTTCATTTCTCTATAGACCTTATAGTCTTGCACTCTCAAGAATTAGATATAATTCTTGGAATGGATTGGTTAGCCACGAACCAAGGTCGAATAGATTGTGCTAAAAAGTCTATTGTGCTGACCAATAAGCAAGGTATACAAGTTGAATTCAGCCTTGAGACCTCTCCTAGAGCAGGTCCTAGCTTGGCCTGTTTGAGGGAAGTAAAGCTTGAAGACCTTCTGTGGTGAGGGAATACCCCGATGTGTTCCCAAGTGAGTTACCGGGAATGCCTCCGGACAGAGATTTAGAATTTGTCATTAACTTGATTCTAGGGATAGCACCTATTTCCAAGAGACCCTATAGATTGCTAGTAAATGATCTTGTTGAGTTGAAGCAATAAATTGAAGAAATGCAAAGCAAAGGATTTGTTAGGCTGAGTTCCTCTCCTTGGGGAGCTCCTGTGATCTTTGTGGCAAAGAAGGATGGTACACAACACATGTGTGTGGATTATAGAGCTCTCAATGATGTTACCACCAAGAATAAGTATCCTTTTCCCAGGATCGATGACTTGTTTGATCAACTAAAAGGAGCAGTAGTTTTTTCCAAGATTGATTTGAGATCAGGTTAACATCAATCGAAGATTCGACAAGAGGACATCCCAAAGACAGCCTTCTCAACTCAGTATGGACTTTATGAGTTCACAATCATGTCTTTTGGATTGACCAATGCTCCTGCATACTTTATGAACTTGATGAATAAAGTATTTATGGAGTATTTAGATAAGTTTGTCATTGTCTTCATAGATGACATCCTAGTATACTCCAAGACTGAAAAAGAGCATGAAGATCACCTTCGGTTGGTTCTAGACAAGCTTAGAGACCACTAGCTTTATGCCAAATTTGAGAAGTGTGATTTTTGGCTGAAGGAAGTTGCCTTCTTGGGTCATGTAATGTCAGCTGCTGGTGTAGCAGTCAATCCTAGCAAGGTTCAGGTTGTGCTGAATTGGAAGCCTCTCAAATTAGTGTCTCAAATTAAAAGCTTTCTTGGCATGGCCGGGTATTATCACCGATTTATTGAAGGCTTTTCAAAGATAGCAAGGCCCCTTACCCAGCTGCTCAAGAGAGAAAACAAGTTCGTTTGGACCACAGCTTGTGAGCAAAGTTTTCAAAAATTGAAGAAGAGGTTGACCTCTGCTTGATCTTGATTTTGCGGACATCCAAAAGATTTTGAAGTCTTTTGTGATGCCTCTAGGCAGGGTCTTGGTTGTGTCTTGATGCAAGAAATAAAAGTGGTAGCTTATGCTTCTCGGCAATTAAAGCCCCATGAAGCCAACTACCCCACTCATGATTTGGAATTGGCTGTCGTAGTGCATGCTCTGAAAATTTGGCGTCATTACCTCATTGGCAACTGTTGTGAGGTCTTTACAGACCATAAGAGCCTAAAATACATCTTTACTCAAGCAGACCTCAACCTTAGGCAAAGAAGGTGGTTGGAGCTCATCAAAGACTATAATATTGGAATTCACTACCACCCAGGCAAGGCAAATGTGGTAGCTGATGCTTTGAGCCGAAAGAGTTATTGTAGCACCTTAATGGTCCAAGAAAGTCAACCCAGTTTGTGCGAAGAAATGAGACGTCTAAATCTGGAGATTGTCAACCAAGGTTGTGTGTATGCTCTGGAAGTTGAGCCCATAGTCCAAAGGCAAATCCGAGATAATCAAGCTGCAGATAAAGACCTCCAAGAGATCAAAGACAACTTAAAAAGAGAGAAAGCTCCTGGATTTTCAGAAGATGAAGAAGGGATTTTATGGTTCGGCCATAGACTTTGTGTGCCGGACTGTCAAGAAATAAAGCAGCTCCTACTTAAAGAAGCTCATGAATCTCATTACTCCATTCATCCAGGGAGTACCAAGATGTACCAAGACCTCAAGGAGAGGTATTGGTGGGTCGACATGAAGAGAGAAATAGCTGAGTTTGTAGCACGTTGTGACGTATGCCAAAGGGTCAAGGCTGAGCTCCAAAGACCTGCTAGTTTGCTGCAACCCTTGCCCATCCCGAGTGGAAGTGGGAGCAAATCGACATGGACTTTGTCACTGGTTTGCCCAGGACCCAATCGGGCTATGACTCCATTTGGGTTGTTGTTGATCGCTTGACCAAAGTGGCACATTTTATCCCTGTCAAGACTACCTACCGGAGCAGCAAGCTGGTTGAGTTGTACCTAGCCAGAATTGTGTGTCTACATGGTGTGCCCAAGAGTATAGTGTCTGATAGAGGTTCTCAATTTACCTCAAGATTTTGGGAAAGTCTCCATGAAGCCTTAGGGACAATACTCAATTTTAGCACAACATATCATCCCCAAACTGATGGACAAACAGAGAGGGTGAATCAAATTCTTGAAGATATGCTTAGGGCCTGTGCCTTAGATTATGGGAAAAGTTGGGACAAGAACCTTCCCTATGCTGAGTTCTCATACAACAATAGCTACCAAGCTAGCTTAAAAATGTCCCCCTTTGAAGCCTTATATGGAAGACAATGTAGAACCCCTCTCCTTTGGGATCAAGTTGGTGAACACCAATTTTTTGGGCCCGATGTAATCAAAGAAGCTGAAAGTAAAGTGAAGCTCATAAGAGAACGATTAAGACTAGCTCAGTCCCGGCAAAAGAGCTATAAGGATACTCGTCGCCGAGACTTGTCTTTTGAAGTGGGAGATTTTGTGTACCTCAAGGTAACTCCGCTCAGAGGAGTTAGAAGATTTTGGACTAGAGGGAAGCTAGCACCCAGATTCGTTGGACCATACAAGATCTTGGCAAGGCAAGGTGAAGTAGCTTATCAATTGAGTCGCCAAAGACCTTTGTCGTGATGCATAACATTTTTCATGTGTCCCAGCTGAGGAAATGCCTTTGAGTCCCTGAAGACCATACCTTTCTAGAAAGCATCGACCTTCACGAAGACCTCACTTATGTGGAGCGACCAATCAAAATTCTGGACGTCGCGGAGCGTGTCACTAGAAGCAAGATCATCAGAACATACAAGGTGCAGTGGAGTCATCATCCTGAAAATGAAGCCACATGGGAAAATGAAGAAGACCTCAAGACTAACTATCCCTACCTCTTTCTTTGTGAAAGATGAATCTCGGTCGAGATTCCCTTAAGGGGGGTAGGTTTGTAACACCCTGATTTTCAGAGCCTTTTTCAAATTTTCAAAATAAAAAGAACCATTTTGTTTTGATGAGAATTCAAAGCTTAACTTGAGAATTTCAGAATGGATTTCACTTGACTAAATCAAACTTAAACTAAAACTCGCATTTGTTTAATTGGGTTTGTGGAGTTTTGGTGATCTCCTCTTATCTGCGCTGGCTCTATTCTTCTCTGGTTCGGACCTCCTTAGGTCTAAACCTCTCAAGTGGTTGGATTTTCTCTGGTCTAGACCTCCCTTCCCAGGTCTAAACCTCACTCATGTTCATTTGAACTCACTCTCGGTTCTGTTGGAACTCCTCCTTGTCTATTTGGACCTCACCGTATCCTTCAGGACCTCCTCATGTCCTCTAGGACCTCATCCTTATCTATTTGGACCTCCCCGTGTCCTTCAGGACCTCCCCGTGTCCTCTAAGACCTCCTCCTTATTTATTTGGACCCCCCTCGCAGCCTTCCGCTTGATTCAGACCCCTATCGCTTGTGCACCGTTCGATTTCCGTTGAACAGTTTGATCTTGGTAAGACATTCGGATGGTCCGAACGTCCCACTCTCTCTGAGCCCTCAGATCCTTGTTGGACGGCCCCGATCGGTTGGAGCGTACGCTCGGTCTGAACAGCCCAATTGCCTTGACCCGTCCGATTGAAATCTAACAGTCCTACTCCACCGTGCCTTATCTCACGGTTGCACCGGACCTCCCCTTTGTTAGATCTGATAGTTAAGACCTCCCCTTTGGAGATCTTAATCGTCCAGACCTCCCCTTTGTTAGATCTGACCGTTAAGGCCTTCCCTTTGGAGATCTTAATCGTCCAGACCTCTCCTTTGTTAGATCTGACCGTTAAGGCCTCCCTTTTGGAGATCTTAACCGTTAAGACCTCCCCTTTGCTAGATCTGACCGTTAAGACCTCCCCTTTGGAGATCTTATCCGTCCAGACATCCCCTTTGCTAGATCTGACCGCTAAGACCTCCCCTTTGGAGATCTTAACTGTCCAGACATCCCCTTTGCTAGATCTGACCGTTAAGACCTCCCATTTGGAGATCTTAACCGTCCAGACCTCCCCTTTGTTAGATCTGACCGTTAAGGTCTCCCCTTTGGAGATCTTAACTGTCTAGACCTCCCCTTGGGAGATCTAACCGTCAGGACCTCCCCGTTGTGGTATATTTTGGGACCTCCTCTCCGCAGGACCTACCCCTCGGGCTTTGACGGGCCCCATTTGGCAGTCACACCCATTTTCTTTATCCTTTGACCATGTCCTTTGCACATGGGAGTCTCCCCATATTTAATGCCTGTTGTGTCACATTAAATGCTACCACTTTTTGCAGCACCATGCTATTCTTTTGTCCCATCTTTTGCCTACTCCCATTGTCCTTTTCACTAACTCTTGAACACGCCTACCCTTGGAAATCTGGGCGGCTCTGGCTATATAAGCTTGGGCAGCCCTTCCTCTTCACCATTTGCTCATTTCCACTCCCTAGCGAAAACCGACCAGCTCTTGGACCTCCCCCAAATCTCTTTGGACCTCCTCTCCTTAGCTTCGGACCTCCTCCAGTAAGCCCCTTGGACCTCTTCCCTGATCACCTAGCCTCTTTGTTGGTTTTATTTCAATGTTTTATTGGAGTTTCTTTGGCCCTTACTTGAGCTCTATTTGAGTTGTTTTGTTTCCCACCGTGTAGATTGCGAAGGCAGTGAAGAACAAGAGTTCCTTGAGGCAGAAGAGGACACCCAGGCCTTTGAGCAAGGCAAGTTACACCCTTGACCATGTTGCACCCATTATTTCAAATTACTATGTTCTGTTTCAAAGGTTTATGCAGACTTACTTTACTAAGTTATTTCAATACCTGTTTTTCAGATGGTAGCTATGCCTAATTTCCATTGTATGGCCACTATCGACATTGAACCCCATCCATTTTCACCTTAGATGAAAACCTGGTTTTTGCAATAGTGAGAACCAGAGGCATTTGAAAAATGTATGCTTAGTCTTGCTAGACCAAAATTTTGATTTGGGATGTGTTTCTACCGAAAGACCAAAGAATCCTTAGTTTTAAAGCCATGACATTGAGTTTTCATGGAGGTTTTGCAAATGGTTTTGGAAAAGAAAAACAGAAATGGAAAAATAGATTTGGTCTTGGGCGAATTGGTTGGCTTGGCTGGTGCAATGTTTATGCACGGACTCAATCCTGGGTAGGGACGAGGTCCAGGGGAATGTGGTGGTCGCCCAAGCCAGTTAAGGACCGGTCTTCGAGCCGCATCTTGCTATGCCTATAATAGGCTATGCCTCACCGTACAACCACATGTCCTTAGAATGGGGAGTAGGACCTGACCAATTAATTTGCAAAGCTCCATCGTGGTTGATCCTGTTGGTGCGTGGGTAGTCATGTTACGACCTTTGTAGTCCCACCTGGCGCAAGAGGGGGCCTGAACCCTGCGGATGGGTAGTCCAAAGGGGTTGAAACCTTAGCGAGGATGGACTGCGGTGGAGCGATGCATTGTAAAGGCTTTGTCACGTGCTCTAGACCTCTCACCAAAGGGAGTGTGAGGTGGCGGCGACGGTTGCCAAACAAACTAGAGAAGTCGTGTCATGGGGGTAAAGTGTACAACCTCTGTAGAGTGTAAATCTATTCGAATAGCCGTGTCCACGGTCATGGACATGCTAGCAAAGCCACTCAAAGTTAGATTTCAGTTTTGGGTTTGAAATGATTTGTGAAATGGTTTTGGATTTCTATCCAAATGGTTCATGGGCGGGAAGCCTTGTGACAGGAGGGTATCCTTCACATTTTGTGATGAATGTTATCCAACTATAAAATTAAACTTTAAAAATGAATTTTAATTATTGTACATGCATTGAAATTTATTACTTGTAATTGAAAATAAACTTGGCTTTACGCAAATCAACCCTATAAGCTCTCCCTTTGATATCCATTATGCATGTCATACATTATTTGACGGTGTAACTTGCGAAACACAGTTGTTGTGCTCATTCTTGCTGATTGATGAATTGAGCAGGAGAAGACTTCTTTGATGATGATGAGGACCAGATCAACTAGGCCACACCCTCCAGCCAATTACCTGTGGTGTATTGGATGGACTTGGTTTTGCTTCCGCTGTGTATTTTGCTTTGTTGTCTTGGCTTGTAAGCAACCTTGTAACCAACTCTTTTGCTATTAATAAAGTCTCTCGTGGATGTATGTCACCAGTCTTGTTTGCTGTGTGAACCAGCCATTGATCCTTGGGACTGGTTTGGATCACAGGAGGGTTAGGACTTCTCCAAGTCCCATGACCTCCTCGGGTTGGTCTCTGGACCTCCCCCAGGTCTGGTCGTGGCTCTTGGGGAGGTCCTGAGCCTCAAGTCCTCCTCGGGTCAGTTCCTTGGACCTCCTGGGAAGCTTGGGAGGACTGCCCGAGAGGTCCTGGTGGACTCCCAGGGAGGTCTTGGAGGACCTCTCGGGTGAGGCCCCTGGTCGGGTCGCCACATTTTCCTTCTGACTGCTTCCTTTGTTCGCTTCGCTATCTCCATTCTGCGTGGTTCCTTCTTTTGTTTCGCTATTTCCATTTGGTCCAGTTGTATGTTGCGTTCTTGTTGTACCACTTTTCTCTAAGAGGGCCCTTGCGGCTTGTGTTTCGTACTGTTGCAATATCGTTCTACCCACTACAAGGGAATTGGTTCGTGTATTTTGGAATTGGTTCCTATTTTTCTTTCGGTCCGATACCACCTTAGGTATCGTCCTTAGGTGTTCACGCTTTGCTTTTACGTTCTTGTGTTTGTATGCGCGAATGGTTGCCCCTACATGCTTCTTCTCGATTACATTATGCTATTCGTGCTGTGTGTCTCGCTTCTTTTGCCATTCTGTTTGTTTTCTCCCCCTTTCTTGCATGTGTTTCCCTACGTGCTTCTTCTCGATTGCATTATGCTATTCATGTTGGGTGTATCACTTCTTTTGCCATTTTGCTTACTTGCTCACCTTTCTTACGTGTTTGCCTGTTGTTTCTATGCGTTGTCGTGCTCCTTTCTTTTCAGCTTTGCTCTGCTCTCATGTTGTTGCGTGCCCCTTCTTTGCACCAAACGTGTCCAGATGCCCAGAGGGTGGTGTCGCGTCATGGTGTCTGGTGCGTTATGTTATCATAGGATTGTTCTGTTATTGTTCGACCGACGGTATTTTCGTTCCTAATTTACGTACGCCCTTGTTTATTTCGTGCTAGCCGCCACAGATCCTCCAAACGATATAGCATCACAGCCTCTTTTCACTTCTCAGTCTTCCTCGCCATCGCAACTAGGTATGCGACATTTGTATGCGCCTGCATGAGGCTGTGGGTCTACGCTATGCCTGTCTGCTCATATCGTTATGCGTCACATACAGTTCTTCGGCTCCATGTATGTCCTTGCTGTCGTTGCTCAGCGCTATCCATATCGACTTTACATCTACTCCTCATTAGGTCTTTATGTTTCTTTCTCTTCCTTCCTTTCTACCTTTGGTAGGTTCACTATCACTGCCATGGTGCTCAGTACTGATGCCGGTTCATTCCCACGATGTCACAAGTTAGTACTTCCTCACATAAATCCGTCCTCCCATTTGTTGGTTGTGTTTGCCTTTTCTTCATCCATACACACTGCGGCGCTTCTGTGTTGTAGGGGACCATTTCTATCCGATTGTACGCCTCAAGATTGCACACCAAAATCGTGCGAGGAAGATTCTGGCTAACAGATCCCGGTCGTTTCCTACTGAAGGTTACTTCTTGGTCCCCTGTCCTATACACATTGCTCCTGCTGTTTTACACCCAAAATTTTGCTCCTATATATTGATCACATATCCGACGGTTTCATGCTTTATTGTTTCGTCTTTCTCCGACGATTGCTTCTATAGGTTGTATACCACATAATCCAAATGTTGGTCCTATATTATCCTTACCCCCTCAGTACGTGCAGATATTAAAAGGTTAGTTCTAACTTCTAAAATCGTGCATCCCGTGATTGTATTCTATTATGGTGTGCTCATGTGTGTTTTGTTCTGTGTATTTCATGTACCTGTTTATGGTTCCTGTCACAGCCACATATTCAGGACGCTCTTACTATGGTGGTCCAGACTACATTTGCATCCATTGCTCGGCGGTTTTCTGGTACCAGGAGCAAATTTGTGGGCAGAGCGCGTTCACTCGGAGGCGTGTTCCATACAATCTCTGTTGTTGAGCTGGTAGAATCTCCCTCCCGCCCTATAGGTCATGGCCGCATCCCTTGCAAGACCTGCTCCGCTTCGATGGAGGCCCTAGGTCAAATCATTTCATGCGGTTAATCAGGCAATATAATTCTCTTTTCGCGTTTACTTCTCTAGGAGTTCATGTTGATAGTAGCATCAATACTGGTCATGGTCCTTACGTCTTCATAAGTGGTGTTGTGCACCATCATATTTACCGTCGGACAGAGACAAACCCGAGTATGCTCAGCTTTACATCTATGACACTTCCAATGAGTTACAGAATATACTCGACATTTTCGATGATAACGATAGCCATCGTGAACAGCCTGGTCCTTCTATTGTTGCTGCTTTGATTAGTATGTTGGATCGGTGCAACCTTTCGTGCGGCGATTCGAGCTAGCTCATGATCGACTACTTTATCCAATTCTTTGCGGAGCACATATGTCTGACTTCATGGAGTGCGCCACATCGCATGCCACCCGTTATAGCCTACCAGCTTCTTCTGAGCTTGCGGCTTTAGTTGTTGGTGTTGTACCTATCGATGCCTCCACGTTCGATGTTGTTGTCCAGACACGTCTAGGTCCTTTCAAACAGATATCACCGCTCCATCCAGCTTTGTCCAGACATGTCTAAGTCCTTTCAAATAGATATCACCGCTCCATCCAGCTTTGATGTCTCTGTAGTACACTCTCCTGTTTCTGCATGGTGATAAGGGGTTACATCTTGGCATTAAATTAAGGGAGGTCGACAATTCGCCTCCTGGATTTCGTGAAAAGGTTTCCATGCTGGAGTATTATTAATATTACCTGCATTACCGTGCAGGTGAACCCAATGCTTTCACCGTCTCACTTTCCATATTTTCAATCAAGATAAGCTCCGGTCTGAATGGATTTCGTGAAAAGGTTTCCATGCTGGAGTATTATTAATATTACTTTCACCGTCTCACTTTCCATATTTTCAATCAAGATAAGCTCCGGTCTGAAACATACCATGGTATAACGGATGCTGTTTTGAAGGGTGTCGAGACTAGGAGAGATGTTGGGATCAAAATGATATTGTCTGCTAGCTTTGCTGGTAGCAGACGATGCATGATTCAGAATTACCATGACTCCATAGCCTTGTGTCGTGCCTACAGTGCTCCAGACCTTTTTTTTGCATGTTTACATGTAACCCAAAATGGCCTGAAATAGTTAAGGCACTACGCGTCGAGCCTGGTCAGTGTCCTTCCGACAGATCGGATGTCGTGACTTGAGTGTACCATATGAAGCTACAAGAATATTTAGCAGACATTAAAGATGGCTCGGCCTTCGGCCCTGTCCTTCTAGCTATTTATGTTTGTCATTTCCTTCCTCACTTTCTTATAGCCGTCTTCCTTTCGCCTTTTTGTAGTGGTGTATACTACGGAATTCAAAAAAAGAGGCTTACAACATGTACATGTCCTTAAATGGCTCAAAGACCATGGAGACAGCCCTACACCAGCTTTGATTGACAGCCTTATTTTTGCAGAGATCCCCGATGTTGCTACCGATCCACTTGGCTACGCGCTTGTAGAAGAGTTCATGATACACGGTCCATGAGGTGACAGTAACCCTAGGTGCCCTTGCAAGAAGAAAGGCAAATGCTCCAAGTGGTATCCAAAGCGATTCCAAGATGAAACGACCGTCGATGAGGATGGCTTCCCAATCTATCGTTGACGTGATGATGGCAGATTCATTATGAAACACGGTGTAAGGCTGGATAATAGGTTTGTAGTTCCCCATAATTTGACGATGTTAAAGAAATACCAGGCACATCTCAATGTTAAATGGTGTAATAAGACCAACCTCATGAAGTACCTTTTCAAATATTTCACAAAAGGTAATGATTGTGCAGCCATGTCGTTCCGTGTTTGCAACGCCTCTCAATCTAGCACACCTAACGACCAGAACAATCAGGTTGATGAAATAGTTGAGTATGTAAGATCTCGCTATCTTTCTGGTTGTGAGGACAGCTGGCGCCTATTTGGTTTCAAGATCCATGCTAGGACACCAGCCGTTGAGCACTTGTCTGTCCATTTGCCTGGTATGACCAGGGTTTCATTTACAGAGCATTCGTCTTTACCGGATGTCCTTGGTGATCCTGATGCAACAAAAAGCACGTTGACTAAGTGGTTAGTAGCAAACCAGTAGCATATACATGCTAGGACTCTTACCTATTGCGAGTTTCCAACAAGATGGACATGGAACTCTGACCGTAGAGTCTGGTCTAGTCACAAGAAAGGCACCAAGATTGGGAGGATGATCCACGTTCACCTGGGCACAGGTGAACTTTTCTATCTAAGGCTACTGCTAATGGATATACATGGTGTGCTCTATGTTATGAAGACCTAAGGACGTACGGTTTTGTCTACACCACCTTTCGTTAGGCATGCCAGGCACATGGTCTCGTCGGTGATGATACTAAATGGTTTTCACTTTTTGACGAGGCTTTTGTTTGGGCAACGTCTTCACAGCCTAGGCACCTTTGCATGGTTGTAGTGCAATGCAGCGACATCGGGAATATCCGCCTCTTGTTCGAAAAGTACTGCCACAGTATGACTGATGAAATTGCATACAGAATCCACCACGTCCTGGGTCTTCAGTTTTACATAGCTCCCACCCATTCCTTACAAATACAGTTGTTGTGGGAACTTGGTGCGCTTTTCGCAAGTAATGGTCTCTCTTTATCATCGTATGACCTCCTAGTACCACCTGATGAATATGAAAATAGCCTTGCCAATAGACTCATTGCATAGGAACTTTCTTGTAACACTCTGGCTATGGGGAATCCAAGATGTAACTTAGACTAACAATCCAAAATTGAAACTACAAACTTCTTAATCAAATCAACAAGGTGTAACACCCTGACTATGCAGAAGCCAAGCTACAACCTAAACTACTAACACTAATCAACACTATAGATGTTTCTCCACAAATCAACAACTAATGACAGCTAAATTTTATCACAAAACAATTCTGATAACTAAACTAACATAAATTTCAGCAAGGATTTAAACACTAAATTTCAGTTTATAACATTTCAAACAAGAGGAATAAATCATGAATACGTCTAGATAATTTAAAACCATCAACTAACATGAATAAACATTAGGGACGAACAATAGAAATACTATGAATCCAATTATTACATTCAATAATTTCCCAATGAAAGATAGCAATAAAAATATTATTTAATTGGTGAAGTTTTGATAATGTGGGTTTATTCATGTGATCTACTCCCTTCCAGGACGTGTCGTCCTCAACGATCACCTAAAAATAAAATTGGCAAGAGTGAGTCCAAGACTCAGCAAGTACGAACGAATGACATAAGAAACATTGAATCGAATACAAAACAGAAACATTGAATCAGATACAAATCATTCTTGAATTATCCCATACATATGAATATACTATGAATACGATGCAAGATGCATATGTCTCCACTTCTCTTATGCATATACCGGTATAGCTAGTGTAACACCTGTCGGTGTTCACTTAGACCCGCATTCTCAAAATACGAGGATCCAAGGCCTGTATGAAGAATCTTTCATACGGGGATTTAGTTGCCCATATTAAAAATATGGGGATCTCAAAACCCACTCCCGTGGGTGAAGCATGAATGCTTGAAATGAAGGTAATGAAATGAATGAATTCTCCCATACTTACAATTTGATATCAACAATAAACAGAAGCATGTGAAGAACGGAAATACTCATACATCATAAGATTTAACCAAGTCATAATCATATAACCAATTTTGAACAAACAAACATCCAAGTTGACTCAAACTGTACTTGTCTTTCGCGTTGCGACAAGTTGGAAGGTAAAGAAGGTGAAACCAATCCCAAGGTCACTCCACCTACAATAAATAATTTACTCAAAACAAGTTTTGACAAGATGAAACAACGCTATTCGCAACGCTCTAATCCGTACTCCCAAAAACTCATACTTCATATATTTATTTTACTCAAGCGGTACGACGAACTACTAGTAACTCAAATCTGGTCAACGACCTTCTAAAATGCATATCTCCCATTTTGCTTATCATAAAAATTCATTTTCAGACTATCTGGAAAGCTTAAAAATTTGTCTACAAAAGTTAAGTTTGTGAGATCTCCTAATTCTTCTTTTAACTAATTTTAACAAACAGAGGAATAACACAGTCAGAAACTGACCGATATTCTGGACATCAGCCTTAAAATAGCTATAACTTTCATCAGGCTGATTAAAAAATTGTGTTCTTTAATATTTTGGAAAGCTAAGAGAATTTACTACAAAACTCATGTTGGTGGACAATTCTGATTCAGTCATTAACAATCTCTAATCTATCAGTTACTACGAATGCTATACCTTGACAGGGATTCTGGACAGCAGCATTGCAAATATCATAACTCAAAAACTACACCTCCAAATAATACGAATTCAGATCCTACAGAAACCTAATAAAATTTCTCAGGAAATAATAAATCCTAATTTCGCAGTTACCAATTTCAAAGCTATAGTACAACGAACAACAGTAAAAACCCGATCTACTACACGAAACAATCGCATCGAAAAAATTAAACACAAGCATCAAAGAACTGAGAAATCACCCTCGAAGACCCGTGTGACTCACTGAAATCCCCGTGAGAAACTCCTCTCCCTCTCCTCTACCTTTCTCCTTGGCCAACGACACTCGAAGTGATATTTCTCCTACCTTCTCTTAGCCAACAGCAATGGAGGGACACAGGGAGTAGGGGAGGCGCCACCAGGGGATAAGGTTGTTGCTACAGTACCAGCGGTACTACAGTACCGTCCATGCTATAGTAAACATCTAGGGTTTGGTGCCCCCCTTCTTAAACCAGCTTCCCACTTGGGCCAAACACCGTGGGCCAAATGCCTACGGCCTAGGTTCTCCAATAAAAGCAAAAACACCCCTCTAAAACCTCCAATTCTTTCTCCGATTCTATTTAATTTCAGTACTAATCACTTATTTGTTTTATGTTTAAACAAGATATTACATTCTACCCCCCTTAAACAGAATTCGACCCCGAATTCTTCTTGTCGTTCTACTCGTAAGAACACCACAACTGAAATTAACAATGGATAACATGTACCCAACGTGAACCACTCCGGGTATTGCTTGCCATGCGAGACCCTGACTCCCTAGTCGCTTCTCTCTCAAACCGTTGTGACCAAAGCACCTTGGTGTAACTGACGTATCACGCCTCGTCACTCAACTCGACCTTTCCAGAGGCACTCAACGGATAGGAATCGAGGGCACGGTCTTACTCGTTGGTCAACGTCCATAACGAACCTCACACCCCAGAGCTCTCAAGCATTCTCTCGACACTGGGTCAACAAAATGTTGTGCACCCTGCGCCAAGACTCGAGATGGTCCTAGCGATACACCATCTTCCAAAATTCTTGCAGTTTCCATAAACAAACAAAGTACATTGGGACAACCTTCCCTATTAGTACCAACCACGCAAACTGTACAACACACACAGAGCTATTGTTCCATCTCTCAGTTGAACTCTACTGCTTACCAAGGAGCACCGCCTTTAACCCGGAATGCACAAATGAACTTGCTTTAAATAAACTCTTTCACAAACAGAACCCAACTGAAAATAAAGGATTCTCATCGCAACCACGCAATGCCAACTCCCCACCAAGAGGGTCAAATCCAAAATTGAAGATTCATCACGAAAACCCTTCCACTTTCCCATTAGGTAGTTTGCAAATAAACACCACGTCAGCCAAAAGAGAAACCACTCGAATGTCCAAATCAAACACTTCCTTTATTTTCCTGAACCAGAAAGAACCACTGTGCCAACAAAAAGCCAATGCAATTAGTAAATGACCTCTATCATAAACACTCAGCTCAAACAAGAATCAAGAGAGCATTTCACTACTCGAGAAAAAACAATTATTATTTTTATTTTTTTAGGATTAAACTTTCTCTCGAATCAGGAAATTCAAAATCATCACACTAACTCCTTTCTCTTAACTGGCAACTCAAAGCGAGGCTCAACCCGATAGCAACAACCACACTCATATAGAGGAACTCTACTAGTCCACAAAAGGATACTCTAGTCCACTCCTCTACCAAAGGAATAATTCTAACAAATAATTCCCAACACCTCTGTAGTACCAATTGTAACACCCACAATCACATCACCTCAATCCTTAAAGGATAATCAACTTGAAATTATCAGCACACGCGCTCATTTACTACGCCCAAAGGATTCCATCAATGATCATCACATTATTCGGAATCCACTTTTGTTCTACTCCTTCCACACATTTTCACTGGGCAACCAAGATTCTAGCATAAAACACATGTCCCATATCAACCTCCAAGACTCCTACAATAAACTTCTGGTATAAATGACAGGAAATCCTTAGATTTGATGTCTAAAATTCCCACAATCCAACCATACTCAATTTTTAACATCAACATGTAAACAAAACCTCGAACAAATTATCTTTATAAAGATTCTAACTCTCATAGGGTTACTCACTAACGCCAAGTCATACCTGATAATAACCCATCAATCCCTACTACCTCATTAATTGCTTTAACGATTAGATTACTTCGCTAATCTTACTCTCAGTACACTACACCGTCATAATTCACCTACACAACCTTGCGAATTACTCAATTGCGATACTCTAGTAGATTGATCAAGATTCCCACACTTTTTGATAGTCCCAACATCCCAACATGAACTAAGGTTCTTGGATTATAATTCAATATAGGTTCTACTAGTTGCACAATGCAATCAATTTAGCCCCAAAGATAAACATTCTATTTCAAATCAAATCCTCTCCAAGGAGTATCCTAGAAAATTAGTTTATCACTCACTGCATCTCAAATAACTTGACACCCCCATCTCGCAACAAGTTCATTCAGGCTGTTTCGCATACCCAGCCATGCTTCTATTTTGTGTCGAGTCATGGTGGTACAGGCAAAAAATTTCTGTGGAATTCTATCATCTCTAGGATAAGGGTAGAGGGTAGAATTGTCCTCGCTGTTGCCTCACCTGGAGTTGTTGCCATGTTACTGCTAGGTGGTCGTACCACTCACTCGCGCTTTCGAATTCCATTGGATATAGATGATCAAACCCTTTACAATATCCGACGCGGCACAATGCTTGGAGAACTTATAAGAAAGTCTGCTCTAGTCTTGTAGGACGAGGTGCTAGTGACACACAGACGATGTTTCGAAGCACTCTATCGTACTATGCGTTGTATGTTGTCCATTGATGACCCTACAAATGCACACAAACCATTTGGTGGCAAGCCCATCATCCTGGGTGGCGACTTTAGATAGGTTCTCCCGATGGTTCAGGGAGCTAACTGTGCTGACATTATTGCGTCTTCGCTTATCAGATCGCCTCTGTGAAGGCATGTTCAGATCCTTCACCTCACTGTTAATTCGCGCCTTAGGGCTACGTTTGTTTCTCCTGCTGCTCAAACTGCCTCTGCGGAATTTGCGTGATGGGCCCTTCATGTTGGTGAAGTTCGTTTGCTTACACCTCTTGCTCTTGCTTACACCTACCACTGGTTGCGTAGCTGTGCTTATCGACAGACCGCCCCCGTGTCATCCCCTTCATTGGTGACGCTTGTTGGAAATATGGCCTAGAGGCAATCATAGAGATGATTATATTTCATTATGTTCATAATATTGGATAATATGTTATCCTGTTCCTTGAATGAATCATTGGTTATGAAGATTAACAAGTATGTGACTTATTGGTGAAACTCTTAACTTATATGATGTTGTTCTAAATGAATTCCTGGTCGGATGTCAATGGTCAGAACGCTATTGACTCTATCGACCAACACATTGTATTGATTGATGGCCATGTTTCACCGGTCATGGATATAGGGATATCGAATCAATAATGTGAACACATGTTAGAGAACATGGGGTTGGATTGACCCACCTTGAGACACTATTGAGATTGTTATGATTCTATATGTCGTCAGTTGGTCTCAAGCAATGATGATGTATAATCCTTAGACCTGAGATCAGCATTGTTTCCTACATGTGTAATAGCACTTTTAGGGGTTGCTAATCGCTACTCGTAACTGGGTAGTTATAAAGGTAGCTTTCGGGTATGCTATGAAACATATGGATGAATGTGACTGGTCGGATATGGGATTTGCCCCTCCTAACATAACAGGAGAGATGTCTCTGGGCCCCTTGTTGTGGTCGGATAAAGAAAGTGCATGGCCATGCCACTAGTGGTCGAAGTGTTCGACCACGTGAAGTTATCCGACACTCGATCGAGAAAGTATTGAACAGTCCATGAATGACACAACATCTGACCTGAAGTTCAACCAGATATCGTGAGGCAAAGGGAGAATACATGAGCAGGTCGCTTAGTTCGATCGATTCTGATTTGGTCGTATGGAGCTACGAGCTGGTCATAGGCTGTCGAGCGTAATCCGAGTGGTCGAAACACAGTGCGTGAGGGAGTTCTGAATCGTCGTGACCAAATATGAACTGGTCGTATAGAGATAGGACCTAGTCGTAGATCATATTGCATTAAGGTCCATTCGATATAATTTGTGTGCATTCGGGAATTGTTATATCCTGCTAGGAACCGCTAACGACTCGTGGTCGGAAAGGGTTTCCAAGTCACAACCGATTACGTATAAACCTACAGGGTCACACACTTAACGGGTTGGAACAAACCAGTACGAATACGATTCGTTAAACGTGTTCGGATAGGATCCGTCACGAACACTATATAAGGAGATGCATGAGGTTGTTGGGACGTAGGTGAAGATAACAGACAAGACACACGAAAGTCGTGAGTTGAGTTGTTCCACCAAAACCCTAACCGCCATCTTCCTGAGAGCTCTACCGTGCGACTTGGTGCTAGCACACCGGCGCATGATTGTTCCTTCCCTGGACGTGTGGATACCGTAGAGGCGCTACTGCGGCTGGTGTTGCGCTTGAGGATGATCCGCGATCTTCGTAAGGAACTGCAAAGGTCGCTGGAGGAGACGATCGACCACGACCACCGCACCAACGTGCTCGACGCTGGACGATCGACTAACAATCTGTGATCATCTACTTGCTTGGCTTCCTGGTTTACGTGGTAGAAAATTTTGATTTATTGCTATCGTAGCCTACCCATACCCCAACAACGTCCACGTGCACCGCTAATGCCCTGCCATCCCCGAGGTGCACCGCTGCCATCCTCCATGTCGTGGTGCAACGCCCTCGTCCTTCGTGTCGAGGTACACCACCCTATCACCGTCTCCTTCGTCGGCGACTTCCAGGTGCACCACACACGCGCCAGCATCCAAGGTACTCCACCACCATATTCCTCCGTTGATGTACTTGCCAGAGCCATCGTCTACCATCCCCGCTGTCGGGTCTATACAGATCCAGTCGTCGTCACCATGCACTACTCGCCTCTCCTATCTCCTGTATCTGTGTTGTACATACGATGTACAAATACGGTGCATATGATGTATTGTACATGATCTTGTCACTCTGTCCACCTCCTCATATATGCAATGGATTGTACGATGTATCATATCGAAGTACTCTATGCATTATATTGTGCATTGCCTTGTGAAGAGATGTAACTTTCGAATAAATATACACTTATTGTAGATCATACATGAGTATTAGACCTGTATTTTTGTATAGTATAGTGTATGAGTAGAGTATGGAGTACATTGTTCAAAATTCAAATTTCAAATTTGAACACATCTAGAGAGTGTTTCCTAGCGTGGGGGAGAGAGTAATGGTGGGTCCCGCTGGTACCTTCTAGCTCTTGTGATCAGTGCACAAAATAGAACCTTTTTATTATTTAATCTATTTTTTAAAAAATATTTTAAATATAACATCTTCCTAACTTTATTTCCAATTCTAACCCCTTTCGTCACGTCACAACGCGCGGCGTGACAAAAACACTCTGTCACGCCACGGTGTGGCCAAAGCTACCATGATAGCCTTCCGAGCCAACACGTGTTTATTTTTGGGCGAAGTCCTGTCACGTCAAGAGGGGTGGCGTGACATCACTCATTTGCTATGGCAAGATCCGTGGTGTGACAATGTGTTTTTGCCACGTCACGCGTTGTGGCGTGGCTAAAGGGGTCAGAATTGCAAATAAAGTTAGGGAGAGATTAAGATATTTTTAAAAATAGATTAAATAATAAACAAAAGTTCCACAAAATACTCCCTTATTTGCTAAATGCTGCAACAAACATTAAATCATTTTTTGTGCACCAAACTTGATGCACACTGAATGCTTGTGACAGTGGGTGCACCTGAACTCGCGTTCAGATTGGCATTTGCGGACTTGAGTACCTCTACTGTTCGCAGCGCTTGCCACCTGGATATTCTTTTTTCCTCCGTTACCTTTTCTTTTTTGGCTTTCAAAAGAATTAAAATGTGTCTTCCCATGTCAATCCTCTCGAAGAAAGGGAAAAAGCAGACAGGGACGATTTTTTTAATAAATTAACCTTTTTTTAAATTTTATTTTAAAATTAATTCCGACACACTTTATTTCCAATTCTCATCCTTTTAATCACACCACCACCCGTGGCGTGATAAAATAACACTGTCACGTTAGCCTATTTCTAATCAAACTTTTGTCACATCACTAGAAGTGGCGTGATAGTGTTATTTAGTCACGCCACAACCAGTGGCGTAACAAAAAGTGCTATTTTGAAGACTTATCTTGACACGTGACGGTGTTGTTTTGTCACGTCACCACCCGTGATGTGATCAAAAAGTTCAGAATTAGAAATAAAATGCGTCGGAGGTTAACTTTAAAATAAAATTAAAAAAAGTTAATTAATAAAAAAAGTTCTACAGGACACAGATAGAGAAAAAAAAAAGAAAAGCCTTTTCAAACGAGAAAAAAGAAAAGAAAACAACGAGAAATTTAGAGAAAAGAAACCACAGATAGAGAAAAAAAAAAGAAAAGCCTTTTCAAACGAGAAAAAAGAAAAGAAAACAACGAGAAATTTAGAGAAAAGAAACCATTAATCCAGGAAACCCAACAGCCAGAAAGAACGGGGAAAAACAACAACTTCCTTCCACTTCCTTCTCCGGTCGTCCACCAGAGTCTTCTCCTCCTCCACTTCCGTTGTTGCGCTGAGCTGCGGGTGCGCTGATCTGTGCATGCCTACCAGCTACTTGATTTGGTGAGTGTCTCTCCTATCCCTATGCTTCCTTGTGCCTTTCCCCGTCCAATTTCTCGGTTCTAGGTTCTTGGTTAATTCTGCTCCTTGCTTCTGATCCGTGGAACAATTTTGAATCGGAGTAGATGTATTTAGTCAGATTGGACCCGTTCTTTAGCAGATCTTGCGCGACCTGGGTCTTTTCTTTCCGGCCTGCATTCGCAATTTGACATTGATGCGCTTGCGAGGTTCCAATTGTTTGGTTATTGTGTTCTTGCTGTAGAGAAATGCTGCTAGGTGGTCCGGTGTGTGAACTTTGTTATTGTTTTGTTGTCTTTTGGCGGCACAGGGAAATCTTTGTGATCCAAGAACAAGTTGAAGGGGAAATAGTTGGTGGATATGAGGTTATGTCGACATGCTAACCAACTGTTTTTTGAAGAATCTAACCAACTTTTGGGAGAGCACAAATTAGACATGGAACTTTGGTTTTGTTATGTTTTCTGAACTTTTGACTTGCCCAGGAAATCGTAATCACGACAAGCGTTCGGAGATTTGTCTGTAGTTGTTGTTGAGATAATTGAACCTTTTTTTAGGGAATTATACAAAATTTTGCCTATTTCTTTAATTTGATCTCTCGTTCTTGATATACATCACGCCTTTATGACCACTTGTACAACGAAACAATTGAACGATGTTGTAATGCATCATTTTCAGCATTCCCTACCTGAGGTTTGAATTGTCCACACACATCGCTTTCCATCAATTTTTCTGATAAAGACGACTGAAATTTTTTTTTTTTGGTATCGGTAAACTGAAGTTTTTTTTTTTTTTTTGTATCGGTAACTATGTATTATCTGCCTGTTACTGAACATGGTGATCATTGACAGTTGACCTGCCATATATGCATTAACTGTGGATTGCTGATCGAGGGATGTACGTTATCTAGCTGATGTCCTACAAGGGAACAAAATGAAACATGACACTCATAACACAATGATTTAATGTCTTGTTGTTGGTGGTGTACTAGTTCTTTTACTTATATGGAATGCAAGTCTTTTTCCTGTTTTGTTTTGTCTGTAGCAAACACACACACACACACACACACACACACAAAGTCAACATTACCCCCTCAACCATTGCAAAACTCCATTTTCACTCACAACAATGAAACCGTCTGATGTAAACTGTTTCATCTAACTTAAACCTTCAATTATCAAAACCAGTACAAATAAACCCCTTGTGCAGAATCAGTTAATGCTACAGAGAACTTGAGGGAAGGTGATAGTTTCTTATCATGCTTGAAAGCTACAGAGAAGTTGAGGGAAGGTTAATATCATGCTCAGACCATTTATACATTGCTAACGCACAAAATACAAAATGAATTCTTGGTGCTGTTTCTCAATTTGTCTTCAGTATGTAAAAACATATTTAAATGATAAGAAATTTTTATTAAAGACAGTGCTATTTAAGACTTCATAAAAATAACCACGTGGCTTATGAAATATTCGAAGGTATACTTGCTTGCACCACATACTCTTGAAATTTCTTATTTTTTTCATTGGAACAAATATGACTCTGTTCTGCTCCACCAGATAATCTCTTGAAAATGCTTCCAATCCTTCTTTAGAAGCATCTGGAGACAGGAGACAGTTTCATAGAAAGGCCCTCATTTCTTAGGATCGAACTACCCAGCTTTGAATTATAATTTTTTTTATGTTACTTGTTGAATTGATTTTAACCTTAGACTGTCCTACTTTCTCTCTTTTCTTCTTGTATTGATTCTCTAACACACCCCTTATGGCAATTAAATTAATAGGGTTATAGATTCCATGGACTTACCTTCTTTTTTTTTGCAGCAGTTTATTGACACAAATTTTCTATTGATCAAGAAGACTTGGTGTGGGCCTATGTTGTGAATCAGTATGATTACCCTTGTCTACGATTGGACTAGTATTGAATGTCAGGTGTGTTGGCTTGTGTTCTTCTGTTCAATATTATCTGATCCAAAATATAATTTTGACCATTTTCCCCTTTTTCTCACATGTAAAGTCATGATGTTTGGCTCAAAGAAGGAAGGAATTGTCAGCATGCCTTTACAATTAGGCCAGAAATCTGCTACTCGTTTTTGTTTGTTTTCGAAAGTTCAATCTGCCAGCCCACCTCCGGGAAACACACCAGTTTATCTTAATGTGTATGATTTGACACCAGTAAATGGCTATGTATACTGGGCTGGTCTAGGGATATTTCACTCTGGTATTGAAGGTATTATCTCCTGCACTTTTTCAGTAATGACACTACATAGAGCTCACATCTCCATGTCAGCTATCGCAAACTTCGACTCCCTATTGAAGCTACCTCGATTACTTTAAGTTCCTCTGTATTTAGTTGTACTTCTATTGGTATATGTAAATTTCCATACAACCTAAACTGCTCATGAATAACTACTTCAGTTACATAAAGCCAACATATATTCTTTTTCTCCCCTTAAAATACTTCACTGTCATCCTGTACTTCTTGACTTATTATAATAAAGTGCATGATGCACTGTTCCAAAAGTACCAAAAAAAATTCATGGATTTAATACTCATAAAGTTATGTAAACCTCCAAATTTTCAGTATCAAATTTGACCATATGCGCAGTACAAAAAAAAAGAAGTCAATTATGCATTATTCAACAGTCATATGCACTAAAAGTACTAGTTGTCTTTTTTTGTTCTCAGTACCAGGGACGAATTTAATATTTGTTAGGAATAGCAACTTGTATTCATCATGAGGCCAATGGGCCAATATATATACACAAAGTATAGGAGGTGAATATACAAATAACCCCTCGTAACAATGGGGAATAACACACTATACATATATCTTTAACACCCTCCCCCAAACTCATGGTGGATCAACAACACTGAGTTTGGAGAGGTAGAAGCCGTGCTGTGCTCGAGTTTGGCCCTTCGTGAAGAAATCCGCTATCTAAAGCTCTGAAGGCACATACTGAAGAGCAATCACCTGATCATGCACACAAGACCTCATGAAGGAAGCATCAACACCAATATGCTTGGTGAGCTCATGCTTCACAGGGTCACGGGCAATACTGATAGCACCTGTACTGTCTGACAAGAGAGGAATCGGTGTAGTGACAAAAACACCAAAATCCTCAAGTAACCACCGTAGCCAAGTAATCTTTGTTTGTCAAGAGAGCCACACTCGCAACTCGACCTCTGCGCTCGAACGGGACACTGCGATCTGCTTTCTTCGTCTTCCGAGCAATGAGAGGACCACCAAGAAAAACACAAGAGCAGAGATAGACCGCGATCGAGGATCGGTGCCCAAGTAGCATCCGAATAAGCTGAAGTCAGAACGAAATGGAGCGTGGAAAGAAGAGACGGCGAGAGATAGTCCCACAAAGGTATCGCAGAACTCGAAGAAGGTGGTCAGAGTGGACTGAGTGGGAGCAGAGACGAACTGACTCAGAATGTGGAATTGGATAAGTGATATCCTGGACGAGTAACAACAAGGTAGACAAGACTCCCAACAAGATGACGATAGCGAGTCGGATCAGAAAGTGGCTCGCCATCAGAGGGTCGGAGGTGAACATTGAACTCCATGAGTCTCAACAAGACTGTTGATCGATGAGAGAGCGCGATCAAGAAGATCATGAATATACTTCTCTTGGGACATAAAGAAACCATCCGAGTGGAAGTAACCTCAATCCCAAGGAAGTAAACGAAGAGGACCAAGATCCGACATAAAGAATCGCCACTAAGACGAGCCTTGACAAAGGCAATGTACTCAGAATCATCTCCGGTAATGATCATATCATCAACATATAGAAGAAGAAGAGTCCGACCACGAGACGAAGTGTGGACAAAGAGCGCAGGATTATGATCACTAGCTGAAAAGCCAGCAGCAGTGACCACAGAGGAGAAGCGCTCAAACCAAGCATGAGGGGCTTGCTTAAGACTATAGAGAGAGCGACGAAGGCAACAGACCATGCCCTCAGGAACAGAATACCCAGGTGGCGGATGCATGTAGACCTCCTCACGCAAATCGCAATTAAGAAAGGAATTCTTGACATCAAGCTGAGAAACAGACCAGTGGCCAACAGACGCCACCGAAAGAAGAGTGCAGACAGTGATCATGTGGGCCACAGGAGCAAAAGTCTCGTCGTAGTCACGACCATACCCTTGCCAGAAGCCACGAGCAACAAGACGCGCCTTATAGCGCTCAAGAGAGCCATCAGAGCGAGTCTTAATCTTATAAATCCACTTACATGTGATAGGACGAGAGTGAGATGGAAAAGGAACAAGATCCCAAGTACTAGTACGCTCGAGGGCACCAATCTCCTCGGCCATGGCATGTTGCCACAGGGTGAAACAAAGATCTCGGTAGGAGACAGGCTCATGAGTAGTCGCACCAAAGAAAAGCAAAAGCGGGTAGGGGCGAATCGATCGGCGATCGCGAGAGCGTGGCAAGGAGAAGATGACCCATCAGGGGCAGATAGAGCATCAGGAGAAGATGGAACATCAGGAGAAGATGGCTCATCCGGAAGATCCTCAATACGAGGTCGACGAGTGTAGAAGAGAGGGGAAAAAGGTACTGTAGTGAGAGGAGCCTGAGGAGCCGCAGGAGACGAAGCAGGCGGTGACAACGGCGGAGAGGCCACAGGAGGAATATGTGGAGATTCAGTGGGACGGGTGGACGAGGGCAAGACAGATATAGGTGTATCTGGAAAGGTCAAAAAAGACAGAGACTCCACAGAGGAAATCGAAGGAGAGACAGGACGTGGGTAGAAGGGACGAGACTCGTCGAAAGTCACATCTTGAGAAATCCGCATCCGTCGACCAACAGGATCTCAACACCGATAGCCCTTGTGCTCGGCACTGTATCCTAGAAAGACACACTCAACAAACTGAGTAGTCAGTTTGGTGCGTTCTCGAGGGGCGAGGAGAGCATAGCAAACGCAGCCAAACAGACGAAGGGCGAGTAGTCGGAAGAAGACTACAGAGACGCCAACGAGGATCGCACTCAAGAGCGTAAGAGGTTTGGATGTTGACGAGATAGGTGGTAGTGGAAGCATCTCGGCCCAAAAGTGAAGGTGGAGTAGAGGCGGCAATCATCGATTGCACGAGCCGCCTCAAGGAGGTGACGATGCTTACGCTCGGCGACACCATTCTCGAGCATGAGCACCGGACGAGAATCGGCGAGAGTGCCGCTCGGCAAAGAAGCTAATCGCAAGAGTAACGAGAGAGGTACTCGCCAGCCAGAATCGAGACGAAAGACACAAATAGGAGTGGAGAAGCGTAATGCGAACCATAGTGGCAAATTGTTTATAGATAGACAAGGCCTCGCTACGAGAAGACATGAAATATATCCAAGTGTGGCGAGAGAAATCATCTATAAATATGATATAATATCGATGACCTCTTTCAAACGAAGAGCCGACCCCAAACATCCGAATGAACAAGATCAAAAGGACGCCGAGACACCGACTCACTATGAGGATAAGGAAGTCAATCTGCTTACCTAGCTTACGTACGACAATCTAAAGACACGTCTCTGAGACAGACCCGAAGGCCACGATTTAACTAAAGACGACAAACGAGATCCACACAGATGACCAAGATGGTGATGCCATCTTTGAACGAGCCAGTGACGCGAGTGGCGAAGCGAGAGATCAAGCGGCGGCGATGGCGGCGGAAGGAAGGTGAAGCTACCAAGCTCCCAGAGCGCTATGAGTCACGGCCACGAGGACCGAACCAACCAGAGCTCCGTGTGGCGGTTCTAACACAACAAGAGTCGAATCGAGAATGACCCGACAACCAAGGTCGATGTCGCCCACGGAAAGAAGTCAGATGGTAAGACGAGGAACATGAGCAATAGAAGGAACATGAAAAGATGAGTTGCTAAGAGGTCCTCAACCAGAGACAGAAAGAGAGGTACCATCAGCAGTAAGAACACTGACATGAGAATCAAAATGTGTAATGAAAGACAGAGTGGAAGAGCCAGAAGTTATGTGAAAAGATGCTCTGGAATCAAGAATCCACGGAGAGGTGCCTGACTGTGGAGGTGTTGGTTTCGCGATGCAGAAGAGTCGATAATGTAACCAACAGAACTCGCCGAGGAGAACTCAAGCGGCAGCAGCGTCGAAGTCCGGCTATCTCTCGCCAGATGAGAGAAAGCTGCCAAGGAGTCGATCGCAGACGTCGATGTAGAAGCACCAGTGCCAGTGCTAGTAGAAGAACGGCGTGAAAGATGCCGCTGCTTCTTATAGCACTGGGACTCAATGTGGCCAACCTTGTCACAGTAGGAGTAGTGAGGATAGCCACCGCTAGATGGAGGGCGGCCACCACCACCTATGGCAGCCGCTGGAGGAGGCAGTGTGTTGAAGCGTGGAGCAGTCGGTGTAGCAGGTGGACAAGCGACGAGAATGGAGGGTGGTAGCGATCAAAGACCACTCGGTAATCGGAAGCCATCGGTGAGCGGCCGGGCGACCACGGCGACCAAGGCAACAAAGTCTAACAGGCGGCGCTGGACGGTGCGGCGGTTAGATCGATGTTTTTCTTTTTTTTCTTTTTTTTGGGCTTCGCTTACTTACTTACGGCCGCTCAACGCGCCCACAAAAAATAAGCGCGCCGCGGGAACTAGGGTTCCCCGGACGGCGGCGGTCGGCCCGGTCGGTCGCCGACGCGTGAGGCTCGAGGCGCGAGTGGCGACCTCGGCGATGCTTCAAGTCGCCGGAAGACGGCAATGCGTCGCAGCAGGCGCCGAGCGGAAGCGCCGTATGTGGATTCGGCGCGTGGCCGAAAGAAGAGGCCAAGAGGGCCGAGTGGCGGCGAGATCCGGCGCGGGGAAGCCGGATCCGGCTGCGACACGAGCGAGCCAGCCTGTCTAGATCCGACTGCGACCGATGGAAGACGCCGCCGTCGCCAATGAAGACGAGGCGACGCGGCGAGGAAGAAGGCCGGCCAAGGCGATGAAGAAACCCGAGCGGCCGGAGAGGTCGAAAACCCGCCAGAACTGGTCGTCGCCAATGGCGAGAGGATCCGATCGCCGCCTTCTTGGAGACGTCATTGGATGGATCCGGCGGCGTCGAGGAGAGGCCGCCGCACGCCCACAGAGAGCGAACGGCGATGGAGGCAGAGGGGGGAGGGAAGCCGGCAGCGGCGGCTAGGGCAAGAAGAGGGAAGCCGGCGGCGGCTGCTAGGGTAGGAAGAGGGAAGCCGCCAACGGCGGCTAGGGCAAGAGAGGGCGAGTTGCGCGTCTGGGAAAGGTAAACCTAATTGGCTCTGATACCATGTTAGGAATAGCAACTTGTATTCATCATAAGGCCAATGGGCTAATATATATACACAAAGTACAGGAGGTGAATATACAAATAACCCCTCATAACAATGAGAAATAACACACTATACATATATCTCTAACAATATTAATTCTTTAGGTTTACATAACTTTATGTGCACTACATCCATGAATTTTTTAGGTATTTTTGAAACAGTAAATCATGCACTTTGGGCACCAAAATTGCATTCATACTTTTTTTTTTGTCAATGTTATGTCTGCAGTAGCACTTGGTACTGGTTAGGTGAAATTGTTATGTCATGCTCAGCTGAGTTTAGGATCTTGTGTGTATTTAATATGGTTTCGATCTTAGGGAGCATAGGTCATATCTATGCATCAAATTTTATTCTTTGACAAATAAGACCGATGACAAAGTGATCCAAACTCTTGTTACAACATTGAGACGTAACACTTGTACGCTGTTGCCTATTGTGATATACTTTTACTCTGCTTGTTGCTCTTACAATGAATTGCTTGTTCATTCATCGAACTGTTGCTTTATTTGCTCGGTAAAACGCATGGCAAAAATCACTTTCCTTTCCTATATCGATCTAGAGCATAAATTTCAGCCAACCATATATTGGATATTCTAATTCTATTCTAGATTGTACTGAAATTAAAGGCACGTGCCTTTGTTCTTTTATCAAAAGAAATACAGCTTGCATGATTTCATTTTGCCAGAAATGAGCTTGCTATTTTTCTTGTCTTTTTGGGAAAATTGGCTCTGTGATACTCTGGAGTTTTTGTTTTTGGGGAAATGCCACTGCAAAGTTGTTTTTGAAAAACACCACAACAAATTACTTATAATTAATTAATTATGCCATTGTCATTATGTCCAGCAACTTTTTTGCTTAAAATTTTATATTTTCATATTTTGTTCTATACTTAAGCAGTAATGCTAAGAACGCCCCTGAATTAAATCATGTTGACTTGATTTGGTCTAGTTAGTAGTTGGCCAGTTACCCTTGCTGAACCACTGTTATGGCGCGAAATCTATGGTGCGGGACTGCAACAACACCATGTGCGAACAGTGCGTGACACTGTAGCAATGACGTGTGAACAGTACTCGGGTACTGTAGCACTAGGATTAAGGAAGGGTTACCTTTCCCAATAAGAATATCTATTTCCCTAGATAGCTGATTAGTTTCCTTGTATAAGGGTTAGTTAATCAGAAAAGTTATCTATTAGTTAGGAAAGTTATCTATTAGTTAAGAAGGTCATCTATTAGATTGATTTTATCCATAATTGTTAGAAGAGTCCTCTATATAAAGAGGCCTATTGTAATCGTTGGTATTAAGCAAAAAGAACAAAGAAACAATAGTTCATCCCCGTCTATATCTATCTTCCTCCTCTAAAATCCCTCCCCCTTCAAGCCGTCGCCGTCCGGCCGTCTTCCCGGCGGTGTTTACCCTGTTATGAACCAAGGTTCATAACAACCACATGTCCTAACAAGGTTCATAACAACCACATGTCCACTCTGGCGCAGCTGACAACATCATCCAGGATGCAGCTGATGTTGTCCTTAAGGCTGCTTCCCCTTAACCTTCTCGATGAACCAGGTGCCCACATTGGTGCACGTGACATGCACTTTGCTGGACTCAAGGTTATCAACAAAACAGCCCAGGTAGAGTCCAAAATGGCCACACTCATCATTGCGCACCGTGGTGGGCATTGCCGCAATTGCTGTGCTCTGTGCTGCCATGCTTCACGTCTATTACTGCTGTTGCTGTGCTTACCAACTGAGTGATTCAAATTTTTATTTGGAATGACATTTTACCAAACAAGAACTTTGCAGTGGCCAGTGGCATTTTCCAAACCACGAACTTCGCAATGTCATTATTCGAAATCCCTTTGTTTTTTAGTTTGTGAAGGTGAGGCCAATATTGTTGCCATGATTATTGACTAATTCGTTCATAACAGCATGGTTTATCTATCTATCAATACTTCCAGACTGGTAGTTTTGTATAAATAGTTTTTTTTTTCTCATTCTTTATGATGTTTTATTCAGTTTATTAACATGTTGCCCAGCCAATCTAGATTCAGTACTCATGCTGTCAGTAGAGATTAGGATAAATACATAAAGCTTTCCTTTGCTACAATGTACATATTTGAACATGAACCATCATTGATCACATGTGTGCATAACTTTACTACTTGAGTTATAAGTTACTTTTACATATGTCTGAGTCCAACCATAATTCTTCTCTACAGATAATTTTTCATGGGTTTTTGGAAGCTTCAGATAAAGGAAAAGTAAGGAACAATGTCTAGTACTTCAGTACTGATGTACTTGAGATTAGAAGTCTAGACTTTTTAATGAGCAACTATGTCTAGGCTTGTACGGTGTTGAAGTATAGATATACGTCTTGACTTCAGATTTGAAGAACTAAGAGTAATAATAGGTGATATTGCGTTTGAAGCCTTGAACATTCAGCATTCTTCTTTCCTCTTAACACAACAAACGGCAGCATGGCTGTGATTTATTGAAGAAGAATTCCTGTTTCCATGGATTAGTGTGTTGTCTGACATTCTGACTCACATTGATGTTGGAGATCCATCATCCGTGTACATTGTCAGAATTTGATAGTCTTATAATATCTATATATGCTAACATTTCACCCCCATGAATGATAAAGCTGATCCTATATCATTTTGTTTTAATACCTATGCGCCTCGAGGTTGTTGAAAGCCACCGGTTTTGTTAGTTATCCATTTCTTCTAATAATTATTCCTGGGATGATTTGTGTGTACTTATTGTTCAATTAATTGTTGGATGAAGTTATGACTTATGGTATTCTCTACCATATATCTTTACAGTTCATGGTGTGGAGTATGCATTTGGTGCACATGACTATTCAATTAGTGGAGTTTTTGAGGTGGAACCTCGCCATTGTCCTGGCTTCAAATTCAGGAAATCAATATTTATGGGAACTACCTGCCTGGACCCTCTGCAGGTTAGAGAGTTCATGGAGATTCAGTCAGTAAATTACAATGGGGATACCTATCATTTGATAAGTAAGAACTGCAACCATTTCTGTGAGGATATCTACAAAAAGTTGACGGGAAACTCTATTCCAAAATGGGTTAATCGACTTGCCAGAATGGGTATGACTTCTTGAAACACATTTGCATGCTTTATCAGCCATTTCTTTTGCTATTTGCGAGTTGCTACAAAGTTCAATTCTATATCTAAATAGTTTTTGTGGGGACCTGTATTTGCATAATCTGCATAATCCAGAACCCTCTGTGTATTCTGAGTTAGTCCCCTGATCACACTGATCAGTAGCTAGCCCACATAGTACATACATCGGTGAATATCACATCCATACATCATGGGGTCTTCTAGGGCTGCAACCATGGCCACCGCCCTGCAGCTCGAGGACGAGCTGCTCGTTCGGGAGGGATGAAGTGTCATGGGCGTGGACTCAAGGGGAGCCATGGCCATGCAAGGAGGCGCAGCAGCATGCATGCATATCTTCCTGACATGTTAGGATTTGATTAGGTTCCTTTAGGATTTGTTATCTGTAGGATTTGCTATGAGTTGGTTGCTTTCCTTATGCCTTGGGATTTGGTTGTTAGGCATCCTCTGTAAAAGAGGACACCATTGTGTCTCTCCCATCAAGCAAGCAATAACAAAAAAGTATTCTAGTCTTTCCCCAAGGTTCTCCCCAGTCTATGGTCTCATCTTTCTCCTAAAGCCCCTTCCCATCAGCCATGCCATTCTGGCCCTCCTCTGGACGGTATTCACCCTGCCAGGAACACACCACACATGAACAGTACTGCGCGTTTACTGTAGCGAATATGGTAGCTGGCTCTACTTTAGGGACTCTAATTTAGGGACTAGGATGATTAGTTTCCATGTTTGTTATTTCCTTTTATTAGTTTCTGTCTTTTGGGTTTGTTTCTATCCTTTATGGTCTACAGTGTTTACCTAGGCGCTATGCGGAAGGCAGACGGAGGGTGGCTGCCTAACGCCTAGCCCACCTAGACGGCGGTCGAACAGAAGCAGCCGGCGGTCGAAGTGTCGAACAGGAGCAGCAGGAGGGAGAGAAGGAAGTGATGAAGAAAAAGAAAAGAGAAAGGAGAAAAAAGAAAAGAAACTTACGTGGCCAACCTAGTCCAGTCCAGCCCAAGCACAGTGATTCGACCGCAACATTGACCGAAACTTACCTGGCCGGCCTAGTCTAGTCCAATGCCTCCAAGCCTTTAGCTACCGTCTTGCACCATTGTGCGCATTCCTCTTTAATCACCTGGATAAGGATTTGGACTGCGGTCTGCTTCTGCTTTTGCATTTGCTTCCGGGCTTCAACCCACCAATCACCAAACCATGCTTCTGCTCGTGGCACACAGTTCAGCGCATTGATTTTTAAGGAAAACCTGAGGCCAGACTTGGGAGACTACAGCGCAGCCGCCCTGGAGGTGATCGATCTTTTCCTGCTGGTTCATGCAGAAAATGCAATAACCTTGATTCTGCAAGCCTTTCCGCTCAGCTGTCCAACAGCGCCTCCAAACCGCCAACCATGCAAAATAATTGCACCTAAGAGGGACCCAGGCTTTCCAAATTGGGTCAGCACAAGCGAAACAAACTGATCCATGGAAGACTGTCAAGTAGGAAGACTCTGAACTGTATTCGGCGGATCCTTCCCACCTCCACACGTGGACATCTTCTTGCCCCTGCTGGACTGAGACAGTCTCAAGGAGGTCCCAGATTTTCAAGAATTCAATGGCATGGACGTCGAGCGCGCCTCTGCAGCATCTCAATGAATCAGAAATGCTTGAAATGATGCATTACTTGCTAGTTCTTTTTCACATTGGTCCGTATGCATTATTGCTGCTATCCTTGTTAGAGATGTATATAGTTTTGCAAGTTCGACGTTCAAGTCCACGATTCCTAAGGACAACATTGTGTAAACTTACCTTAAAATCAGATGGCAGAGTCTTCTCAGGAATATACTGTCCTGAAGATAAAGATAACCGCTATTTTGTATACTGGCCTTCACATAGATGATATTACGATCTATTAATGGAGCCTATCTGATGTTTTATAATGTTAGGCTATATTGTTCTGGTAATGGTCAACACTGGAAAGATTTGACAGATTTCACAGTTGTGCAGACTACATTTAATATGGTTTTCTTACTGGATCCCTTAACCTCTTCTGTACTTAGCCTCACTATGTTTGAGCCCATCTAATGGGTATCTCATGTGTATTCTATAAATTGTCATCAACTTCCGTATTAGCTCTTGTCAGCAGCAGTCATTAATATGCATTACCTTATCTGCAGGTGCTGTTTGCAACTGCATTCTACCAGAGTCCCTCAAGATTAATGCAGACCGTCGTGACCCAGATTGCCAAGCTGAAGATAGTGAGAACAGAAGGCTGACAGGTGCCTTCAGCTGCTTCTCTTCAATTTCTCTATGCCAACGACAGTTCTCAACATCTTCACTTTTCCTACGTTCCCCCTCGAAAGGAACTTCGTGGGATACAAAACGATCTAGTTCCGTTCGATTGAAGAAGGGCTGAGAATTGAGCTCCCTGTGTGGTGCATTTACCCTTGAAGCAGCAAAATGATTATCAGGATTCTCTTCTACAATAGTCATCAAAGAAGGGTCAAAGGTGATGACCTGCCTGTTTATCGGCTAGTGATGCACCTGAGCATTTGTACAAATTTCATATCTGTGGTTAGGATGTGTAGAAATTATTTTTAATCTCTTGAGTTCACCAATACAATGAACTCAAACAAACTCCTAAAAGCATCATGTACCGACAGTGATGGTTGCTGTCTGGGCCTCCCCATGTGCCTCAGACAGTATTTGCGTGTTGCATTTTTGCAAAATATGCTGTTTGTATTCCGCTCCTTTGAACTGGAGTTTTACGACGAGTAATAGCGAGGGGTGACTTACCTGTTTGTAATCTGCTTGAGAGATAAATGCTGCAGAGATGGTCTTGTACGTGCATCTTTTGTGTGTTGCAGTTGTGCTCGAGAGTAGCGTTGGATGAGAGTGTTCAAGTCCTGGGCTGGGCTTCTGGACTTCAACGCGCAGGCCTGAGCCCGAGCCCGGCCTGGCCTTCATCATGAGAGAAAGTGCAGGTCACCTTGTGTTAGTGGTGTCCAAATGGGTGGCATGGCTCGTGAGCCATTTGGACAGCACGGTCTGGCCAGGCATGGGCCTGGTCGAGCACGGGGCCGAATAGGCCTGGTACGGCTTGGTTGGGTTAGGCTAGGCTAGGCATGGCATGCCGAGCGCATGGGCCGGGCTGGGCTGGCCAGCTACAGTGTCGAGCGTGATTAGCTCAGCTCTCACCGCTGCCGCGCCTTGCACCCACGATTGGCTGCGCTTGGGTGCCCTGCGCCCAATCGCTTGGGCGCGGCCGCACCTGAGCCTGCGCTCGGCCGTCGTCGCGCTGTGCTTGGCCTCCTCCATGATATGCCGGCCGCTGGGCCGGGGTGCTGACCTGGCTCAGCTATATTACGGGTCATGCGGTGCATGGGTCTAACCATCAGTCTGTGCTTTGGACCGCTTCAGACCGGCCTGAGAAGCACGGGCCATCTGCCATCCCTACATTGTGTGTTTGGTGATGGACTAGATGCAAACGATACAACAGTGTCACTAGGTGAGATGATTCTAATTTCGGCCGTGCATGGTGACTCAAAAAATGATCTGCGAAATGTTGGCCACTCTAGACGCCTAGCCCTAAGAGGTTTCTTTTCTTTCCATGGATGGAAATGTGAGTTTGCTCATCTACGTTGTTTCGCTTCAATCATATATACTGAAAAAATCAAGTATTTTCGGACGGCTAGTGTGAGGTATCCCTCGGTATCTGATCAGTTGCCTGGCTTTTGTATATATAAAAAAAATGGCAAGTCACATTTTCGCAACATTGGATCAAATATTCAGGAGAATCAAGCTCCAATGGCTGAGAAGACAATTTGCGAGTTCTCCGCCCTAAGCATCGACGATGTCCCCATCGTGGCATTGCACGTTGTAGGAACGAACAACTTCGAGTTGAAGCCGACATGGATCAATATGGTCAGCAACAACTCTTTCCGCGGTAAGACCTCGGAAGACGCGAATTTGCACTCGCAGACGTTCTAGGAGATCTGCGAGACACTGAACATGAAGGGAGTCACTCCGGATACTACTCGTCTGCAAATTTCCCCTTTCTCTCACGGGAAAGGTTTAACGGTGGCTCCATGTTGGAAATTAATCGAGACTTCCAAGTAATAGGATGCTAGGATCAGCATCAGCAGATTAAAATTAGTTTGTTTCTTTGTTAGGCTTTTCATATTTATCTTTTCATATTTAGTTTTGGCTTGGTTAGCAAGTTTCGTAGTCTTTAAAAGGATGTATAATTAGATGTGTTTTGATTGAAGCAATAGAAGAAAAAAAAGAAAACGTTGCCGCGCGTGCACATTGCATGCAACACCAAATATCTTTCTATTTGCTTCCTGCGTTACGTGAGTTTCCAGAGTTGTCTACGTGTGTCTTCATCTTCTAGTCGATCAGCTTCTAGAGCTTGCGCACGTGAGTTTTACATACAGCGTATGTGTGCGTGTTCCTTTCTAGCTAGAAGCGTATACATATGTTGATTCGGAGTTCACGTGCGTGTGTGAATTTCCGTGTGTGCGTGTGCGTGTGAATACGCGGGTGTATGTGTTTGCTCGGCGTTGAGTGTTCGTCTGGTGCTAACAATTAGTATCATAGTTATGTCGAGGATAAGATCGCTATCGCTGTCGGGCCGCACCATCATCGCCGGCAGTGTCCATTGAGGGTACCGGAAAGAGAAAGCAGTGTCTCTCTTCAATACCCTATGGTGAGCAAGAGTAACTACGATGCGTGGGCAATTAAAATAAAGGTATTCATGAAGGCTCAAGGTGTTTAGGAAGCTGTGGTGGCCGACGACGTTGAAGAGTGCAAAGATCAGATGGTCCTTGCAACCATTTTCTAAGGAGTTCCGGAGGAAACCCTCCTCCTACTCGCCGAAAAAGAGATAGCGAAAGCTGCGTGGGACACGCTCAAGATGATGTATGTCGGCACCGACCGCGTCAAGGAGACGCGCATGCAGACCCTCAAGAGCGAGTTCGAGAGTTTGCGCATGAAGCAAACGGAGTCGGTGGACGACTTCGCTGTGAGATTGACGACTCTTGTCAACCAGATTCGCGGTCTTGGTGATAAGATGGAGGAGAACTACATCGTGAAGAAGCTTCTCCGCGTCGTCCCGAGCAAGTACCTGTAGATTGTCTCAACTATTGAGCAATTTAGGGACTTGAAGACAGTGATGGTTGAAGAAGCGATTGGCCGTCTCAAGGTGTATGAGGAGCGTCTACGAGATTTGAGCGGCAACGACGACGACAAACATCTTCTCCTAACGTGCGCTGAGTGGGAGGCCCAATCAGCAAAAAATAGAGATGGCGAGCCCCGCAGCTTTGACAGCAATGGTGGCCGAAGCGGTAGGAATCGTAATTTCGACAAGGCTAAAGTAAGATACTACAACTGCAACAACTATGGGTATTTTGCTTCTGAATGCTGCAAAGAGGAGGAACAAGCGCATCTCGTGGAGGCGGATACCGACAACGAACCGGCGCTGCCGTGAAGCCATCTTAATTAAAGGGTGATTATCTTAGTATTTTTTGCATGTTAGTCAAGTTTAAAGTCATCAAGTAGGAAAAAGTAGGTCTAGATTAGCACGTGAACGACACACGGAAAGTCACACACGCACGTGAACTCAGAATCAACACATATATGTTTCTGGAAAGGAACACGTGCGCACACGTACGCTGGATGTAAAACTCACGTACGCAATGAAAAGGAGATAGAAACCACCGCGCGCACGCCAGGAGCGAGCCAAATCGAGCCATGAGAAAACACAGGAGGAAAAGAAGCTAGGAAAAGGAAACTTTGCGGCCACGAGGAGTTATTTCTTCGTGGGTTCAATCCGGATTTTGGTTTTCTTCGAGTCATAATTTTTGTGCATGTTCGTTTCTTAGTCTGAATCATGTTTCCATATCTCTTTGTTTGCATTTAAGTACTTAATTAGGAGAGTCCAAATAAGATCTTAGTTTCCTTGTAAACCGAAAGGAAAGGGAAATCAGAGTTGGTTGTACGTGCATGGAATTAGGGTTATAAAAGCTAAGGGCTGGCTCTCCATGTATCTAAGATAAGTTTTGTTTTGAGTTGAATAAACTAGAAAATCACCATGATTAACGGCCACGAGGTGTGTGCATTCTTGTGAATTTCCAATCAGAGATAGATTTATCTAGTTGTGCCGAATGTAGCTATGGTGCTAGTTCTTATTCGCTCGACCGCAAGGTTCTTTCTTCTTGAATCGTGTGTCGTGGTGTGCGCGAGGTGGGAGACTATCTATAGGGTTTTGGTTCCTAGCTATCGAACTCATCTATCTTGGTATCTACTACGCTACGAAAGTTATGTTACTACACTACCGCCATAGTGTTACTGTGCGAAGGACATTGTGTTACTACACCACCACTGGAGTGTTACCGCACAAAAGACAGAGTGTTATTACATCACCACTGGAGTGTTAGTACACCACATCGGTGTGTACTGTACTATTACTGTACTGTGAAAGATCGGACCAAAACAACATGATCCCGCTAGTTCGTTAGTTGGATCCTCATCAAAGAATCTCCTAAAGAATCAGTTGCCGAAGCATGGGAGAGATTCCAAGAATACATCCTAGCATGCCCTCATCATGGCAAGCAAGATTGACTCCTGATCCAAAACTTCTATAACGGGCTCAACAGAAGCACCGTGAGCACCTTGAAGCTGCTTCTGGAGGAGCATTCATGGGACTCTGTGTCAACGGAGCTAATACGCTCATAAAAAAGACGATCTCCAACCAAGGTTGGTCGACCGCAAGATCGAGACCATCCGCTTCAGCAAACCGTCCAAGGTGGATGCCCTTGTGAGAAGAACTGAAGCATTGCTGAGTACGCCTAAGAGAGCCAAAACATTGGACGCAATGATGACATGTGAAGAATGTGGCAACACGGGTCACACTGGGAGTAGTTGCCCTAGAGTTGAAGGCGAGGATGTCAACTTCGTCAACTTTTGCGTCAGGTTGGAGGAACAACCCCCACCTTTACTACGGCAACAAGGGTAACAATGGTAACAATTTCCACCTTCCTGCTCATTTTTTTAGATAATAGAAGAGAAATCCTCTCCTAGCCTCTATATCCGAGAATACATACAGCCCAAAGTTTATTATAAGTACTGAAAAGTTGTTAACCGGGCGAAACCATAGCCTTAAAAACCATAATGAAGAGGCAAAACAAACGCCGCAAAAGCATAAACCAACGGCAAAACAAAAGCCGTAAAAACAACAAACATCCTTCTGAAAGTAAACAATGACATAACACTTCATCAAACAACTTGAAGCTTGTTACATAGCTTCCACCCATTCTTGTTGAAGATTTCTCTTGTAATGACCTCCAAAGCTTTGCTCCCAGCTACCAAGGCCTCCCTCCTTGCTTGGCATTGCAAAGACGACCAAGAGTGGATCCAATGCATACATCGGAATATTACCTGCAAAGAATGGTCAATAACTTTCTTGTCGAAAACAACATCATTACGACATAACCAAATAGACCAGTATAGTGTAGCCGCCCCCACCAAAATAGTTGCTTTTAAATCTGAATTCAGACCTAATAATCAGTTCCCAAAGATATTCTGAACAGTATTAGGTCTGTTAAGATTAAAAGTAATTTGGACTATGCGACAAGCAAAACGGGCAAAGTGACAATAAAAAAACACGTGTTGTATAGTCTCTATTTGATCACAAAAACAAGAAGTTGTGTCACCTCTCTAGTGTCGTTTTAATAAATTATGCTTAGTCAAAGTAACTCCCCTACAAAGGTACCACAAGAAGATTTTTTTATCTTAAGGGGTACTTTAACTTTCCATAAGTTTTGATATCGAAAACGACAATTGGTATTACCCAAAACATCATACATAGATTTGACTGAAAATTATACATTCCTATGCAAATTCCATTTAATCGTATCCTTATCCATGGTAAGATGAGCATTGGCTATTCTTGCCATAAGATTATTGAAAGCAAGTAAATTTGGGCCAATAATCGCTCTCCTGAAACTCAAATTTAAAGGTGTAGTTCCTAAAACATTTGCAACCAAAGCATGTTTATTCCGGACTATGTCAAACAAGGTTGGATAAAGTTCATAAAGAAGTTGATGACCAACCCAAATGTCCTTTCAAAATCTAATTTGTTTACCATCCCCAAGATTAAAAGAACAGTGTTGAATAAAATCATGCTTGACCTTCATCAATCCCTTCCAAAAATGGGAATCCCCGGGTTTACTCTCATCTTGAGAGACCGACTTTTCATTCAAATACTTATTTGTAAGCAATTGCTACCAAAACCCTTCCTCATTCAAAAGTTTAAACAACCATTTAGCCAAAAGACACTTATTTTTTGTCTCGAGGTTCTGAATTCCCAAGCCACCTTGGTCCTTGGGCCTACAAAGGATATTCCATTTAGCCAACCTATACTTTTTTATGGTTGTCACTCTGCCAATAAAATTTGGACCTAAAAAAATCCAGTCGTTTAAGGACCCCTTGGGTACCTCAAAGAAAGAAAGCATAAACATAAGAAGGCCACTCAAAACCGAATTTATAAGTATGAGTCTACCACCAGTAGATAGATTTTTCCCTTTCCAATTGCTCAACCTTTTTTCGAAGCGATCTTCCAAACCCTTCCATTCATTTTTTCGCAGCTTTCTAAAATGAATCGGAATACTCAAATATTTAAATGGAAAAGAATCCGTCTCACATCCAAATATCTCTAAGTATTGAGATTCAAAAATTTTCGCTTCTCCAAAGCAAAAGAGCTTACTTTTGTGAAAATTAATCTTTAAACCAAAAAGTTGCTCAAACGCACAAAGAAGAAGCTTCAAATTTTTTGCTTGATCAAAATTGTGATCCAGGAAAAGAATAGTATCATCAGCATATTGAAGGATAGACAAACCATCATCAACCAAATGCGGTATTATCCCACTGACCTAACCCTCATTCTTAGCCCTTTCAATAATAATGGCTAACATGTTCGCAACAATATTAAAAAGAATTCAAGGCAGAGGGTCTCCCTGCCTAAGCCCTTTCTTAGTTTGGAAATAACGTCCAATACTATCGTTAATTTTAATTCCCACACTGCCCTTGCAATGAAAATTTCAATCCAAGCACACCAACTTGGAGAGAAACCCTTCATCCTAAGAGTTTACTGCAGAAATGACCATTTGACCTTATCATAAGCTTTTTCAAAATCAATCTTAAAAATGATTCCATCTAATTTCTTTTTATGAAGCTCATGGATTGTTTCATGCAAAACAACTACCCCTTCCATAATATTTCTCCCTAGCATAAAAGTCGTTTGAGATGGACGAACAACCTTTTGCGCAATACCCATGAGACTGTTAGTCCCCACCTTAGTAAAAATTTTAAAACTCACATTTAATAGACAAATAGGCCTATATTGCTGAATTTGTCGGGAAGATATCTAGTGCACAAGCACCATGTGGTGCACATATGCACAAAACTTTTAGTTTGGGTATCAAATTAGCATAAAAAATTCTAAAAAAAAATTCTAGATGTAATTTATGGTGTTTTGTTCCACCCTTTAAAATTTGAAGTTCAAACTCAAAGTATGTTAGAAGAAACAAAAAAGATAAGTTTACTGTGAATAGTAATATTTGCCTTTTTCTTTTTTCCCTTTGCTTTTGATTTATCATATGTCAGAAATTTCTCATTTTTGTAACTCTCAAAGTGGAATGAGTTTGAACTTGGAATTTCGTATATAAGTAGAGTAGTTTCAGAAGCACATCTATATATTTTTTCAGAATTTTTAATGCTAATTTGATACCCAAACTAAAAGTTTTTGCATATGTGAACCAAATGGTGCTTGTGCACTAGCTATCTTCCCGAATTTGTCGTGCATCTTCTTTTTGGGAAGTAAAGAGATTACACCAAAATTTAGCCAGAAAAGAGGTAAATTGCCTCTATGAAAATCTCGAAAGAGTGCCATCAAGTCATTTTTAATAATGCTCCAAAAAACTTGATAAAATTCAGCTGGAAAGCCATCTGGACCCAGAGCTTTATTATGCTCTATTTGAAAAATTGCATCTTTCACTTCCTTTTCAGTAAATTCAGCAGTAAGATAATCGTTTTCAATGTCAAAAACTTGAGGTATATCATCCGTGATAGTCTCAACCATGGAAAAGTGGCTGCTATCAAGAGGTCCAAATAAACCTTTATAATAGGTCGTGATGTACTACTTTAAATTGACTTCACCCGAAATAATACCCTCCTCCTGTTCCAACCAAAAAATTGTTGTTTCCTATGTTTACCATTGGCTATCAAATGAAAATACCGAGTATTACTATCCCGTTCAAGCAAATGCTTCGTCTTAGCCCGTCGATACCATTTGATTTCTTCCTCTCGCGGTAACTTGGCAAGATGCTCATTAAAACTGTGTTTAAGATTAATTTCAAAATTAGATAACCATGTAGACTCAGCTTTCTTATCAAGATTATCAATGGTAACCAAAAGACATTTTTTCTCTAGCTTATATGCCTCACTAGTATTTTTCGCCCACCCTCTGAGAAATTGTCTAAGTGTTCTAATTTTTCTCTGCCAACGATCAATTGCAGAATTACCAGCATTATTTTGTTGCCACACTTGAGCCACCAAATCAAAAAACCCATCCCTCTTAAGCCAACCCAACTCAAATTTAAATATATGTTGGTTCCTAGTATCAGAGGCCACCCCAGTGTTAAGAACAATAGGTGTATGATAAGAAAGAACACGTTCCAAAGCATTAACAGTGGTCAAAGGGAATTTCTGCTCCCAATCCGTACTCACAAGAATTCTATCAAGTTTTTCAAAAGTAGGATTATCCAAATTATTTGCCCACGTAAATTGCCTACCCGAAAGCCTAAGTTCTCTTAAGTCAAGGCTTTTAATAACAACAATAAAAACAAAAGGATAATGCCTATCAAAATTATCATTATTTTTCTCCTCACTGCGCCTTATGATATTAAAATCACCACCAATTAGAATAGGCAAAGTTTCCTTACTACACGCATGAACTAATTCAGTTAAAAATTTATCGTTGCGCAGCACTATACACAGCCACAAGGATCCATTAAAACCCATCTTCCTTATGACGTAAATGAAGCTTAATAAAAAAAATCACCCTAAAAAATGGACCAAACCTCAAAAACAATCGTGTTCACACCAAGTAAAATACCCCCAGAACGGCCATGGGGTGGTAAGTAGTGCCAAAAAAAAAATCTATACCACTGCTAAGATGTTTTAATTGCGAATTGGAAAACCCCTTCTTAACAGTTTCTAAAATAGCAACAAAATCCATATGTTGTTCCCGAACCAACTCTGTAATGAATCTATGCTTCGCTGGCTCACCAAGTCCCCTACTATTCCAAAAAAATACCTTTCATTTTTTACTTTTGTTTATTTTTAATGCGAGACTCAACAACTTTTGCAAGGGCTTTCTTAACACCTTTTCTTTTCTTTTTGTGTGAGACCAATTGCGAAACATGATCATCACCCACAGCCATTTCCTCATAACACAAATCACTGCATAATCTATTTAGAGAAGATAAATCAAGGTCGACTGTTTCCTCATCCGAATCCTCTATGGGGGCATTTTCTTTACTATTTTTTTCCCGAACAAGCCAATCTACAAGCTAGCCTACCAAGTTCGATTTGTTTAATAGAATCTAAGGAAGAGATCATTTCCAAACTATTGACTCCTAAGGAAATTTCTACTTCATTTAAATTAGGAATAGCAACCTTAACTGGGATAGCCAAAATGGAAAATGCATTATTTAAATTAGTACATTTTCCCTCCTCCAAGTTTTTATACTTAGCCCTTCGAACAGCCTTCACCAAGGAATCCTCAGCCGCTCCAACTTTGCTCGCGAGACGCCAGCTCCACCTTGGCTCCTGTGTGGACTTCGGTCCAACCACTGACCCCCCCTTTGTTTGCCACCTCACCCACCAACTTTCCCTTTTTCTGAACCAACGTCCACTCCGAAGCACCGGACAGCGGAGCCTCCGCCGAACGTCCCTGCTGCATCTTGACCACCACACTGGCCGAACCACCTTTCTTGGGCAAGTCCTGTTGGGATATGGATAGGCTACGATAGCAACAAATAAAAAATTCTACCACGTAAACCAGGAAGCCAAGTAAGTAGATGATCACATATCGTTACCACCAGATGCGCAGAGCAACGGAAGAAGAGTTGGAGCAACCTGGTCCAACGTAGAGCACATCGATGTAGTGGTCGTAGTCGATCATCCAACGTCGAGCACGTCGATGCAGTGGTCGTAATCGATCGTCTCCTCCAGCAACCTCTGCAGTTCCTTATAAAGATCGCGGATCGTCCTTAAGCACAACAGCAACCGCAGTAGCGCCTCTACGGTATCCACACATCCAGGGAAGGAACAACCGTACGCCGGTATGCTAGCACCAAGTCGCACGGCAGAGCTCTCAGGAAGATGGCGGCTAGGGTTTCGGTGGAGCAACTTACGTCAACTCGTCTCTTTCTCAGTAGCCTCAAGTATTTTCTTATATAGTGCCCATGATGGATTCTATCCGAACATGTTTTGTTCTAACCCATTAATTGTGTAACCCGTTAGGTTTATGCGTATTCGGTTGTGACTCGGAAACACCTTTTCGACTACGAGTCGTTAGCGGTACCTAGCAGGACATAACGATTCCCGAATATGCATAAATTATATCGGACGAACCTTATTGCAATATGATCTATGACCAGGTCCTTATCACTTATGACTATGTCCTATCTCTATATGACCAGTTCGTATTTGGTCGCACCCTCAGACTCTCCTAGAGACAGCTTCAAATCCTGGGCCGGTGGCATACCTGCCACCAACGAGTCCACCCCCACAAGTTCACCACTTACCGGTGGTATCACCGGCTGCCACAGTACCATCAGCCCCTCTAGCGCATAACCCTTGACCTCCTCGACCTTCGGTCTACCCGATCTCTCTTCTACAATCTTCTGCTGCGAAATAGGAGTGGCACAAATGTGACTTTTGCCAAGAACCGAATCACTAGCTTGAGGCGACAAGATGATACCACTTGAATTCGGCCCCGTCACAGCCGAAGCATTTTTTGCCCTCTTAGCATCACGGTCCAACATCTCTCGGTCCTTCATTTCCTCATCTTCATCCCCTTCTTTATCCTTGTTGCCTCTGTTATTTTGCTCATCCCCCACAGTTCCTTCTCTCATATTTCCATCGAAGTCTTGCTCAACTTTAAAAAGTAACTCGTAAACAATGTGTCCAACAACAATATCAACACTCACAGGGATTAGAGAAACATCTATAACCCCCACCTGCAATCGCACCAGCAGACGACGCCGAGGCCATGGCCACCATCCCATCTACCACCACCCGAGCCGCACCAAGTTGCCCGCTAGCACCGAGATGTGCAAATCCACCTGCCGATGATTGTGCAACAACACCTTGACCATAGTGCTCAGCCGCACCGATGAACGCCGTCCCGCTCACCGAACCAAGTTGACCGGCATTGGTACCTGCTTTGTCGTTGAAGCCTACATTACCTTCTGTCTGGTGTAGGCCTCGTCCCACCCCAGCATTGCCCATGATACCACTGTAGCGTCCCCGGCCGGTGTTCCACCGTTCCGCGACCGAAGTTGCTCCGACCACCCCCCAAATTGCCACGTCCGCCATCCCTGCCGCTGGCGAAGGATCTACCGAATGCTCCACCTCCATGCCCCATTGGACCAGACGATCAAAGAATTTCCACGTACGTGCGCTGGACAGGAGACTGGCTGATCCCAGTGGCCAGCGAAACCCTAGCTGGCACCTTTGGATCATGTTTCCATAGATCGGCACACACACAGTTGATGAGAGGAATTACCGGCCTAATTGGCCAACTTGAATGCGAATAAATCCCAATCAACGCAATTTGGGTCATCTCAAACATTGGCCCCACATGGTTCAAAATTTGAACCTAACGCTAAATCATCGGCTTGGAAAGTGCCTCCAGGATGATCGGAGGGGAAATCTTTGCATGATACTTCGTGGAGGCCGCTGGCAACCGGAACACCGCCCACACCAAAACATCACCAAAGGAAAGTTTAGGTGATGTTCTTGGTAATGGCAGAGGACCCTGCCAAGGTGATCCCGTCGGCTTCTTCTTCTATCCCCCTACCGACTGCTTCTTCTGTCCACCAGCCACTGGCGACAATGACAAACCGTTCTACGACGACGACGCCTCACCGCCTGCACCTAAGCCCTGATATGCAAAAAAAAAAATGGGAACTCTGAACCTGTACCATCCTGGCGGCCTGACGAGCCTCCTCCTCCGAGTAACCTGCCGCCCGCACATCGGTGTAGATAATCGTTGTCGCACCCTCTTCATTCTCCGAGCTATCCCCATCAGCAGACAGCCAAAACCGGGATCTCAGAGGACCTAACATCTCCTATCTGCTGAATTTTCATCGGTTTCAGCCGCCAGCAAACCAAAAATTCAGAGTTTTGAATTTTAGCGTATGATGAACAGTGTACGCGAAACACTGTTTGACTAGATAAATCTTGCTTCTGTATGGCTGTGTGTTGAAAGGAACAGTAAACGGCAACGCCCCTGAGAGCGCGGACGGGCTTGGCGAAGGCGGCGAAGCCTTGCCGGTGCCTGGAGCCTCTTCGTCACCGAGCGAGCCAGAAACAATCGCTCCCGGAGACCATACAGATATGGAGATCTTGCTATCTGAGTTGGCTAGCGACCTCGTCAGCCGACTCGTCTCCTTCGTTGTCGACAAGTGCCGACCGAGGCAAGTCTCTCTGCCCAAAAAGAATGGAATCACCCCTCAAGGAGTTCATGGACACCCAATCAAAGATCAATTCTCGTATTAACAAGAAATTCTATACCAATGACAAGATCCTTGAGACCATCGGTTCCAAGATGGAAAGCATCATTACTTCGGTCCAACAACAGCTTAGTCACAACAAGATGCTGGAGACACAAATCACACAACTTGCAGCTTCAGTTCCCAAGAACACACCCAAACGACTGCCAGGACAGCCTGAAGCCAACCCATGAGAACAAGTCAACGTTGTGGCCACTAGGTCTAGGAAGAAGCTCAATGACCCTGTGCATGCAGAAGATCCCGAGGCAACCAAGGATAAAGAAAATGAAGATGAGGAGGAAGTTGAAGTTCAGAAAAACTCATCACCTGCACCCAAATGCTACCCACATGTGTGCTTTGACACAAACGAGCTACCATTCACAGCACAGAATAGGAAGCCACCATCGGATGAGAAGTTCAGCAAGTTCGTTTAGGTAATCAAGAAATTATGTCAATATCCTGTTGTTAGATGCTATGTAGGTTCCCACCTATGCAAAGTATCTTAAGGATATCCTTCTCAACAAAAGACCGATCCCAAGCTTGGAAGTGATCAAGATGACAAAAGAATGTAGCGTGGCGATCCTGAACATTACCCCTACCAAGAAGGACCTATGCTGCCCCACCATCACATGCTCCATCAGACCACAGAAATTTGAGCAAGCAATCTGCGACCTCGGCGCAACCGTCAGCATCATGCTGTTACACCCCCATGCTCAGGACCACTCATCGCGGTGAACACAGAAGACGATGTCGCTGTTCTGATGAAGAAGAGGATAGGCCAGAGGAAGAAGTAAACGGGCCCAGCTGTCGGTGGTAGTATGCCAGGGTTGCGTGAGCGCTGCTTTAGTCTAGCTGCGTCCAGTATTCATGCGAGTGAGCCAGGTGCATGAGCGAACAGCCCCACTCGTCAGTGTAAGTTATGGCTGTTTATGTAAGTCCTGTAGCGTAGCTGGCAACGGCAAGAAATGACAAAGTACTCGATCATTCTCATCCTGTTCTATTCGTTCCTCTTCTGTTCTTGCGTTCTTCTCTTTGTCTCACCTCTGCTCTGATTGAGAAACAAGCAAACCCATCTATCTACCGAAAGTAATGCTCTCGATTGCTAACCGATTCCCAATCGTTGCATCGGGACATTACACATGCCTAAAGCGGTATTTGATAAACTCATCTTTATAGAGCTTTCCCCTAAAGCCATGAGCTTGCAGCTTGCAGATCAGATCGTCCGCTATCTGGTCGGCCTCGTCGAGCATGTACCTGTCAAGAACTCAAGATTCAGGACTTCTTTGTGCTGGTGGACTTTGTCGTTATGGAAATAGAGATAGACAAGAAGACACCGCTGATCTTAGGAAGACATTTTCTAAGTACGACAAACGCTCGCATCAATGTTGGATCTGAGGAGATCCAGTTCGTCATCAATGGAAAGATGGAAAAGTTCACATTCAATCCTCACATGGGAAAGTGCTCAAGAATTACTAAACTTAACTCTTGGTCGAAAGGGAGCACTCTGGCGCTGTCTACGCGCCCGCAAAATGGCGCCCCTCCGATCTCGCTCATGGCCCCGCCTGGCCGCAGTGTTTTTGCTACCGGCTGAAAAAAAAATTCGGAGGGGACCGATAGGCCCGGTTACTGGCGGTAACCGGTTTTTTCAGAAAAAAATTCGGCCAATTTTGGATTTTCAATTTGAAATTTTTTGATTTTAAATTTTTAAAAAAATCAAATTCGAACAAAATTCAAGCAAATTCGAATTTTTTTGGACAAAATTCATCGAAACCGAAATTTTGGGGGATGGTTTGAAATTTATTGGCCCCGATAACGCCGATTCTGCGCTAAAATCGGCAAAATTTTTTTCCATACTGGCGTCGGATTCATTCCGCCTTGCGTCGTGAACGAGGCGCCATGAGGCCCACGCCACCGTGACGCAAACTTGCCCGAGCCATGTTCCCCCAAAGCACGATCCTCATCCTCACGCTCCTCGCTCTCCTCGCGGCTCCTCTCTCGCTCCATCCTGCATCGCCGCTCCTCCGCTGGCTCCACGCCATGGCCTCCTTCCCGTCGCCCATTGGTTTCTTCCCAGTCTTTGCTCCTCCCGATTTGCTTGGCCACCGCCGTTTGGGTTTTGCCTCGCGACCTCTGGTTCCTCCCCTATCGCTCCATTGGGTTTCTTCACTCGTCGTCCCACGCCGCCGCTCCTCCCCTCGCCGCTTCCTTGCCGCCGTCGCTTCTTTCCTCCTGCTATTTCGGTCTCCTTCCCTAGCTACCCCTCTCGCCGCTTGGGTTTTACTGCTCCCTCCGGCTCCTTCCCGTCGCCTGCTGGTCTTCTTCCCCAACGTCAGAGATCTCTCCTCCTCCATGTTCCTCTCCCACCCCCTTCCGTCCTCTTGCGCTGCTTAGATCCTACCCCGATTTGCTTCGCTCCCCCCACCCCCGCTGTTTGGGTTTTGCCTCGCAACCTTCGGTTCCTCCCCCGCCACTCCGTTGGGTTTCTTCACCCATTGCTGTAGGTCCCTCCCTCAGTTCGGTCCCCCTCCCTCCACCCTTTCTTGCATCGCTTAGATTTTGCCCCGATTTGGTCCTGGGAATGTGACGTCTTGGGGTTCTTTGGAGGCTTTCGCTTCCTTGCACCTCTTTTGTGGTTGTTTGGATCTCTTGCTTCTTCTATGGTTGTTTTATTATGATAGTTTCTATGTGTTTCTGAGTTTGTCCTTGGAAATATAAATTCATGCCATTTCTAATTGCAAGAACTAACATGATATCATGAGTCTTCTGAGGGTACATAGTTGATTGTGCATTTGCTGTCGCATTCAGCCCCATGTTTGATCAATTGCTTCAAGCATCAAGAGATGCCACAAATATTGGAGTCAAGGTAATTTCTACATATTTCTTCTTCACTCTCCAAAGGTAATTTCTATATATTGCGTTCAATGGACTCGGATATACCAACGAATGATTTTCATAAGCATGTTTGCATGTCATTTATGATAGGACATTAGAGCTAAATGTGATGCACCCATTTTTAGAAAAGGGCATTTGCAAAAAGCTAGGCATCCTTCTGCTTATAGTCGTTTTTTAAAGAACTACTAAGAGCATGCATGATATTTTGAGATCGACATCTAAGAGAGCTGAGTGAGCTTTTCACAAACCATAGCTGATCACTCATAGCCTGCGAAAAATGATTTGAGAATTTCAATACTGAACGTATAGGGTCGATTTATGAATTGCTTTACTGGATTATTTGTTTCTTCTTCTTACTCTACAAAAATTTCCCAATCCTCACACTTCACAGGCTGCTTTCTGGTGTTATTTGGTTGGATTTTGTGTGGGAAGGTTTCGATCATTTCTGCCTCATTGTTGACATACTTTACTTTCAGGTTATATGATAATGCAATTTGTATACAACAGTCACCTTAATTTTTCACCCTTTTTTTGGGGAAATAGTCTTCATTTTTCTTTGGAGTTTTATTATAATGATAATATTTGCATCTCACTTCTTCGAGCTTTATGCTATATCTGCACTTTGTACATTAGATGTGTGCTTTTGTTGTCCTAAAAAAGGTTTGCTTTTTATAACCAGTTTGCACACATGGTGAGAGATTTGAATTTTTTTTGTTAAATGTTGGGTACTGGGCGTGTAATGCATGTCTAAACATGGAAGACAGTTTTATTGATTCCACAGCATATATTTGTGATGCCGACTAATTTCTCCTATTGGATTGATATCATAGTCTATAATTTGCCCTGCTGCTCTCCTCTTGGCAGATGAAATTTGACTAAGAGGACACCATGGAGAGAGTTAATGTCGACGGGGACTTAATTGTTGCTACAAATTGGAAGGTAATCCAGTTGACCCCCTAATTCCACCCAAAGCTAATTTGTTGTCATACTTTACTTTCAGGTTATATGATCAATGCAGTTTGTATATAACAGTCACCTTAATTTTTCACCCCTTTTTTTTGGGGGGAAATAGTCTTTATTGTGCCTTGGAATTTTATTATAATGATAATATTTGCATCCCATTTCTTCAAGCTTTAGGCTATATTTGCACTTTGTACATTAAATGTGTGCTTTGGTTGTCCTAAAAAAGGTTTTCTTTTTATAACCAGTTTGCACACATAGTGAGAGATTTGAGTTTTTTTTGTTAAATGTTGTGTACTGAACGTGTAATGCATGTCTAAACATGGAAGGCAGTTTTATTGATTCCACATCATATATTTGTTCTGCCAACTAATTTCTCCTATTGGATTAATATCATAGTCTATAATTTGCCCTTCTGCTCTCCTCTTGGCAGATGAAATTTGACTAAGAGGGCACCATGGAGAGAGTTAATGTCGATGGGGACTTAATTGTTGCTGGAAATTAAAAGGTAATCTAGTTGACCCCCTAATTCCACCCAAAGCTAATAATATTGTGATGTTAGTGTGATTGCAACTGTGTTGTTCTTTGTGGCTGTCGTTAGATCTTTGTCTAAAGTATGAACACAGCTTTTGAGGTTTTGTTCTACTTGCTAGCTGTCTTGTGATGCTTGTGTATATAAGCACCGTCAGTTTAGAAATACTACTGCATCCAATTAATACTACCGGTTGTTCAACTGTACTAAATATTAAGTGTTGCATTATATATATATAATAGACCGTCTTCTGCGAAAATATTTCAATATCATCAAATGGTATGTTGCCAAACTATGATAAATAATAGATCCCATACAACAGTACGCTCTTTTCTTCAATGATGCTGGTTGTAGTCCATGTCTGCATATTGGCTACCATGGCACCATTACTACCCCAAAAAAAAACAAATGTGCCATGTATGCCATCCAATAGACTGCTGCAGTGCCACTGTGTGTTCTTCAAATTTGTGCTGAATAGTTGGACTAGGCTACAGCTGTATTTTATTTGTGTCATCTCCATTCTATATTTTGAATTGTTCTTATTAGGGATGTTTCTATATTTGATAACATAAAATGAAAATCGATCATTCCTACAGCATGAAATTGGAGCATAGAACTAGCAGATTTTGCTACCCTAGACAGAGATTGAACATTACTATACCTTATCCTCTTAATCTGTTTTTCTATTTATCTTTTATGGCTCGCTTCTTTTTATCTTCCTTTTCTTTTCTCCATGGACAACTATCACTTTTAATGTCCACAGAACATTGTCACTGTTTGTCGCTTTCAAGATTTCTTACACCATGGAAAGGAGATATACTCTATCATGAATCTTTCTTTCGGTAATACTGTATTCTTTGTGTCTCCCTATACCAAAGATTATGCTTTTGTGATCTCAAAGCCATTTCTTTAACCAATCATGGGCCCATAGATTATAGCAGATGAAGTGCACGCGTGAGCTTCTGTTCAGTCTAGCAGTAAGTGCATACCTCTTTCCCCATTTTGCTTCTTTGCTTTTGCATAGTGGTTAGGCTCCCTGGATTCCTTTAATACTCCTGTGGTATGGTGATGTTTAGCCTATAGAATTGTCGGTTCTTTGTTCATGCAAGACTGATTATTCCAATATTAATGCATTGGAATCCAACAGAAGTTTGCATAGAAAGTCATTATGCCAACATAGTCTAGTATTACTGTGTCGCATAAAATTTAGCGAAACAAACCATTATTTCTGAAAATAAATTTAGATAGAGGTTATAATCATGCACCCGACATTCGTATTTTATCCATGAATAATAAGCTACAGGCACAGAGCTATTCACAATGCGATGAATGTTCTTGCTGGCCTGTTTGCTTGCTTCGCAAACAATGCCGCCCTACAACATTATATATAACCTTTTTCTCTATGGAACTAGATCAGCTCTCTGGACAAAATTTTGTTAGAGGTAACATTCACTCTGTTCTATTTCGAATTTTGCTGTTTGCCTGCTCCATATGTTCTTACATCGTTGATTTAGTGCTATCTATCAGATGAACTCTATAACCATCCTATAAAGAACCTTTAAGTCTATCATAGTATATGTTACGCGTACCCGTATAAGAATCTTTATGTAAATTTCTTTCACATATTTGCTATACATGAAGTATATTAGGAAAATAGATACACTTCCATTGGATAGTGCATTTACCTCTCTTGTGTATCTTTCTGTACCCGATCACAAAGTAATACATCCACAGCGCCAGAAAACGCAAGCTGTAAATAGATACGCTTCCATAATTGATTTTGTCTCAATCCATTTTCAATGGCCCGCTAACTCCATCTAAAAGGTATGTAACCACGCTCAATTAGATCACGCACTGTGTCAGAAGTTTCACAGATTAACTTCTTGAGTTATGTCAAAAGTTTCATAGATTTACTGCTTTGATTTAATTCACCATATCGTTTAGTCTTATTTTGTTACGCAGATCGGCTTCGCCTCATACTCACTCTGTGATTGATCCACCTACAAAGAAAACCAGTCCATCTACAGGAAAAATGTAACATCCCAAAGTTTTGTTACCAAAATTAAAAATTAATAAAGCTATTATTTTATTGGGTTTTCTGGTTATCAAAGACTCTCCTTGATTTTCTGTAATTTAAAAGAGTTTCTTTGTTAAAAGAAAGAAAAGTTAATTATTTATTTTATGGATTTTAAAATTCAAAAATAAAATTTATTAAAGTTTTTGAAGTTTTCTTTTGGATTTAAATTGAAAATAAAAATTTAATTAATTTCGGAATTTTTTATTTTTGATTTTCTTAAAAAATATTTTCCTTAATTATTTTAAAGCCAAAATAAATTATGTCCAAAATCTATTACCAATTATATGTTGGAAATGTTTTATTTAAATCCAAAATATCTCATAGAATTTCGTGAATTTTCTCATAATTTTTGGATTTTATTTCCTATTTTCTAAAGCCAAAATGAATTAATCAAATTATTTAAAATTGGAAAATCAATTTAAATCCCTGTTAAACCTTTGGGCCGAAACCTCGTTTGGCCCATCTTCTTTACGATGCGTGACAAGTACCACGGCCCATCTCATTCCACACCGCACCCCCCCTCTCTCACCTCTCCAACCCCACCTGTCATTCTCCCTCCCCTCACTCTCTCCGCTCGGGCCCACCCATCAGCGCCCATCTCCTTTCTTCCTCCCCACCTTCTTCCTCCTTCAGTGCCCGAACCGAGCCGCCATTAGCGCCTGCGTAAAGCTCGTCTCTGCTGTGATTTCCTCCTCCCCTCTACGCGGTTCCGTGCGCATTGAATTCCTCAATCTTCGCCTCCCCCATTCTCGGCCAATTTCCCCTCCATCGCGCACGCATTCACCAAATCGGGAATCACCGCAGTGAACGCCGCCACCATGATCTCCCCCTCCCAGCCTCCTCCGCCCCTATAAAAGGGAGCACGAGGTGCCCCTTGAGTCCCTCATCCAAACCCCTCGAGTCACCCCTCCTCTCCTCTCCTCGCCGGATTTGGAGTTTTTCCACCGTCGACCGCCACTCCTTCCGCCGCCTCTAGCACTGCCGTCGACGACTCCCCAGCGACTCCGACCGCACCATCGGCATCGCGGCATCAAGACCTCCATGATGCACTCGTCATCTCCCTCGTAGCCTCGCCGGAACTCTTCGCCGCCGTCGAGCCCGCACGCGCCACCGCATTTCACCTCACCACTAGCATTTCCCTTGCGCCTAGCCACCGCCGAGGTAAGCCCTAGAACCCCCGCGTTCCCCTCTCTCCGCACATGCCCTCACCGGGGCTCCTCATGGCCAGAGCGCCGGGCGAAGCTCATGGTCGAGCCGCCGGTGGTGGTGCGACGTGGCACCGCCACGTATGCACCAAATCAGCGCCAACTCAACGAAAATGCCCACGTGGCGCTGACGAGGCAATTCCTGATTTCTAGTAGAAAAACAATTCGGTGAATAAACAAAACCCACCTGCTGATGTCAGCATGACGCAGTAAAGCCTTTTCCTTTAGAAAACTAATTCTAAAATTCTGAAAATTCCAAATTCATCATTTCATGTGATTTTAAAACTTTTAGGGGTTCGTTCTCCTTCATACGAACTCCGATTTCGTCAATTCAAATTTCTAAATTCATCTAAATTCAAGATCTAGATAACTAAACTAAAATTATTTAATTTGGAGTTCATTTGAATATTTATTTCAATTTTGTTTGAATTTGGCTTATTTTCACGTATACATTTCGACGACTTCGGAGAGTTAGATTTCGATGCCATTTGAGATCAACTAATTGAGCAAGGCAAGTTACATCTTTGATCATGTTTGACCCTATTATTTCAAATTATTTATTCTATTTTAAATTATTACTGTATGCTTGTTGATATTCAGTAATTTAAATTCATGTTTTAAATTTATAGATATGCCTAAATCCTTTGTATGGCCAATGTTGATATTTGAATCAAATATATTGTCACCCTGGATAAAATCTAGTTGATACGATAGTATGAACTAGGACCATTTGCAAATATTATGCAAAGACATGCTTAGACCTAAAAATGTTTGATTTGGGGTTCAGCCAAAACTCAAATGTTGTTTAAATTGTATCCATGGCATTGGTGTGTTATGGAAGTTTATAAATGACTTTGAAAAATAAAATGATGGTTTGTACTTGGGCGAAATGGTTGTTTGGATGGTGTATGTTAATGCACGGGATCGAGTCACTTCTATGGTCGAGGCCCATGGGTTTTATGGAAAGTCGCCCAAGTCAATTAAGGACCGATCTTCAAGTGTATTTTGCTAAGCCATACCGTACTACCACAAGTTCAGAGTGGGGCGGACTTGGCTAACTAATTTTTAACATTCCATCGTGGTCGTGCCATCCGGTTGCGTGGGTGTCTCTTATGACCTACTTTTATGTATTCCCACCTAGCACAAGAGGGGGCCAAAACCCGGCGGGTTTCTATCCAAAGAGGGTGAAATCTTAGCGAGGCGGGACTACTTTGGGATGGCGCATTGTAAAGGCCTTGTGATAATCTTTTAGTCGCACACCTACGGAAGTGTGTCAGATGGACATTATAATTGATTATCCACTACTACGGATCATGCCATCACAGACGGTTCGGAACCGTCATCACGCATGTGTTCCGCATCGCTCAGATTTGTTCGTCTGTGATAACAAAGGTTATCATAGACGGTTCAAAATCGCTGCGTGATACGAACTATCCTGCACGGTTTTTGGTTAAAATCGTTTGTGAAGGCATAGTATCACAGACGGTTCTATCTAGAAACCGCTCGTGATACGCGAGATATCACGAGCGGTTCTATCAACGAACCGTCGTGATATTACGAGTATCACTGACGGTTCATGGATAGAACCGCTCGTGATACTATGCCTTCACAAACGGTTTTAACTAAAACTCAGAACCACTCGCTATTCGGAAGCCAAAATGCTACCTAAAGGACTAACATACAACAATATGCGCAGAAGAACTTTAATAATAACTCATCAACTAACATATAAGGATCAACATCTTTTAAAACCTAAGCAGGAATTAAAACCTGAATCCAACAACGGTTCACAAATTCCAATTATTTAAGTCTACTGAATCCACTAAGATAATCATACCAAACGAATGATCATGGAACATAAGTAGTTAATTAAACAACCTTAACGTAGAGAAAGATATCAACCAATATCAAACTCCATTATATTACAGTCCATCACTTAACGAATGAAAGATGTAATCAAGTTCTATTATTGAAACCGTGTAAGGTGAAATGAATGAGTAGTGCGTGTCTACTCCTCCCAAGAGAATCATCACCAACGATCACCTAAAAATAAATAAACAAAGCAAGAATGAGTCCGAGACTCAAAGAAGTACATGGACAATTGGATATACCACAAATATGAAAAAGACAACTTCATTAAAGAATTTGAACGTACACTGAATGAATACATGAATGCATGGAATGAATGGAATTAATGAAAAGAATGGACTGCACACATGCTTATACCGGTATAGTTGGTGACACACCCGTCGGTGTTCACCTAAGCCCGCATTTAACAAAATGCAGGGATCCAAATCCCGTATGAAGAACGTTTCATACGGGTGTCCAAATCTGCCCACATTGGAATGGTGGGTTTTACGTGCCCATACTGGAATTGATGGGTCTTATAATTCACTCCCGTGGAAAGAACATGAAAATGGATGCATGTATTGAAATATGAACTATGAAAGACATCATGTCTACACTTGGAATTAACACATAAGAAATGAACATAAACTTTGAACATTCTCATGGATCACAGAAAAGCACAATACGAACATCAAGCATCCAGCAATCATAATAACATCAAAGTACTTGTCTTAACCGTGAGACGAAAAAGATGACGATCTGACTTTCAACCCCGGTGCTCACCAACACTGGCAACCGTAAAGTATACTAAGTATACTAAACAAGAGTGCTCAACAAAGCGATAGAACATAACGAGAGCGATCGCTCCGAACGCAACGCAAAAAACTAGCAATTTCACCCCGACTCTAATCTGTCCAATCTGTGGGTTCTCAAAGAAAATCCATAACTTTTGAGTCCCAGCCCCAAAAGTTATGAATCCAAGTTTCCCGGACTTTACACGAGCTTAGCTACAACTTCCCAGGTGATCTACAGAACAAATTACCCCATCTAAGCCCTTGATTTTAACCCCGAAGACCGTTCTGTCATCTTCGATACTTTCAACTTGTGAAATTCATAACTTCCATTTGGTACAACCAAAATCAATGACCTAAACCTTTATGCAAACTAAAAGGAACTAGCTTCATGAATAAAATTATTTCAATAATTCCCAAGGTGCAAGAAAAGTCGCTAACAAGTTAATCTTTCTCTACTGTCCACAACAGAGAGACAGATTACAATAAGAACTTCAAAAATTCATATCTTTCGTTCTACAGCTCCAAATTGGATGTTCTTTAATGATCTGGAAATATAAGACCAATGCCTACAAATTTCATAATATGGAGAAGTCCTGATTCGGACCTTAACATTAATCAATCTACTAATTAAAATGACTGCTGAAACGTAGCTAAGATTCTGGACAGCGGTAAAGAACAGATCACAACTTTTGATCTACAACTCCAATTAGGGTGTTCTTTAACATTCTGGAAAGGTTATAAAAATTTCTACAATAACCTAGTTGGGTGAAAACCCTGAATATTCAATTGTCATAATCATATTTTAGGAGACAATTTGACAGATCAATCGCGTCAAAATTCTGGGCAGTAGAAACTAAAACTATCATAACTTTTGATCCGTACGTCAGAATCAGGTGTTCTTGGCGGTCAAGAAAAGCTAAGAATATTATCTAAATATCTCTAGGAGATGGAAACCTCCAATTCGGCCTCTAAGAACTCAAAACTGCCCACGCAACCTACTGGACAGAATTGAATCTTTAACAGACAGAGTTCGATCCAATCAATTCTAATCGAATTCACATCTACGACAAATCAAACAATGGAAACGACATTCGTTACCCTTGGAGACACGCGTGCCTGCTGATTTCCCCCGCTAGATGCTCCTCTCTTCTTCTTCTCCTCTCTCCCTCCACCTTTCTCCTTAGCCGATAGCAATGGGAGAGCACCACCAAGAGGGGGCAACGGAGTGCAAGGAGGAGGGCATGCACTGTAGCGGTGGCGGGAGCACTGTAGCAGTGCATGCTACAGTGGTGCGCTAGGGTTTCTCCCTCCTTTTAATAGTGGCCGGCCCCTCATGGGCCTCCTGGGCCAAAACCCGAAGCCCAGGTTGCCAAAGAATTGCAGATTTCCCCTCCTCTAAAGTCTAATTTCTCTTTTCACTGCTTCCTTCATTAGACTAAGTTGGAGTATTACAAAAAAAACCTTTTTTTACTCTCCTTCCTTAGAAACATTCGTGGTATTATAAAAACCGTCTGTGATAGTTCTTTATCCTAACTACATTTTTGCTGATTTTAGGCTAGCCTTAGGAATTGCTAGCCATGCCCTCTGAAAACAAGCATGTAGGAAAACAGATACATCACAGATAATCAATTGTTGACAAACTCAAACTGATCATTACTCAAAATAAATTACAAAAGATCGCATTTGTTCAAGTATTGTCGCTATAGTTACAATTGGATTACAATTGAGTCAATTGTTTGCAGGTGGTTGAGAGGTGTCGGCGGGGTGATGCTCTGGGTCGGCGATGGAGTGAAATTTTTTGGTGTCCTTAATGATATCTGATAGGATAAAGGTGCAGAGCTTCCCTCGAATGTCCTTGATCTCTTTCGCAACGAGTCCATCTAATTGTATATCCAAGGCCTGTCGCTAGCAAGAGTAAAGTGGTAAGCTATATATATTTAAATTTATAATTAGGAAATAATTATTTCGAGATTGACAAACCTCGGGATCCTTCTTCCTAACTCTAAGGATTAGTGCGATATGATAGCAAACGAGATTGCACAAAACTCATCATCTTTTTCTTCAAGCCTTTGCAAAAAATAGAATTACATATATAGGTATAGTTAGTTCGAGACGCGTTATTATGAAGTATGATATAGGATTATCGTGTTGTAGCGCGTACCGAAAAATTCATCCTGTGTGTTAGTTCGGCGCTCTTTCCATCGTATATTCCTTTATTGGCAACATAATCGTTGAACGACCTACATGATTCCAAAAAGTTATTCTCGGCCATTTCAAACGAATGAAGACTACAATAGAGTTATGTATGGAGGAAATGAGCATACCTCTCGAGTACTCCTCTCAAAATGCTGAAATTGTGCTTGTTGCGGAGTAGGGAATCAAGGTATATCACATGGTTCCTCTTTGGTATAATGACTAAGGGTGCGTTTGGTTGGTGGGATGAGGTTGAATGGGATGGGATGGTACAGGTAGGATGGGATCGTCCTAGATGAGATGATACAAGTATGGTGTTTGGTTGGTGGGATAGGATGATACATGATTTTGTTTGGTTGGTGGGATAGGATGGTCCTAGATGGTTCAAGATGGTGTTTGGTTTGATGAATGGGGTTGTATTTGGATTGCACTAAACTTTGGGATGTTATGACACGTGGGGTCCGCATGATATTTTTTGCACTAAAATATGCCAAGAGTGGTCTTGTTTTGTTGATTAAATGACAAGGAACACAACGGTTCAATCGGATCGCAAATCGGGTACTCGGTTTAGGAAATATGGTCATTTGAAGCTCGTAAATCAAACTATTTTTTCCGTGCGCGCCTTGGAATTCGAGTGAATGGCGTTGTTCGGGATTTTTTTTCCCGAACGGGATGATACAGCATAAACATGGAATATTCTCATTTCTTGGACCATCTCATCCCGAATGGTTTGGTTCCATTCAACCAACCAAACACCTGAACGAGCTCATTTCCCGTACCGGATGGTTCAGGACCAAATGATTCAACGAACCAAACGCACCCTAAGAGGATCTAGTGGTACCTACTCATGTATGTCGCTATAGTCATTAAACCTAAGTTTGTGCTGCGTATAAAGTACAAATGAAATTTGTAGAGCAAGTAGTGACACTTACCCTCGCTGTAGGGCACCACTATGTACTTCATGTTCTTCCCGACGGCAATGACTTCGTTATGTATTTCTCGACGAAGGACGAGTCTGTTTGGATGGTTTGCAACGATACCACATGTGGGTCGAGGAAACCCACTGGTTCTTTCCATTCCCGGATATTTTTCATCATGTATCTATAGATAATCAATGAGTTGTGATATTTATCGGTATTACGTGAATGTAGAACTTGATTGTACGCACTTACAGTGTCCAACATCGTAGAAGCGAGGCGTCGAGGCCAACGAGGTTGAATAGGTCATATAAGTCGTTGAAGCCTACAACGAAGTTGCCCAGCCCGTTGAAGAAATGCTTATGCTTGTATCTGACGGTGATTCCAGTATCACACCCCTTCTTTTGGGTCTTCTCCAAGTACCAAGCATGCAAAGCCTGACAAGCATATCCAGCATGCATTAATATTGTGTCGGAACATAACGGTTTTCCGATGATGTAGTTCCCGGATATCCCGGACTTCCCGGACTTGGGAGGTGCCTTAACGTTCGTCGATTTCAATTTGGCTTTAAGGATTGGTAGCGTCTTCCTGCGAGACGACTCGGGACCCGATACAGCGACACACTTTTGTTGTTCCTTCGGCGTCTTCTCCACGGGAACCGATAAGGTGGCCTTCTGAGGCGAAATATGAGGTGGAGTCATCGAGGGTTCTGTTGGAGAGGAATGGTCATGTTGAGATCGTGGCACTGCTGGGTCTAGGATGATGTCCTTCTTGGGCCACTGGATAAAAGTTTACACGGCATCCCCTAGTGTTGTGATCTCTTCGTTCGGGCGAATCTCTAGCGAGACGATCGTGAAATGTTCATGTACCATGTCCACCTCCACCCTGGCGTAACCCTGCGCCACCTAGACACCGTGCTGCATTGCCCCTTCCTGCTTTGGATGCACCATCCCCCGCCCAGCCTTAATAGAAATGGACCCAACTATCCTCACTTGGAGCTTGCAGGGCGTCGGCTTCTACAAAACGATACACAATTAGCTAAGGCGTCCTATAGGTCTATCTTTGGTGCATTCCATAGATGTATATTACCTTGATGTTGTCTATCGGTAATTGGACGTCGTCATGTTCAGAATTATGCGTGGACGCGATGCTACTCCGAGGTCGAGCAAGACTGGCTCCCAAATTAACAGGGGCGGCTTGCAACTAGCTCAAAAGTTGATTCATTTGATCCTGCAATGCTGCTAGCTTTCCTTCAAATTTTTCAGTAATCATCTGTACCAACCGGTCCTCGCGCTCGGCCTTGGATCTCTTCCTACTCCTATATGTGCAGTAGTCGTCTGCGAATCCATGACTCCAAGGTACGTTAACCCCAAGGCCTCGCGTGCGACCCGGGTGCTCCTTGTTTCCCAAGGTCATAGATAATATATCCTTCTCCCTGTCTGCTTGGAAGGAGCCTTGGGAAGTTTGGGCAGACAATTCACGCTGCAAGAGGTCATCATGTTATTATAGACACTATTAAGTTATGGACTTATTAACAACTAGGTAGTTTGACATATTTACCACACGTTCGGACACTTCCTGGTCTGCCAGGTTTGTGAAAGAGATGCTGTCCGAAGACGAGACTTTTGCCCTCGCTTTTAACCAGGATAGGGAACGCGGATCTGTGACATCAGGAAACACGTTCTCCTCCTCCGCCGTCCATTCCTCGTATTTACCCGCATACCCAGTGGTACCAAGTCTGTGTGGGTGAGTGTTTTGTGTCTGGAGAGCTTTGTGCACCGCACTTTCCTCCTTAAATTCGGTCGTCGTCTTCATAGCCACAAAGGCGTCCCATGTTTCCCGCGTCAATGATCCATACTTCGCAAAGGGTGTCTGACCCGTGTTCACGTACTTCGTGACAAGAATGCTCTTGAAGGTCCTCCACAATTTATCGATCGTGAGCATCGCCGTCCATTCCACGCGTGCCATGTCTGCTTCTGGGATAGTGAACTTGCTTGAAAGTTCTGTCCACAGCGCGCCTCTCGCTTCTTTCGTCAGATCCTTTCACCTTGGTGTGGTGATGGGGACCCGTTTCCTTGCAAGTATCCCGCAGATGGTCCGGAATCTTGCCACTGATGTCTTGGGTCTCAGAGGGACCCCAAAGTCACTGACCTCCGTGATGACCAGTCGGCTCACAGGCATTTTTGATTCTCCTCTGCCATCTCGCTTCCGTATCATTATCGTCAACGGATTAGGAGACGAAGACGGCGCCTCTGTCATCTGCGGCGTCGGTGACGGCGGCGAAGACGGTGCCTCTGCCATCTACGGCGTCGGTGACGGCGGCGAAGACGGTGCCTCTGCCATCTCGCTGACTTGATTCAAGCAAATTTACTCAACTTAACCTATGCTTTGGACCACGAGAGTAGAGATCAACTAAATACACGGATAACAAAAAGAAGGCATCAAAAAGATACGTAATGCTGAAGAAGAACTGAATGATAGAGCTACAGAACAAAGAGTATAACAAAGTTGAAATAAATTGCTCAAAGTTATAGGAATCGACTAGACAATCTACAACTCAAGGCTTAATCTATATACCAATTCATATTCAATTTCATTTTCTATGACAATTCATCACCGAAAGCGAGATCAAAGAACCCACCAATCACAGATCACATATTTCAACTAGCACATCACACACACACACACACACACACACACACACACACACACACACACACACACACATATATATATATATATATATATATATATATATATATATATATATATATATATATATATGTATGTATGTATGTATATATAAAGAGACAAAGCACAATATGTTGAAATACTCACAACGGCGATGGTACTCAAAACCACCGAGGAGATCAATGAGAAAAGGCACGAGGAGGACCAAATTAACATAATCAAATGTAAATCATTCAGATTTTGAGCTCTATCCAAAGCTTAACTAGACTGACATAACAATCACATGTATAACAATCTCTTGTGATCTTTGTATAGATAGAAACTAGTGATACGAATCTTTTGCATAGATAGAACCCGAGCCCATCTTTGCCCAAGCCTACTTCATCGAGCCCGACACACTGGAGTGTACCATTTGCTTCGTGCCGTGGAGGATTGGCATGAAGCAAAGGTACACTCAAGTGTGTCAGGATCGACGAAGAAATGCTAAGCAAAGGTTTAATGTTCAACATATTCATTATGAGAACAACTAAAAACAGCATAAAGCTAAGCAAATAAGATTGCTCAATTGTTCTCGCTGACTAATTGCATAAGACATAGTCTTTGCAATCTCAGTCCTCTGTCAAAATCTCTTCACCAATCAATTTTGATAATTACAAAACAGATCTTGAGCTCAAACTATAACTTTCTCGTATGTCAAGTTATCTGAGAGTAGCAGTTAAACTTTCAGTCAACATATTACAATTTAACTATCTTAGTGAAATTAAATCACAAAAACAACACATAAAGCATTCTCAGAAAGTAACATCGATCATATGCCTTCAAGATAATTCACAAATTTATATCAACAATAAGCCTAATTGACATATTGAGAATAGAAATGCAAATATCTCACGTAAGATCAATCGATCACGTAACATACAAGTGTAATCTTAATTCAGCTATAACCCACAAATGAAAGTATAAAGGCTACTAATTATAACCCACCATACAAAGCAATATGATTAAGCTCAAGTCTGTTTCTAATTATCTATTTGATTTAAGATTTCGACTATCATCACATAGCATCAATAGAACCCATCACAGAGCAAGGGAAGGAGCGGGATAGAGCGAGTAGAGTGGTATACCAGAGGAGGCGCGAGGGAGTACCGGAGGAGGCGTTGGAGCCGGCGCGAGGAGGGAGCCGGTGACAGGTCGGAGAGGAGGATGGCGATGTGTAGTGGAAGAGGAGGCGATGGGCTACACCGGAGGAGGGAGGAGACGGTCGCTCGTCAGCCTAGAGTCGGAGTAGGGAGGCGGCCGCTCGTCGGGCTGGAGTCGGAGGAGGCCGCGCGTCGAGGACGGCGGCGTCGAACGAGCGTGCGAGAGCCTAAGGGTTGCAGGAGTAGTGAGGCCGCTGGAGGGGGCGGCGGCGCCGAGGTCGTAGGCGGCGGTGTCGGCCGGGGATTAAGGGGAGTGAACGGGTGAGCCCTAGAGGAGGCGAACAAGCGCGCGAGAGCCTAAGGGGTGCGGGAGAGGAAGTGACAAGTAAGAGCAAAACCCTAGCGGTTCCCTCCATATAAAAAGGCTATCACAGACGGTTCTATTAAAGAACCGTTTGTGATAAGAAATCACAAACGGTTCTGTTTACGAACCGTTTGTGATATGGAGCCTATCATAGACGGTTAAGAAATGTAACCGCTCAGGAGAAAATCATATCACGAGCGGTTTCTAAATAGAACCGCTCAGGATTCCTATGACGAGCGGTTCTATAATAGAACCGTGCGTGATAACCTCACATCCTACCGACAAATCAACAAATCTCTTCATTTTCCCGCGTGTGTCTCTTCGTCTCACGATCGCACGGCTTCGTCTCTTCATTTTCCAACATCGCTACAGCTCCCAAATATCCCTTCATCTCCCGCTCCGGCTTTAGTACTTGTTCTATAAATAGATATCCCCTTCTACAATGGATTTCACATAACCTCCTTGATCCCTTTTCTCCACAAACTCCAAATGGCTTGCCCTCTCGTGCACCAGATTGGCTTACCTTGTGCTTCTTTACTCGACCTCTCGGGTCGCAACTCGCCCAAGCCGCAGACAAGCTTTACTCGCAATGTCATCTGTTGTAGGCCCTCCGATCTCTAGGAGACCATAGCGCCATCATCTGTCGACCGAGCTCCTCCTTAGACGGACCAATGCGAGGGTCTCTGACATCCAATGAGTAAACCTCATCGTGGAGATCGCCCTATGGAACTACTTGGTCCGCACCGAGGATGCGCCCGAGAGTCGAGGATGACATCCGAATTGCAGAGAGCGGGTTGACCTCCACGAGACAGAGGAGACCAGGCTGATGGCCTCTGGGCTATATGGGGCTTGGTTGCGGAGTCCGAACGGCTACAAGCGCGAATCGAGCGTGCAAGGTCGCAGGTGGAGGCGTTTGATCTCACAGTCACTGATCCCGCCACCACGGAAGCCGACGAGAAGGCTTATGAATATTTGAAGGCTAAGATAGGATCGCTAATCCTTTTTTATTGTCTGTGATGTAAAAAGGATATGGTCTTTTATCATCTGTTTATTACAAGCGCATAATATTATCATTCCATATTACAATGAAGTCCACATTGACATCAAAATTAGAGATGACAATTCCATATTGACATCAGAATATATAAGAGATTACAAGTCCATAACACATGGCAAGTCGATATTGACATGTCTCATGTTATGGAATAAATTAATTACAATGGAGTAAATTCTTAATTAAAATATAGCCCTTCATGATGATCGACGCGCATATAGCTAGCTTCCTCACTAGGTTCTTCCTCGAGCCTAACGCTGTCTTCGAAAGGAGGCAACTCGTCAAATTGATTGTATTCTTCCTCGTCCACTACATTCTCAACTCTGACAATCCTCCTTTTTCCTCAAGAACTACGTGGCGCTTCATATTTGCCGTGTCGGTTACATAGAAGACTTGAACAACTTGGTTAGCCAAGATGTAATGGTTCATCTTTGTATCCGACACGCTCGAGGTCCACGGTAGTGACGCCTGCACTTGTCGACCTTCACCGTGGGAGATGGACCCAACGGCACCAAATAGGGGATCTTGAAAAGCACGTAGTCGAGCTCCCATATCTCCTCTATTTGCCCATAGTAGGAGCTCCTCGGCCCATCGGTCTTGAATGCATCTATGTGGACACCGCTATTCTCGATCAGGCTCTTCCTATCCCGAAATCAGCCGATAAAATATGTACCCATTTATGTCGATCCTTGCCATGTGACAATTGTAAATTGTGGCCCTTGTGCCAACCATAGCGGCAGATCATCACTTGATGACCTCCCAGTGATTCGCACCTTTCACCATTCGTTGAACCGACGGTTGTGGTCTCTCGTGATCCAAACCTCCGACCAGTCTGGATTCTGTTGGCGTACCATGTCTTTGTGCTCGTTGATGTACGAGGACACTTGGGTCATGTGTTGTAAGACCATGAAATGGGCTTGAGCGTACGTATCCAGATCGGGAGTGATTGATTTCCTTCCGATGGTCCCGATACCATCCAGTCTCCCCTCATGACGAGATAGAGGCACACCTATCTGATCCACCTGAGCCATGTAGTCGACGCAGAACTCAATGACCTCTTCCGTTGCATAACCTTCGATGATGCTGTCCTCCAGTCGAGATCGATTCCGTACGTAGGGCTTGAGAATTCCCATGTACCTCTCGGACGGGTACATATGACGTAGGAACACAGGGCCGCATATCTTTATCTCTTTCACAAGGTGAACAATGAGATGGACCATGATATCAAAAAATGACGGAGGGAAATACATCTCAAGATGACATAGAGTCGTCACCACCTCGGCCTGCAGAGCATCTAGTCCTTGGGGATCGATGACCTTTTGAGCAATTGAGTTGAAGAAATAACACAGCCTCAAGATTGCCACTCGGACCTTGTTCTAAGAAGATACTCCCTAATTGCAACAGAAGCATTTGTGTCATCGGACATGACAATCATGAGACTTCATACCAATTAATTTCAAATCTTGCATAGAAACAAGTTTCTTAATGTTAGCAGAGTAACCAGATGGAACTTTCACACCATGCAAGCTCTGGCACAATTCATTTCTCTCGGCCTTGGATAGAGTGTAGCAAGCTGGGGGAAGGTACGTTCGTCCTATATCGGTCTCTTTCGGTGCTAACTCGGTCCTTATGTTCATATCGACCAAGTCACGCCGTGCGTTAACACCATCCTTTGTTTTGCCACTAATGTTCAGTAAGAGACCAATCAAGCTATCAAATACATTCTTCTCCACGTGCATGACGTCGATGCAATAGTGAACTTCTATGTGCTTCTTCCAGATGTTCTTCTCACGGGTTCTTAATTTACGTCCCTTCCTATGTACAACATCAATATCCTTAACCATATCATAGACCTCTTTCCCTCTAAAAGCCCTTGGAGCTGAACCGCCCTCCTTATTTCCGTCGAATTGTTTCTTCATCTTGCTGCATGGGTGACTCCTGGGAAGGAACCTACGGTGACACATATACACAGTTTTGCGCGAGTTGTTCAGCCATACACTCTCCGTAGCATCTAAGTAGTGTGGACAGGCTTTGGCTCCTTTTGTACTGAAGCTCGACAGGTTACCAAGGGCAGGAAAAACATTGATGGTGCGAGAACAACATGGCGCGTAAAGTGAAGTTCTCTCGTTTGTACGTATCCCATACTGCACCCTTCGCTCCATAGTGTCACAAGATCTTCCAAAGAATGGTACTAGGTACACATCAATATCATTCCTGTGTTGCTTCGGTCCTTGGATAAGTAGTGACATCAAAATGTACTTCCGCTTCATACACGGCCAGGAGGAAGGTTGTACATGCATAGATTCACGGGTCGGTGCTATGTCGGGCTTGCTCATGTTATTGAAAGGATTCATTCCATCTGTACTCAACCCTAACCTTATGTTCCTCGGTTACGACCGAACTCTTCAAGCTCGATCAAAGTTTCTCCATCGCGTAATCGGCAGGTGTCTTAGCTTTCCATCTTTCTTACGCTCCTCGAAAGTGCCAACGCACCAATCTTGCCTCATTTGGGTTCACAAATAAGCGCTTCAAACGTGGGATCACAGCAGATACCACAACATCTTAGCAGAGGTCCTTGCTTCACCTTAGCAAGATTCTCGACGCTTGTATCGGGATGCTTTGCACACGGGACATACATGCATGTCTACATACTCTTTACGGTAGAGGATACAATCGTTCAGACATGCATGTATTCTTTCTACTTCCATTCCCAATGGACAAAGAACCTTCTTTGCTTGGTAGGTAGTGCTGGATAACACGTTTCCCTCCGGAAGGATGTTCGCTAGGAGACCTAACAACGCCGTGAAACTCTTATCGGACCAACCATTACTTGCCTTCAATTTAAGCAGTTCAATCACGGTTGACAACCTTGTGTATTCCGACTTGCAGCCAGGGAACAAAGGTCTCACCGAGTCCTCCCTTAAGCCCTCGAATTTACAAAACTCTCTCTCACTGTAGTTCTCTTCTGCATCGTGTAGCATCTGATCCAGATTGTCATCGTGCGACCTATCCTCATCAAAAGCACAGTCCATATCCGGCATATCGTTGACTTCCTCGGCGATGTTGTCATTATTAACTTCCGGTATAATCTGCTCTTCACCGTGACTGGTCCAACATGTATACCCTTTTTTGAAACCCCTTGCAATCAAGTGCGCTTCGATCTGCACTGAGTTGTTAAACATCTTCAGATTACCGCAATCAATGAATGGACAGTACATAAAATTTATCACCTTCTTCAACATATCTTGCTCGGCAGCTCTTCTAAAAGCAACCACGCCATTAATGTACTCTTGACTCACACGGTTCACACCGTACATCCAGTTTCGGTCCATCTACGCTACGCATGTAACAAATTAGTGTCAAATTAGATTAATAAACCGCAAGTACGTACTCTTCCTATTTACCAAATATACTTAAATTGATTAGCGATTAATTTATAGCAAACATAAAGGGTTATAGATCATTACCCTCAGAGCTCACGAAGAAAATACGATTCCTCTCCTTTCCTTCTCCTCTCTAAGGTGGCGCAATGGGAGTGGAGGCACAGTGTAGGACCGGAAAGGCGACTAGAGGGGGGGTGAATAGGAGCTCAAACAATTTTTGCAATCCCCAAAAAACAGCAACAATAAATCAGAACCTCTGCTGCAGAATACCGAAATTGGTACTACCGCCATTATAGGTGTGGTACTACCGCATGGTGGTACTACCGCTGTTCATGGTGCGGTATGTCCGATTATCCTGACGAATTTGCCGACAGCAGAGTTTCAAACCTAAAATCGACACAACTTTTGATTCAACCAACCAAAACCTACTAAACTTGAAACATGATCCCTAGAGGATATCTATAACCTATTCCAATCATCTATTCAATAGATCCACGTCAAAGTTTTGACCTTTTTCAGATTTGATGAAGAACGGTTTAAAGACAGGTCAAATACCCAAATCTGATCCTAGCCTTGCTCGTGGGCTATGGATGATCAAAATGATCTTAGATGGTCTCCCACAAGTCACAACAAGCAAGATCAACAAAGGGATTCAAGGGAAAAACAGTGGATCATCAAAACACCAAAACATCAAACAGGATGCAAGAACAAATAAAAGAACAAAGAAAGCTCATCTCAGAGAACTTGCATGGATTGATTGATGATTGATGATTTGAGGTTTACAGCCATTCCATCTTGGAGGACACAACTCAATACATGAGCATCAGATCAAACCATCCCTAAACCCTAGCTCTCCTAAAACCCTAAAACCACACAAGGGCTTCTCTCACGTTCTCCCCTATTATCCTATTCAGCACACAGCACACAAGTGCTTATATAGTGGAGGCTAGATTCTAGGAATATTCCATTAGGGCACCCATTAAACCCTAACACACAATGGGTTAACTCACGTACGTATCTCAAAGCGTCGTCTTCGTCTTCGGTTGACCTAAACCACTTCTTCAAGCGCCGACCCGCGCCGCTGTTTAGCCAACAAGTCACAAGAGCGGTATTTGGTGAAATTACCAAAATACCCCTTCTCGATCCTTCTCCACAAACCAACTTCAATCTTGTCGAAGCAATTGCCTGCTCCGCCACGTGTAGGTTGATCAACGGCTCTTATCATGTCAGCAAGTCTCTCCCGTCCGAAATCCATCGGAACCTCCAATGCACTTGCACCGACCCCCGTACCGCTTGATCCAACCAGCTGTATCGAACTGCCCGTTCGATCAACCTCGTCCATTCTGCGCCATGCTTGAGTCACTTGACCTCACTCGGCATCCATGATCGTTTTGCACCTCAGCTCTCCAAGCTTAGTCCCGATCCACCTCGCCGTTGACCGTCGTTGATCTGCAAGCCACCTGCACAGCAATAGACCAAGAAATCATCTCTGGGAACAAGTTCTTCACCACTTGACCCACATTAGCTGAAAACATGCAATATGCAACACATATGCAAAGGCAAACAAAGGTATGACCTATCCCCAACTCAAACTTACAAGAGAATCAGCTTTTAGTCCACATGCGGTACTACCGCCAAATAAAACTCGGTACTACCGCTTCACGGTAGTACCGCTTCCAGCATTGCGGTCGTACCGTTCTTGAAGAATTTCCTAAAACACCGAAAAACAACGCTTCGAATTTCCATCAGAAAAACAACGGTCATCACAGAAGTGCGGTATTACCGCCAAGCAAGTTAAGGTCATACCGCTCCACAAGGAAATCCAAGACCATTTTGCACTCGTTACGTTTTTCTATACCGCTTAACACCCAACAACAGATTATGCGGTAGTACATGCTTCAAGCGGTACTACCGATACCGAAAATTACTACGCCTCGGAAAGACCTCCGGTAGCACCGCTCTACTTAAGCTGGTCGTTCCGCCAAGCGGTATTACCGCAATTAACACGCCGGTACTACCGATTATCCTGACACTTTGCTAAAACTTTCTAAAAAACAGGAATTCCAACAAACCTTCAACCAAATTGCCAATTGTTACATCACTTAGGATCATGAGCATATCCTCATGGTGTTCACACACAGCAAGGTGCAGGTGGTGCAATGGGGGAGGAGGTAGCGGGGTGGAGGAGGCGCTAGGGGCAGGGGGTCTAACCTTCTCCTCTCTAAGCTGGCGCAATGGGGGAGGAGCCGCAGGTTGGAGGAGCTAGGGCAGGGAAGTGGCGCATGGGGGAGTGGAGCCAGTGGCAGGGTTGCGACAGAGGCAGCGGTAGGGTTGCGACAGAGGTAGGGTTGCTCTAGAGCGGCAGAGCGGCAACAGGCAAAGCAGAGGCGGCAGCGGTGCGGCGAAGAGATGTGTCGGCGCAAATTATATAATGCCAGGATATCACAGACGGTTTCTAATTAGAACCATTTGTGATAACCGATTATCCTGAGCATTTCTCATTAGAAACCGTGCGTGATATTAATACGACGGTTCCTAATAAGAACCGCTGCAGCGATATCAGACTAATCACGCAGCGGTAATTAGAAACCGTGCAGCGATAATTAATGAGCGGTTCTAATTAGAAACCGTGCGTGATAATTAATAGATGGTTTCTAACGAGAACCGCTCAGGATAATCCAGACTAATCACGCATTTTTGTGAATAGAACCGTTTGTGATATATCACAGACGGTTCTTAACAAAACTGTCTGTGATAAACCGGCAGAGCCGATGCCTCATTCCGACAGACCCAACACAGACTGTTCCATAAAAACCGTCTGTGATGGGCCGTCTACTATAGCCTATTTTGTAGTAGTGATCTCTTGTGGGTAAAGTTGTACAACCTCTACAAAGTGTAAAACTATTCGAATAGCCGTGTCCGCGGTCATGGACATGCCTAGCAAAGCTGCTCCCAGTTAGATCTTTTGTTTTTGGTTTTCAAAAGACTTTATCAACTGGTTTATCCAAATGGGAAACTGGGCAAGAAGCCATGTGATAGGAGGGTATCCTTCACCATTCTTGTGTGAATGTTATTTGACTATAAAACTGAGAATTTATAAAATAAATTTTAGTTATAGAATAACTGCTTTGGAACTTAGTACAAGTATTTAAAGAAAACATTGCTTTATGCAAATTCAACCAATAAGCCTTCATTTGATATATTCTTGCATGCATTATAATCTGTTATTGGGTGTAACTTGCGAACACGGAAGTTGTGCTCATCTTTGCTTAATGCAAATAAATTTCAGAGGAGAATGACTTCACTACCGATGTGGATCTCGATGACTAGGTTGCTACCCCAGTCGATTGTTCGTGGCGATTAGCTGGACTCCACTACTACTTCTTCGTCTTCTGCTGTGTTTGTTTATTGTTGGCTTGTAAGCCTTTCTTGTAAATAACTCTGTTGATTATTAATAAAGTTGTGCGATTTATGGATTTTATCATATCTGTTTACTGTGTGAACTAGCTACTGATCATGGGACTAGTTCAGAAATACACAGAGAATTTGGGGGGCGTTACTCCCGGGTCCGACAAAAAAATATACAATGATCGTATTGCTTTGCGATCATCGACCCTCGTATATAATCTGTTGATGCTTCCCATAAAAATAAAATCATCTTTGCTTTATTGCTTCTAACTCATCTTTGCTCTATACGTCTCTCAAAGACCGCGTCCCAGATCACCACAATGAGCTATCAATGTTGTGCAATACGTCGATACTTTAGATTGAAGTGTCACTCTTTTCAAGACCTATTTCTTGGACATCCCCAGCTCAGCAAGCGTCCCAGATCACCGCAGCGATCACTGCTTCCCCAAGAACACCTGATTACTTTTGCGCAGCCGTTTAAATACTCCTATCTATCAATGTTGTACAATACGTCGCTCCGTTATCTTGACCTGTCACTCTTTTCGAGACCTATTTTGTAAACGTTCCCAGCTCCTATGTTCATCAGCAGTACCCCTTAATTTGTTTACACGCTTACAATTCATGTAATATTCTACACATAGCTACCATATTATTATCTGCTCTAGATACTCCATTTATTTACATAGATATGTTCAAAATTACATGTCCTTTGATGTTAGCTATTTTCTGCTTCGATAAAAAATCCGTTGGTATGTCACATAAGACCCAATTTACAACATGTTTTGCCAAACTACCATACAAAGAAAAAAAACCAAATAGACATTCACACCCATGCCATCTAGCGTGGCGCAGGTTGTCTTCTAGTATTAGATGGTGCGGGTTATCTTCTAGTACTAATCCTTCTATATAAAAGGAGGCTCACTTCAAGCTCAACCAGGGTGGCCACGTCGGGTTTTTTTGGACTGTTAGATTCCGCTCGGCTCGTCCACGTCCGCTTGATAGGCTTGCTCGGCACGCACTGCCTGAGGTCACCATGCGTGGGTATGTCATGGCGTTCCTCCATTTTCCCAACACGCTTCTTGTGTTCTTCATCCTATCATCGCACCCCATGCCATCTCCTTTTCCCATTCCCCTCTGTCGCCTACCAGGACGGCCGCCTCCTCCTCGCTCGGCCCTGGTCCTCCCCCTCCTCCGTCTCTCCTCCCCGTTCATCCGCCTCCCCTGTCGCCCCTCTCCACTGGTGCCGTTGCTCTCTCCCAACCTCCCACCCTGTCGCTGCCTACTCCCTGCTCTGCTCTCCTCCTCCCCTCCCTATTCCTCTGCCTCCCCTGCCGCGTCTATTCATTGGCACAGCCACTCCCTCGATGCCTCCTTCCCGCTCTGCGCTCCTCCTCCTGCTCCTCTGTGTCGCCTCCCCATCCCCCAAGTTCTCTATGAGGAGAAAGCAATGCGGCAAGCCGGTCGCAAGTGGAGGGGGAGCCAAATCATCGCTGCCACCAAGAGGTCGGCAATGATGGAGACAAGAGCAGGGTTCGCCCGAGATCAAAGAATCAAGCGCAAAAGGTAGAGAGGATGGATCAAAAAGGGGTGGAAGCTCCTGGATCTTGCCCCTCCTCTCACGGATTCTTTGCTTTTGTTTTATTTTGTTCTTAAGCCAACTACTTAGGATGGATTCTTGGTTTCTTGCCACTACATCCGCTCATTCTGCGATCGATTTGTGCTATGGGCAGATCATCTGCAAGGGCTTTTACCAGACCAAGAACGTGGAGCACAAGCGCCAGGTCTCATCTTCCTCTCCGCTCTTTTCTTTCTTACCCATCTTATCCTTACAAATCTTGTTGTCTCCCTTGTTGCTGTTGTTATTTGCCATTGATTGGATTGGGATTTGGTAATCACGGTGGTACGCATTGTTGTTGCAGGTGGATTTGGTGATGGAGACGGACAAGGGATGTGAGGACCTCATCTTGAACCCTCTCCGGAAGCACTACCCAGATCACAAGTTCATCGGCGAGGAGATATCCGCGACGCTCGACGCCACCGCCGAACTTACCGACTGATGTGACGGTGGCCCGATCTTCCGAAAGGTACTGATAAGTCGATTGTGGAGAACTCGACGTTGTTGATCCAAAGGCTCCGATCAAAACAGATCGAACCCCTCGCAATCACTACACCACTGCTTCGTTGGTTATCAACCGTGCCGAACACGGTTGACCTCGCCAAGAAGGCTATCTCCTGCAAGCGAATCGAAAACACAAGCAAGAGAGTAGAAGATGCAATCTGAAATTGTATTGCGAATAAATCTTTAAGTTCACAAGTTGGGGTTTCTCAACCGAACAAACGGCGAAACTGCTATGCAGAATAATCCTTAAGAAAAACCCAAGAAAAACTAAAGGGGTGTGGCCTCCTTATATAGGGGAGGGGGAGCCACACACAGCAAACAACTAGCGGGGTGGTACTATTGGTCGTGGGTACTGTTCACATGAACAGTAATCACGCCCCAGGTGGGCCGCCGGTAGATGGACCAAGTTTAGTATGATTACAAAGCCCAGTTTGGCCCAAACAAGTGATATGACGCCTTCTTTTGATGATTGCGATCAGTCCAGAAGGAATTTAGAGGTGAGGCCAGATCCGTTGGAAAGAGGACAAATCAGCTTTCCAACAAGTACTCGTGGACCTGCAATGGACGCCAGATGTGAAAGTTATGGGCGTTTCAAGTCGATCTTTGTCGGTGATTCGAATCGATCGATCAAAATGTATCCAAATTTTGAACTCTGATTGGCACATGCAGTAGCACCATGGCATGTAAACATAGTACCATGGCATGTAGACGTAGCACCATAGCATGTAGACGTAGTGCGATCCAATTGGGTAATATGGTGTTGCAGTAGCCGATAGTCCTATTGGAGAGGATGTTGTTGAAGCAGAGGATGCAGTGCAGCTTGAAGCAGTGGTTGCATCCTTAGGGTCGGTGTCCTCATCATCCTCCCTTTCTTGAATTTGAGTCGTCCTCGACTCATTTGTTTTCTCCAGGTCATCACTTTCCTGCAAAAGATTAGTAGCAACAGGAGGCAAAGAAATATCCTCTAATGTATCTTTGTACACCACACAGTTTGGCAAGGTCGCTCCAGGAATTAAATTAATTTGGTGCTCAATCCCTCTAATATGTGGTAGTCCCAAGGATATTTCAAAGAACATCGATTTGGTTGCAAGCATGACACAACCCTTTAATTTAGTTCCCTCAGTCTTAGAACTAGGTTCCAACTTCTCTTTCTTAAGTGGGAAAACGTTCTTTACTACTTGCTGATTTTTAGATTCTTGTTCAAGTTCTTTCTTCTCATTTTCAGCTATCTCTTTTTCATATTTCACAATTTCAGCAGGTGTCAAAGGTAGCAAAGTTATTTTCTTCCCTTTGTGCACAAGAGAGTACTTATTACTTCTACCATGATGAGTTGCATCGGTATCAAATTCCCATGGAAGTCCTAATAAAAGTGAACAGGCTTGCATAGGCACTACGTCGAAATTAGCAACATCATGATAGGAACCAATGGAAAAATGCACTCTCGCAGATTGTGTTACCTTCACCTTATCATTGTTGTTGAACCACTTGAATGTGGTACGGGTGAGGATCTTGACGTGTGGTCAAGCCAAGCTTCTTGACCAACCCTGAATTCACCAAGTTATTATCGCCCCGCCATCAATTATGACACGAACACGGCAATCCTTGATGATGAGGAACATCTCCAACAAATTATGGCGCCAGAAGCTTCTCGCTTGGTCCTTTGAGTGCTCAATACTCATTTGCACAATTAGGGTCCTATAATGCGTCAGAAAGTAGCCGCACCTAAGACTTCCCATCATCGCTATCTGCCTCATGATCATCATCATTACCTGCAAGGTTAGTGGCAAGAGCATATTCATCCTCAACATCACTAGCACTTACATAACCACCGTCTTCTGTCGCAATGTACGCCCGCTGACTTGGGCAATCTCTCATGAAGTGGCCCATCCCTTTACAACGGTGGCACACAATACCCGTCGTACGACCCGTGGAAGCAACCGATGAAGAGCTCTGGGCTGGTGCTTGCACACTAGTAGATTTGCTCGTTTCGGGTGCGCGTGACGGTGGTGGCGGTGCTGCTGAACGCGCCCTACTCACAGAGGGGGCAGCAGACCGAAAAACAGGAGGTGGGGCTATATTGGCTTGCCCCGACGTCGATCTTGATGTAGACGTACTTCCAAAGTTGTTCCTAGTCCTTTGTTGTCTACCCTGCAATTCCTTTTCTGCCAAACAAGCAAGCTGGAACAACCTATTGATATCATTATAGTCTTTGTAATCAACTATGTCCTGAATTTCTCGCCTTAAACCCCCATAAAAGCGAGCCATCTTATCCTCCTCATCCTCGATAACATTACAACGCAGCATGCTTATTTGTAGTTCTTGATAATATTCCTCGACAGATCTATTACCTTGGTCTAAGCGCTGTAATTTCTTAAGCATATCACGTTCAAAAGCAGGAGGAACAAATCTAGCACGCATAGCTACCTTCAATCTATCCCATGTATCAGGTGCTAAACCAGAATTAACTACTTGATTCCACCAAATGATAGCAAAATCTTTAAACTCACTAGTAGCTTGTCTGACTCTATGCACTTCAGGAACTAGATGGGCATTAAATTTTTGTTCAACTATCATCCCCCAATCTAGATAAATTTCAGCATCATAAACACCCGCAAAAGATGGTATGGTAAATTTAACTCTAGCAAATGGGTCATCATTAGCACGAGCATTGTGGTGATGAAAATTATTACCTCCCATATCGTGACGGTTGTGATGTAGGCGGTGTCGTTGACGTGCATCTTGGGCAGCAAGAGCAGCGTCGGCGTTGCGGTTTTGTCTCTCATTATCATATCCTTCCTCAAGGTCTTGGCCTGCATCATGATCATACTCGCGTTCATTGTTTGGTGGCCGATTCACCATTATTTCAAGGCGTGTAGTGAGCGCTGCAATACTATCGTTGATGGAGCGCTGCAATGTATCCGTCGTAGCTTGAAGCTTCCTGTCGATGTCCTCATTAATGGTAGTGCGTTGTTCATCCAAGAGCGTCATGAGCTCTCCCTTTATAACGCACTCTTTCTCATCAGACGTCTCACCTGTCATGGTTAGTAGAAAACAAAAGACAACACAAAGGTATTATCCCTATCAACTACTAGGTGGTGGAAAGTGGAATCACACACTCTCAAGCGTCTTACCACACTCTTACAAGTGTTCTTACCAATGCAGCAGGTGGTACAACCGGTGGCTGGTTCGTGATACCGTGTCTAGCGTGGGTTCGATTGCAAGAGGGGACCTGTTTTGATCAAGAGTAGGTGGAGCTTGGCAGGCTTCAATATGGTAGCAAGGAATAGCAATTATTCAATTCAGTATGCAAAGTTGAATAGCAGTTCAAAGAACTAGTCAAAAGTGCTGGTCCTAGTCTAAACCAAGCCTAGCTAGAGCAACTCACAAGACGACTAGTAGCAACAGCGGACGACCAAACTGAACAATCAACGCCAACAAGCAATAGATGACTATGCCAAACCGAACAAAGAGGCAATATATATATATATATATATATATATATATATATATATATATATATATATATATATATATATATATATATATATATATATATTCTTTCTTTCTTTCTTCTTCTTCTTTTTTTTCCTCTGCTTTTTTTTCTTCTTCGCTTTTCCTTTCCTTTTCTTTTCTTTTTCGTAAAATCGCTGGGAACGCGACGGCTTTTTTTTTTTCCGCCTGCTACAAGAATCAACTCGTGCTAAGAGCGTAAAACGCGTACACAATGACCGATTTCGAATTTGGAATTTGTTGACTCACGTTAACCAAGAACGGAAAAGGACAAAGCTAGCTTTGGTGATTAAGGCTGGTCCCAATGGTGGTTTCTTACTACAGTTTCTTATTGCATGAAAAGCATTTAGATACCACCTTCCCAATGCATGGTATCCTAGAGTGTGGTATCCTAGGCCTTTGATATAGAGTATTTACTAGTATTTTTACCTAGGATATCAGGTATGAGTGGTATCTAAATAAGATACCATCGCTCTCTCTCTTCCTTAATTACAGTGCCACATCAGACTTTTGCCTATGTGGCAGCCTTAAGAAACTTGCCAAGGTGGAGCATTGGGACCAGCCTAAAGTAAACACAAAACTTGGACCTGTGCAGCTTTGAGATTTAATAAACAAAGTCGGGTCCTGTGCCGCTGCAGATTGAATAAACAAAGGTTGGATCAGTTGGAGAAACCAGATTGGCGTGATGTGCAATTTTGCTTGGGGACGAGCGCCGACGCGTGTGCTTGGAGGGGTTCACCTGCTGCGTTCGCTCGCGATGACGCGCCGATGCACTCGTTGCAAGTGGACCGAGGACCGGCGCAGTGGACCGAGGACGGCGACCGCTACTGGCATCAAGGACTGATGGGCGCAATGGATGACAACGAAGGCCGAAAGTCCAGCACGCGCACTTCCTCGAGCGAGGCGATGAACATCGGCGACAAAGATGCGCCGCGTGGCGGCGGTGTCGACGAGCGAAGACGTGAGACGCGGATGGCGGCGGCGAGCGTAATAGATCGCTTTTTTCAAAGAACAGACGAGACGACGGCGAGATACCTAAACTAGACCAATCTAGACAGAAAACCAGCACTACGACTCGACGATGCAACGACAATTCAACAACGCAAAACTGAAAGAATAAATTGCAAAGGCACAAAGGGTGATGGGACAGCGGAAGAATACAACGAACAAATATTTTTGTGGGGCTAATTTTCTAGGGTTTTAGGACGATGAACATAAACTAATCTAAAGGGGAAAATGTGATTACCTAACGGGCAACCTTTGCTCTGATACCAAATGATGTGACGGTGGCCCGATCTTCCGAAAGGTACTGATAAGTCGATTGTGGAGAACTCGACGTTGATGATCCAAAGTCTCCGATCAAAACAGGTCGAACCCTCGCAATCACTACACCATCGCTCCGTTGGTTATCAACCGTACAAACGCGGTTGACCTCGCTAAGAAGGCTATCTCCTCGCAGTTTAATCGAGAACACAAGCAAGAGAGTAGAAGATGCAATCTGAAATTGTATTGCGAATAAATCTTTAAGTTCACAAGTTGGGGTTTCTCAACCGAACAAACGGCGAAACTGCTATGCAGAATAATCCTTAAGAAAAACCCAAGAAAAACTAAAGGGGTGTGGCCTCCTTATATAGGGGAGAGGGAGCCACACATAGCAAACAACTAGCGGGGTGGTACTATTGGTCATGGGTACTATTCACATGAACAGTAATCACGCCCCAGGTGGGCCGCCGGTAGATGGGCCAAGTTCAGTATGATTACAAAGCCCAGTTTGGCCCAAACAAGTGATATGATGCCTTCTTTTGATGATTGCGATCAGTCCAGAAGGAATTTGGAGGTGAGGCTAGATCCGTTGGAAAGAGGACAAAATCAGCTTTCCAACACGTACTTGTGGACCTGCAACAGACGCCGTATGTGAAAGTTATGGGCGTTTGAAGTCGATCTTGTCGGGCTGATTCGAATCGATCCGATCAAAATGTATCCAAATTGAACTCTGATTGGCACATGCAAGAGCACCATGGCATGTAAACATAGTACCACGGCATGTAGACGTAGCACCATGGCATGTAGACGTAGCGCGATCCAATTGAGTAATATGGTGTTGCAGTAGCCGACAGTCCTATTGGAGAGGATGTTGTTGAAGCAGAGGATGCAATGCAGCTTGAAGCAGTGGTTGCATCCTTAGGGTCGGTGTCCTCATCATCGACAACCCTAGCTGTATCATTGACCCACTCAATAGTGCCACCAAATCCGTCCATGAGTAATGTTAATATTCTACTCTGCATATTCTATTCAGTTTGTTCTATCCCCAATGGGAGGGGTCCTTCATTGTGCATTTCACCTCTTCTCATGTCAAGATTGTGCATGTCCTTCACATTGCGGCTTCCCATTTGTGTGTGTCTCGATTGGCCTTGGCATTTGTACCGTTGGAGTCGTGTACAACCCCATCATGAATGTGGTAAAAACCCGATTCTATACTTTATTTATTTGTGGAGCATTGCATTGCATGCAAGGCTGTGTATTCTTTCCCTCTATAGGATTTATATTCTTAGCACCAATGCTTGTTTGATTGTTCATATAAAACTCAATTCTAACAATATGATCTGTGGCACCCACAGAATTCTGAAATGATTTGGACCTAATTTTGTGTTACTTCTTCAATTAGCTTTTCACAGCTGTTTGTGGAAAAGGTGCTTTTCTCAATGGTTCTCTAATCAAAAGTAAGGATTTTTTTTGTTAGGTCCTGATATGTTGACAATCAATAGAAGAAACATGTCACACACAATTTTTTTCCCCTGATTGCTTGTGCTAATTTCAATATACACATCTTTCATTTGCAGCATCATGTCAAGACGAGTTGATGAAGGCCCTTCTGGTAAGAGAGGCAGGTGACACCGTCACAGATTAATTTATTCCATACATTGAACCAGAAATGATATTATACTTTGTGATATAATGTAACACCCTGGCTATGCGGAATCCAAGATGTTACCTAAAATTCTAACATACAATCCACAATACGAAATAATTTCAGCAACCTATCAACTAATAACAGGTAAGGACTATCAAACGATAGAACGATTATAAGAATTGAATCAGAATTCTAATTAGTCGATCATGTTGAATGAATTATGATAAACCTATCAATATACTATACGAAGATCATAAGCAATACTAATTCAACCATATCATAATGAAGAATAATATCAACCATCAAACTTCATTTATTACAATCCATTAATCAAATGAAAGGTAATGATAAGTTCATCTAATTTAAAAGTGAATAATGTGAAGTGAAAGAAGTGATCCATGTGATTAATCCTTCCCATGCATGTCGTCTTCAATGTTTACCTACAAATAAATAAACACGGCAAGAATGAGTCCACGACTCAGCAAGTACAACAGAATAATATGAACAGTACTGAATAAGAACATAGCAATCACATAATAGAATACGAATGTAGAATGAATGAATAAGAACATAACATCACAGAATAGAATTCGAATGTAGAATGAATGAATAAGAATATAACATCACAGAATAGAATTCGAATGTAGAATGGCAGAAATCATATGAATGAATAAAATGCATGATCTTTTCTTCTGTTTATATTGGTATAGCCAGTGAACACCCGTCGGTGTTCACTCAAGCCCGCATTATCCAAAATGTGGGGATCCAAGGCCCGTATGAAGAATGTTTCATAACGGGGATCCAACTTGCCCACATTAGAATGGTGGGTCTTACATGCCCATATTGGAATGATGGATCTTTACAATTTATATCCCACTCCCGTGAGTGAATCATGAACAATGAATGAATGAATGAATATTTGAATATGGAAGACGAAATCTCAAGAAGCATGGATTCACACACATGGAACGAAATAAAAATCATTAAAAACTATTCACAGGCCATAGTATTCTGTCATGGTATGAACATCAAGCACTATGAACAAACAACAGCAATACATTACATAACGTACTTGCCTTTTGCGTTGCGACGCGTTAGGAGGCAAAGTTGAAGCCACTAATCTCGAAGCCTCTCCTCCTACACAATTAAATTACCCGAATAAGAACAACGTGAATATGACACTGCTCGCAACGCTTAATCTCATCTTCCTAAACCCAAGGTTCGTATAATTGTTCTATTCAATTTAAACAACAGTCTAGCAGGAAGTTAAACTGGACAGCAGTATTAAAACCTTCATAAGTTTTTCTCTGGAACTCAAAAATTGTAGGACCGGAAAGGCAACTAGAGGGGGGTGAATAGGAGCTTGCCTAATTTTCACCTCATTCAGATTCAACACCAGATTCACCCTAATAGCTATGAGAGCTATAAGGATCAACAGCAGAAGACTTGTGTTGAACTCGAACCAAAATCCCCAAAGCAAGGAACCAACAGCACCAAACCCTAACAGAGCGGTCAGACCGGCATGTAATGAGCGGTCTGACCGGGGAGCGGTCTCGATCGGCGTGTAAAAATCGGTCGACCGATCCCGACTGTAACCATCATGATGTACCAAACCAAAACGAAAATCGGTCTAACTTTTGATCTACACGGCCAAACTTGACCAAGTTTGGAACACACATTCCTAAGGATATTAGGAACCTATTCCAAGCAGATATTGAGTAGATCCAAGTCAAAGTTTCGACCTTTTTCTGTTTTACCGAAGGAGGGTTCAAAACCGGGCAAAAATGAAAAACTTGATCCAAACCTTGCTCGTGGGAGATTGATGATCTAGATGATCCTAGATGTATTCCCACACATCACAGCAAGGTAAAAGAGGGCACGAAAAAACCAAAAACCACAGGATCAAGGAAGCACCCAAAATCATCAAAAGAGAAGGGAAAACATAAGAAGACTCATCTTTGAATAATCATCCATAGATTGATTCACGATTGGTAGCTGGTTACAGCCACTCCATCCATGGAGGACAAAGCTCAATCTATGAGCACACAACTCAACTCATCTTCCTAGAACCCTAAGCCTCTCCTCTTTCTCCCTAAGCCCTAAGACAAACTAGGGTTTACAAAATGAAGTGCTTGGTTGGCTGCTGAGAACAGCCCCCTCTCTATTTATACTAGAGGCTTAGCTTCTAGAAGAGTTAACCCTAATGGGCTCCTGTTAAGGCCCAATACAAACGGGTTACACACGCACGCATCTCAGAGCGTCGTCTTCACTTCCCTTGACCTAATCCACTTCTAGACGCACCGTCTTGCGCCGCGGGTTGGCATTAGGTCACCAAGTCGGTATTTGGTAAAATTACCAAAATACACCTTCTCGATCTTTTCCCAAGACCAAGTCCAAACTATGCGAAACACATCCATGCTTCGCCACGTGTGGGTTGATCCAGCGGCGCTCATAGTGTCGGCAAGTCTCTCCCATCCGATTCCCACCGGACCACCTTGGCACTTGCACCGACCCCCGCACCGCTTGACCCAACTAGTCACACCGAACTGCCCGTTCGGTCATCTTCATCCATTCTGCGCCATGCTTGAGTCACTTGACCTCACCCGACATCCTTGATCGTTCTGGACCTCAGCTCTCCAAACTTAGTCCCGATCCTCCTCGCCGTTGACCTCCAAGCCACCTGCACAGGAATAGACAAGCAAACATGAATCCGAGAACAAGTTCTTCATAACTTGACCCACGTTAGCCAAAACATGCAATATGGAACACATATACATTAACAAACATGGATATGACCTATCCCAAAATTAGTTCACCACTTACATCAACAATCACTCAAAACCCGGCCGATCATTGCTCGCCACCGACTCGGCCGGGTCGAACGAAAAATCAATTGAGACAAGGCGGTCTCGATCACGGATTGGCTTGGCCTCGACCGCCAATGACCTGACTGATTCAGAAACTTTGTCGAAAACGCTTAAAACTTCAAACCAAAAGCAACATTGCCATTTGTTTCATCGTCCTAAGATCATGGGCATATCCCCATGATATCCACAATCTCCCCCTTGATGAACACATTGGCAATCTCTTAGAAAATGTAGTTTTGGGGTTTGAAAAGTAAAAAACTCGACGTTTTCGCACAAAGGCACAACTTGGTCCATTAGCAAGAGAAAGCAATGGAGATGATCAAGCTGGCTTCAGAATAGCATAAGCAAGTGAGATACGGCAAAAGAAAGCACAAAAGCTTCAATTTTCAGAAAATAGCCAAAAATCTCACTTAGGTCCATATGAAAGAACAATTGTTCTATTTGACCTTTGATCATTGTGAGTCTTCTAAAATTGCAATTCAAATTCAGAAAATGACCAAAAGAATGCAATATGAATGCTCCCCCTCACTATAATCACCAAATTTTTAGAAAAACCAATTTCTCCCTATGACTCCAAAAAGCTCTGAAAACAACATTTTCACCAATCTTTCTCCCCCTTTGACAATGAATTCATCAAGGTGCATGGAAGAAGATAGAGCATGAAGGGAATGGAATGGCTGCAATTTTCCAATTTTTCACTTTTTTTTGTTTTTTTTGGTTTTTTTTTAACAAAAGGAGCCATGAAGATTATCCATGAAGACTGTACAAGTATTACACCAAGCCATATTATGTGAAGAAGCTATGTTCAATCATGGCAAAACATGTATATCAAAGCTAAGGCTAAAATAACAATAATCTGAGATTAAGTGAATGGATAGCATGACATGATGCTCAAGATCACAGTTTAACTAAATGTATCCAAAAATGAGTCAGGCCATGTCTATAAGCAAAATGGAGTCAGAAGCTAGAAAATGAGTCAATTTTGAGTATTTTGAGATCAATTGTGAATCAATTTGTTCAAGCATTTAGAATTTAGCAGTTTGAGCACTTTGCTGAAAATGATTGGTTTTATCTTAGTAAAGCAAGTCCTAGACTAGGAGCCATCCACAACTGCCTCCTAAGCTTTAACCAATTGCCAATTTGCTTTCTTAGCATTGTGCTAGATCTCTAGCCTCACTATGACCATCCCAAGCAACAAAAGCTTAAGAGAGTGGTCTAGGTCATCCAAAACTCCCTCTGAGTTCATGCCTAGTGCAATGGCAAGCCGTCTCATAAGAGAGAATTGGTGAGATCAGTTTTTTCGCACAGAAAAGCTCATTTTTTCATTTGCTTGACTTAAGAATTATCATAGCTCAATTTAAAACTCAGAATAAGTTTAAGTCTCAATTAAGCCTATATGACATGGCATGAATCATGAGAGGATCACTAAAGCAAAACTAGTCACAAGATCCAACAAGCCATATTATGATTCAGTTTGCTCATAGATAATAAAGCTAGCATGGCAAAAGCTAAGCTATACATAAAAAGCCATAAAAAAAGTCTAGCAACCTAGCACAAGACATGGCAGGGCATAAAGCATGAACATAAGTCATACAAGGATAATAATCAAAGCTCCAAGGATTTATATTACAATGCAAGTTGTTGAATTTTAAAATGCATTATGATACAAATGAATGCAAAAAGAGCAAACTCTCCCTCAAAGCAGGCCAAGAGAACTAACAACCCCCAACTCTCCCCGCAAAGAAGCAAAACGAGAAGAATCAAGAGCTTTAGTAAAAATTTCCGCAACCTGCTGCTCGGACTCTACAAAGTGAAGCACAACATCACCCTTCTCAACATGGTCTCTAAGGAAATGATATCTAACGTCAATGTTCTTGGTCCGTGAGTGTTGCACTGGGTTTTTGGCAATGTTAATGGCAGAAGTGTTGTCACAGAAAAGAGGAACACTACCCAAAGACAACCCATAGTCCCGCAGAGTAGATAAGATCCAGAGAACACGAGAGCAACTCTCGTCATAGCCTACATACTCACCTCTAAGATTGGATCGTGCAACAGAGGACTGTTTCCTAGATGACCAAGAGATAAGAGATGTGCCTAAGAAATGACAAGTGCCAGAAGTACTCTTCCGATCCACTCTACACCCCGCAAAATCAGCATCAGAAAAAGCCCGAATAGAGAGAGCAGAAGAAGAAGAATACCAAAGTCCAAAGTCAAGAGTGTCCTGGAGGTACCTGAATATGCGACGCACTGCTTGACGATGAGAAGCCCGAGGGGAAGCCTGAAATCGAGCACATAGACACACAGCGAATTGTATGTCCGGCCTCGATGCTGTGAGGTAGAGGAGGGAGCCGATCATGCTGCGGTACTCCTTCTGGTCCACGGGCTCTCCATCCTCATCAGGGTCCAGCACGATGGTCGTGGCAATGGGAGTAGACATTGGCCTACTACTTCCCATGTCGAAGCACCGAAGAAGGTCCTTTGTATATTTACTTTGATGAATGAAGGTGCCTTCTTTCAGTTGCTTGACTTGAAGACCAAGGAAGAAGGTCAATTCGCCCATCATGCTCATCTCGAACTCACTGCTCATAGAATCTGAAAATCTGGACACCAAAGCATGAGAAGAACCACCGAATATAATGTCATCCGCATAAATCTGAACCAACAAAAAGTCACTGCCATGCCTGAGGGTGAACAAGGTTTTATCAACCAATCCCATTTTAAAATCATTTTTAAGCAAGAAACTCTTAAGCCTATCATACCAAGCTCTACGGGCTTGCTTCAATCCATACAAGGCTTTGGAGAGTTTAAAAACATGATTTGGGAATTTGGGATTTTCAAAACCAGGAGGTTGCTTGATAAAGACCTCTTCTTCTATGAAACCATTCAGGAAAGCACTTTTGACATCCATTTAAAAAGCTTGAAGCCCTTGGATGCATAAATGCTAGCAAAATGCTAATGGCTTCCAATCTAGCTACAGAGCAAAGGTCTCCTCAAACTCTAAGCCCTCTACCTGGGATTACCCTTGAGCTACAAGTCTAGCCTTATTGCGAACTACCAACCCATCTTCACTTTGCTTATTTTTGAAAACCCATTTTGTTCCAATTACATTATGATTAGGTGGAGGTTCAACTGAGGTCCAGACTTTGTTTCTTTCAAAATTTTCAAGTTCTTCATGCATGGCATTGACCCAAGAGGCATCAGAAAGAGCATGGGTGACATCTCGGGGTTCAAAAGAAGCAACAAAAGCAGAATGTGCATGAGAATCAGGAGAAATGAACCTGGAGCGAGTGACTCGCTCATGTATATCCCCAATAATCTGCTCAAGTGGATGCTGTCGCTGAATGCGAAGAGGTGCTCCTGGTGCAGAAGTGGCCTCTACCTCATAGTCTGTGGAGGTAGGAACAGAGCCACTCTGATCGTCGGTGAAAGTAGGAAGAGGCTGCTCATCTGAAGCTAGTGTAGTAGAGGTAGGCTCTCCAACCAAGTCAAAAGGGACTTGAGGATGGATTGGGTCCTCATCCTCAGAGTCATCATCGACGAAGATGCTCTCAAAAACCTGTGTACCTGCATCATCGGGTCTAGTACCAGGACTAGCCTCATCAAAAGTGACTTCACAAGTCTCAACAATTTTGTTAGTGTCAAAATTAAAAACACGATAGCCACGAGAATGAGCAGGATATCCAAGAAATATACTCTCAGAACATCTAGATTCAAATTTATCAAGGTTGCCATGTTTTATAATGAAGCACTTGCAACCAAAAATATTGAAATGAGAAACTTTGGGCTTATGACCAAATCTAAGCTCATAAGAAGTCCTGCCAATAACAGATCTCAAGAATACCCTATTAGAAATATAACAAGCAGTAGAGATCGCCTCAGCCCAAAACCTCTTAGGTGTGGCATGCTCATCTAGCATGGTCCTGGCCATCTCTACAAGGGTCCTATTCTTCCTCTCTACAACACCATTCTGCTGAGGAACTCTAAGTGAAGAAAACTGGTGCTCTAGCCCCCTATCAGAGCAGAAGGTGGCAAAGGAAGAATTCTTGAATTCTGTCCCATTGTCACTCCTAATGGCTCTCAAAGCTCCAGGAAGCTCAACAGCAAGTCTAAGGACCAACTCTCTAAAGAAGCCAGATGCCTCGTCCTTAGAAACCAAAAAATAAACCCATGAATACCTGGAGTAATCATCCACAATCACAAGCACATACCATTTCCCACCGGCAGACTGAACTCTAGAAGGACCAACTGTGTCTAAGTGTAAGAGTTGACCAGGTCCATCTGTCATCACTAAGGTAAGAGGTGGATGAGAAGCAGAAACCATCTTACCATGTCTCTGTGGTGTGCACACAAGATCTCTAATGACCTTCACCTAGGCAAACATCTAATCAAATCCTTACTCGACTCTAGTCAAGTGGTCGGCCAATGTGACCAAGCTTACGATGCCACAAAGACTATATCATGGGAGTCGGTTACAAGACACCTAGGGCTAGAAGCAGAAGAGATACTGAAATCAGCACAAAAGATCCTCTCAAACCTAGAGATCTCAAAAATACGCTCACCCGAGGAATCTAGAACTCTACACTCACCACTCTTAAATCTCACCTCTAGACCCTCATCAAGTAGCTGAGAAACAGATAGCAGATTATACCTCAGCTTACTTACCAAAGCGACGTCCTTGAGCATGAACTTGTTGTTGACGCGCACTGTGCCCTTGGCTATCACGGTCCCAGTAGAAGCATCCCCAAATGTGATCAATTCATTACCGGATGCACGTGTGAGGGAGGAGAACCATCTAGAATCTCCAGTCATGTGTCGAGAACACCTGGAGTCAACAAGCCATATGTCCTCCTTCCTCGCACAACGGACCTACAAAGCACGAACAGGAAACATCTGTGCCTCAGTACTGGGATTAGTGATAAAAGACTTGGGAATCCAGTACTGAGTCACACGATGCTTGGGCAAAGCAGTAGAAGCAGCAGTAAAACGGTTAGGAGCAAAATCATAAGAATGCACACGAGAACCACCTAGACCTCTCTGAATCGACCTACCAAAAGGTCAGTACTCCCCCTGTCTAGATGCTACTCGTGGTCTCTCCTCACGATATCCTAACCCAAAACGCTGCCAAGAGCCACCAAAAGAGTTAAAGAAGTCATCTACAAACCTGGCCCTATGTCTAGCAGGAAAGACAGGCTGCCTGACTCTAGACACTGCAGCAGGTGAAGGAACTCCTCTAATGGTTCTCAAGACACTCATCCTCTTCTTCCTCTCAATCTTGGCTCTACAGAAGCAGAACTCAACAATATGGCCATCCTTCTTGCAGAAGGTGCAATGGTACTTGACCTTTTGAGGGATCTTACCTGATGACGTAGAAGCACCTATCTTGCTAGAAGTGGTTTGGGCAAAACCAGCAGATTTGAAGATTATCTTGGATGGCTTAGAGGGTTCTACCTCAAACAGACCACTCTCAACAGCTCTAACAACTTTAGGTGGATGGTTCTTGGAATGCTCTAGAGAATTAAATCCTAGGCCACTATTGTTCACACTCACCTTAGATTTGTCTAGAATCATGTTGAGGTTCTTCCTCCCACCAATAAATCTCTCAAGAGTGCTGTTAAGGTAGTCATTTTGTTTGGCTAGCTCCTTACATGAGGCACACTTATTTGACTTGCTAGCCCTATCAGACTTTTCCTTATAGTGAGCTACCTCGACTTTCAAAGCCTCACAAGACACACAATAGTCATCTCTAATCCTATCCAACTGCTCTTTGAACTTAACTCTAAAAGCTTCTTGTATCTTATCTACATTATGCCCAATTTTAATGCAAAGATCACAAGAATTAGAATCAACAACTTTCTTGGAAGCAGTCATGGACATGGATTGTTCAATTTTAGCTTTCTCCTCAAGAGTCTTGTTTAAGGCATCATTCTCAATTGTGAGTTTAACACAGTTTTCACATGCAGCAGTTTTAGAGTAAAGAACCATTTCAGTCATCTCCTTCATTTTAATCTTAGTATCCTCACAATGAGAACACATGTGACTAGCATCAAATTTCTACAATTCTTCTATAGCGCTATTCAATTTTAATTCAAGTAAAGCACAATTTGAATATGGTAAAGGAATAGCATCTACAGCAGTCACATCAAGAGCAATGGCATTCATGCAAGCAGGACTAGCCTTGAGAGTTTCTAGTTCATCAAAAGCATCTTTCAGTTGATCAGCAATAGAGGAATGAGCAGATTTCAGATTTGCTAGTTCATTAAGCAAGCTAGAGCAAGAATCACAATCATCAACAGGATTTATGGATTTGAGCCTATCAACTTCTAGGTTCAAGTCATCAATCATGGCATCCTGTTTCCTAATCGTTCTTTCTTTCTTATTCAGTCTTTTTTCAACAAAGGCTAAAGCACGTTTTATATTAGAAAGTGAAGGACGTACCTCATCGGGATCGCTGAAAAGGTCGTCGTCATTGGAGGAGTCGACGTCATGGCTGTCCCTAGCCATGAAGCACATACCAGTGAAGTCTTGGGCCTTCTTCTTACCATGAGAGTCATCGTCGTTATCCTCCGTCTCTGAGTCCACATCGCTCATGTTCACACTCTCAAGAGCGGCAAGGACCTGGCTGACGAACTTGCGATAGTTGGGCTTCTTGCCTTTCATGTCTTTGGCTTGATGACGCCTCCGAGAATCCTTCTCCACCTTGCCCTTCAGCTTGGGGCACTTGGAGCGAATGTGGTTCGGCTCACCATACTCAAAACAAGTGACGTTGCCACCTCTCCTCTTGTTCCTCACTTTGTTGTAAAATCTCGAGAATTTGGTGGATAGGAGGGCTAAATCATCCTCAGGTAGCTTCTCTAGCTACTCATTGCTCAAAGAATGTAAAGCGGACAAAGAAAAGCCAGATGAGCCAAAATCCAATGAATCAGAAGAGCTACCCTTAGATGGGTCGACCACCAAAGCCATCGACTCTGTCTTGGGGTGACGCGAGATAAAGTCAATCTCATGCGTCTTCAATCTCGAGTAGAGCTTATCCATGGTAAGCTCACTCATGACAGTGTTGTCATTGATGGATGTAATCTTCATCCCCCAGACCTTCACATCAAGAGCACCCAAAAGCTAGCGTGCATTCTCAGACTCAGTGAAAACAAGATCAACAGCGTGAATATCATGAAGAATCTTGGAGAACCTCCCCCACAGCTCATCTAAAGACTCACCAGGCATTTGCTCGATCTTTGAGTATTCTTTCTTGAGCTGGTTCTGTCTCACTTCCTTGATCGCAGTAGAGCCCTCGTGGTAGTCACAAAGGGTCCTCCAGATCTCGTGAGCAGACCTCAAATGAGCCACGCGCTCAAACTCAGATCGACTAAGACCTTGGATCAGAAAGTTCCGAGCCTTACTATTAGCCTCAACATCTAGAGTGATCACATCGTCATTGGCTGGCACGACATATGGATTTTTGACCTTAAGCCAAATAGCGTGCCCTTGAGCCTCGATGTAGGCATGCATGTGTGCCTTCCAGTAAGCAAAATCAACTCTATCGAAAACAGGTGGTTTTGTTGAATACTTGTCAGTCGCCATGGCTCCAAAGACCGATTAAGATCTATGAGAAGAGTTAACCAGGCTCTGATACCACTTGTAGGACCAGAAAGACGACTAGAGGGGGGTGAATAGGAGCTTGCCTAATTTTCACCTCGTTCAGATTCAACACCAGATTCACCCCAATAGCTATGAGAGCTATGAGGATCAACAGTAGAAGACTTGTGTTGAACTTGAACCAAAATCCCCAAAGCAAGGAACCAACAGCACCAAACCCTAACAGAGAGGTCTAACCAGCATGTAAGGAGCGGTCTAACCGGGGAGCGGTCTGACCGGCGTGTAAAAATCGGTCCGACCGATCCCGACTGTAACCATCAAGTGACAGTACCAAACCAAAACGAAAATCGGTCTAACTTTTGATCTACACGGCCAAACTTGACAAAATTTGGAACACACCTTCCTAAGGATATTAGGAACCTATTTCAAGTAGAGATTGAGTAGATCCACGTCAAAGTTTTGACCTTTTTCTGTTTTACCGAAGGAGGGTTCAAAACCGGGCAAAAACGAAAAACTTGATCCAAACCTTGCTCGTGGGAGATTGATGATCTAGATGATCCTAGATGTATTCTCACACAACACAACAAGGTAAAAGAGGGCACGAAACAAGCCAAAAACCACAGGATCAAGGAAGCACCCAAAATCATCAAAAGAGAAGGGAAAACACAAGAAGACTCATCTTTGAACAATCATCCATAGATTGATTCACGATTGGTTGCTGGTTATAGCCACTCTATCCATGGAGGACAAAGCTCAATCCATGAGCACACAACTCAACACATCTCCCTAGAACCATAAGCCTCTCCTCTTTCTCCCTAAGCCCTAAGACAAACTAGGGTTTACAAAATGAAGTGCTTGGTTGGCTGCTGAGAACAGTCCCCTCTCTATTTATACTAGAGGCTTAGCTTCTAGAAGAGTTAACCCTAATGGGCTCCCGTTAAGGCCCAATACAAACGGGTTACACACGCACACATCTCAAAGCGTTGTCTTCACTTCTCTTGACCTAATCCACTTCTAGACGCAACGTCTTGCACCGTGAGTTGGCATTAGGTCACCAAGGCAGTATTTGGTGAAATTGCCAAAATACCCTTTCTCGATCTTTTCCGAAGACCGAGTCCAAACTGCGCGAAACACATCCATACTTCGCCACGTGTGGGTTGATCCAGCGGCTCTCATCGTGTCGGCAAGTCTCTCCCATCCGGTTCCCACCGGACCACCTTGGCACTTGCATCGACCCCCGCACCGCTTGATCCAACCAACGATCGCCGCGCCTGCTTCGGTCATCTTCATCCATTCTGCGCCATGCTTGAGTCACTTGACCTCACCCGACATCCTTGATCGTTCTGGACCTCAGCTCTCCAAGCTTAGTCCCGATCCTCCTCACCGTTGACCGTCGTTGACCTCCAAGCCACCTGCACAGCAATAGACAAGCAAACACGAATCCAGGAACAAGTTCTTCACAACTTGACCCACGTTAGCCAAAACAAGCAATATGGAACACATATACATTAACAAACATGGATATGACCTACCCAAAATCAGTTCACCACTTACATCAACAATCAGCTCAAAAACCGTCGATCCTTGCTCGCCGGCCGACCGCCACAGGACTTGTGGGGCCCCGAGATCAAATCCGTGTCAAGCTAAGTAATTACGCCGAAAGAGCATAATACTTATCATGAGACAAAACGATTCAAAGTGCAGGATAGGTGTCCCATGTTAGCTCCCAAGGATCGTGACTAACATGCACATATCCAAACACAACATTGTATTCACATCCATACACAATGTACAAGAATAAAGAAAATGTAAATACAATATCCTTGAATAGAAACATAATATACAAATTTGCATAAGAGGGCCATTCGCCAAACATAAATATCAAGAGTAAATTGCAGCGGAAGACAAACTTAAAATAGTAGAGAATAACCGAGTTGGCATGCCCACAAACCCACAAGCAACCAAGCTGGAGTTAAAGTCGAAGGCGTCAGTAGTACTTTACCCAATTCAATGACTTCTCACAAAATAACAAATTTTTAAGTACAAAGTTGTACTCATGAGACTTTTCAAGAAAAATAAGGATGCATGTAAGTATCAAAGGAAGGCTACTACACTAGTCAATTTTTAGCATAAAGCAAGTTTTGCAATTAGATAAACAATATAGATTCAAAATGCCATTTCTAAAACATTTAGAAAACATTGCAATAGCAAGTAATGATCAACAATAGTACAATCTCCAAATATAACCAACACATGAATATACTATTCATGACACAATTCACCCATAACCATTTATCACGCTGTACAATGCGATCAAGATATTATTTCAGATTTCAACAAAACTAACATAATGACACAACAATTCCCACCATAACCCCAAACTTAACTTCCCATACTCTAACTGTGCATGCTTTCCCACAAGTGATGTCCATAACCGGGGACACGGCTATTCGAATAGATTTATTTGACTCTGCAGAGGTGTACAACTTTACCCACACGATATGCATTCCTCGTAATGTCGGCCAATGCACTCTTCCTTTGGAGTGTGACTGAGGTAGCATAACGAGGCCGTTACAATGTCATGTCCTAACTATCAAACCACCCGAGGATGTCCACCATGGCAGACAGTACAGTCGCCTGAACCACGGCTAACCCCGTTGTGTAAGTAAGTCCCTATCACTAGAGACCCTTAAGGGCAAGATAAGAAAAGAGTAACATGCCCCCACCAGATTGACAAGAGAGCCATTAAAACCAACAACAACAATTGCCAAACTGATTGTGTTCTGATAGTTAACACACAACAAATTATTAAGCCAAGCCATCGCCCATAAACCCGGCGTGTGGTTGTGCGTAAGACTTGGTTCATCACACCACGCACCGGTCCTCAAATACCGGGACGGGCTACATGAATCCGGACCACCCTTCATCACCCTATCACCCGTCCAAGTCCAACACATAACCACAACCCATCAACAAACTTATAATATTCAGATACAAAGATCTGGACATTCTCCTCAAAATCAATATAATCAAATCCATATAATCCTCAAATTTCATTAAGATTCAATCCGATCCATCGGCCGATGGACTAGCTCCATCAACCGTTATCGACTACAACTACTAGCATAGCTAAGCATCGTTCTACAAATTAGAAAACAAACCCATATAACATATATCCTTAATCATACAAGGTAAAAAGGGTAATCAATATTCAAAGGAGGGCCAATGCAGCAAGTAGGAATTTAACTACTTCTACCCATGAACATATTTTTCAACATAGCATGCACTTTAGAGATTAAAACCATACAAAACATTTTAAAATCAATAGGAGCAATATGTTCAAGAGGAGGGTTCTCGCACCTTTGCTGTACCACTTTTTCAATCTCAGGTTACACTCATGTATACGTTCGTATCGTCGACAAATCTATCGAAAGAACGATATTGCAATCAACATCAAATAAGCCAAAAATTCAAAATACTCAAAAATGCATGAAATTTATACAGTGGGTAGATCATGATTTTAGATGAATTTAGGTGAAGGATTCATTCCATTTGGAGTTAGTATGTGAAAGTTATAGCAGTTTGAAAATCAGTTTTCGGAAAAATGCTGAAAAATGGGCTTCGGTTACTGTTCACCCGAAATTAATTATTTGGTGAAAATTTGTAGAATAGTGGTGGGAAAAAGGATTACACAGATAAATAGAGAATAATATTATAAGATCAAAATAACTGAGTTTATTTCATTTTGAGTTCTAAAACATTTTCTATGAATTTTCAAAGTTAAAAGAGTTTTCAGTGTAAAATTAGTTCTTTTCATAAACTTCTACCACAGTGAAATACCTTTTTAAACTTGGGCTAACCTAGCCTCTGTCATAATCAAAATAGCCTCTCCAACCACACAATGCCCGCATTCACTATCTTCCAACTATACAACATATCCGATAAATGTACTAAATCCACCAAGTTATGGGCATATGACTATGATCAAATCTATCAATTGTTCTTTGCTAGACTAATTAAGCTATTACTAACTGCTAGCTCTACTAGTTTAACCTCGGCAAGTCATATTCGCATACACCCAAAATCTCCAACGACTGAGGTTTAATTAACTAACCAACACCTAATGAGCTTAACAATTTAAAAACACATTCAACATCTAATAGTTCACTAATAAATCAATGTACATCTATTTCACCGGACTAGTCGTGTATGACAACTACTAATCCAATCACATATGCGCCTCTACGATCGACTAATAATCGTTTATCCACTAATTCAGGAGAGGCACAAATCCATCGACTCGGCACATAAGACTTATCTATTAATTACATGACAAATCCGAATATTCATCCGAAATCAAATAATCCATTCTACCATCTTCAAATTCTAGCACAAATGACTCACATAACTATTACTTAAGTCACCCGACCAATTTGCTCATGATTAAATAATTCATCCGATTCAATCTCCATATCTCCAAAAATATCATGACAAGAGCTATCCATCAAGTAAAAATTCATAAAATCCTTATGCGTCCTAACTCCAAAATTACTAATCCAACATGAGGAAAAATCACCAATTAATGTATTATCCAAAGATCACCACTAACATCCATGCAACTTCAAAATAATACCATCCGATCAAATAATCCAATCATATATTTAATCTAGCCTCCACCAATCAATAAGATACATATTCCACTACGACGATAAGATTATTCGTATCTACCGACATACATCACAAGAACACGCCTATGCATAAATAAGACATAACCGGAGAATTATACTGGTCTAAGCTACCAAATTATTTTTATAATAAAAACATGCATAAATAGATGCCATGCTCATGACTTATATGCAACATGCACAACTAATTTCGTAATGTGGTAACATAATTTGACGCTAAGGATTTTACCACGGCACTAGGTGTGCGAAACGTCACCGGGCGACGTCTTCTCGGCTCCGCGTCCTTGTCTCGCTCCGCATCGGTGCCGTCGCTCTCGACTGCACCCACGGAGCCGCCTTGCCGACGCCATGCTCAAGCGCAACACGCCATACCGCCTCACCTCGCTTGGGCCGCTGTGCCGCTACATGCATGGACATCACATGCATGTGCCGCGCCCTCGACCGGCTCCTCCACGCCGCCGTCTTCGTGCCACTGGCGGCCACCCATGCCTCGCATCCACAGCTCGGCCATGTCAAACTTAGACACACCCTAGTCGAAAATCAGAAGTATGTTCTGAAGTTCACACAAGCAACAAGTGGAAAGTCAGAGGACAGCAAAATTCAGATCTGAGCTCACTGAATTTAGTTGTCACTCAGTACTTTCAGATGATAAACAGTACAAAAGAAACTCTACTCTGAACTTGAAGCTTAAACTAAAAACTGAAACTTCTACCTCCTTAACTCATGGAGCAAACTCAACATGAATGGATACGTACTACAAGCATACAAGCATGATCCGAATGAATCTGCCCACAGAAAAACGAAATATAACAGAGCTAAAAATGCTTAGGACATTCAGTATAGACTACATGCAAAAATCGGACAGACTACATGCAGAAATCCGACAGACTACATGCAGAACCAAATAGAAGACTGAACTAAACAAAGAGCAGAAATGATATTAGTTAGCCACAGCACCACGCCACTCCTGCTGACGCCCTCGGCGCTCGGCTGCTACATGTGCCGTGCCACGCCAGCACCAAGCTACTGGCGCCGCTTGACCGCGTACTGAGCCTCCGTGCTGATTCCTCCATTGTGCTCCCTCGCCTTGGGCCGCGCCGCTGCACTGCTCCGTCAGCCGCCGCTGCCTTGACTACGCCGCTGCATGCTTGAACCACTTCTGATCTTTCTTCACTGCCGAACAGCACATGCAGCTCCTACTGCTTCTTCCTCCCCTCCTCTCAAGAACGCCCAAATGGTCATGCATGTGAAATCTAAATGGATGAATGGATTGCTCTAGCGATGAGGAAGGCGATGGTGTGACATGCATTGCATGATTTCCGGTTTTGGATTGGGATTGGAAGGAGAGAAGTGTGATGTTTTGAGCTCATGTTCATGGAGAGAAGAAATGGGAGCAGCCTGTTGGGGAGAAGATGGCGTGGGGAAGAAAAGTGACAGGGAGGTGTGGTCTTTGCTCAGTTTGGTGGGGAGAAAAGAAATGATATTGAATGGGAGAGAAAGGGAAAGTGGCAGGAAGGGGATCATCCGGCTGGGAGGTGATGGCATGGGTTTGGCTGGATTAGAGAAAGGTGGTAGTGTGTGTGAGGGGCTGTTTTCGGTTGGGGTTGAAAGCAAAATCGAATGAGCAGTGGACAGCAAAGAAATGGGCAGAGTTAATGAATTTTTGGGCATAGAAGTTTAATTCCAAAAATCATGAAATTTTTAGGGGAGGTACCTGACATAAAGTTTATGCTTAGGTAAAATTTTCACGAATTTATGCAGTGTGTGATGCTCTCTAAAAATCTTTGAAGTTCCTATTTGCTTAGAAGATGAAAAGCAGTACATTTCTTCCTCTTTTCTCTAACTCGCTCAAACGAAAATGCATGTGCAAACTAATTGCATGATTGGAAAGTTCTCGCGATGACGAACGCCGTGATATAACATGCAAAGCTTGAATTTGGGCTTTTGGTTGTGATTGCGAAGAGAGAAGTTGGGGAAAACAAATGGACACACAGATGTTTTATCTGCTACTTCTTCTGCTCCGTTCGCAAAATTGTGCAAACTGCTATGCATGCGAAAACAAATTACAGAATTGGGTTGCTCGTGCGATGACGATCGCGGTGGTATGACATGCATAGCTTGGTTTTAAGTTTTTGGATGAGATTTGAAGGAGAGAAGCGAAAAGAGTTAGCGGGGAAGGAAAAAGGGAGAATGGTAGGAAAAGAAGGGACACGCAGGTGCCTCGTCTGTGGTCGGTCGAACTGGAAAAAGAGCGATGGTACTATTGCATGCATCATGGTATGATTTTTGAAATGCATGTGAAAACAAAGAGATTAATACTATTAATTTTAATTTTAACCTCTTTTTTTGTACATACAGTCTTTCAAACAATTTGATTTAACTAAAATGCAACATTTTAAGTAATTCAATTTGATTTTAAAAGCAACATTTTAATTAAACACCGGAAAAATTTTAAAACGTAGTCAAAAAAATTAATAGATCGCTAAATTAAATATTGACATCCCGATTATGAAAATCGGGGTGTTACAGGACTGAACCAAAAAATCAATTGAGACAAGGCCGGTCTGACCGCTGGATTGGCCGGTCTGACCGCCAATGACCTGACAGATTCAGAAACTTTGTCGAAAACGCTTAAAACTTCAAACCAAAAGCAACATTGCCAATTGTTTCATCATCCTAAGATCATGGGCATATCCCCATGATATCCACAAAAATGCATGGTCTCAGATTCTCTGGAAAGGTAATGAAATCCTCTACAATAACCTAGTTGGCAATACTGTCTAATTCGGCCAACTTCTGTGTCTAATAATCAGATGAAAGTCTAAACAATAATCTGTTTGACAGAAACTACAACAGTAGAAGAAAATTCATAACTTTTCATTGGATTAACCAAAATACAATATTTTTAACACTATGGAAAGCTTATGAATTTACCTACAACAATCATGTTGGGTGAAAATCCTGAATTAGTCTTTAACATAAACTTAATTAATAAACAAGGCCACAGCTAATCCTCGTCAGACTTTCTGGACAGCAGTAATGAAATCGACGTAACTTTTAGACCACAACTCCGATTTGGATGATCTTTAAACCTATGGAAAGCTGAGAATGAACCCCACAAATCTATAGCAGACAAAATTCTCTGATTCGGACTCTAACTACACGAAAACAAACGCACAAGTAATGGACATAAATCTGGAATTGAACGCAGCAAACTGTCGATTCCCTAATCAAGGTAAATTATGAATCTAAACCAACCAAACCAGCGAGGAACTTGATTGTTACCCTTGAAGACCCACAAGACGTCGCTGACCAAGCCCCACAAAGAAACTCTCCTCTTCTCCTCCTTTCTCCCCTCTTCTTCCTTCTCCTTCCTCCTCCTTGTGACCGGCAAGCTACGGGAACACCTCCAGGGATGGTAGCAATGGAGGCCCAGCCTTGAGGATTGGGGAGGGAGGCACCAATGGAGGGAAAGGGCAGGAGGTGGTGTCGGCCAAGTGTAACATCCCAAATGTATAAATGGGTGTGTGTTTCAAATGTAAGAAAATGTGTAGAAATTAAAACTTTTGCTCACATCTTGAAACCATTGAACATTGCCATAATTCTTGTCAAGAGTTGTGGGGTTCAAAAACCTAAACCTCCTGTTGGCAAAAGTCAAACCATTTTCCACTTATCACAAATCTTGCGCCAAACTTGGGGAAACATTTTCCCTTAGTTCTAGAGATGTTGTGTGACCTCTCTGAAAAATATCATAAGTTCTAAAACTTGTTTGATAATTTTTGGAGGTAAATCAAATCCTAAAACAGCCTTGATGAATTTCTTGAGAAAAATGCAGTGCACAAAAACCTCTAGAAATTTTAGGAAAGGTTATTCCCAAAGTCATCAAGCTCCAGTTAAAATTTCATAAATTTTGGAGTTGATTTGCTATCTCAATTAAATCCGCAAAGTCTCAGCTTTTAATTCAAACTCAATTGGCTGGCACTATTCCTTGGGCCGAGCCACTTTCCAAAACTGGTTGAACCCAACCGCATCCCCGGCTCAGCCGCGCCCTTTCCCACCTGCGTGAGGTCATAGCCGTTGGATTAAAATCCAACCGCCACAACCTCCGCCTCGGTCAATCACCGCGTGGTCTTCCTCTCTTGCGAGGTCGTAGCCGTTGGACCAAATCCAACAGCCACGACCTCCGCCGCAACCATCGCGGCCCAGTCCTTCCACCCCTCGAGGTCTTGTGCCGTTGGATCAAAATCCACGACCATGACCTCCCCTCGTTATCAAGCGCCCAAGTCCTCCCCGCGCGATGTGTTGTGCGCCGTGGATTAAAATCCACGGCCACGACCTCCCCTTTGCATCGTGCGCATCAGACCTCCCACCCACGCGAGGTCGTAGCCGTTAGATGGAGATCTCACGACCATGACCTCCCTTCTCATCTCGTAGCCGTTGGATAAAGATCCAACCGCTATGACCTCCTTTCTCTTTTCTGTGTGGTGCCCAACTGCCCAAACCTCCCGCACCTCAGGTCGTGCCCGTTGGATCAAAATCCAACAGCCATGACCTCCCCTCTCATATCGTTGCTGTTAGATCAAGATCTCACGGCCACGACCTCCCACCCTTTTTCGCGTGCGTGCGCAACCGCCACGACCTCCCTAAATGTTATGTGCCCTTGGATTAAGATCTAATGGCCATGACGTCCTTCTCTGTCGTGCGCACCAGCTCAAGACCTCCCTCCATGTTGTGTGCCCTTGGATTGAAATCCAAAGGCCACGACCTCCACTCTCCTTTGTGTGCCTTTGGATGTAGATCCAAAGGCCATGACCTCCACATCCCCTTGGCGGTATTGCGCGTATCGTCTATGTCCTCCCCATCGGGTCCGCGCCTTTGGATTCAGATCCAACAGCCAGGACCTCCTATCCCCTTCAGCGCATGACCTCCTTTTCCTTATCGCAACCGTGCGATGAAGATCATGCGGCTGTGACCTCCTCCTTTCCTTGCGCCTCCGCGCGAGGATGATCTAATGGTCACGACCTCCCCAGTCCAGATCCTATGGCTGTGACCTCCTCCCTTTCCACTTAAATCTTACCGTTTCAGATCTGAGGGCTGTGACCTCCCAATCCTCCTTATCCAACGGTTGGGGGTAGGTCCTGTTCTTCTCCTAGCTCGGGCACGCTCGTGCGCTATGGCAGTAGGGGAGGTCAGTGACTTGTCTTGTCCCAACGGCTCAGGCTCAGGCGCATTTAATGCGGTCGATCTGTGTCGCCTCTAGGCCATGCCCGCCTACCTCCCTGTCACCTCCACGTCCTGTCCAAGCCATGGACCGAGCCATGGGCTAAGCTCACCATGAGCTTAACCCTAGCTTATGACCCTTTCTCCTCGGGCTATAATACCTCCCCATTGTTTTCCTTGGCTTCTTTTACACACTTCACCTCTTACTCTCGGTTCTGTGGAGCTCTAAACACTCAGACCTCCTTGGCCGCCATTGCTGAAGCTTGAAGCTCCTCGGTGGCACAGTGCTCCAGTGGCTCCCTCTCTCGACCTCTGCTCCAATTTGCTCCTCTAACTTCCTGGAAGTTTTAACCCTAACTCCATTTGGGTTGACCTTTTCAGGGAAGGGCTAATTGGAGTTGGAGCTTTTGGCCGTGGAGCTCATTGTCTTCACCATCGCCGGTCCTCCTCTACTCCGACCTCCTCAGCACCTCCAGGACCTCCAGGTAACCTCCTGGTAGTCCTTAGTTGCTGGGCACCTGCATGTATGGTTGTTGCGGAGCTTTACTTCAAATTTTGCTCTTGGCCGTGTGCTTCTGCGTCGTCCTCTCTGGCTCGCTGCCGTTCAGGGCCACCCCGCCACTGGGAATGGTCACGGTGTGTGCGCAACACTATTGCGCACACGTTGGTGCCCTTGGATGGCTCCGGCGAGGTCCATGTCGCCGGCGGCAAGCCGTGGATCACCCTCAGCTTTTGTCGGACGCGTGCCAGCACCGTCCCGTTGTTGTAATCGGACACATTTATTGCCAAATCCCCATGGTTTTCGTGCTAATCATTGGGTTAGGATCGTTGTCGGAGCGCGCGTGCGCTGGGTGTGAGGTCTTGGGCCGTCCATCTCAAGATCAACGCCCACGACCTCCTCCCTGTTCGTGCGCGCGAGGTCCAAACGTGCCGCGCGCGAGCGCGCGTTGCTGGGAGGACATGGGCCGTTGGATCCAAGATCAACGGCCCATGTTCTCTGGACCTGCACGAGCGCGATGTGTGCGATGCTGCAGGTCTTGGACCGTTGGATCCAGGATCCATGGCCCACGTCCTCTATCCCCTGCGAGCGCGTGCGCGTTTTCGCCGGGAGGTCTTGGACCGTTGGATGCATCATCAACGGCTCATGTCCTCCCGCATCTTTATGGTTTTTAGAAAATCCCGAGAGCTCTTTTTGGTAGACTGAAAAAGGTAATAAACTTGTAAAATGCATAACTATTTTATTTTTAATCCAAATGAGTTGATTCAAATTTCTGCAGTTCTGGTTTGAGCTGAGCTCTAATCTAAAAATGGTTGTGAGCTCAGTTCGGCTCCAGAAAATGGAGTTGTTAAATAGGTTTCAAAACTAACTTTAAATGTTACATTAAAAATTCATTTAACTTGTAAAATGCATAAGTATTTCTTTGTAGTTTATTTTTGAGTGAATCCAACTTTGTTGGCTTCCTCTGTTAGAGAACTAAATGTTAGAATAGGAATTAGGCATGTCACTGTTTTCAAAAGAATGGTAGGTGCATTTTAGTTGTGCTCATTTTCATGTCTTTGGAAAATTTTAGAAAGTGCATAATAGCTCCAAATGAGATGAATCCAATTGGGCTATTCATCTTGTGAGGTGCTTGTTTTACTGTAAAAATTTCAGTTGCACCATCTTTCTAGAAATTTTTGCTAAAGAATTTAATTATGTGAACAGTACCAGTTTGCATTTTTAGAGGCTGAGCAGAATTGTTTTGCTCATATCTTTTGCATTGAGAATCCAAATCAATTGGTTCTTATTGATAAATTCTCTAAAAATCATGCTCTAGCTGCTGTAAAAATTTCAGAGCATTTGGAGCAAGTTTTCTGTGGTGTCTTCTTGGTTTTCTTTGTTCTTATCGATTCTTTTCGCCTTTTCGATTAGGTGTCGACGAGTGTGTTGATCCGGTGAGTGAATCTCTGCAGCAAACTGAGCATAACCAGCAAGGCAAGCAGTTTGATCATATCCCATATGTCCCATTACTTTAAAGTTTAATACTTTGTTTCACTTATATGTATGCATGCTACTTTGTGTTAAATTATCGATTAGTCAAGCCTATAGATGCATACTCTGTAGGTAAATGTTCATTCTCTACTACTAAGCCTAGGACTATCTTGCTGTGATTTAGAGTTCGATGGATGGACTCTTATCACTTAGTAGTTTACGTTGATGCTTAGAAATGCTTAGATAACGGTAGAAATGGGCGGTTGTCGACATTATGTCGATGACCTTGATCACACAAAAATTATTATTCCATTATGTCCATCTTGTGCTTTGTTACTTTGCAAATAAACAAAAATGAAAACAAAATTGTTTCATGACTTGGGCACAATGGATGTTAGTGTGATCTGTTGGGTGTGAACGGAATGGTGCCTAAGTCCCCAAGGACCGAGTTACTTGCGCCATTGATCCAAGCACTTTTGCGTGCTAACCACACTAGGGGGATATGGGACCTCTCTTGACTAAGTATTTTGGGGGGTGTTAATTATGAGCTGGATGGTGGGTGTTTTCAAAATGTGTTGTGTTGTGAGGAGAGCATTAGCAGATCGGCTGTAAGCTGGCTAATGTATCATTCTCTCGTGGGTTGCGGCTCTTAATTAGCATCATCCATTGGAAATGTCTCAGAGGACTTAGCCGCGTTTGCAAGATACCAAAGGAAGTGTGCTAAATAGCTTGGCGAAAAGGCGGTCTGGCGTGTGGGTACATTGGTACACCCCTGCAGGGTTAAAACTATTCGAATAGCCTCGTCCTAGGTTATAGACATGCTTGGTGATTTCCCGCAAGAACTAGACTAAACACTTAATTAAAACTTGATGGGTGGTATGAATTGGGTAATTCATGCTATTGTTGTGGTGACCATTGGGTTAGTCACTTCTAGGTTGTTCTTGTCGTTGTTATTATTATTGTATCGTTGTTACTTCAACAATTAAAAATGCTTTGTCAAATTGCTTTCAATCTATTATATTATTGCAAATGAAAACTTGCTTTATGCTAAAATGAGCCTAAAGCCTTCCACTCAAATAAAGCTTGCATGTAGTTAACTATAGTTCTATTATACTACACGTCAGTCTTGCGAGTACATTTTTGTACTCATTTGCTTTGCTTAATAACTTTGTTGCAGAGGAGGTAGAGCCCAAAGGGCTTTACTTTTGTGAGATGTGCTGCGGTTGGGAGTCTAGCTAGGCGGCTTGGTTGGTTGCTTTGTGGGCTAAAGGCAAACTTTGTGGCTCTCTTTTGTTTATCGTCATCTTATGGCTTTTGCTTCCTCTGTGTTTATCTTTCTTAGTTGTATTTGGCGGTCGGCCCTTTTGTAATAACTCTCTATATTATGTATGTCTTTTATTCTAGTCGTGCTTTGGTTCTATGTCTTGAATGGAATTGATGCATGATTTTGTAAAGGGTGTGTATATCTTGCATTCAGGAAGTATACATATCTCGAAGACACGGGTTATTTCGTTTGTAATGCTAGGGTCAATGGATGACTAAGTATTACCAGCCTAATAAACTGGGGTCCTCACAACAAGGGAGGGAGAGGCGGCTGCTTGGGGAGGGAAGTGGTGGCTTGGGGGAGGAAAGGGGAGGAAGGTGGCTCGATTAGGGTAAAGGGGAGTGGGGCGGCATGGGCCTTGGGCCCATGGGGTGTCTTCCCCCTCTTGGCCCACTCTAGGCTAGCCACAAGGCTGTACAAGTCTGGGCTGGAGGCCCAACTCCAAAATTCCCCCAAAACTCTTAATTTTAATTTATTTATCTTTCCCGATTAAATTCTCTCTAATCGATGTTCGGGGTATTACATAAAAGTCTGTTTTGATGATAAATATTTGTAGAAACTCAATTGATGGCTTGCTGCTACTACAGATTTAATCACTGATATTTCGCTTATTTTTTCACCACTCAGTTGTCCCAAACGTGATTTTTGGACCAGAGAAACTCAATTGACCAGAGGAAAAAAAACCTGTAAGTAACTGATGATGTGAAACTTCAGACTATTATATTCAGTGCCCAAATATTTCCCTGTTTTTGTCCCTAATATATAACACAGTTCACGTCTTACTCCTTAGTGCCTTAATATAGGCCCTTTCACGCTCAAACTATGGATATGTACCAGCTGCTCTTCGTGTTCTTAACTTTAGCTGAACGGCTCTTGTGCAAACCTCTGTTTTGTTATCATCTCTACTTCAGCTGAATGTACTACACAGAAAGTTGAGTTTCCTTCTAGCTATGTTTTTTTAGTTGTTTTAAGGATTTGGGTAGTGTAACTATTGGGAGAATAATGCAATATTAGCACATTTTATTACGTTCCATTTCTGATTTCTGTATAGAAAAGGCACAAAAAAAATTGGCCTATTGGGGGCCAAACTCCATGATTTGAGCTTGCAAGTTTGGCATGCTAGTCTTCTTTGGGCATGGAACTAAATGCTTTTATGTGCTCATTGGTTAAAGGATCCATACACCATTGGGTTAAAGGATGCAAGTCTTCATTGGTTAAAGAATGCAAGGTTGTATAAGAACATCATTTACTAAGCTTACATCACTAGCCACTTGGATCAGAAATTGAGTCTACCTTGTCTTTCTTGTCATTGAAACATTCAGAGCCGAGGAAGGCAAGGCGGCAATAAGAAATCAACACCTTTAAGACTCATCTATTAATGCCAATAGCGGAAAACCAACAACAGGAAGGTAGACATGTTCAATAGGTAGCATAGTTCTATCAAAATCATAGGAGTTCATATTTGTGCAAGCCCCTTATTTCGTGCAAACTCAGTGTAAACACCCACCTGTTGGTTTCAAGTTTCAAGAATCCGTACGGCTACCTCGTTCTAGAGAAGGAGAATCACAAAATAGAGAAAATATGTCTTAACTTATTTTGTATGTTTTATTTTGTTTGTTTGTTTTTCTTTATTTTACTCCTGCTAGGTTTTCCTCATCTTCCTCTTCGTCTCCCTCTCTGAATCAAAACATGTCCCTATACAAAAACTGCTAGTAATGCTAAGGTCTACACTAGCCATTCCTTATGTTATGAGTTTGCTTATTTTGTAATGCTTTTAAGTTTTTTTTTTGCTTCCAATGCTTGATTCTTCGCATATTTAGACTGCACGGGAACTGTCATACTTTCATTAATCCTGCACCCTTGGGGTAGAGAGCTTCTCTTGTGTACTTGCTACAGCCGGATTCATATTGTTTGGGGCAGTATAATCCAGTTTGGCTGTTACTGCTCTTTCAAAGAAATCTTTAACTCAATGTCTCACAGTATAGTGATTTATAAGTTCTTTGATCCTTATTATATATGATAAATATTACAATCTTGCAAGCTATAGTCAACACCATCATTTATTGTTTCTGGCACCGTAGTCCTATTATTTGGGCTTTTAACATTTTCAGTCACTTGTGCACCTTTCAGGATGCCGATGCCTCCATTCGCAAAAGGGCCCTTGAACTTGTTTTTTTGTTAGTCAATTATACAAATTTAAAGCATTTGATTAAAGAGCTTGTGGACTACTTAGTTGTAGGATCTCACAACCAAGATATACTCAACAGTTGAAAAGTTAGTTTCTAATCTCTTTTTTTTTGGTTTCCTGTTGACTTACTGCACTCTTAACAGTGTTGCATCGCTAATAGGTTTTCTCAAGAGAAGTTTTGATACCTGGATCATATGTTCAAAGTTTTATCCCTGGTAAGTACCAAAGTACACTGGAGCTATTTAATATCTGAAAAGTGTGCACTTCAAAATATCTACCTTTCGATGTAGGCAATTCCTGCTTGATAAACTTACAATAGTACTTATTACCCTCAGTTGTATGTATTAGACTTATACTATATTGCACCTCCATATCTTGATAATGATCCCACGGGGGAGGGTTGCTACAGTGGAGGCGTGCTACAGTAGCCGCGTGCTATAGTAAAATGAGCCTAGGGTTTGGTTGCCCCCTTCTTAAACCAACTTCCCACTTGGGCCAAACAACGTGGGCCGAAAGCCCAAGATTATTTCTCCTCTAAAAATCTGATTTCTCTTTTTAATTCCTGTGAAATACCTTTCTCATTTCAATTAATTCTCTAATGTTAAACAGGATATTACATAATCACTCTTGGATACTTTCTTTGTTAGGAGAAATCCCTCTCTGAACTAGATTGCACTCGATATTGAATAAATTCTCTCCCGAATAATATATCCTCTCCATTTGATATTCGGGGTATTACACTAATAACTGTACTTCTACTTTCTCAAAGATTGCCAACTTTCTCAGGTTATAGAGTTATACCACCCACTTGCTTTGAGGATGTTCTTACTTGGTACACACTACAGGTCCCCAATCAACTACACAATAGACTAGCTTAATGTTGCATCAGATAGATTGTACTACACTTATCAGGAGCTCCTACTCACCAGCAACAAGGTAAGGTTTCAAACGCTGATCTTCATGAGCTCCTGTTCACCAATAGCAAAGGAAGGCCTTCGGCTATTGATTTTGGTTCATTTTTGTTGGAATGTGGATGTTCTAAATTGGTGATAGGCAAAAAAAAAAGTGTTGGTTCAGTTTTGAGATCAAGGATGGCATGTTGATGATCAAGGCTTCATTTTATAATAGAATTAGCTACTACATATCAGTATATGTTTCTTTAGAAAAAAAACTAGCATGCTTACACTAAACCTTTTCTGAGATAATATATGGCTGAGAGACATGCCTAATTGCCTAGAAACTTTGTCGTTCTGCCTTCCTAGGTGTTGTTGAAACTGTTATTATGTTTCTCTTAACAAAATGTAGGATGCATAACAGTTGAAACTTTGTTTCAGGAGATGTTTTATTGATGACCTATAAAACTTTGGTATAAGCTCTGTGAATTGCACATTCTATTGTCTTTTCAAATGAGGAGGATATGCCGATTTGGATGTGTTAGGGATGTGGTACTTAGAAGAGTATAATGTTTGTTTAGATTGAAATATAAATGGGTTCAATTCGTGTTCCTTTGTATACATTATCTGTTCTATGCCTTTCGTTTTCTGTTTGAGACTTTTATGGAACCTGGCAAGTTATGTTTGCATCTGTTCTCAATTTCTAAAGATTAAGCAGGAGATGCCTAGCAGTGTGTGTGTGTGTATACATATATATACATACATATATATATATATATATATATATATATATATATATATAGGAAAATGGTATGGTACTCCTGGGAGTACGTACTCCCACTCCTCATATACCACTTAAATCATACGATGATACCTCTTTATCTATTTGAGGATACTCCAATAATAATTATAATACACCCCAAAGTGAGTTCCATGAAAAATTTCATGAAATTTCACTTTTTATAGCAAAATTTGTGTATATACTTCATTTATATATTAAAAAGGGTATATAGCAAAAATAAAGGGCCCCAATGAAAATTTTTCAATCAAGTCGCATTGGACTATCTTATAATTGGTATTTAAGTATCCTGAAAATGATAAAGAATTATAATTTATTTGTTTAAGTGGTATATTCGAAGTGGGAATATGTACTCCTAGAGTCTGAAATGGGCGTCCTATATATATATATATATATATATATATATATATATATATATATATATATAGTACGCAGCAAAATGTCAATTTGTATTTTTGCATGGCTTTATTCTTGATTTCTTGATTTGTAGCTTTTGTCTCTTGAATTTTATTGTACCCCGAGACTAATTGGTTGTAGCTTGGGTGATTTCAGTTTGTTGTCACATTTATGCTTGTTGAATCTTTAATTGCCAAAGCATATAGCAATCTTGGCCCAATAATCTAAATTGTAATATTTATCTGTTAACTACTGCATAACTCAACAAAATTTTGATGAGATAATGTTTGACTCCATCGATTTGTTCATAGATTGACATTTCATTTTTGTTGCATTGCATGTTTAACAAACCCATTTCAAATATGCAGTTGAGGGAGCTCGCAATTTTACTGCCTCCTAGAGTCCTCCACAAGATCATGTCAATTATGTTGATGCCTTGAGCTTTGCAATCAATCTAGCCGAGGACACGTGTGCACTGTGCATCTTGGGAGTTGATTATATCCTTTAATTTCTTGTGTTTTTTATTCTATCATCTTGAAAAATAATTACAACCACCCTATTCATTTCTTCAAGTAACATTTATTTTATTTTATTTTAGAGCAGTAGATAGATGTTTTTTTTTGGAAAACAGTAGATAAGTTATGGGCCATCATAATTTGTTTCCCTACTGAATGTGTATCTTGTCATAGCATGACAGTAATCATGGCTATTTTGCATTGCAGCAAATTGTGCATTCCTTTTAACTAGATGGATGACCATCGTGAAAGGATTAGTGCTCCTCTACACAGAATTGAATGTGGAATCTTTGGTCTACTACTTACGTGTCGCAAATTCTACAGGATTGAAGAGGCGGAAAGAGAAGATGAGGACAAAGAAGGAGAATTAGAATAACATAGTGACTGGTGGTTCATCTAGTAGTGTCACTCCAGTGTGAATTATCAAAAGATAGGATGTTGAATGTGAAGATATCAAGCCAGCCATGGTGGAGGAACTGCTGCCAGATATCCAAAGAGATACACCAGTGGATTTGTCCACCAATGCATGCAAGCAGATAAAAGATTTCTAATATTCGTTCTCACTTCCTCACCTGTAAGAAGGGACTCGATAGATGGATCATGATATGCTAATTTTTAAATGTCCGTCCTTTTGCAACCATAGCGTTCTCCGCAAGTAAATTGTAAGAAACTCAGCTAACCAACTTTGTAATATGGACAATTGAATGACAACTAACAAAAAATAAACAACAAGTTGTTCATCCTTCTGTATAGCATTTTTATTCTAAGTTCATTTGACCAGAGGACTGGGAATTTTGATTATTTGTTTATGGGAAAAAGGATAGAGTTCAAGGCCTAGGATTATGATTGATCATCAATGTACATTTCTTCAAATCTTATCTCCAAATGTTCATTCATCATTGGTAAAATGTGCGACAAATAGGGTTATTGTCAGTTTTCACATTTAATTGTTAAGTCATTTCGTGTCTGCTGTCTGTGCATTTTGTATGGCGTGCTGTCACGTTCATGCTTGCTATCCCGCATCTTCCTCTTATCCTCTGTTTCGAACAAACCAAAGTACCAAACTGACTCCATCCACCTCTCCATCAATTAGGCCTTAGGTTTATCTAGGGTTCACCGGGGGGGTGTTAGCGGAGCGAGGCGACGACAATGTTTCTGCAGCCAAGCGAGCGGGTGGATATCCGCCACAAGGGCTACAAGATGGAATTATACGCCCACAGTAATTTTCTCCCTCTTGATTGGAGTCAATCAAGTGAACCCATATGTGACATTTTTTTCCTTTTTGGGAAGGATGTAATATGAGGTTTTCATTAGTTCAAAAATTTTAATTTGATACTCTTTATTTTGGTTTCAGTTATCTGGGCTGCATGACCCGCAACATTACAAATTATGGAGTTTGGTTGGAGCTTACTTCCAGCTTTTTAGTTTCTAGCATAGAACTCACGAGAACAAGTTTGAGTAGGATAACACGCTGGTGAAGTTTCTCTTGGAATCTTTAGATTCTAATCATGGTTGCATTTTGGTTTGCCTGTGAAAACTGTATTGCCATGTCTATGATGTTGACGTGAATGAGTGCAAGGCAAAGGGATCTAAAGTTGCACAAGTTGTAAAAGTTTGTGAAGTCGGTTGCAATTAGCTGGATATACAAAACTTGGTTGTAATGGAATGTATAAAGTTTTATAGCATGTACCAGCTCCTTGAATTTATTGTATTGAATGGATAATTTTGTTATAGTTGAATGTGTTAGTTAATTTTTTTAAAACAAGGATCACGTTAATGTGGTGTTCAATATATGTGCACAAATTATTGAATAGGTGTTCCTGCCTCGAATACCTCTTTGCCCCTTTGACAACGATATGTTCCAGTTTGTCGAAATTCTCCTCTAATGTTCGCATCGTCCTTTTCTTTCTCTTCATTTTTTTACTTGGCAGAGGCAATCAGTTGGAAAACATACAAACAACATCAATGAGGTGCATTATGCCCCAAGCAATATATATATATATATATATATATATATATATACACACACACACACACACACGTGTATAATACATCTTCATGTTCTTTTGGGACTAATTGCCTATTTTCGCCATCTGAATATGTTTAACATACTAAATTTATTTTGCATGGTTGTTTAGTCAAACCTGCAGCAAGGAAACCTTCTTAGCTCTGCTGCAAGACATAGAAGTTTTAACTTATGAATGACAATAGGGAGATTGGTGAGCTACAACAACATATTCTATACAAAGATTGATTCTCCGTTGCAACGCATGGGCGCATGACTAGTGTTATATAATTAGATACTTTAAAAATTATCGTTGGTCAAAGCTTAATGAATCGATGTCAAAATTGAGAAGTAAACATGAATGAGAGGAGTTTTGGCGCTTATAGCACCATTGGCACAGGGAATAACAAAACTATCCCCCTCTCCGCCGTATTTGCAAAAATGGCACCAAAAACCATTCCCTAGGGGGCCAGACTCACCCCATGCTGCCATTTGTCTATTACTGCGCCCCAGGGGGCATGAATCGCCTCTGTCACGCCCCTGGGGGCCGGTAATACTCGCCGCCGTACCCCTGGGGGCCGGCAATATACGATTTTCGCCTGGTGCCGCCACGTGGCTCGCCTAGGTTGGGGGGGTGCGGAATCTGGTGCTGTTGTGGCCAAAGGCACGGCAATACTCCCTCCCGCATGCGACGCGACGCTGCAGCCCCACGTAGAGGAATCTTTCCCATCCTTTCCCACCAGTGTCCCTCCGCATGCATGCACTTCAAGAAAAGCCTGCGCGGGAGGGAATTCGATTCCTCCCGTCGCTTCGCGGTCGGCGTAATTTATGCGTTGCACAGCTATAAAATGTGCGACGCATATGCTCATTCATTCTCAGCTCGCCCATTCATTCCCAGCTCCTGACAATTAAGGATTGTTTAGAGTAGTCATTAGCGGTCGTATTATTACGGTAAGTTCGACATTACGAGTAGGTATTTTTTTTGTCATATGCATTTTCTTTATTAGATGTAGTTAATTAGTCATAATTAATTTAGTCGTAGTTAATTAGGCGTAATTAATTTATTCATTAGTCATTACCATTTACTCGTAGTTAATTATTAGTCCTAGTTAATTAGGCGTAATTAATTTAGTCGTAGTTAATTAGGCGTAATTAATTTAGTCATAATTAATTTTGTCTTAGGTAATTAGTCATCATTAATTAGTCGTAATTAATTATTAGCTGCAATTAAACATCATAATTAATTAGTCGCCATACATTGAACTTTATTAATAATTAGTCACTTCATAATTTGCCATGTGAATGGTAGGGTAGGCAACAAGAAGATGACAAATGATATAGCAGATGCAGTCTTAGGAGAAATTATCCCCATGTTATGCCTAAATCTTTAGGTTGCTATCACGCATAAAGTAAAGCTCTGTAGCATCCTACATGGCCACAGGCTCCCAAAACACAATACTATAGGGTTAATTAATTTATTTAGTTGTCATTATTTAGTTGTAAATAATTTGGTACTAAATAATTTAGTCATTATTTATTTATTCACTATTAATTTATGTCTTTCAGCTCTTTCAAGCCATGTCTCTACCAGAGCTACTCGGACCGTTCTACGACGAGCATCACTAGAGCAAGTTGTGGAGCACCGGGGACGGGGATGCTCCTCAAACCCTTGTGCTTCGGTCAGAGAAGCATTACTGGGACCTTGACGCTCACTACGTCTCAATCCTTTGGGACATGGGCTTGTTGCCCTTTGTGAGGATGCTCTAGGTCAGACGCTACTTCACCCTGGACGGTAGTATCATGTTAGAACTTGTCGACAGATGGAGATCTGAGAATCACACCTTACACTTTCGTAGGGAGAGATGATGGTTACTCTCTAGGATGTCTCCTTCTTGACCGGTCTCCCGATCACGGGAGAGCCACTTGTTCTAGCCCGTCCGCTGGCGGATTGGAAGGCCCAGTTGGCACATCGGTTTGGCGTAATTATCCCAAACACAGCCCGTGGTGTCCCTTAGACATGGTTGAGGAATTTCAATCAATGCCCGGAGAATGCACCCAACGAGCTTGTTAGGACGCACCTCGTCGCTTACCTTCTTCATCTTTTCGGTTGGGCCTTATTTCCCACCACATAAGGTGATTGGGTGTACCCCAGCTTTGATCGCATCACCGAGTCTTTGGCTGATGCGGAGCCTGGGGCTATGCCCCATTACAGCTTCGGATCAGTCATCCTTTGCACCACATACAGGGGTTGTGTGACGCTTCTCGGCGCGACACCTATTCGAAACCGTGCCTTGCCATCTACTACGTGCTCCTGCAGCTATGGAGTTCAGGGCACTTCCCTGTTGGCTGGCCCATTGTTCGAAATGCAGTGCACCTATACCCTGAGTTGAACGACCCCATAGACAGGCCCCACTATGGGCACCCGGTGGACTGCTGCCAAGTTACATTGTGCCAGAGATAGACCGGCGAGGTGCTACCCCTTGTTCCAAAACGAGTTTGAGTCGTTGCACGATGACAGCATCATATGGTGTCCATGAAGCCCACATTTCGTGAACAAGTTAGCGCCACACGGACTATCCGTGCATTGCAGCAGGATGCCTACCGGATAATGGGTGACGACCTGCCATTTTGTGTTTTCCCATATGGTGGAGCCTTACGCGTCGCAGCGCATAATGCCACAGTTTGATCTCTACTAGGTTGTGCACCCTCCCGAATGCTGCAGCGAGTTGTCCACGTGTGAGTCTAAGTTTATCCGAGTAATGTTTACAGTTTATACCTATATCCGCTCTTATCACATATATCCTTCTCAAATGCAGACAATCAAGGGCAGGCCGAGATTCTGGGGACTGGCAGACAGTCCACATGAGTGGATTACGGTTTGGACAGAGACAGCGCACACTTAGGTTCTACTGGAGCGGCGATCGTACGACGTTCGAACATACCATGAGTACCTAGAGTGGTACGTACCACAGTCACACACCAGACTCACTCGTCCTCCACCAGAGTGTCCAGAGCAGGTCACACACGAGGAGAGGCTTTGTGACTTGTTCGATCAACACAACACTTCGCGGCGTGACGACATGGTAAAATGCTAAAACCTTTGCTCGCTGCATTCTTGTAATTTTGTACTGTTTGAAACTGAAAGCTGTTGCCATTCCCTTCAATTCGATCGGATCCAGCGAATCTCACGTGCATTGGATTTCGCCATCCGCAGCGCAGATCACACCGTTCTACGGCTTCTCAGCACTCTCAAGTCCATCTTAGCGGATTCGAAGCAAATTATCAAAAACATGAGCTACGGTCAGTCGAGAGACGACGTCCATCAGGATGCGCACCGAGTGGGCCGAGCGTGCTCACCTGCTAGGTCGGCACAGCCTAGTGAGACTGGCAGGCGTCTTAGCACTCTGCGTCGATCAGAGGCATTGCAGATCAGGGAGGTAAGTTAGGTTCAATTTAAGTCATGATTATTTATTATGCCTTAGGTTGGGCAAACATCATGCCGTCTTCCAGTTGCATGTCCGTCAGGATGCATCACTTCTGCGATCGAAGTCCACACAGCCTACCCAGACCGACCACCATCCAAGTGCTTCCCATCAGTCATCCGAACTGCACATCAGGGAGGTACGTGATGTTCAACTTAGCTCTGGAATATTGATTTTGCCTAACGCCATTCCATCTTGCAGCCTTCAGTTGAGCATGGGGGTAGCGACGAATCAACCGATGAGGATGCAACCATCCGAGCTGCTACCAGGGAGGAGTACACGACGCTAGGATTTGGAGCATAGCACCTAGGGCGCCCACCCTTGGTCTATGCTCAACAGAACCTTGGCCAGTACGGAATACCGTACCAAGGCTAGAGCTTCTCCGGGGTGGCTAGTACATTGTACGGTCAAGGCCTGAGCTCCTCCGCACCAAGGGTTGTTCAGACATCGTACCTGGGGGGGTCATCGCTCCAGGGACGTGTTTCTTGAGTCGTTCATTATGGATATGATAGTAGGTGGTAGCTAGTTTGGCATTACTTAGTTGGATGACATTAGTGTTGGACAGACTCAGCGGGGCCAGAGTCAACTTGCGGAAGTACCTCTGTCCACTCAACGGTCTCCAAACTGATACGCGCTCTCCGAACTGGTTCACGTATCCCACGAAATATGCTCAACGCAAAACCAGGACGCCCACGCGGACACGGACGCCCACGCGGACACAGACGCAACGAGCAGAGAGTGGCATAGACGAATGAGTCCTATTGTATCATGTGTGTACATTGCATAGATGTTGTGCCCTTGTGTTGTATTATATTTGTATAGTTTTTTTTTTTTTGCATAACATAACTGTATATATTATGCGCGTATTGTCGGAGCACATCTGTTCCGTAGACGACTGCAAAAACAGGGAGAAAATATATACACGGCAAAACCGTGCCTCAGGGCCACGGTAGAGGCGAATCCGGCCTCCACGACACCGGACGAATCACTGACTCCTTCTAACAATCCCTGCAGGTAAAGGAGTTATCAGATACCCTCTAAACAAAGAAAATCAAATATTAGCGAGGATGGGACAGACTCCTACACTACATGTGGGAGGGAGTATTGTCGCGCCTCAGGCCACCAAGCGAAGATTAGATTCTACGCCTAACCCGGACGTGCCACGTGGCGGCACCAGGCGAAAATTGTGCCTTAGGGGCACGACACAATATATTGCCAGCCCCCATGGGCACGATAGCGAGTATTACCGGCCCAAGGGGTGCGGCAGAGGCGATTCATGCCCCTTGGGGCACTGTAATAGACAAGTGGCGGCACAGGGTGAGTCTGGCCCCTCGGGAAACGGTTTTTGGTGCTATTTTTACAAATATAGTAGAGATGAGACTAGTTTTGTTATTCCCTATGTCAAAGGTGCTATAAGCGCTACAAAGCCTCATGTCTCTGTTACTAGCTTGCCCCACATAAAAATTAGCAGGCCACACAACATCACTTCAGCTGGACCCCACGTGGCACCCATGTTAGCCTGCTGAGCAGGTAGCAGGTTGGGCTGCTGTGACCCACATGGGCCTGCCCCCAAAGCTCCCACAGGTAAAGCGAGCAGCAGGTCGTGCTTTTGCTACGGGCTGCGTCCACGAACGCCGCGCCACAGGCTGGCGGCTGTGCGCCGCTGCTGGGCTGGCTGCCTGGCCAGTGTGTCAATGGGCTGTGCCGGCTGGACTAAGGAGCCAGGACTAAGTTCATTACCGGATATTCGGTAGAATTAAGCTCTCTCTATTTCACTACCGAATCCGAGGCTAACCATCTAGCGGGATACTGATTTTCGTTCACGAATTCGATACCAAGTGCATTCGGTACCGGACCGGTCAGGAGGACTTACCCAACCCGTTTGCACCCCTAGCTGAAGCTGCCGGGCCGCCGTTGCTGGCCTGCGGCATGCCCTAGCACGCGTGACCAGGACAAGTGTCGCCAGGCTCAAGCGACGAGGCCGAGTGCGGGCCCTGATGTCAGCGAAGCACGAGAGAAGGAACCCCAGTAATTTTTCCACGCGCGGGAACGAGTCCCTCGGTGCTTTTTTTTTTTTTGGCGCGCAGGACGTGGCCACATACGACGACTTTTTCTCCTGGCTTGGTGGGATGTTCTTCATTTCTCCAAGTTTGATCCACCTATAAATAGAGGATCTCCAACACTTCAAGGTACTCGCTTCACTCCCGTCAAGGTACTCGCTTCACTCCCGTTATAATACCCTGTTGGATGTAAATAGTTAAACAAGAATTAGAATATGACTAAAAAAGAAAAGTTTTGGTGAGGAGATGAGTTAGTGGGCCGAATTGGGTCTTTGTTGCCCATAATCAAAGGGAGATGAAACCCTAGCTCCCTTGGCATCCTTTCCCTCTGCCCTCCTACGCCACTTCCTCCTCTCCCAGCCGCCACTCACCAGGAACCCCAAACTCACTCCCCTTTTCTCCTCCCAGTCGCCGCCCCCTATTGACATTGGTGCCACCCTCTCTTGGCTCTTGGCCGCCGTCGCTGACGTCTCCCTTTGGCACTGCCCTCGGCCCTCCATCCTGCGTCTGCGCCATCGCCGCTGCTCGGCTCGCGCACCCACACCGGCCCATGCCTGGCTCGCCCGAGAGCTCCTCCACCGCGTCTCCTTCAAGGCTGCCCTCCGCCGTCCGCTTCAGCCCTGACGGCAAGCTCATCGTCATCGCCGTCGGCGAGCTCATCCAGATCTAGCGCTCGCCCGCCTTCCACAAGGAGTTCTTCCCCTTCCACCTCTGCAGCCGAGCTCAAGGCCTGCGCTATTGCCGCCGCCGCCATACCAAGGCCTGCTGCCCGTTCAGTGTCGCCTCCACAAGACTCTCGCTCGCCGGACCGACCGCCTCTGCCGCTGCCGCCGGCCTCACTTCGCCTCCAACTCACCACGCCTCGCGCCCTTCGCGCGTCTGGCGCCGCTCTGGCGCCTTCGGCTCCTTCACCCTCTTGTTGGCCTGGCCATGGGCTTAGCCTGTCGCGTCGCCCCGCCCGCCGAGCGCATTGGCTTGGCCGCACACACACACGACTCGCTTGGTCACGGTTTGGTGGTTTGATGTGGCTTCCTAGTTCCGCCTTTCTCCTTTGGTCGATGATTGTGGTTTTTCATGTTTGCTTGATTATTTACTATTGTTGGTTGGTTGATACAGCAAAGATATGGATGTTGGGTTGTGCTCCTTGAGCTTTGGCCTAAAGGTGATGGTGGGTGTGGTTCCTAAGCACCGAGGTGGTGGTGAACCCCGATGCTAGAGCGTTCCGCCTTTTGTCTTCTATGTGGAGGCAAGTGCAAGTAGTATAAATGAGTTGTTATATTTCATACTTGATGAATGCCATAGTTTAATGATGATGCTTACTGCTTGGTAATGTTGACAAGCATGAATGCCATAGTTTAATGATAATGCTTACTGCTTGGTAATGTTGATGAGCATTTACACTTTTCATGATGTGTTGATATTGTGAGTTCAATTTGCATCATGACATGAGTTGCACGAGCCAGGTCGGTGAGAAAGTTACATGACTAGTCCAGAGTGCTCTAGATAAAATCCTACTTCAGTGGGGACTTCACGGGAGTGAATGATAGAGTGTGTCATCGACGGATGAATACTCCGCTATACCGGTATCAGCTGATGAGATGCATATGAGCATGAGCATGATGGTGCATTCGCATATGTGAGTAAATTGTTAAATTGTACACCTTTTCCTATATGGAATATGGCTTGTTTGTTTGAGTATGAGAATGGCATTAAATAGATAGATGATGATGATAATCTTGATTATGATTGATAAACTGTTGTTCATGATGGGATTGTTTATTCCCTTTGACTACTTATGATGCTATCATAATAGATAGATTGGTGATATATAATGTTGTTGTTCATGATGGAATTGTTTATTCCCTTTGGCTGCTTATGATGCTATATTATTTATTGCTATTGCACTTTGCTGAGTCGTAGACTCACACTTGTTGTGTTGTGTTTTCTAGGTACCTCTCGAGGCAGCGACATGCATGGGAAGGGGTAGTCTCGGTGCACGTCACATAAACATAGACCACAATGAATAAACTAGTCCGATTATCCATAATTCATATTCTTGATAATTACTTTAGATTCAGTTTTGTGACCATCCTTCATGGTAGATGCTTTGACTGTGATCATGGATGACCCATTTATGTTCTTATTCATTCGTTGATTGAGCTCATTTAATCCTAGTTGATGGATTAGAATGGTTGTTTGGATTATTCTATCATCCTCGTAGATATGTTGATCATTGATGCTTTAGAGGGATCTATTTGTTTATTGGCTGCTTAGGGTAGCAATATTGGTTTGTCTTAGATCAGTAAATGAAAGAGAAGGCAATATATTTGATTTATATTCAATTGAGAGAGGGTGTTCCTATAATTGAATATTTATAGATTGTGCTAATTCTTGAATATTAGTATTATGTCATTCATGAATGAATATTTGGTTGGTGGTTGATATTATCATTCTTCCTGATATGGTTGAATTAGTAATGGCTTAATGATCTTCGTATAGATTCTTGATAGTGTTATCATAATTGATTCAATATGATTGGATGGTCGAGATTGATTTGTTGACGAATTCTGATTCAATTCTTATATTCATTCAACTAGATATTAATCTTTCTATGTTATTAGTTGAAATTATTCCGTATTGTTGTTGTATGTTAGTCTTTCAGGTAATATCTTGACTTTCGCATAGCTAGGGTGTTACACCCATCTCACTTGAAAAGGGCGTCAAAAACAGGGTACAGTCAAGAGCCAAGTTAGAATATGAGAGGGAGGCTCCTCTTTGTCCGTGTTCTCAGCTTCAACCCTAGGCTGGGGTAGCACCCAGTGGCGGAACTAGAAATTTAGGAGATCCGGAGCGAGGGCTGACCTGCTATGCTGGCTTGGTGGCTCACCGCTCCGCATCGAGTCTCAGCCCCACACCGCGCCGCGCCTTAGCCTCGCTGTCCCCGGGCCGCACCACAACCCGGGCATAAAAAATTTTCATGGCAAAGTTACTGTCATGCCAACTTCCATATATTTGGTCTGCTGCATGGTCCACTTCCAAGGCTTTCACTCCAAAGACTTTGGCTAGTACTACATTGTATGATGCTGCAAATGGCTCAACTCCACCACTCAACACATGGAGCCAAACATTTCACATCAAAGACAAATCAAAATCCTAGATTGTATATATACCACTAATATGGCATGTATGCAACCTTTTGTTAGTGTAACACCCTGGCTATGCGGAAGTCAAGATGCTACCCAAGAGACTAACGTACAACAGCAATACGGAATAATTTCAGCCATTTTTCAAACAATAATATTTAAACCAAAAAGAACTAACACATTTCTCTAAAATCCGGCAGAACCTCCTTTATATAGGAGGCTATACCAGGGGTTCTAACATTCTAATATAGCATCAATCAATATTTTTCAATCATCCAATTTCAAACTAATCACCACAGATCACCCAAAATACATATGCTAAACAACTAAAGCCTAAATCAAAGGGCATCTGTTAACAAATAGATACAACTCAAGCAGCAAGGTCCTCAAAATAACGAGGATGATTGAATAATCAACTCGAACTTTCTAATTCAACAACTAGAATTAAATGAACTTAAACCACAAGGAATTTAGAACATAGCTGGATCATCCATGATCACAATCAAACACCCACCACGAAGGATGGTCACAAACTGAAACTAAAGCAATTAACAAGAATACGAATTGTGGATAATTGGACTAGTTTATTCATGGTGGTTTGTGTTTATGTGATGTGCACCAGTCTACCCCTTCCCATGCATGTCGCTGCCTCGAGAGGTACCTAGCAAGCACAACACAGCAAGTGTGAGTCCACGACTCAGCAAAGTGCAATAGCCAAATCAAACATAGCATCATAAGTAGTCAAAGGGATTAAACAATTCCATCGTGAATAACAACATCATATACCACAAACACATCTCTTATGATAGCATCATAATCAGTCAGAGGGAACAAACAAGCCCATCATGAACACAGCATTGAATGCTAAACAAACAAATCCAGCTTATGCAGAAATGCAATGATCATGTCATGAATGCACATTCTTCACATCTTTGCAATTACCGGTAATGCGGAGTAGTACATCCGTCGATGTATACTCAAGCCTGTGCCCTCAGGCACAGGGACCTCATGCCCACACTCCACGAGTGTGGGGACCCAAGCCCATCCAATGCATGACGGGGATCTCAATGAAAAATGTGAGCACACCAGACTAGTCATGTAACTTTCTCACCGACCACACCGGATTAGTTACATGTCTTTCTCACCGACCTGGCTCGAGCACACCGGACTAGTCATGTAACTTTCTCACCGACCTCACCGGACTAGTTACATGTTTTTCTCACCGACCTGGCACATGCATCCTTGCCATGATGCAATGCACATGACCAATGTTATTATCATGATTCATCATTGTCATCATTAACAAGGTAGTCTCATTGCTCACCTTGGCCCATCAATATTGTCATCAATCATGAAACCATTACCATGTAAACATCATCATTTAAACATTGACATGTATGCATTCTCATGTAAATACCACCATGTAAGCGTCATCACAGAAGCATTAGCATGCGTCGTCATGTAAACATTTCCATATAAACTTCATCACATAAGCATCATCATAAAAACATCATCATTAGACTATGGCATTCATGCTCATCAACATTACTAAGCAGCAATTATCAACAATCAACTATAGCATTCATCAAATAAGAAGTATAAAGACTCATTAATACTACTTGCACTTGCCTCAACCGTGAGACGGGGGACAACGATAGTCAAGCTCTAGTCCCGGGGGTTCACCACCACCACCATAAATTCCTGGACCACAGATGAAAGCACCCTTGTATGATCACTCAACTTGTAAACCTGTGATGATCGGGAAACTCTTCACAAACCAGCAAGCAATCACTAACCCAGAATTGGTGTAAGTAAGGGATCGAAAAAGGCAAACATGTGCAAGCACATAAATGTCACTTACACAAAACATGATCACTAGTTCATATGGTCGGGTCCTCGCCTCGAATCGATTCATGGGAAAATGGTAAAAATAGTACCATTCCACAACAACAACAAGTTACTATCTGCTTCAAATTTCAGATGGTCTTGTGCAAGAAAATTGATTCAGACAACTGATTGGATATGTAGCACGCCAACTACACCAACAAGTTCCATGAGAGCTCCAAGTCCTCGATACTCACTAAATCAACTTCTTTGTGAAGCCTCGACATCTTAAGAGAACTTAAAAACTTAGTATGAACTACTAAACTTGGTAACTCAGTCATGCAAATGCCAAGGCTGCGGAATCCTAACCTCGCAGACAACAGGACAAAACTGGCAGTGGATAAACTCAAGAGCAAGCAATGTATAAGCATGGCAGCCCAGAAGTAGGCATACACCATTAACCTCAGGATCTAAAATAATTCTTATGAATATCAAATTTTCCAGCGTGCTATGTTGCAACATGCCACAAATTTCTGCAGAGCAAAGCACATTTTTGCAGTCTCAAACACCTCGCATAGCATCCAAGTCTACTGCAATGATATGATAATCTTGAATACCTGTGGGATATGCCCTCAAAGTGGTACATAGAACTCATGATTTTTACCTGATATACTTAGCCCACCAATACTCCCACAAAAAGAAGGAAGCAATGCAGCCTCTGCAGCTACATCCAGACACTCAGTAGTAGTAGCAGCAGCAGATGAGCAGCATCGAGCATGAGCAGCGTGACGGAGTGAAACGAGGGAGAAGGGCGGGAGACGGGACGCCAGCCGGTGGAGAAGCTCCGAGGGCAGCGCCCCCATCACCTGCTCCGGTATCCGGTGGCCATCCCCTCTCCGTCCTCTTCGGCAACCCAGTCGTAATGATCGCCGCACCCACCAGCTCGACCCTCATCGGAGGTGAGATGGACGGCGACCGCCCGAGCATAGCAACAAAGAACTGGATGTTCCGCGCCCCAAGCTCGAAAGCGGACCGCCACCTCCTAATCTAATCCAATCGATCGTGGCGTCTCCCTTGTCGAGAAGAGATACCACGGAGGGGAGGGAGCGCCATGGGGAAAACAAGAGGCGGCCGAGATGGGGCGACGCAGGAGGGAAGGAGGTGGGGAGAGCCCGTGCGGGAGCAGGAGGAGCGGCGCCCAGCGTAGGAAGGGGTGGCGGCTCAGGTGGAATAAGAGAATGGGGAAGAAAATAAATTAGGGAGGAAGGACTGAGTTTTGTGGCTTGGAGCAGCTAGGGTTTCCTCTCTTTGCTAAAGGGCAACAGAGGCCCAATCTGGCCCACTACCTCATCTCCTCACCAAATCTTTTCTTTCTGATCACATTCTAATTCTTGTATAGCTATTTACTCCAATAGGGTATTACAGTTAGATAGTACAACAAACAGCCACATGCATGCATGGAAGTGTGCAAGCTAGAAGAGTATGGTGAATGCATAACTCCACAATGTGTGTGTGTGTGTATTTATTTGTTTATTTATACATCTAATTTTGGATGTGGTGACCTAACAACTAAATATCAAGCTACTAGCACATTGATTTGTTTTTCATTGCTGACTCGATCTAGACCATTGTTTTGTTTGCACGTTTAGACGACTTAGGTCATGTACAATAGATTTACATCAGCTGTCTATAGCCTTTGTCACGTAGGATTTAAGCTGATGTGGATGAAAGAGAATGAAGAAAGAGAAATATACCGCTACAATCCTGTAGCCGACTGTAGCACCATAACCAAGAAAAGCATTAAAAGATTATGCGTTGTCCACAATCCTATAACCGACTGTATCACCGCAACCCATTATATGAGCTGTCTTTAGTGTTGTATACAGATGATATGGAGAGTTGCTATAGACAGCAGCTGTCTGTACCATTGTACATGCCCTTAGGAAGTTTGCAGTCCATCTCAACATTGCAGCAAATCCCTGGTTAGTGGTTACAGTAATAGAATTGAGGTCGACATTGTCGATTAGTAGTAGGTCGTATTGATCCAACCACATACCTTAGTTTGATCAATTCAACAACGAATGCAAGGTAGCACATGTATGCATGGACCTTACGGCAAATCTATTGGATCGGCTGCTCTAGATTTGAGTGCTTGCTCCAAGAGTGCGACACGGCCGAGAGCTAGTCCAGCGTAAACATGCCATCTTCTTGATCATGTAAGTGGAGAGGGGAAAATATCTTTTCTTGACAGTTGAGGTCGACATTAGAGATCAAAGCCGCGGGGGAGGAGGGTTCCACATTTGCCTTTGCGGTGGTTCCACCACTGGTAGCATCTGTCCTCCTCTTGTTCGGGAATCCATCTGTAAGCACTACTACAAAAAGGCTAATACTGGATGCCTCATCACAGACGGTTGACCAAAACCATTTGTATTAAATACAATCATAGACGGTTTTGATTTAGCGACCATCTGTGTTACTGGTTGCGCTAAAAACCATCTATGAAGAAGTAATATCACATACGGTTCTTGTTCAGAACCGTCTGTGATACTTCACAGACGGTTTTCAACATAAGCCGTCTATGACTTCCCATCCTCATCACAGACGGTTTGTATTAAAAACCGTCTGTGATAAGTATTTTTGATTTTACCATGGCTTGAAATCACAACACTCCGATTTTACCATGGCTTGGAATCACTAACACTCTGATTTTATCATGGCTTCAAATCACTAACTCTCTAATTTTACCATGACTTGGAATCACTAACACTCTGATTTTACCATGGCTTGAAATCACTGTGATTTCAAGCCATGGTAAAATTAGAGAGTAAGAAAAATTCCAAGTCACAGACGGTTTTTAATACAAATCGTCTGTGATAAGATATATATCACAGACGGTTTTTAATACGAACCGTCTATTGTAAGATACATATCACAGACGGTTCTTACTACGAACCGTCTGTGATAAGTATCTTATCACAGATGGTTCGTAGTAAGAACCGTCTGTGATATGTCGTCACAAACGGTTTTTGTATGAAACCGTCTGTGATTCGCAGCGCGGGAGTTCGAAAAATTTTGAACGCGCGCGCGGGAGGCAAAATGTTTTGGCACTATCCTTATATATTATAGCCACCCTAGCCTTGTTTTCCATCAGTCTCTCTCTCTCTCCTCCCCACACCGAGCTCTAGCGACCACCCTCGATTCCCCGTCGCGGTTCAGCGAGGAGACACAGCCGACGACAACAATGAGAAGGGATGCGGAGGAGCTTCTTGTCTGTCGGAAGGTACATGTACATCCCCATAACATACATAATTTGTTGGCTATTTGTTGTAAAGCAAATTATTTTAATTTTGTGTTACCTAAGGTCAGAGCGCCGCTGGAAGTTTTCAGTCGTCTCTCCTTGCCGATGAGCTTGAGTCGAACTCGACGACATGCAAGAACATCTTGTGATATGCTGTTGAGGTACAGAGAGGAGCTCACAAGACCAATCCAAGAAGTCGATGAGTTCTTCAGGAGCTTGGAGGCATAGATGGTTTCTAGCTAGTTTAACTTTGTAACTTTATTCTTTTTTCCCATTCGGAGGGGACGTTGTGAAACCTTTTGGTTTCCCTTTCCTATAATGTGTTTGCCATCAGAATTTTCATTGGATTTTAGTTGTCTTGCTAGAGGTTGTATATGGAAACTACTGCCTAGCACTTGATTGGTTTGGCTCAAAATACGATTTTTTTTGCAATAGAAAAAACTATCACAGACGGTTCTTGTTCAGAACCGTCTATGATAGCTTTTTCACAGACGGTTCAAAAACCGTCTGTGATGACTCATGTCATCACTGACCCATAAACTCAGACGGCTCACAAAACCGTCTGTGATAACGTTTTTAAACCGTCTGTGAAGACCTTTTCTGTAGTAGTGTTTGTTGTAAAGAAAATTATCTTAATTTTGTGTCACCTAAGGTCGGAGCGCCGCTGGAGGTTTTCAGTCGTCTCTCCTTACCAACGAGCTTGAGTCGAACTCGACGACATGCAAGAACATCTTGTGATATGCTAGTGAGGTACAGAGAGGAGCTCACAAGACCAATCCAAGAAGCTGATGAGTTCTTCAGGAGCTTGGAGGCATAGATGGTTTCTAGCTAGTGTAACTTTGTAACTTTATTCTTTTTTTCCTATTCGGAGGGACGTTGTGAAACCTTTTGGTTTCCCTTTCCTATAATGTGCTTGCCATCATAATTTTAATTGGATTTTAGTTGTCTTGCTAGAGGTTGCATATGGAAACTATTGTCTAGCACTTGATTGGTTTGGCTCAAAATCCGATTTTTTTTCAATAGAAAAAACTATCACAGACGGTTCTGAACAAGAACCGTCTGTGATAGTCTATTTTCACAGACAGTTTTGAACAAGAACCGTCTGATAAGTAATTATCACATACGGTTCTTGTTCAGAACCGTAATTATCACAAACGGTTCTTGTTCAGAACCGTCTGTGATAGCTTTTTCACAGACGGTTCAAAAATCGTCTGTGATGACTCATGTCATCACTGACCCATAAACTCAGATGGCTCACAAAACCATCTGTGATGACGTTTTTGAACCGTCTGTGAAGACCTTTTCTGTAGTAGTGTAGTCTTGATCATGCTATGAATCAATTTATTTTGGGGTTAATTCTTTAATTTTTGTTTCTCGATATTTTATATTGATCTACCTTTTTAAAGATATATCGTGTAGAATAGCAGTTCTACCTTTTTTTAAAAAGATATATCGTGTAGAGTAGCAGTTCCTAGAATTAGACGAGGTGTCTAGGTCCTTGAACTACCTTGAATTGCTAGGTGATGGATGCTTTCTCTGAGATTATGTTGGTGGATGGACAGTGACAGCGTGAGCTCCAGGAACGGCACAGAGCACCTAGTAGGAGTAAAAATCCCAGAATTCTAAGCAACAACCTAGTTTATCAGATCGTTGCTAGACTAGGACCACCAGTTGGTCAATCAAAACTAGAGGAAGGCCTAAGGCTGCTCCTAGTGCTCCACCCTGACTGGTATCTTAAGCCTGCCATGTAGGCAAAATGATGATGTGGTACCATAGTTAATGAAGAGAGATGGTACTCTAGTATCTAATCTGGATATCGGTTTGGTCTCGAAATCCAACACATAAAATTTATTGTGATCGATCCCGTGCATTGGGAAGATCATGCATGCATTGCTTTAGTACATGCCACAAATAGGCCACAATACTCAAATACTAGTAAAGATCATGTATGTAATTAAATGAAACAACCTAAGATACTACACCATAAGAAATCATGCATTGGGAAGATAGTATCCTAATACTTCTCATGCACTAAAGAAACTGCACTAAGATACTGCCCATTGGGAGCAGCCTAACACCCGTGTAATACTTGGTCTGCTTGTAGTGTGTCCTACGTGGCCCATGTTGGGTTGTGTAGTGGAATTAGTCCTATATTTGATTTTCTAAAGTGAGTTGTAGTAGTATATAATGTCTGTTGGGTTCAAACGTAGCACCTCCAGGTTAAACCTTTTACACAAAGCGAGTGTGAAAGTGTAAGTGTTGTGCTATGTGTGCGCCGGTCCACCCCACGGTGGGTTAGACTTTGAGCAGATTTTAGGCCAGTGTGTTATAGAGAGCATCAACCTTCGCTGCACAGACGTGTGTGGGACAGGGGTGTGGGTTGATAAAGTTGCATATTATTATTGAGCATTGCATACATGAAAAGATAATGATGAAAATTGATTACATGAAAGATGATAATGACACGTGGGTATGTTTATGGTGACGACAAAGATTTAATTGAATGATAAGCTATTTGTTTATCGTTCTATTATGTACTTCCCGAGTCTTAGATTCACTCTCTTTTTTTATCTTTAGGTGATAGTTGAAGGCAACAAGCATGGGATGGAGTAGCACATGTGCATCATATACAATCATTACACAAACATTCTTTATTTAGTTTGCTTTTACTAAATTTAGAGACATGATACTTCCCTTTAAAATTTATTATTAGACTTGGTTATTATTAATTTAATGATTGGAATCTCAGTTTATTTAATATTAGTTTGATTTAATTTTCTTGCTACCATCCTACGTCGCTGGAAGCATGGTTTCAGTGTTTCTCGGGCGCGTGTGACCCGAGTGTTTCTCAGACACGTGTGCCCTTAACGTTCTTGGCACGTGTCACTAAGTTGTGAAAGTTAATCCTTTATGCATTTATATTGTTATGTTTGTTGATAAGTGACCTATTGTGGGGTTTTATTACATGCATTGTTTCTTTTAATTATTGTTTAAATTGTTAGTAAGAATGATTTATATGATATTATTTGCTCAATGTTGAGCCGGAGTGTTACAGTAGCATTCGAAGCTCAATGTTCCGCTAGGGTGTTACGTAGAGAGAGCAGAGCGTTCACTAGGAGCTACGAGGAGAACCCATACGATCATATGACTTCTTGTTGATTTGTAGTACAGTGCGTATTCGGGGATTACCAGAAGATACAACATAGTAGAAGCTGTTCCCATTCTCCTTGACAGGGATAGCTAGGTGCTGGTATGATAAAAAAGGTAAAAAAAATTGGAAGAAATTGGAGCATGCTATATTCTGATTTATGCAATACCTTCTTCCCATTGTGTAAAATACACAAGTTGCGTTGTCAAATTGTGCTCTTCAAACCAATGCAAAATGAATCCTTGGGTGAGGCTTTGGAAAGGTTTTAAACGTTGATTTGGCTTGGTCCAGAATTTGGGTTATACAAATATTTCCTCCTGCAAATCCTATCGGATAAATGAAGGCACAAAGAGAGCGAAGAGAGGTAGGCCAGGTCGTTCTTTTAGTTTCGTCCGTGCGATGCTGCGTAGGGGTTTTTTGCACCGTGAGATCCTTCGGGCATTGGCTCCCAATGCCTGCCTTTTTCCTTGGGACATTTTCCTCGCCTGTATCGCCTACTCTTTTCCCCATCGCCCCTCCTTCGTGAGAGTGAGAGCCTTCGCTCCTACCTATCGGGGTTGGATCCCTAGGATCGATCGACACAGTGTACCTATGGGGAGCCCGCCATAAGAAGGAGATAAAAGGGGGCAGTCCTCCACCAACCCTAGGCACTGCTATCAGAGTAACGCAAGATCAGAAGCGCCAGTATCATCAGAGCACTCAATCCTGCTTCAAGGTTTTAAGCAATGGAGAAGAAAAGAGGAGGTTCGACCAAGGAAAGAGGAAGAGGGAGAAGAAAGGGGGAAAAGAGAATTCTCGCGGGGATTTTAGCGAGATCTAGTGTAGTCTTCAAGGGTGATTTTCAATTCCCCATTAGTTAGTTTAATTATTTTTCTATGCGAATGTTGTCGAGTATCAGATTGGTTTTCCTGCTGTTAGTGGATCGGTAATCTGCAGCTCTGTTCATCCGTAGATTTGAATTAGTTCATTGCGAAATTAGGGATTTCCATATCCTAGATATAAGTATATAATTTCAATAGCTTTCTGTAAAGTCTTGGTTCTCATTATTTGGATGAGTAGATAATTAGTTATGATTTTTACAATCTGAGTGTCTGTTCAGTTCCTGGGTTTCGGGTAACAAACTTAGTTTTGCAAATTAATTTTTGAAAATTGATGAATTTGGACTTTTGGTCTGCATGAATTAGATAGATAACTTTATAATAATTCCATAGAGTCCAAGATCACATTTTTTTGACAAGTATAATGGGAGTTATGGAATTTTGAATCATGCGATTCAGTTCTGTCTTTCTGTTGGGGACAGTCGGAGAAAAATATTAAGTTAACAAAATTTGTTGCATAATAGAAAAATTAGACTAAACTTATTATGGTAAATAATTCCCTGTGGATTCCAGGATGTCTTAGATCACTATTTTTGGATGCACCAATTAAAAGTTATGGAATTTTTAAGTCGATATTATCGAAGATGACAAATCTTTTTTTGGAGTTAAAAACAAGGGTTTAGATGAAATAATCTTAACTTTCGATCAGCTGAGAAATTGTGGGTATATGTGTGTTGATTCCAGAAAACCTGAGTTCATGATTTTTGGAGCTATAAATGAAAAGTTATGATTTTTCTAAGGTGACTGTTCTGTTTTAGATAGACATAACTTTCATCATGACAAATAAATCGCCACTTTTGTTTAATGGGAGCATACTTCTTATTGACTGTTATCTTATGGTTGTGTTCATCCTTTGCGGTGGAATGTTTTCCATTGTAATAGAGATAGTCGATTCTTTCATGTGGTCCCTAAAGTTATTTTTAAATTTTCGCTAAACGGTTATCATTCTCATGCTTGTTGGATTGCCTTGAAATCCTTCAATGGTCAGTGTTTCAAGAGAAACTCTGCCGAAGGTTAGAAAGAAAATTATAGTTAATGAGAAACCTTTTAATTTGTTATGACTGGTTAGTTAATGAGTAAGTAGTAGATAATCTATTAGACCTTTTGTATTCTATCCATGGTGCTTATTAATTTGGCTATGTGTAGGTTGTTGTTGACATCTTGTTTTACTGTTAGATTAATTGCTAATTGAATAGCTTGCTGAAATTCTATTGTAAGTAGATGTGAAATAGATTGTTAAGGTAGTTTTGTAGCATTTCAGGCTCAATGTTAAGGTGGGGTGTTACATTTATGGTATGTGTGGAGTTTGGGTTTGGTCTTTGTCGTTGATGTGCTCTTTCTCAAAGGACATGCTCTTTCTCAAAGGACATGCTCTTTCTGAAAGGACGTGTTACAACATTTGGTTATTGCAGTGGTGGACCTAGAAATGAAGAGGGGAGGGAGGGGGGGGGTTGCTAACTCAAACTCTTGAATTGGCTACCGAAGCCCCGGATCAGCGATAATAGCATTCATATTAAGATCAATACGTTGTCTTTTTTGCACAACAACGCTACCTTGAGTTGCTAAACTTTTCTTGGAGGTCTCTTTAAAAAAATATTTCTCCATCTAGCCAAAATCCTAGCAAATAACAATATAACATTCTAATTAGTTGTTGAAATTTGGGAATTGCCAAAATCCTAGCAGGTATAGTCAGAGTTCTTCAAGCTCACTAACATTTCTTTTAGCTATTTTACCAAACATCCTTTAATTGAAGAATGAACTATGGGTAATCTACATTGTCAACAACTATCAATTCAGAGGCATAATAGGAATATTATTGGCTCATCATCTATCAACTATCTCATGAACAAAACTTAAATTCCAGTGTAAACTTTGTTCACAATCTTATAAATGCATACCTACGGAGGGAGGAGGGAGGAGCCTAGAGGGAGGACTAGAGGAGGCCGGAGGGGCGGTCAGGGCCGTCGAGCGGATCAGCGGAGGGAGGAGGCCAGGCGGAGTGCGGGGACCAGAGGGGCAGGGCGGTCGACCGGTCGGGGGCTTGGGGCGTCCAGTGGTGGGCGGAGCTGAGAGGAGCGCTTGTAACACCCGAGCCTAACATGAGCCTGGAATGTTACTAAACAACATGATAGCAAAATGAGAGTCTAATACATTATCCTAAATTTTGGCAGAGTCTCATTTGAATAATTAACCACACAAGGGATTCTAACATCTAACAATAACATAAACAATTATATCAAGTATCCAATTTAAATCATAACCATATAAATTTCCATGAAACACCAGTCGACTCTATTACAAAGTAACAGTTGCATAAAGTCAAAACCATAAATATCGTCTTATAGCAGTTTGCTCAATTATTAAATCATATTCCAAAAATTATTATTCATGGAGTTGTTCGTGATAGGGTGCATCAATCCTTATTACTAGCCCTTCCCATACATGACGTATGTGTAAAAGGTACCTAAAAGATACATGAAACAACAAGCGTGAGTCCACGACTCAACAAAGTATAAATAAGACAGTAATCCAAAATTCATCTCTAACACAAACTACCATTCACAATATCTCCTATCAAATCAGCTCTTATGACCATGCAATGCAAATGCCACAAATGCGCCTTTTCTTTACTCTTTGCATTTACTGGTAATACGGAGTATGCATCCGTTAATGCATACCCATGTCTGTACCTTCTAGCACAGGGACCTTAAGCCCACATTCCACAAGTGTGGGGATCTCTTGCCCATCTAATACATGACGGGGACCTCAAATATCAATACTTGGCCACCACAGAGCCAAGACTCAAGGATAATGACATGATGCAAATGAACCTATCTATGCATTCATCATGGGAACATAATGACCAGTAGCCAAAACTACGAGTAAAGATCATAATCATAATTCAAAGCATTCATATATATCCTCTTTAGGTTCTACCCACTAATTGCACTTGCCTCAACAGTATGAAGCTTGACGATGCTAAGAGGGTGCTGCCCCCGGATTCACACCACAACCTGAACAATTAATAAACATTCTAAGGGGACATTTCAAAGCATACAATATTATATAAAAAATTCATATAATTATCTACGTTCCCTAGCGCAACCCAAAACTTCATTTCCCATAAGCAGCGTTCTGTCCCAAAACAGGGCAGTCCTATTCTAAAAATTGTATCTTTTCTTATGTTTACTAAAAAATGATGTTCTTTGATTTTATGTAAAGCTTACTAAATTGTTCACATTAATCTAGTTGGTCATATTCTCTTATTTTGTCATTCACTATCTCTACTAAACAGATTATTAAAACTGCTAGAATCTGGCAGATGTTTTGGACAGCAGAACTAAAAACATTCATAACTTTCAATACGTTCATCCAAAAATTACATTCTTTAGCTCTCTGGAAACCTTATCAAATCACCTACATTTTCCATGTTGATGATATCCTCTAATTATTTTGTTAACTAATTTCTATTATCTAGTTAATACAACCTGCCAGAATCCTGACAGAGCCTTTGGACAGCAGCATTGTAAAATCCATAATTAACGATCCGTTCATCCAAACGACTTGATCCAGGATTCTACGGAAAGCTAAAGACGTTACCCCAAAATCTCCAAGAGATGGCCAAATCAAATTTCGCAGTTAACAACCCTAAAACTACAGCGCAGTACAAACTGCCAATACTCGATCTATTACCCGATATCGCTAAATCACAAAACTAAAAGACTAAGCGAACGGAATATGAGAGTTACCATTGAAGAACACGCTGATGGTTGCAAGAACAACCACGAGATCCCCTCTCTTCTTTTTTTCCTTCTCCCTCTTCCTTCTTCTTGGCCGACAACCACCAATGGGGATCCTTCCCCCTTCCTTCTACTTGGCCGGCAGCAGGGAGGGCAGACCAAGGTGATGGGGCACAACAATGGGGTCTGGACAGAGGGGAGGAGGCGTAAGGAGGGGGAGGAAGTGGCGGCTGCGAAGGAGGCGCTAGGGTTTTCCCCTTTATGGGCCGACCGCCTTCCCTTTGGGCCTAAACGCTGGTCGAGTGTCCACACCTGTGTTCTCCACTTTAGACAAAAAAAACCCCTAATTCATGTTTAAATCTCCCTATAAAACACTTACACTCTCCCGAGAGAAACATGGCATTACAAATGGTAATAAGGGAAGAGGCCGGACTGCTAGAGCGAGGAGGCGGAGTGAGCGTGAGAGGAGGAGGAGACCCAAGCGGGCGAGGCGGAGGTAGAAGCATGGGCATCGGGGGATGCGAGAGCTTAGGGGAGGCCGGGACCGACCACCAGGGAGTTAGGGTTTAGAATTGAGCCACTTAGGGTGCTACATGGGCTTAAATACATAGGACAGATTGGCCTAGCCCAACCCACCCAAGAACAGGCCCAGGCCTAGGCCCGCGCCTGGGTGATCGTGCCCCACCCACAGGATACATATAAGGGGCGAAGGCTGCCAAACCCTCCCGGAAACCAGACCGCCGCCGCCAACTCAATTCTTGTTCGTTTCTATCCTCCCAAACCTAAACCCAAGAAGCGGGCTGACGCTGCAATTTTGCTCCTCCTTCCCGCCACCCAACACCAACTCTGGCGCGAATTTTCCCTCGCTCGCGCTCCCTCCACAAATTTGCGTCAATAATACTACTCTAGTTGTTAAACAACAAGCCAAACTTTACCCAGTTGAGCTCTTTCCTCTCCCTCCGCTCCTCAGTCCTCACACGCAGACGCCAGGCTTCTGATCTCGAGTTCTCAAGAAGCCGATTAGGGTTCCATTCGAGCCGGCTTCTAGCGCCGCCTCTCCTTCATCCGACGCCGCACGCAGGTCCCTGCGTCCCTGCTCCTCAAGGTCAGCACCTCCCCGGACACGCCGCTGCGGCGGCGCGGCCCTTAGGGTTTGACGCCAACCAAGCCGCGGCTTTTCTTAATTTGTGCGGAACTTGCGGTCTTCAAGTAGTGGTAGAGACGTAGAGTGTAGATCTGTGTCTATTTTGGCATTTCTTGCGGATAAATGGCAGATTTGTTTGTGGGTTCGGTTAGATGAGCCATAGCTAGGATTCTTGTGCTTCTCGTTTATAATTATTCTGGGGTGGTAGGTAGTAGTGGTCGTTGGAGCTACAAGTCTTAGCTCAGAGTTAGGGCTTTGTTAGAGGAATTCGTGATGATTGTGTAGTTCATGAAGATTAATGAGCTTGGGAGCTTCTTGACGCGGACAGCAATTTGAATCCTGTGTGCATTGTTTTGTGCCAAATGGCGTCTGCAGCTTGCTCCATTCATAATCAGCTAATGTAAAAAATTGGAATTTTCTCCATCTGTATGCAAGATCGTCCGTTCAACACGTCTGCTCGTTGTTCAACTTTTGCCCCCGTTTTGTTGGGTCATGGAAGGCCTGCTTCTTAATGCACACTACTGCCTTGTGGTTTAACCGTTTTTTGTATGATTACTAGCAGCATTATTGTATAATTACTAGAAAAGCACAATAGCTTATTAGAAGATCACTTGCTTACTTCTATGTTCTGTTTTTCCTGTTGTTTGGATAGGATGAGCTAATTTTTCTGCTCTATTATGAAGAATAGAAGAGCTGATTGTCATGTCCCTAAACATATTATGATTTCTTAATGACAAAAGATTTGCTTGTTGCCTTTTGTTTAATGCTTTCATTGAATACGATTTCTGTTCTTGAAAGTTGACTGCATTTTTAGTGAAGATATTGATGCATGTATGCAGCATTTACAGATTTGCTTGATCATATATCCTGGTTTTCCTTATTTCTACAGGAAACCTTTTAATATTTACGTTGCCAAGTTGATTTGCTACAAGCAAGACGGTCAATCTGTAGACTGTTACTTAAAGCCACAATGCCCAGTGCCGCTCGCAGAAATCTAGACCCGAGTCCTAGAAGAAGATCTCCAAGGTTCAAGAACATTCATGTACTATATGGTGAAGATTCTGAAACGGATTTCTCTACTTTGAAGCGTGTCAAAGCTGAGATCGTTGATCTTGAGGAAATTGCCTCTCCTTCAACCTCAGAACTTAATGTTGCTTCTATTAGTGGCAATGATGGTGAACAAGATTTTCACGATGTATCTCTCAAGGATCTAAGAGCTCGGTGTAAAGCTAAGAATCGGAAGGCTCATAAAATTATTTCTGAAGGACCTGGCAATACGAATCATACTCAATGCGGGAATCTTGAGAATGAAAAACCAAAAGAGGAAGTTAATCTTGATGAGCCCCTTATTTCCTTGAAACAGAAGAGGCAAAAGACATCCCCTAGTAAAGCGAACAGAAAGATGGATGCACCAACATCTTCCCCACATGCTCCTGATACAGCATCGAAGGGAGACGAGACTAGTCCTGTGCAAGCTTCCCTACTTGAGGCAACATTGCATGACTCAACGACAGAGAAGCTCAAAAGGAGAGCTACAGATATAGAGCACTCCAAAATTGCTATTGGTGAGTCAATGGTTATTTGAACAAAATACAGTTCTTTTATTAAAAGTTTTTTGTTGTCCAGATATAGCGGACGGATTGTGAAAACTTCCCTCTAGTTCCTATTTTCAATTTTATCCATAAATGTTGTTTCTGTTCTCTACTTTCAGATCATACTGAAGAAATAGTTGGGGAGGACATTAGCTGTGCTGTAATGGAAAACACAATATTATCTGCTAGAGCTCTAACGAGTAGTGGAAGCCCTGACACATTTTGCAAAATCAAAACAGATGATATAAATATTTACATCGATGAGGAAGTTGGAGTATCTAGTTATGGAAAGAACTCCTTTGAGCATTCATCTGTTGAGCTGCTTCAGGTGCCAATAGAGGATGATGGATGTGGACAACAGCCTGGATTCATCACCCAACCAACTGAATTAGATGATGTTTCTGATCATTCTTGTGAACTAACTCACAGTGTCGAAGCATACTCTTTGGACAACATTGTACTGCAAAACAAGATAACTAACATTGTTTCTTCATTGGATTTCATTGATGAAGTGAGCAACCATCAGAAACCATCAGATGATATAACTAATTCAGATGTGGATAAGTCTTCTGTTGGTAATGAATATTTGGTGTGTTGTGTTAATCAGTCCTGTGATGATCATATAGATAACGATGAATATTGGTATCCAAGAGTTGTTCAAGGCTCTCCAGAAAGCGTAAAGATTGTGGAAGAGTCTTCTCCTATCGATGAGTTTAACAGAGATGGGGTCTCCATTGGTGGTCATGCAATCAGATTTATGTGGAAGCACAGAGAGGACTTGCACTTCACTTGAGGAGGTTGTGCAGATGCAGGCAGAGGGTCAATTTGATTCACTAGTCTGCCATGGTGTTAGATCAAAGGATATATCACTGCATTTGGACGTTGAACAAGCAGCCAATGACTATAATTTTGCTTTTGACAAGACTCTTGACTTGGTTCAGACTACCAATTTTGTTATGCAAGATGGGCGGCTAGAAAGTATAGTATATGATGCTCTGAACAGTCATGCACAGAGAAAGAATTCTGAAAATAAAACTTTTGTTGAAGTTCCAGATACTGCTGTGATTCCGAGCCCGCCGGTAGATGGGTTCACTGATAACTGTCCTGAAGAAGCAAATGCTTCACATGATGGTCAAATCTTATTTCCCAATGATACGGAGTGGTCATCAAAGGATATGAGTCAGTTAAATGCTACAATGGATTTTGACATTTCTAAATCTGTTAATGATCAAGGATCAAGAGAACAATTTGTTTTTCAACCTCAGTTATTCCAGGCTTGTGTTGACATGGACAAAACTGGCGGTGTAACATCAGAGAGCTCCTCTAGTCCTGAGGAAACACACGAAATGCCTGCTGGAGCTTTAAATTCTACTGCAATCTCCCTGGAAACTGATGGACAACCTAAGAAGTCAGAACTTTTCATTGATGGAGGATCAACTGAAGAGCATACTCCAAAAAAACTGTTGTCCAAGAGAAAGGTATGCCATGCTCTTGAACCAAGTCCCAAAGCCAATTTATGAACAAGTTTGTCATGTTTACACTTTCTTTTTTATTTTTTCAGATTATGTCACCGACTTCTCAGGAGAAGCTTTGCAATGCTTTGACTGGTATCGATTTGTGTGGAGTCCAAAGGCTGAGTAAGCAATCTATGCTATCTGTACTGTTTCTAATATTTTTAGAAGAGTAGTTAATAATCATTCTATTTCTTGTTGTTTATGTGATCATTACTGATTTCAGAGAGAAAGATCCTTCTTGAAGATTGTGATAAAATCAGAAGAACATTACCTCAGATAGAAAACAGCCAATCAATGTTAAGCACGGACGGGAGACTTAAGGGAAGGACTTCTATCTCCCCCACAAGCAAAGGAATTCTCAAGTCAATAGAATCCCCGTCCCCTAAACGGACAACTTGTTCTTGCATGAGAAGTTCATCAGTTCTCTTGGACACCGAGAAAGCTGTTGAGTTTTCACAAAGGCAAATGCATGATATAGAAAACATTGCAGCAAAACTTATCAGGAGCTTGAAGCACATGAAAAGTATAGTGGACGAAAGTTTGTCATCAGAAGCACATTCTTTACTTCCTAATTTTAACACTGCCGAGGTGAGACAATATTAAACAGAATATATGCTTATCATTTTAAAATTCTAGTTAAGTTTACTGCCGTGCCACCAATTGATTATACAACAAAGCAAGTGCATTAGAATTGTTTGATGAAGTTACACCATATATTGACTCTGGAGCACAAAAAGATGTTACTCCAGGAACATGATTCAAGAGGTTGCAGATTCTTTATTTTGATATTGAGAGTTGTACACGAAATTTCATGTACTCCTTAACCTTAAAACCGAATGTTAGTATTTCACATGTCTTTCTGCATTTCTGTTTTAGTTAGTTACATTTATTTATAACACAATACCAAGTTAAGCTCCTTCTGTTACTAGTAAATAGATGTTAATTTTACTACATGGTAGTATATTTTTTTGTAGAAGAATTACTGTTGACTTACATTTGCAATTCACATGTAAACCATCTGTTGGGATGAAAAAAAACATACTTTTGAGAGTGCCTTATCAGTAGTTAATATACTTAGTCTGCACTCGTTTGTCCTATCTGCACATTAGTTAGTGCAGGTATAACTTTTTTCTCGTCTGAATAAGTGGTGACTTGGTTAGGCCTACGAGTGATTAAGATATAGTAAAAACTTATGAATTACCTCTGATACTATAGTGACTGTTTGAAGTTAATACCTCTCTTGATGAGTAGATGAGGTCTAAGCCTCCCAATTGCCTTGTTCAAAATATTATTTTAAGAAAAAAGAGAACATAAGAGAGCCTTTATAATTATAATTTTGTTTGTTGACATGCTTGTCTTGCTATGAAAGTGAAGCAACGGTAATCTGGTCAGGTGTTTGACTGATAATCTTATAATTCTCATGCACAGATCAGAGCAGCCTCTGAGGATGCATTAGAAGTGGAGAAAACTACGAGGAAATGGTTGACAATAATGAACAAAGATTGCAATCGCTTTTGTAAAATATTGGTTGGTATCTGTCTGCTTGTAAGATTGTTTGCTTACATTGGAGTGTTTTCTGAACTCTCAACTGACATTCGTGTTGTCACAATATAAAATGTTCTGGCAGACACTAGCGGGGAAGAAGGCTGTTTCTCGTCCTGAAGTGCTTAGGAAACGAAGGAAGATTACATTCGCAGATGAAGCTGGAGGAACGCTCTGCCATGTTAAGGTGTTTAACGATGGTCAAACATCTCTTCTTTCTGATAACATCCTTTGAACGGGTTGACAGCAAGCAATTTTATCATAATAAGGCAAGCTTGCTGATAAATAAAGAATCAAACAAGCTGCTCTCAATCGGACCGAAATAACTGTAGAAGGCTTTCTTTCATGATAAAAGGTGGATGCAGCGAGAAGCTATTGTATGTTAAATACGACAGCCTCTAATTTACTGGGATCAAATTGGTGACATTGTTGCTGTTAATTTTGTTTTCGCCTGTATCTTTAGATGCAAGAGTCCATGTAAAGCGGCTTCCGAAACTGTTCCATTATAATGCCACTTATCGTAATTTGTAAACAACAATCAGCTCACTGTAATTTGATTATCTGAATTATTTTATTCTGAGACAGGTTGGTTTAGCGCTATTCCAATTAAAAGTAAGCTTTCACTTTTTATCTGCTGGGGTTGCTGGCGATTTGATTGCATAAATATGTTCTTGATGGCGCTTACGGATTTCCCTCAGCTTGTGCACTGACAGTTTTTTCAAAAGGTTAAACGTCCCTATTCGGACTCGCCTGTTCTAAGTTATAACAGTCCTGGGTACATCAGATTGAAACGTTACAACTTTGCCCCTAGGAACATCATAAATGACAACAATGCCATTTTGACTACGTGGCCAGATGCTTTACGCATGTGCTGACTTGTGTCCATGGTGGATTTTTTTTATAAAAATAATCTAGTTTTTATTCTGAAATATAATATAGTAATATATCTATTTTTTTATTTTACAGAAATAATTATCAGTCGTTTAACTGTTGAGCGTATCGGTTGAACGACTTGTACACTTATCGCTCAACCGTTGGGCCAAGTGTACAAGACGCTCAGCCAGCAGGGCATGTATTGTACACCATTGGACGATAAGTGTAGTCGTCCAACGGTTGAGCGACAGATGATTATTTCTGTAAAATGAAAAAATATAGATATATTACTGTATTTTGGAATAAAAACTAGGTTATTTTTTTAAAATCGTTCATAGAGCATGTAAGATCTAGGTCTTTAATTTGTGTTTATGGTGTTTCGGTGATTAATAACATCTAAATCATTGACACTACCATTTGTGTTAAGTGAAGTTATATCTCGATAATGACATGAATCTCATTAATACCGTTTCGGTACTAGAATGTCCCGTTTGTTCCAATCCACCATACAAAACGGTACAAATGAGGTTGTATTCCATTCCGGCCCATTCCGACCGAGACGTGCATGGTTCATCTCGGTACCGGCTCCCACATCGACATTTACTTTTTGCTGCAGCGTGCAGCTGGCCCGATTCCCGTGTAAACAACTCTTTACCCTATGCATTTGTTGCTTGCTCCTCTCCCGAACAATCTCTCTGTGTGCTGTTGCATTAACTCTTCCCCCATGCAGTAAACTAGTGATTAGAAATTGAAAATAGCCACAATCAAATTGATAATGCACGGGGCATTCTGGAAAATGCCACATAGAAGTAACTAATAAATCCGGTCTTCGTAATATTCTTTAGTGTTAAGTATGATATTGTGGTTGATATATTTGCGTACATGCATAATATCAATTTACAATTTTAAGATCCCGGATTCCAAAGAGCAAACCGGAATGGAGGCCGGAACGGTATTAACAAGTATGGATGGCATGACTTGGTTCTAGGCCATGATTATAGCCCCTAAGTGTTCAAATAATGGCAAAACATGGTTTTCATAAAGATGACCTTCTTGAAGCTTGAAATGATCCAAGGAGTTGGGTATAGATCATTTTAGTGTTAGGTCTTTGTTTTTGTTTTGGCTGTACTATTAGGGGGGTTAAGGCTAGTAGTAGCTTAAGCATGGTTAGGTTGAGTAACTAGCTGTAGTGTACAGTAGACCCTTTTAACTCAGTTATAGTCTAAGAGTGCCAAGAATCAAAGTTTGAGTGCGAGGTTTGCAAAGTTCAAATCAAATTAAGCTAAGCTTGAAAACTCAATGGAGGCAGATAATTCGGGTTAGACGTACCATAGGAGCGTATCATCAATTTAGAGAGGGATTTTACAATGCCCCGAAAAATTTTACAGAGGCAAATTATCTGGGTCAACACATACGATTGGGGCGTACCATCAGTCGAGAGAGTGTTTTTGGTGCCCATGGAATTTTATGCGGAGCATATAATCTAGGTTGTGGCTATCATTGAGGCATATCATATCAACGTAGAAGGTTGAATTAGACTAAGTTGAGAGGCAGATGATATGGCCTGATGCTTATCATCAAGGCACATAATTGCTTTGGAGAAAATATACTGAGGCGTCTCATCTGGGTCAAGGAGTACCGTTGACCTGTACCATCTCTCCATAGGAACTCCACGACAAGGTTATGCAGAGGTGGATGATATGGCCCATGGCAGATGATCTGGGTCAAGTGGATAATCCGACCCATGGTATTGTGTAATGGCTATTTTTTCGGCAGTTGGAGCTGAGGAAAATTGAACTGAGGCGGATGATCCGAATTTGCAGAACCTTTTAAAAAATGTGCCTAACGGCTAGTTTTGAATGGAAAGTCTATATAAGTGAACTATGGTAGCTCAAATTAGCTCTTGAGACTCTAAAGCAGTGCCTGCATCTTAGGGAGTTCAAGGGCCTCATGAGTATCAAGTTGAGATCTTGAGAGTGTGATAAAGTAGATTAGGCCTAGTTATGTGCATCACTCCTATAGTTGCTTAACCTTGCTGGGTTCAAGTGACCTCTTTAGGCTTATTACTCTTGGAATTCGGTTATTCCTAGACGGCTTGGAGGCATGCTCTTGGTGATCTTCCAAGGAGGAGCTTGTGGAAGGCACTAGGAGGATTGTGAAGGTTTAGAGTCCACCTATCATGAGAGAAGGACTACCACGAGTTGATTGCTTGGATCACTACCTAGATTCGAGTACGAGCTAGACTCTTACGAGAGTGCTCCACAGAGGAGTATGGGAGATCACCGAATATCTGAGACCATGGTAAAAACTTGGTTGTCCCTTGTCCCTTTTACATTTCCGCAATACAATTCTTGCTCTTCGAATACCTAGATTACTAGACTTGTGTAGGTTGGAACTTACGTTGCAAAACTTCACTAGCATATTTAGGAGTTGATTGAACACACTAGAAAACCGTAGGCACTTAGGTTTGGAGTTTTTCTTAAGTTGCTCTTAATTAGTTTGAATTTTGCATAGTTCAAAAAAGATACCCAATTCACCCTCCCCTCTCGGGCATATGATTCACTTCAGAGTCTTTACTGAATGCTCGAGTAAGCTTGTCAAGGTGATGCTGAGGACTTGAAGTTGATCTTGGGCATAAATGAGGATTGTTGACAGCGGCAAGGTCTTTGTCAATGGCATTGGCGGGTGGCATTGCTCCCTGGCCAAGAGAGCTATCGGAGCGTCACTAGATAAAATGACCTCCTTCCAAAAATGAGGTTGAAGGTGAGTTCACTTTGTGGGGGTGTTAGCAGCTCCACCGGCTGTTTTACATCTGGATGGAGCAGATTCTAGCGAGGAAGTAGATGTTGGTGAAGAAACTTCCTTGGCTACTGTGGGAGAAGATTTTGGTGTCCTCTTGCCTAATGCAGAGAAATACTTACATCACATCTTGTACTCAACAAGGGAAAAGCGTGTGATTCTAAGAATAGAGCGCCGGGGGGGGGTGGGTGGGTTGGTTGGTTGGTTGAAAGATCAAGAAGGCCGATTAGGCGGGGGTGAATAGGTGGTTTAAAAACCTTTGGGCCAAAACTGAGATTTTTATATGTTGAAGCGTAAATCAAAATGATTTTGTACAATTAAGGCCTAAAATGTATAATCTCAACTACATGCACTAACAACCTAAGTCTATGTCAAGGTTTGCAACCCTAGGGTGACAAGAAATCAATTCGATTTTAGAAATGTAAATGAACACAAATAAGAAAACCACAAGATGACACGACGATCTTCTTAACGTGGTGTTCGAAGACTTGTCTGCCTCCCCTAGTCCACGTTGAGGTAAGCCCAAACGAATTTGACTGGCTCCACGAATTTAGCCAAGCACCTCAATCCACTAGTGGTAGCTCTTTCCCCCTTCGAGTAGGTGAGCTCTAACCATCACACACGCTGGGCTTTCTCACAAGCTTCTTGAGAAGATCACCGGACCACAACGCCTCTACTCCGTCCAAGTGTCAGCAAACATCAAGAGTAATAAGCCAAACTAGAGTCTTCCTCTTCTTACTCACAAGGTGTAACACATGCACAATGGAGTAGAGAGGCTTGCACTATCTCAAGAGAGTGAAATGGGGGTACCAAAAACTAGGATAGAGAGCCCCGAGCCAAGCTTATACAGCCCCCATGCAAGAAACTAGCCGTTACTCACAAAATCAACAAAGACATATATACCAGGTCAACTACACATAATGGCTAGTTCATGTACACATGGCAAAGAACCATTGGGGCTAAGACGTGAAATCTGGACCCCCTTGTGAGATCTTTGGAAACCTCAAACATGTCCCCAGACATGTTTGCCCTATGCTAAAAACTTGAGTCAATTAGGTTTTGATTTCCAAAGCAAAGATGCATAAACTTCAACTATTTGCAAATTATAGTCCCATGCCACAAAGATTAGATGCATGAACTTCAACAATTTACAAAACACAATCGCAAGCTTTAGTATCATGTCACAAGGAGTTGGTGCATGGACTTCAACCATTTACAAAACACATTTGCGAATTATAGTCTCATGCTACAAAGAGTAAATGTATGAGTTTCAACTATTTACAAAACACATTCACAAACAATAGCATTATGCCACAAGGAGTAGATGCATGGAATTCAACCATTTGGAAAACACATTTGCAAATTATAGCCATGCTACAAAGAGTAAATGCACGAGCTTTAACTATTTGCAAACAATATCATCATGCCTAGAAGAACTAGAGCAAGTGAGATTAAGCAATCAACACATGATGAAACTCAAGCTACTAAACAAGACCCCTCTTAATAATACGATAACCTATACTAGCAATCCGGTCTTCCAACCAAACACCGATAACAGTAAAATAATCGAAACATATCCTTAGCATATGCTAGTTATACCTGTGCCATGTGCATTCTCTTGGAGCATCAAGTCGATGACACGCATCACTTCTCCATGTCCATGTCATTGTCTTGACATGCATTAGCACATGATGCCATTCTTTACTTCAAGATCTTCACTTGATGACCATCAACACATGATGTCATCCTTTGCTTTGGGATCTTAACTTGGTGGCCTGATAACACATGATACCACTCATCACTTTGGGATCTTCACTTGATGACCATCAGCACATGATGTCATCCTTCATCCCAAACCTTCACTGGATGATCATTAACTCATGATGCCATCCAAAGTATTCATCATCATGGGACTCATCCTATTTCACCACCTCATAGAAAATGTTAGTCCCACAAATTTGGTTGTCACTAATCACCAAATCTCACCATTAACACATAATGGAGGGACTAGATCCTTCAATATCCCCCTTTTTGGTGCTTGATTACAACCCAATTGCAAATAATTGAATTTAATTCATCATGAGTATATTTCAACTACAAAAGCTTTATATACTCAAGGGATGAGTTTCAAAGTAAAGATCCTCAATATGTGAAATAGGAACATGGATCAACACTAGTGAAACCTCAAAACATAGAATGAGCTCCCCCTAAATTTGTGCATACACACACACACACAGATACATACATACATACATACATACATACATACATACATACATACATACATACATACATACATACATACATACATACATACATACATACATACATACACACACACACACACACACACACACACACACACACACACACACACACACACACACACACACACACACACACACACACACACACACACACACACACACACACACACACACACACACACACACACACACACACACACATATATATATATATATATATATATATATATATATATATATATATATATATATATATATATATATATATATATATATATATATATATATATATATATGTATATATATATATATATATATATTAATTGGAAACAATATGCACATATCCAAGTTGAAACTTTGGTGGAATTCACCCTATATTTTGGTTCCGATAAATGCAATAAGACATAAAAATATGACATCGAATGCATACCTCCAAAGATTTTGATTATTCCATCCAAATGAGACTAAACAATATCATACTCAACAAATGTGTTAGTCACTGTCGGAACCCAAAAATGCAATTTTGGACCCTCTGTGTATAATGCACTAATCCAGGATCAAGCTAGTGCACATAGTATGCAACATAGATGGATATCATTCCACACAAGACGAATATAAGCGTAAACGACTAATTTGAATAATAAATAACAGTTTTGACCTTATGGTCGAGTTTACAATTATTAAGCCACACAAGGCTGACACTAAATAAGAAACAACAACGGAACGAAAGCAACTCCAGCGTATACCCATCGACTCGCCACAGGCAACAGACTGAGATTAAGACCTAATGATCACCATCCTCGTAAAGCTCCTTCTCAAAGGCAGGTGATGATTCCCCCAATTCAGCTGAATGATTGTAGCAAGAATGAGTACTCCGAGTACTCAACAAGTTGTACCACAAAATGCAATTATAGATGATGGCTTATTCCAAAGGAAATGACTTCTGTGGTTGTTTTGTAGAAATGCAACATTTGCAATTGAATATAAGTAATAGTTTGGAAACATAATTCAAAACAAATAAACATTAATAGTTTAACAATTGTTTTCACAAAGACACTATGCCTAATCAGTTTGTTTCACACAGCTGTATAAGTTATCCCACACAGCTGTCCCTTCCCAATTATTTTATGAAAATCTACCCCTCGTGTGAAATCCCCAAGCATGTCCATGACCGTGGATGCGGCTATTCGAATAAATTGATTAACACTCTACAGAGGTTGTACACTTTACCTACACGATATAACCAGTGTAGCTAGCACTAATCATAACAAAACTTTTCCGAAACTTCACCCTGACGACTGACCCTCCTGATGTGTTTTACTGCCATACCAATCCTACCAGAGTGCTTTGGTACGACACACAGCGTTGGACCTGGAAGTGGAGAACCGTCCACCGATGTGACTTATAAAGTAGTCCACATCTCCACCCTAGTACACAGTCTATCCTACATGCCTGAGTAATCAATGCAAAGATTCCATAACTTACTAAGTTAGGCCCATCCCATCAGGCATGTGGTTGTACAGTTGTGGCTTAGCTCAATGGCGCACAAAGTTAAGTCCTTAATTAACCAAGGCGAGACTGCCAATTTCTAACTACATTACCAAGATTTTACATTTTCCCATCACACAGTTCCATCCACTCGCCTCAGTATAAATCTTTTCCCACCCTGTTGGTTAAGCGCAACACATGCCATCTTAGTAACAACATACATCGCACAGTTTTACACAAGTTCCATAACCACTTAGTCAAATTTATATTTGCAACTCAAATGATATGAATGACCCGTCGCATAGCTAAGTAGACTATTCGTATCTAACAAACCCATGTTGGTGGTCTGATATTATCAACTAATAATTAACCCAGCTAGGGAGACAAAAGATCATAATAATACAATAGGCAAGATGGATATAATCAAATTGGTGTATAGCTAATCCCAAAGCATTTAAATAAATACTTAAAGTAAAATACAATGATTTGAATCAAGGTAATTTTGAAAACTAAGTTCAACATGGTCAAAGGTACAACTTTCCTTGGAACACGTTTTGTTACTGGTCTTGAGCTTGATCAACTTCTCCTCCTTCGAAAACTACCGAAGTATCAATATCTAATCGCAAACGAAAGAAAATAAACAAATAAATTCAAAATAGAGAGATAAACAAACACCAAAAAATAAATAAAAAACTTAGGAAAGTAGAGCTTGAATTTAGAAATTTGAATGGGCTCAATCGGAGTTCGTATGAGGAAGAACGAGCTTTTGGAAGATCTAAACCTAGGAAAAATGAAAAAAGAATTTCTATTTCGAATTTCTCGAATTATCTTTCTACTAGAAATCCCGAATTACTGCATCAGCATGATGTCAGCAACAAATTTTGGAATTAAAGAAAATTCTAAAAATTTGAAATAGAGGCTGACATGTGGGATCTGGGGTCTATAGTTTGGGTTCATAGATTTGGTCTATGGGTCTATGGCTCGTGGGTTTACAACATAGTGGACTGACATGTGGGACCTACTTGGCATAGGCTTGGTCTACGGTGGACTGGATCTACTGAGATTGGATCTGGTTTTTAGGGTTTGGGTAGACACGCGGGTGCACACGTGGCTGCTGATTGGGCGACATGTCAACAAGGATGCTGAGGTGGCACTGATGTGGCATGACGTGGACAGCCACGATGGTAGTGCACTGGAAGAGGGTCGTTGGCATTTGCGGCCATATTGGAGCGAATAGTGGTGCTTGTTGGGTAGCTCAAGTGATGGTGAACTCAACAAGGTAACTGCGACGGCCGGGGGTGAACGGAGGTTGACGGCAGCAAGGGCGAGGCGGAGTTTGGAGTTCGGGCTCATCAGTGAGTAGCTAGGGTTGCGTTCCAGCGAAGGGGTGTGTATATCTGGGATGCGGGCGTTGCAACAATCCCAAAGGTGGCTTCCATCGACGACGGGGTGCGCTAAAACGGCAACAGTGAGGACGGAGTGGTTTGACCAGCATTGAAGATGAAGACAACGGCCACAACGCTAAGCGGGGATTCGAAGATGACGACTAGGGTTTTCTAGGGTGACGCGACTCAACGTGCCCCTCTCGATGGTCCTCGAAACCTTAAATAGTCTCGGGAGGTGGGCCTAACACGGACACCGAAACCGGGGCAGCGGCGGAGCTTCAGTCCGAGGCGGAGACGGTAACATGGCGGCGACGAGGATGCCAAGTGGGCCTAGACACGTGGCGTACACGGGTTCAACACGGCGGCAGCGGCGCAGACCAGTGGGTCCCACCTGGCGATGACGACAAGGCGGTGCGGAGTTGGGCTGCGACGCCTGCGGGTTGGGCTGCGAATGGAAAACAGGGATTGGGCCGGAGAGATTCGGCCCAATGGAATTTTCTGAGATTTTAATTAGGTTTTCTATTTTAGGAATACTAGAAAATTCAAATGGCAAATGGAAAATAGCAAATGCACTTAGAAAAATTCCAGAAAAATATGGAAAATATTCACAAGCACAAAGAACTCAAATAAAACAGTTTTGGAATTAATTGCTGTTCAGATTAGTCACATTAAATTGTTTTGATATTTAAAATTCCAAATTAAGCTTGGTTAAATTCAAATAAAATTTGGTGAATTTTTCTAAGGGCTAAACAACTCAAAAAATTTTTGAAACTCAAAAAATTGGGATGTTACAAACCTCCCCCCCCCTTAAAGGAATTTTGACCTTGAGATTTAGGCTAGCTAGAGAAAAGGCTAGGAAACTCGGCTTTTAGCTTTTCTTCACGTTCCCACGTTGCTTCACTTTCTGAGTGATTGCTCCACTAAACTTTGCAAAAATAAACGGTCTTACTTCTAGTCAGAAGCTCTGCCATATCCAAAATTTTAAATGGCTATTCTTTGTAAGTAAGATCCTCTTTCAACTTAATTGAATCCAGGGGAGTCTGTTCCGTTGGCACACGAAGACAGTTTTTCGACTGTGAGACATGAAAGACATCATGTAGTACTGCTAACGACTGAGACAGTTCAAGCTGGTAAGCAACCTCTGCTCAATGATTCACAATCTTGAAAGGGCCAACATACCTAGGGGCAAGCTTCCCTTTGGCATGGAACCTTCTAACACCTTTAAGTGGAGTAACTCAAAGATAAACAAGATCCTCTGGTTCAAAGCTGAGATCATGACGACGATTATCAGCATAACTCTTCTGTCTAAACTGAGCTATCTTTATTCTTTCGATGATCATAGACACGTAGTCTTCTGCTTCTGAATAATATCTGGCCCGAAAACCAAACGTTCAGCTGTTCCTGTCTAATTCAAAGGGGTTCTGCATGCACGACCATACAAAGCTTCAAATAGTGACATTTGCAGACTGACTTGATAACTATTGTTGTACGAGAATTCTGCATATGAAAAACTCTTGTCCGAACTAGTAGCATGAGCTAGAGCACAAGCTCTCAACATATCCCAGTCGACTCGGCTCTGATACCAACTCTGTCGGGACCCCGAATTTTCAAAATCCGGACCCTCTGTGTATTTTTGCACTAGTCCCAGATCCGTAGCTAGTGCACATAATGAAAACATTGTTGATAACAAGTTCAAATCACGAAATAACATTAATAAACAACTGAGTACCGGCCTTATGGCCACTTAATACAAAAGAGATCAAAAGACCTTGAGTCTTACAGCAGCAAAGACATCAAAAGTTAAACTCCGAGTGATGGCCCATCAAATTGCCCACCGGCATTCGACTGGGGAGAGTAGCCTAGTACTCTTGGTGTCTTTCATCAAAGCCACATGCGAAGTAGTCGTAGTCGTCCTCGGCATCATTGAAGACTTCCGAGATTTATTTTGAGTGTAGCATGTAAGTACATAAAGTACTCCGTGAGTCTTTGGAAAAATGCATATGCACAGCTTTAACAATTGGGCTTATAGTGTTCTTTTGCACAAAGCAAGATTTAATGTTTAAACATTTTTTCACAAATAAATTAATTGCATCACTAGTGGAGGTTCTAGCTACCAACCACTAGTATAGAGGATCTAACTGCCAAGGTTCACAGGATAGGGCTCTAGCTGCCAAAAAACTACCTGAGAGCCCCAACTACTCCTAGGTTTCGAAAATTTTCTCTTTTGAAATCAAAACCAAAATCTACCATGTGAAAACGCACCTTGCCTGCCCTTGACCGTGGGCACGACTATTCGAATAGTTTTACACTCTGCAAAGGTTGTATAGCTTGACTCACACGAGATAGTCAACTAATAATGTCGGCCATGACACGCTTCCTTAGGTGTGCGACTAAGCGATCATCATAAGGCCTTTACAATACTTTATCCTTACATTAGCCCGCTCGATGAGCTTAACCCCAAGTCATGGACGTTCATTTACCATCGACCCGAAGCTCATCATTGTGGGGGATAACCTGCCTGGACATGGATGCCAGTTACCATCGCCCGGCGCAAGCCTAGACAGATATGGATGTTCATTTACCATTGTCTACACTACCCAGGATATGGAAGTACATTTACCATATTCCGTACATGTGAAGACATGGAAGTACATTTACCATAATCAAGAGAACACCTATCAACTACAGCCTGCGGGCATAATGCTTGGACTTAGTAGATTATTCAGCCAGGTCCTTCCCATTTCAGACATATGGTTGTACGGTGGTGCTCAGTTTGAATAGTCACAAGCGTCAGTCCTTAATATGACTTGAGCAGAACTTACCACAATACAAGTTCTCGTGCTCTAGCTGCACCAACCTGATCTTACCACCCGCTCAAGTCGAAATATATTTTCATTATTTTATTTTATTTTATAAATACTAACATTACCTAATGTCATACATTTTCCAAATAAAGCATAAAGGGTAATAATGGTTTCCCCCCCAAAGGTTGATTAAGACCGAAAAGTATGTTTAAGCAATTCTACCATGTTTAACTATTCCACAATGTTGTAATCAACATTGCGGAATTACTATCCTAGGGTTACAAAGGTATAGGATAACAATTATCAAGGGAAAACATTAGCAATTTTAGGTTTAACTAACAACCTACAATTTAAACTCATTATTTTATGTGAAATGGCAATGCATAATACTTTTAAAACTGAAAATATAATTTAAAAATCATAGGTACAAAATGGTCAAAGGAGACTCACCTTTGTCGAAGGTTGAGGTCACGGCGTCCGGTTGATCCAAATTGACTTCGGCGGTGGCGGACTCTACACGCGTGAAACGAGACAACTAAATAACATAAAATCAAATAAAATCCAAAAATTATAAAATTAGTACCAAAAGAGAGATATTGAATTTAGATGAATTTAGGAACAATAATCGACGAAATCAGAGTTCGTATGAAGGAGAACGAATGTCCGAAAGATTGACATCACATGAAATGATAGAAAAAGAAAAAGAGGAATACTCCTGGAATCTTATTTTTTTGGAATTAAAGATTAAAGGAGAGGCTTGTATCTGGGCCCCATATGTAAGTGAGTGAGAGAGAGGGAAGAGCAAAGAGACATGTAGACCCTTGATGTCAGTGACTCTAAGAAACTCACAGAGAACTCAACACAAAGAAGGAACAGAGGAGAGGAAGGAGCGCACGGGCATGGGGCGGTCGACGGTGAGAGCATGAGTTACGTGGCGGCGAGGGGAAGGTGAGGGTGGAGTCGAGGCGGCTCGAGGGTGGCCGAGGAGTCATGGCGGCGGCGACCAGCAGCGGGGATGAAGGTGTGGCGGCTATGGCGTGCTCCGACGGTGGGATTTCCAAAATTGAGGAGGGGAAACTAAGGGAGAACCTCGGGAACACGAGATGACATAGTTTGTTAGGCGAATGGCTCACTGGAGCAACAAGAAGAGGGGATGGGGTGGCCGCTAGACTTGGAGGGGATGGGGAAATTGGCGGCGTTGGTGCTCTAGGGGGAAAGGGGGTAGAGGGAGAGGAAGGGGTGGGAAAAGGAGAGGCACGACCAACCTTTTTATAGATGGAGAAGGAGGCAGGAAGGGGTTGGCCGGCACGATGGGACAGGGTAGAGATGGCAAGGGAACAATGGCGCCTGGGCATGGGCACAAGGACGGTGCAGAGCAGAGCATGGGCGCGTGTGGGTTGCGGGGGTAGCAACACCAGGCTAAGCATGGGCGCTGGCACGGGCGTGGGCACTAGGCAATGCACGTGGCGCAGCAGGGCATGGGCGTGAGGTGGTTGAGCGGTGGCTAGGGCACCGGTGGCGTGGTGCTCAGGAGAGGGTAACCAGAAGAAAAGAAAGAAAAAGGAAAAAGGAGAAAAGGAAAAAGGAAAAGGGAAAAAGGAAAAGAAAGAAGAATTTCATAGAAAATTCAAATTTGCAAAAAATTGCATTTGGAACTTGGCAAAGAATTTGAATTGAGGCGATCAAATTTGAATTTGGATATCGGATTTGGGATTTAAATAAATGCAAAAACTCCAATTGAAATCCAAATATTTGAAATAATTTTTTTGAAAAAGCAAATTTTGGAATGTTATAGTAATGCCTAATGGAAAGACCTTTCTTGCTTCAAGATCACGTTGGATCAAAATCTGGAATTTCAGAAACTTGGCCATGAAGAAACATTAAGAACTCAAAATCTACCCCCTCAAAATTCATGAAACTTGAACCATGGCTTGGAAATGATCTTAGGGCTATGATTCCAAAAGGAATTGCAAGGATATGCTCAAAGTCTCAACCTTTCACGCAAATAGTCCAAGCTGCACCAAAACCATCAATTTTATCTCAAGAACACGATTTATGCAAACACCAGTTGAGCAAGATTGAGTTCTAATGGATCTTGCTGGGTTGGTACATGTTCTTGATGAACTTCTCAACCTCGTACACATCCTATATCCAATATAAATACAACAAGTAGAAGGAGGGGAAGAGAAACTCAAGTTGCAACAAAGAAAAGCTAGAAATTGCAAAAAATAAAATAAATTTCAGAATATGTAAGAACTTGGAGCTTTCATTGCTTTGAGAGGAAGGATTACAATGCCACACTTCCTGATGGGCAAAGCTCAAAGGAGCATAAGGAAAACCGTAAATCCTTCTCCAAGACTTAGTGGTTGAGGCATACCTTCACCCCTCTATTTATAGCCTTATGGGACCAACCTCAACCCTTAGATCACCTCAAGGGCTAATATTAACTCTCTCCACTCATTCATATCCACTTAGAGTTCAGCCAACTCTACCCTTTTCCTAGAATACCCCTCTAAACTAGCTACAATTACATCAATGCCCTTATGTTGACTTTGGTCAACATAAGCCACCATAAGCCACCTGGAGCTACCATGATGCTCCACCTTAACGGTCTTCGCTCCTCGTTGACTTGTCATGTCCCCGCCTTATGTCTCGAGCTCCGAACACCCTCGGAATGCCTCACCGACACTTAAACGCTGCCAATTCACCCTGAGTCACCACACGGACCTGTCTCGCACCATCTTCATGAAGACTCCATCTCCATGACCGGACTTGATCCCTGATGATCTCTTCGACCTCCATGATCGTTCTGGATGCGAAGCTCTCGATCCCGTGTCGATGATCATTCAAGCCATCAAGTCAACCTGTAGTCAACAAAGACAAAGAAATCGTTTCTTTGGAACAAGCGCCGCGCACTTGACCATCATTAGTGAAAACATGCATCATAACATCCCATGCAATCCTAGGTGAAACTCAAAACTCGACTTTGCAAGCCTCAACAGCTATCAAACCTTCATCAATAAATTCCAAATGATGTCAAATATTCATCACAACATGGAGAGGTCCTCCACAAGGTCTCTCAATCTCCCCCTTGATGAATATGTTGACAACCCACATCAAAATGAAAATGGAAGGTTTTAAAAGAAAAGAAGTTTGCGAAGAGACAAACTTGGTCCAAAAAATTTGCGAAGAGACAAACTTGGTCCAGAAATGAAGCAAGAAGATCATGACCAAGTTGCCAAAATAGAAAGGAGCTCAAAAATTTTCTTAAAATTTAGCCTAATTAACATGCATTTTTGCCATTTTGCCTTCCTACATTTCTCTCCCCCTTTGTCAATTTAGTCATCAAGGGACTAGTTAATGCCAATGATCACAAAAGAGAGTATGTATGCGTGAAATGCATAGGAATGCAAAACCTAAAGAGCTTTGTATATTATTCAACATGAATATGAAGCTCAAAGTATTACACCAAGCCACCTTAATTTAGAACTTGCTAAACTAGTTCATGAAAAAATATATAGCTTAGAGCAAAGATTAGCTAGCAAGAAAAGCAATTTGCACAAATTTATGTCAAGTTTTGCATGATTGCACAAGTAGCAAGTTCTTAGCATAATTTCAACAAAAAAAATATAGAGCCATGTGTCGGGACCCCGGGTATGCAACCCCGGGACCCTCTGTGCATTCTGAACTAGTCCCATGATCAGTAGCTAGCTCACATAGTTACAACATTGGCGTAATCATATCCACACAACAAACTATAGATGAAGCAGACAAATTAATATTACTTAGTAGCAAAAGGACCATATGGTCAAGTCTTACAACGTCTACCACGCAGGGCTTAACAACAAAAGGTAACTGCAGTGGAAACTAAACAACTTGTGGAGGCCACCCAACATGCCCACAGGCAACCGAGTGGAGGACGTGACCTAATTAGCATAGTCTTCAAAGTAGTCTTCCTCATAGTACTCGGTGTTCCCTGGTTCTTCTTCGGCGACTGATCAACACATGGCGCAAAGCCGTGAGTACTTTAAAGTACTCAGCAAGTCATAGGGAAATGTATGCAAATATTATTCATGCAAGGCTTGACAAGGATAGCTTTAGGGCCATTTTGCAAATAGCAGTATTTGACATTAAATACAGTAAGTAGATTGAAAGACATAATTTGAAAGATTATTACATAAGTAATCAATTTTCTTTGCAACGACAAGTGAACACCCCGTTCACTTCCCAACCATCAACCCCAACCATCTACTAGATTCAACCAACCCATTCCAACATTTTTGATATAAGTCTACCCCTCGTGTGAAATCACCACACATTGTCTATAACAAGGGACACGGCTATTCGAATAGTTTTACACTCTGTAGAGGTTGTACAGCTTGACCCACAAGAGATAATCATCTTTTAATGTCAGGCATTTCACGTTTCTGATGGCGTGTGACTAGGTGATTATCACGAGGCTTTTACAAAGCTCTGTTTTGATTCGGTACTGCTCGCTAAGGTTTTGCCTCGATCTAGCCCCCTCTTGCGCCAATTCTGTAATACCCCAGATGGATCCGAAAGAGTATTCGAGAGAGAATATTTAAATTAGGGAGAAGGACTAAATAGAAAAGAGTTTAACAGAGGATTAGAGGGGTTTTTTTGTAATATCCCGAATATTCAAGTGAATGCAATAAAGTTTAGAGAGAACAACATTAAATTGGAGAGGAAAATTACTCAAAAAATTCAGAATCTTTTGAGGGAGGATTGGAACTTAGGCTTTCGGCCCAAGGCGTCCTAACCAAATGGGCCGACCTTTTTAGTAGAGTCAAGAGGGGGGGGGTGCTTTTCCCCAAAACCCTAGCCTCTGCTATAGTACCCGCGTTGCACTGTAGCACACGTACTGTAGCAGCCACCCCTCCCTGCTGCTCTACCAAGAGAAGGAAGAAGAAGAGAAAGGAAGGAGAGGAAGAAGAAGGGAGAAGAAGAGAGGAAAAGGGAGGGGAAGAGGAAGAAGGTGGGAGGGAGGTCTTCGCGAAGGTTTCAGTGGTATCCCGCATCATTCTTGTGGGTAAATTCGTGATCCCCATTAGTTTTGGTAGATCGATCTTGTGCGTAATGTCTCCATATGTTAGATGGAAGCTGCTGTAGTAGATCGGTTTAATTTGTGATCTGTTGATGCGCGATTTTGAGATAGTTCTAGGCAGAATCTGTGTTTAGGGTCTCCTGGAGTTAGATGGGAAATTGCTTTAGCTTTCCAGAAAGTCCTAATTCATAATTTTTGGATAAACTATGAATTAGTTATGAATTTCGCAAGACTGGGTGCTAATTCAGTGTCAGGACTTGTGCAGCGAACATAGATTTGTAAATTTGATCTTGGAGACGGCCGAATTGGGTCAGCTGGTCTCCATGAGATTTATAGGTATTTTCATTATTATTCCAGAAAGTTACATTTCATAATTTTTGGATGTTTATATCAAAAGATATGAATTTTAGAACCTAATGCTGTAATCTGCCCCTCTCTTGTGGACAGAATAGTTTTACTGGACTGTTTGCAACCTTTGTTGCATAGTGGGAAAATTTGTGATAATTTTATTAAGATATCTGGTTTCCTGTAGTTTTCATAGAGTATTAGAACAATGTGTTTAGTTGTGCCAAACAAAAGTTATGATTTTCCCAAGTCAGATTTACTGAAGATGACAGAACAGTCTTCGAGATTAAAGTCAAAGATTAGATCTGGTAATTTGATCTTTCGATTACCTGAGAAGTTGTAGCTAGGATTGTGTAGGTTCTAGAAAAATTGGATTCATGGCTTTTGGAGTCTTGACTCAAAAGCTATGAATTTTTCCTTAACAAATGGATCTGTTTGGACAGATTTGGGAATTTGAGAGCATAATGATTAATTGTTCGGGTTTCGATTAGGGATGTTTGTTCTTGTTTTGTTCTATTGCAATGCTGTACTCTTTTGATTGGTGTACTTAGTATATTGTTTTACGGTTGCCAGGTGGTGATGAACACCGGGCTAGAGCTCTTCTGTCGTTGTCTTCCGTCTCACGGTTAAAGGCAAGTATAATGAGGGATAGAATAGATCCTAATGATTGGCATTGTTTGATAAATACCATGAGTATTTGTGTTATTCATGACTGGTAAGGTGGAATGAATGGTAATGCTCATGTTTTCTAGTGTTAAGAGTTACGTGCTATCCATTGGTGTTTGAAAGTTATGAAGTTTATGATTATGAATATTGGTAGTATGAATAGGTTATTCATATGCAATGTTGTTGCGGATGCATGGTTGTGGTAATTTGAGATTTCATACATATGCATCATGAAAGCTTATTGAAGTCTTGGTCATGTGATGACCAAGCAATGATTGAGGTCCCGTCATGTATATGACGGGCTTGAAATCCCCACACTTGTGGAGTGTGGGCTTGTGGTCCCCATTACTTGCGGAGTATTGGGCTCTTGGTCCCTGTGCTTGCGAGCACAGGCATGGGTATACATTGACGGATGTATACCTTGCATTACCGGTAAAATGCAAAAAGAGTTAAAGAGAAAGGTTGCATTGAGCATTGCAAAAGCATATGGCATGATGTATGGTAAAGATGTGAGCATGAATGCTGATGTTTTAATGGTGTTTTATAATGTCACCTTATTTGATACTTGCTGAGTCTTTGGGCTCACTCTTGCTTTTGTTGTGCTTTTAGGTACCACCTGCAAGAACGGCATGCATGGGAGGGAGTAGGATTGCTATGGATGCACTCACTACCACACACTCTTTTAAAGATGAATATCATTTAGATCGTACCAGAATAATAAGCAAACTACTTAAGGATTGATTTTGGCTATGCTTGACTGCATGGATTATTTGAGTTAATGAGAGTACTAAATTTTGATTATGTTTGCTTATGCTTTAGCTGAATAGATTATTTGTGAATGCTTGATGAACTTTGGATGTTGAGATAGTGATAATGATATTTGCATCTGTTGAAACCTCCAGTATACTTAGATATACAAAGGAGATTATGCCGAAATTTAGTAAAAATGTCTTAGTTTTAAATTGTTATATTGTTAGTTTAGTAACATCCCAGGCTCATGTTGGGCTGGGGTGTTACAAATTCAACATCCAAAACAGAACCGACTCAAAACATTGCTAATCAGTTGGCCCAGTCTACCCCACCAATGGACTTGTGCTTGCACGATAAGGCCCAGATCAATGGCGCACAAAGTTAAGTCCTTAGTGACTACTCAGGCGAGGTAACCGCATCCCAAAATCATCCCCTTTACTGCACGATTACTCGCTTGAGTATAAATCATTTGGGTTCAACCCGGCCAAATGGCAACCCTTGCCATGGCACAACATCTTTTAATAATAGTGGCCGCGCCACAATTCCATATTTCATTAGGTCATGTTCATTCATTCTTTGAGCAAGTGATCATGAATCCTTCGGATAACTAAAGCATTGGCTAAGCAGATACGATACCCATGTTGGTAGTACAATATTATCCAACTCGTAATTATCCATCCTAAGGTGTCCAAGGATTTATGTCATTCAAGGATACATGTCATTCACAATTTATCAAGGAGGTATAAAGGCAATTAGGTAATTATCTACTCCTGAAACCCTTTGTATACAACTAGCCATTCATATTTATAAGAAACAATATACTTCTATAAATTGGTCACAACATGGTCAAATGTCTACGACTTGCCTTCGTTGAAGAGTTGAGGTGCTTCGGTTGTCGGGTTCGAGAATTCATCCGAAACACCGGAATCTATATGTGCGAACAAAGCCAAATAAATAAAAAAAATGAAATAAAATCCAAATAATTACCAAATAAATACTAATATAAAGATAATGAATTTAGATGAATTTATAAATTTGAATCACTCGAATCGGAGTTCGAATGAGGAAGTTATGGCCTTCGGAAGTTTGAAATTACATAAAATGATGAATATGGATTTTCTTGATTTTTCCGAATTATTTTTATAAGGGAAATTCGAGAAAAGCCACGTGGGCTTGCTGACGGGGCTGCCACATCAGCAGAGGGCTGAGGTGGCCACTGACTAGGCGCCACGGTGGCGGTGCCACGTCAGCCCGAGGCGGCGGCGCTCACGGCCCGATGGTCGCCGGCGACTGGCTAGGTTCTGGTGGCTAGCGAGGGCACCTACGAGGAGAGGGCATTGCAACGAAGCTGGTGCACTGGATCTCGATGACACGGCGTCACCGGAAGGCCGGCGATGAGGACGAAGAGCGACGGCGACGGCGGGTGAAGGCGGTGGCGGCGCTCCAGGAGGCTTCAGGCCAAGGAGAGGTGCACACGAGGTGGGCGGTGGTCGTGCGATGCCTGTTGGAAATATGCCCTAGAGGCAATAATAGAGATGATTATATTTCATTATGTTCATAATATTGGATAATATGTTATCCTGTTCCTTGAATGAATCATTGGTTGTGATGAGGTGGGCCGGCGACTAGACCTCAGGCTCGCGGGAGTGAAGCGGGCCGAGAGGGAAATTCGGCCCAAAGCCTGAAGGGGGATTTAGAAAAAGGTTTTGGATTAAAATAAATCCAAAAAAGCAAAAAGGCTTTTAGAAAATAGCTAAAGTCGTCCAAAAATTCTAGGAAAATTCACAGAAGTCCCTTGAATTAAATGGAGCTTAATAAAAATACTTTTGACTTAACTTTTGCTTTTAGTTTTGCAAACAAAATAGATTTTAACTTAGGGGCAAAAGAAAAACTGTTTTTGAAATCCAGAAAATCCAAGAAAAGGCTTAAAATAATACTTTTGACTTTAAATCCAAATAAGATCCAGAAACTTAATTAAACCAACTTGAATTAACTGAAGTTTCATTAATTCAAATTAAATCACTTTTAAAATTCTAAATTTCAAATTAAGCTTTAGCAAGTTAATAAAATCAAATGGTTAATTTTAAAATTTTGAAAATTTTCAAAAAGCCTAGAAAATCGGGATGTTATAAACCTATACCCCTTAAAGGGAATCTCGACCCCGAGATTCAGACTGACTAGAGAATAGATGTGGAAACTCGGCCTTCAAGTCTTGTTCACGTTCCCAGGTGGCTTCTTCTTCAGTGTAATTGCTCTAGTGAACTTTGCAGAAACGAAGGATCTTGCTTCTTGTTACTCGCTCGGTCACTTCTAAAATCTTGATGGGTTGCTCCTTGTAGGTTAGATCTTCTTGCAGGTCAACTGCCTCTAATGGCATCTGCTCTTCTGGCACATGCATACACTTCTTCAATTGAGACACATGAAAGACGTCATGCACATCTGATAGCTGAGGTGGACGCTCTAACTTGTAAGCAACTTCTCCTCTTCTGACTAAGATTGGAAAGGGTCCGATGTATCTTGGTGTGAGCTTCCTGCTTACTCGGAAGTGGCGCATTCCTTTGAGAGGTGAGACCTTCAAGTACACATGATCTCCAGGTGCAAAAGCTAAATCCCAGCGTTGGTTATCAACATAACTTTTCTGTCGGGTCTGTGCTATTTTCAGTTTTTCTCTGATTGATTGAACTTGGCCTTCGGCCTTCTTCAGAATATCTGGTCCAAGTACTTGTCCTTCTCCTGATTCAGTCCAATACAACGGTGTTCGGCACTTTCTTCCGTAAAGAGCTTCGAACGGGGACATTTGCAAACTTGATTGATAACTGTTGTTGTGTGAAAACTCTGCATAAGGTAGCATTTTATCCCAGCTGGTCTGGTTCTCTAGAGCACAGGCTCGCAACATATCTTCTAGTATCTGGTTTACTCTTTCAGTCCGACCATCTGTCTGAGGGTGGTAGGCTATACTGAAATTTAGATTAGTGCCCAAAACACTGTGCGGTTTCTACCAGAATCTTGAGGTGAACTGGGTTCCTCGATCTGACACGATCTTCTTTGGTACTCCATGCTGACATACTATCTTTGCCATGTACAATTCTGCAAGTCAGTCTCCTGAGTAGGTGGTCTTGACTGGGATAAAGTGAGCAACTTTTGTTAGGCGATCTACAATTACTCAGATAGAATAATATCTAGCTTTGGTTCTTGGCAATCCGGTGATAAAGTCCATGCCAACTTCTTCCCATTTCCATTCAGGTACGTTCAAAGGTTGCAAGGGTCCAGCAGGCCTCTGATGCTCGGCTTTAACTCACTGGCAAGTGTCACACTGTGCTACATATTCCGCAATCTCACGTTTCATGCTAGGCTACCAATACATTTCCTTGAGATCTTGATACATCTTAGCGCTTCTAGGGTGAATGGAATACAAAGTTTCATGCGCTTCTTTGAGTATTAACTGTTTAAGTTCCTTCTGATCCGGTACACAAATACCCTTATCGAACCACATGGTGCCTTCCTCACCTTCTAAAAATCTTAGGGATTTACCCTTCTTCATGTTTCTCTTGATCTCCTTGATATCTGCATCTTCTTCCTGAGCTTTCTTGATCTGATCTTGAAGAGTTGGTTGCACTACCAGAGCAACTAAGTAACCTTCTTCAACTAACTCAAGCTTAAGCTTCTGAAATTCTTCGTGCAGTGCTGGCTGACTTTCTTTGATCATTAGAGTATTGCAGTAGACCTTTCTACTTAAAGTGTCTGCTATGACATTGGCTTTGCCTGGGTGATAATGAATTCCCATGTTGTAATCTTTGATCAATTCCAACCATCTTCTTTGCCTCATATTAAGATCAACCTAAGTGAAAAAGTACTTCAAGCTTTTATGGTCTGTGTAAACTTCGCAGCGATTACCGATGAGGTAATGACGTCATATCTTCAAGGCATGCACTACGGCAGCTAATTCTAAGTCATGAGTGGGGTGATTTGCTTCATGGGGCTTTAACTGACGTGAAGCATAAGCTACTACTTTTCTTTCTTGCATCAGAACACAACCGAGACCTTGTCGCGATGCGTCACAGAAGATCTCGAAATCCTTCCGAACATCTAGCAAAATCAATACCGGAGCGGTGGTCAAACGCTTCTTTAATTCTTGAAAACTCTGCTCACATTCTGGCGTCCATGCAAATTTCTTTTCCTTCTTTAGTAACTGAGTGAGGGGTTTGGCTATTCTCGAGAAACCTTCTTGACGAGGATTAAAACATCTATGTATTATTTTAATATATAATAAAAGACCATACGTCTTCATGGTCGTAACCCCTAAGATCGACGACCTCCCGGTCGTTAGTATTCCGAAGGTTACTTAATGGGTACCACAGTGGATGAGGCTTTGTGCCTAATCCCGACCGTATAACCGCTTCGTAAAATTATCGAATCGGTATTTCTTATCGTATGATGAATGGAACATGTGTTATACGTTCCAAACCATGCGATGGTACAACCCTGAGACACTAACTATTAACCACCCTACGGTTAAGCTTTTCACAAGCAACCGCAAGGAAGTTAGCACATTGCTAACTTCTCTACCGTTCGACCGTCGTAACGCTTCACGAGGGATGTCTTCTCCAGGAGTAACTGCCACCTCTTCGGAAGTTATTTAAAGGTGAAGCACAAGAGACAAGAAGGGAGAGGATAGGCGACACACAAAACAAGGCCAAGGCAAAGATATGCACAGAAGCCTAAGCGGTGGAATTAGAAGCTAGATAATCAGCCTTAGACTCATATTCTAAGTCTGATTGCTCGGTTAAGCATTCCTCCATTCAGTGTAATTCAGGGTAGTACTTAGCCACATCTTGTAAATCCACTCATATCAATAAAGAGCGACCCCCATTCCATTCCAGGATATTCCACGTCATTTTCCTCGTTTATTTTCGTAAGATCGGCGATTCGATCGTCGACAGCTGGCGCCGTCCGTGGGGAAGAAGGCGTAAGTTTCCTGAAGAAATTTTTTTTTCTTTTCGCTCAAGAAAATCCTCGCCCAAAAACTCGCAATCGCTCATGCGACTATGCGGAGTTTGGGATGAGGAAAACGGTTCGATTTGGCGGACTCGCCAACCTTGACATGGAAGGATGTATCGCGCCATGGAAGAAAATGGCAGTCATCCTCCTCATCCTCCTCCGCCGGCTCGCACGCCGACGTTAGCGAGGTCGATCGGATGGATGAAGATGCGCCCACTACCGATGGCGAATCAGAGAACCGTGAATTCCCACCAGCCCGAGAATGCGGAGGATCTCTTCAAGCCCGGTCTTCTCGACCGCTAAACAGTGAAGAAATTTCAGCTCCATCACCGAAAACTCTATACCATTGATGAAATCATGGCTGAAAGATACTCTCCTTGACTTCGGCAATTCCAGAGTCAACCGTCACTGATAGCGGTGTCGATGAAACCTCCACCGGTCGAGGCCATGTGGGGATGATCACACTCAAAGATACGGTTCGGCGGTTCGTCGGATCGCCGAGAAGACCTCGAGAAGTGCTCATCTCCGACCGATCTCCATCGTGGAAGATTACGCGAAGCGGCGACAAGCTCTCCATTAGTTATGATGGAAGCTCATCGGAAGATCAATCTTTGGAAGCACGAGGTCAACGCGATCGGAGATGAAGATCAAGATGCCCTGCGGTCCTACACTCTCTACCACGCCATCACGTGTTGTTAGAGATGATCCGGGCCGTCAAGCACCAACTTCCGGAGGCAGCGGAACTAATCGACGTCAATCGCTTAACTCGCTTTGCACCGCCCCCCCAGAGTGGTAGCGACAGATCAACAAATCCGAAGGTCGGGGAAGGTTCAGACGGCGTACACCTCGACGATATGAACCACCCGAGACCTTGAATCTAGACAAACTTATGGCGTATTCAAAACATGTTAAATAATTCGATCTGCTCTAGCGAGAACGCCTAATTTTAATACAACTCGTAGGTCGGTATCCAAATTCTCCAGCAGACCATGCAGCTGAACAGGCGTATCGAGAACGAGAGGGTTTAGGAAGTCGGACTAGGACTTCGTCCCAATGCTCCTCCTCAAGAGGGGACAACCGCGGTCATACCGAGAGAGCGATCGATACAAGACCTCCTCGGCGATTCCGACCAAGGAGTCACGAGGGGAGAAGGCTATTTCAAGAGGATAGGCGACACACAAAACAAGGCCAAGGCAATGATATGCACAGAAGCCTAAGCGGTGGAATTAGAAGCTAGATAATCGACCTTAGACTCATATTCTAAGTCGATTGCGATTAACATTCCTCCATTCGATGTAATTCAGGGTAGTACTTAGCCACATCTTGTAAATCCAAATTCATATCAATAAAGAGCGACCCCATTCCATTCCGTGATATTCCACGTCATTTTCCTCGTTTATTTTAAGTAAGATCGGCGATTCGATCGTCGACAATTTAGCGCGCCGTCCGTGGGGAAGAAGGCGTAAGTTTCTGAAGAAATTTTTTTTTTCGCTCAAGAAAATCCTCGCCCAAAAACTCGCAATCGCTCATGCGACTATGCGGAGTTTGGGATGAGGAAAATCGGTTCGATTTGGCGGACTCGCCAACCTCGACATGGAAGGATGTATCGCGCCATGGAAGAAAATGGCAGTCATCCTCCTCATCCTCCTCACGCCGGCTCGCCGCGTCGCCGGCGTTAGCGAGGTCGTCGGATGGATGAAGATCTTGCGCCACTACGGTGGCGCAACAGAGAACCGCCGTTCCGACCGAGTTCGAATGCGGAGGATCTCTCAAGCCGGTCTTCTCGGCCGTGAAACAGTGAAGAAATTTCAGCTCCATCACCGAAAAACTCTATACCATTGATGAAATCATGGTGAAAGATACTCTCCTTGACTTCGGCAATTCCAGAGTCAACGTCACCGGTAGCGGTGTCGATGAAACCTCCACCGTGCGTAGGCCATGTGGGGATGATCACACTCGACGATCACGATCGGTGGTTCGTCGGATCGCCGAGAAGACCTCGAAGTGCTCATCTCCGACCGATCTCCATCGTGGAAGATTACGGTTACCGACAAGCTCTCCATTAGTTATGATGGAAGCTCATCGGAAGATCAATGTTGGAAGCACGAGGTCAACGCGATCGGAGATGAAGATCAAGATGCCTGCGACGGTCCTACACTCTCTACCACGCCATCACGTGTTGTTAGAGATGATCCGGGCGTCAAGCACCAACTTCCGGAGGCAACGGAACTAATCGGCGTCAATCGCTTAACTCGCTTGCATCGCCCCACCCAGTGGTGACCGACAGATCGAACAAATCCGAAGGTCGGGGAAGGTTCGACAGCGTACACCTCGACCAAGATGAACCACGAGACCTTCATAGCTATCGTAAAACTTGCGGCGTATTCAAAACATGTTAAATAATTCGATCTGCTCTAGCGAGAACGCCTAGTTTTAATACAACTCGTGGAGGTCGGTATCCAAATTCTCCAATGCAGACCATGCAAATAAGCAGGCGTGAGAACGAGAGGGTTCAGAAGTCGGACTAGGACTTCGTCCCAGCGCTCCTCCTCGGTAGGGGACGGCATGGTCATACCAGAGAAGCGATCGATACCAAGACCTCCACGACGATTCCGACCAAGGAGTCACGAGGAGAAGGCTATTTCAAGAGAATACTCCCCATGCGTCGAGAAGAACCACCACTAGGACCTAACGATCTCCGACATCGTTTGAACCAAGTGGGGCGGTCGTGGACATCATATCAATGTCCACGACCGGATCGCAGACACCGAGTTCCAGCGTTCCAATCTTAGGGATCGGTCTCCGGCCGACACAATCCGCACCTTCCCTGAGAAGACGCCATGAATCAATCACAGGTTGTCGAGCCTTCTCTGCTGGGCTCCAAGGCATGCGTTAGCCTAGCCGGCCCGATCAAACTTGGACAAATTCAATGGAACTCAAAACCCATTGGAATTTCTCCAAATATATACCACCGCTATCGTATGTTGGTGGCAATGAGAATGTAATGGCCAACTATTTACCCACCGTGCTCGAAGGGTGCGCCTTCGTGGTTGTTAAACTTACCGTCGGATCCATATATACTTGGGAACAACTCGTGATCTTCGATTGCCAACTTCGAGTGCGTCGACCGCCAGGAAGGAGGACGATCTCCACGAGAATCCGGCGAGGATCGATGAGACTTTACGTCAATATATCAAGAGGTTCACCAGTTCGTAACTCTATACCGAAGTCGCAGAGTCCTCTGTTATTCAAAGCTTTTAAAAGCAGTCTAAGGAATCGGCGGTTTACGGAGGACATAGCAATGAACCCTCCAAGAACAACCATTGAGCTTTTTGATATGGCGGACAAATATGCCCTTTGCTAGTGAAGCAATTGAGTGGTGTGAAGCCATCGATTGGAAAGACAAGATTCCCGGCCGATGCGGACAAGCAGAGAGAAAAGAACAAGAAGTCTCTCAAGAAGAAAAAGAACCGCAGACCAGACGACAAAGAAGTCCTCGCCGTTCGCACAAGATCGGGAAGGGCAAGAAGGACTATCTGGGTCGAAGCAAAGCAAAAGTTCCGACCAAGGATTCTGCATTTAATAAGAAGTGGTGTCCACTTCACGTGACGAGGGCATGATCTGCGCTGTTGTGGTCTGGCGCGAAGAAACTGGAGGATTATTATGCGGGTAAGGACCATTTCAAAGAATACAGAACATGGAGAAACGAGCTCCAAAAAGGACAAGGATGGCGGCGAGGAGATGGAGTACAGGATCCCCAACACACATCAACATGATTTTTGGAGGATCTTCTTCATACGAGTCGGGCGTCATCGAAGGCCATGGGCGGAGGTCAACCTCGTCGAATCTCCAAGCGTAATCAAGCACTCGAAGTGGTCGGACACATAATTTCCTTGAAGAAAGACGATCGCACCATCCCATCGACTCGTAGGGTAGGTTCCCCATCGTTGTTGAACCAACTATTAATAATTGTCGGGTTAATCGGGTCTTAGTGGATGGGGTAGTTCCTTGAATATATTATTTGTAGGAGCTTTAGAAGAAATGCAGGTCCCCATGTCAAAGGTGAAACACAGAAATATGCTTTTCATGGCATAGTTAGGGTTCTACCGCTAAACCGATAGGACAAGTTTCCTTCTGGGTGGCGTTTGGAAAACCCGACAATTTCGAGCAGAGAAGATCCCGTTTGATGTAGTAAACTTGAATCCGCATACAATGGAATCCTCGATTACCAAAGCATTAGCAAAATTCTTGATAGCCACGCATTACGGTTATCAAAGTTTGAAAATCTTAGGGGCGAAGAGTCATCACAATCGAGGAGATCGAAAATGGCTACGTATGCGATCGAAATCCTTTGCCTTTGGTTGATGAACTTCCGACGGAGAGGTTAATCCGTCTCCCATGCGGAGTCAAGCACTCGAAGCCAAAGATGGCGCCCAAACCATCCGACCGGACCAAGGAGGTACTACTCGACAAAAGCGCTTCTCGGACAAATACAAGTCGTCACATGGGTCGAGACAACCAGATCAACCGCCCAAGATTACGGTGGGGCAAGACTCGACCCTAAATAGGAAGAGTCGCTCGTCTCCTTCCTCCGAGCAAATCAAGGCGTGTTTGCTTGGCAGCGTCCGATATGCAGAGTCCCCGGGAGGTGATCGAGCACGAGCTTGCTCTCGGCGATAAAAACCGATCAGCGAAACTACGACGTTTTGCACCGATCGGAAGGAAGCAATCGATCGGAGATTGACAAGCTTCTCGGCGAGGATTTATTCGTGAAGTCGACCACCCACGATGGCTTGCTAATCTGTAATGGTTAGGAAAAATAATGGGAAATGGCGAATGTGTATCGACTTTTACAGATCTTAATAAAGCTTGTCAGAAGGATGACTTTCCCTTCCGCATTGATCAACTAGTAGACTCTACTTACGGGTGCGAGTTACTAAGTTTTTAGATCGTATTGAGGTACCACCAGTTAGTATGTGAAGAAGATGAGGAGAAAACTTCCTTCATCACCCCATATGGTACTTCTTGTTATATTAAGATGCCATTTGGTCTCAAAAATCTTTGGTGCAACTTTTCAAAGGTTGATGCAAAAACTTTTAGTCCACAAATTGGTGGGAATCTAGAAGCTTATGTTGACGATCCGGTCGTAAAGACCACCAACGCCAAGCGACCACATTCCCGACTTACAAGAAACTTTTAATAACTTGAGAAGACATAACCTCAAGTTAAATCCGAAAAAAGTGTGTGTTAGGAGTTTCTGTTGAAAACCTTTCTCGGTTTCCTAGTTTCGCTAGAGGTATTGAAGCAAATCCGGCCAAAATTGCGCCATCGACGGATCGCCCTCAGACCAAGAAGGAAGTCCAAAAACTAACCGGTCAGTATGGCGTTAAGTCGTTTCATAGCAAGGTTAGGGAAAAAGGATTACCTTTCTTTAAACTTCTTGGAAACATGGAAGTTTTGAGTGGACTAAAGAGGCAAGCGATGCCTTTGAGGAACTTAAAAGTACCTTACAAGTACCGGTTTTAGTTTCTCCGAGACCGGAGAAACATTGCTAATTTACGTGGCGGCAACACCACGAGGCGATTAGCGGTGTCTTGGTTGTAGAAAGGATAATATCCAATGACCGGTCTATTACGTGGCGAAGTCTTACATGGACCAAAGGAAAGATACCCACAGGTACAAAAGTTGCTCTATGGCCTCATTATGTCTTCAAGGAAGCTAAGACACTACTTTCAGGCCCACAAAGTGGTCGTACCTACCGGATATCCCCTTAGTCAAGTCCTTGAAGCGAGGAATCATCGGGACGAATAGCCAAATGGGCGGTCGAGCTAGGGCGTTCGATCTCCATTTTATTTCACGAACAACAACAAAGTCGAGCAATAGCGAAATTCATTGCGAATGGACAAACCTGAACCCACCCAAGGACCCGAGTCACGAACACCACGACAGTGGACAATGTATTCGACGGTTCCTTGATGTTACAAGGATCGAAATGGAGTGGTCTTGATATCCCCTCTTGGCGAACACATCAAGTCGCCATCGGTTAAATTTTCCGCCACCAATAATGTGGCGAAATATGAAGGTTTCTTGGCGGGACTCGGCGGCTCGTTAAGCTCGGGATTATGATTACTAGTGAAAGGCGATTCTCAACTAGTAGCGAATCAAGTGGGGAAAAAGTATCAATGCTCTAGTACCAAGATGTCATCTTATCTGGCGGAATACGAAAACTCAAAAGCACTTCTTCGGTTTCGGATCTAACATATTCCTAGAAAGGAAAACTTTCTGGCGGAACCGGTTAGCGCGGATGGCCTCCACGAGGTCGGCCGTCCCTTGGAGTTTTTCTCGAGCAACTCAATTCACCCTCGGTAGTTGAGCCTTCCGAGAACATACATGATTCTTTGCAAGTTGAACAAACTAATCAAGGAACATGGATGCTCCACGAGTCGTTGACGGTTGGTATTTATCACGATCAAGGTAGAGCTGGATGACATCGATCTACAATTATCTTGACATGACACAATTCGAGAAGATGATGTAGAGGCCGATCGTATATACGAAAAGCCAAATCATACACTCTAATCGAAAGTACCTTGTATAAACGAGGATCTCATGGAGTGTTGATGAGATGCATATCTCAAGCGGATGGCATTAGATTGCTAACGAAATCCATGAAGGTGTCATGGAGCACACCATTCCTCTGAGAACCACAGTGGGTAAAGCCTTCCCAAGAAGGCTATTCTTGACCAACCGCCCTTCATGATGCAAAAGAGCTTGTGATGAAGTGTGTACAATGTCGGTTTCATAGCCGACAAGTACACCACCAAAGACAAGCCTTACAAACAATTCCTCTTTCTTGGCCTTTTGCAACACAGGGAATTTGGACATTACAGGACCTTTCCCAAGAGCACCGGGGCTTGAATTCCTTTTCGTCATGATTGACACGTTTACAAAATGGATTGAAGTCGAGCGATCGTTAAAATAACAAGCGAGGCCGCTAAGAGATTTCTCTGAAAAATGTGATCACGCGATTTGGTGTACCCAATCGTATCATCACGAACAATGGTTCCCGATTCTCCGGCGATCAATTCCGGGAGTTCTCGCGATGAACTTGGTGTCAAAGTTCATTTGCTTTTGTTGCACATCCGCAGAGCAGCGGAGCGATTGAGCGGGCTAATGGTATCCTTATGTAGGGATCAAGCCGAGTATTCACCGATTAATCAAGCGGTCGGCGCTTGGTTAAAGAACTTCCCTACGTGTTATGGGCGTTCGAACCACGACCCGATCGTGCGGCCGGTGAAACTCCATTCTTTTTGGTTTATGGTCTTTGAAGCCATGCTTCCTCGAGAACTCAAAATTGGCTCTGCTTTCGAATCGATCGTTTTGCGAAAATGATCGAGAATGAGCAACGACTTCGGCGGCGTCGATTTCCTTGAAGAACAGCGAAACCAAGCCCTTGTACAATCGGCGGTCTACCAACAAGCCATGCGAAGGTACCATAGTCGTAAGAGTGCGACCTCGCTGACCTTCTTTGTAGGTGATCTGGTTGTCGAGAAAAATTGAGAGCCAAACAAATCGCAATAAACTTTCTCCTAAATGGGAAGGTCCTTACTTCGTAGTCGAAGTAACCCGACCGGGTTCCGCATCTGTTGGCTATGTCGATGGGCAAATTTTGTCAAATTCTTGGAACATCGATCAATTGCGTAAGTTCTATGTTTAATTTTCATTCTTTCATTTCTTTCAATTTCAATTTCATTAAATTCATTAATTAATTAAGAAGTGCAACCTTGCTTATATATATACACCTACATTACAGTGGTTTATTATTGTTAGTGCAGTGGGAGAAGACATTTTTCTCTCGATATCCTTTATAAGGATCTCGATACTCTATGGTCCTAGTCGTGAGCATTTTTCTTCAAATGATTCCCACGCGACTACACTCTTTTCTCAAAGAAAATGAGTAATCGAGGCGCCACACAACTAACTATCTCATGAATGATATGCTTACGATTTTGAAGATTATGCTTCATTATTTCACGATTACGGTCTATTCTTGTCAGCTCTTTGGTGGGACACGGAAAGCCTCCTAGTCGAAGTCTCTCCTTTTTATGACGTGGTCACCTTGCTGGAAGGAGCTTCCTAGCGACGGTTCTTTTCTTCGATCCTCGCTACCCGATCGGATCTGAGAATTTGAACACGTTTCAAGAAATGTGTCGTATGCCTTGAGTCTTAGCATTAGTTCCACCAGTTATGGGACAATAGATATAAACAAAGTTCACTTATAATTTGTTGCATACATATTTGCATTTCTTCTTATGTCAAGTTTGACAAAGTCTTTTTTCCGACCATATATAGTATTTTTGATTGGTATTTCCATTATGACAAACAAAGATCTATAACTAGTCGAAATCATCTTACAGTCTGACCACATTTGATTTCCTAATCTTTATAACGATCGATTTTGTCTTACATGTCCAAACATACCTTCAAAACTCACATACATGGTTATGACCTCTTTTTATTCTCTTTCTTGGCTCACTTTGCTTGTACGATGAACGTTCTTCTACTATCAAGCGATGGGGCTAGGAAATATACGAGAATTTAAAAAAGTCAAGCAGGATAAACAAAAGCTTTGTCAATGACATAAAAGGTAAGTTTTCATAGATATTCAAATATTTTTACACTTGCGAGAACCTACTCTAAGAAATATTCCCACCTAACTCTTTGTTTGTCGAGATTAGACCTCCATCTCCTCTACAACTATATCTCCGAGTGGCTGAGTTCTTCCATGAACTTGGTAGCCTCCTCAGTGGGCGATTGAAGTCATCTTTAACACTTGGAGATCTATGGAGGGTCGGAAGCTTTCGGTTTGCCAAAGCAAAACTAACTCCACTTGCAACGCTTTGTTTTTAGGGCACAGGTATAATTAGTCCGAGTAGTTTTGAGCGAACTTTAAAGTCCTCTAGAAGTTGACCCAAATAGTTCATTTTCTCTATTGGATCTCCTAAGGAAGGCGAGCTTGATCCTCGATCCCATATCAAAGATCATCTTGTTCAAAGCATGAATCTTTTCATCAATATTTTGAGCAAGAGCGCCTCCTTATCTGCTCAAATTTGAGTTTTCTTTACTCTGTTTAGCATTTCGCGCTTGCTCTGCAAAACAAATCGCTTAATGAACACAAGCATCATTGAAGGAAAATCAAGTTTACGACATATTACCTTCATTTGTTTTGCTAAGTGTTTCATATTTGGTCGTTGTTGACGATCAATAGGTCTTTAAATGAACTTGCTTGACAAATGGTGATCTTTAGCTTTATTTCTTCTTCAAGAAGAGCTGTCTTGGCTTTCTCGTACAACCTCCTCTTTTATTTTCTCCAGATCTATCGAATACGATAAGGAGAATAATTGTAGAGGAGCAAAGTATTGAAGAAGAAACAAAAGTTCAAAAGGAAAAGTTCTTACTTTCCAACTCGGTGCTTTTGCTCCAAGTCCTTAACTTCATTTGGGTCGATCCTCCGATCACAACAAAGTTCTCGACCAAATGCTACACAAATAGCGTTCTCTTTCTTAAGTTTCTTATAAACTTTTTAAAGAAGAGCTATGAAGTCGGGTCGTAGAATACTTACCCGAATTGCTTGGTCATTATAACCGGCAAAAATCAAATCAGGGTGCATCTTGAGCTGAGTATCCGATATTTTCTGCCATGCCTCATCAAGCTCCTTATCCTCGATGAATCGGGGACGAAAAGGGAACTTGTTAGGTTGGGAAGGGTTATCAGCAGTGATCGGAACCTGTTGAGACCTCTCGAGGCATCTACCTCCACAGAAGGGGTTTCAATCACCAAAGGATCCAACTCGGCCGTTGCCCTTGTCACTGCTTTCGGGGCTTCTTCGACCACTACTTCCTCAGGAACTTTGTCCTGAGAAGTGCTCTGGTCGGGAACTTCCACAGTGCGAGTCCTCGGGAAGAACACAGTGGGAAATGGCCGGAACACCGAAGACCTATGCAAACCGAAGATGGGAAGTTCAAAGTATCAAATCATCAAGGAATTATTAGAGGTACATACTTATCGACCACTTTCATTTGTACATACCTTGTTAATCTCCGGATTTGACTCTGAAAGCAGCAAGAGAGAAATCGTGCCGCTAGCCTTCCTTTTCTTCTCCTCCAATTTTCTTTGGTTACGGACCAAAGAAGGTTTGTTGGAACCCTCACATCCTCCAACAAGATGTCGGAAGCTATGTCCTCGACCAGTTCATCAAGGACCGTATTCGACTATACGGTGGGAGGAGTGGTTTCATCAATCTCGGATCGCTTGTTTGATAACAACCATAAGGTCGTGCCACGACCACTCTGAGTTCTGACCTCGCAGCTGATTACATGCGGGCCCTCGAACTTATCCACCTAAATCAAAGACCAAATTTGATTGGGTGAAGAAATCCTTTATCTAAAAAATTCGTACATATATGATTCCAAATGTTCTATTACCTCGAGGATTCATCTCCTTCAAGTGCCTCGAGGCACGACTCGGTCGGAACTAAGGTGGGGCGTTGATCCTCACCAGATTGTATGATTCGCAATCCCACCGCAAAAAAAGTAGAGCACGATTGGAAATCTGGTGGAATATATGTATACACATGGTAAAAGGAATTTTGATTAAATTACCTTAAGCCTTGCCAGTCTCCTTCAATAGGAGTTCTGGCTAAGATCTTGGGGCATTGACCTTTTCTCGAGCTCCCCCTTACAGATCATCCTAACTCGTTCTCTAATTTCCCGGGGAAAGAGATTTAACGAAGGAAGAATAGACAGATTTTAAGGTAATACATTAATCAAATCAAAATACCGATCGAATTTATCTCAAAGACTTACCACCTTCCGAGGTAGCTTCATCACGATCAAGGCACCAGAGCAGGAATGAGTCCTGAGCTTCAATGGGCTAATCGGCGAAAGGTGAAATCCTTCACCACATGCCACGGTCGGGCCCCGACTACTTAAGTCGTAGATGGCATCCGCCCATCTTTTGACTATCCCTGTCTTCTTTACGGTTTCCTTCCACTTGGAGTTTTCACTTGCTCTAGTTCCGGCGAAGTAGAGGCCATCGTCTTTCGTAACCGTCATGTAAAACCAGTACTTTTTCCATGACGACCACGAATATTTCGCGTACATGAAGATGTACTCATCGGCCTTCCCGTCATGAAGACGCAATGTGCATTCCCCAGGAGTTGCCTCAGATTTTGCCGCAGATTTTCCCATCACCATGCGGTAGAAATAACTAAAGAGCTTCAAGTTCGGTTGTATTCCCAGGTATGCCTCGCACAAATATGCGAAAATACTGATATTTGCGATCGAATTTGGGGCCAAATTCACTAATTCCACCCCGTAATGTTCAAGAACGCGGAGGAGGAATTTGTGTACCGATAATCTCAAATTTCACATTCGATGTAGGCGAAAACCGAGGATTTCCTCATCTTCACGGCTCGGAAAATGCTCTCCAGTCGCCGGTCTCCAATTAATCAGATTTCTATCTGGGAGCATTCCCATCTTCGCCAAAGCCTCAAGCTTTTTCTTGCCCAATTCCGAAGGCAACCACTTTGTAATCTGCTCCGACATGGCGAAAATCCTCAAGAATGAGTAGCAAAAGTTGGAGACTTTGTGGTCGGAAGAACAGGAAAAGACTATGGAGGATTTCTTGGCGAGAAGCTAAAGGGGATCGAAAGGGGATTTTGGAAGCATAAAAATTCTAAGAGCCCAGCGAGAGAAGATTTTATAAACTTAGATACTTTCAAGGATTCCCACAAAGTCCAAGCGACAAAAAGCTTCTTTTTGTTCAAGCGAGACGAGGAACTCTTCGTTTCCCAAGGCAAGTTCTCAACTTTAAAGTGAACACAGACCACCGTATACCACGACATTAAATGGGTTCGCCTGATCTTTCATCGGAAAAGGTATATACACGACCGGTTCATTTAAAGTTCGGGGCTAGGTAGCGAGATTAAAACATCTATGTATTATTTTAATATATAATAAAAGACCATACGTCTTCATGGTCGTAACCCTAAGATGACGACCTCCACAGTCGTTAGTATTCGAAGGTTACTTAATGGGTACCACTGCCTGATGAGGCTTTGTGCCTAATCCCCGACCAGATAACCGCTCGTAAAATTACTGAACTGGTATTTCTTATCGTATGATGAATGGAACACGTGTTATACGTTCCAAACCATGTGATGGTACAACCTTGAGACACTAACTATTAACCACCCTACGGTTAAGCTTTTCACAAGCAACCGCAAGGAAGTTAGCACATTGCTAACTTCTCTACCGTTCCGACCAGTCGTAACGCTTCACCAGGGACGTCTTCTCCAGGAGTAACTGCCACCTCTTCGGAAGTTATTTAAAGGTGAAGCACAAGAGACAAGAAGGGAGAGGATAGGCGACACACAAAACAAGGCCAAGGCAAAGATATGCACAGAAGCCTAAGCGGTGGAATTAGAAGCTAGATAATCAGCCTTAGACTCATATTCTAAGTCTGATTGCTCGGTTAAGCATTCCTCCATTCAGTGTAATTCAGGGTAGTACTTAGCCACATCTTGTAAATCCAGTTCATATCAATAAAGAGCGACCCCCATTCCATTCCAGGATATTCCACGTCATTTTCCTCGTTTATTTTCGTAAGATCGGCGATTCGATCGTCGACACTTCTATAAACCGGCGGTAGTAACCTGCCATACTAAGGAAACTTCTAACCTGAGGCACTGACTTGGGTGACTCCCAGTTGAGCACATCCTTGACTTTGCTGGGGTTGACGGCGACTCCTTCTGCAGATATGACGTGTCCCAAGAAGGTAACTTCCTTCATCCAAAACTCACACTTGTCGAATTTAGCATAGAGTTGATAATCTCCAAGCTTATTCAAGAGCAAGCGAAGGTGCTCTTTATGCTCTTCTTCACTTTTATAGTATAATAGAATATCGTCGATAAAGACAATGACGAACTTATCCAAATACTCCATGAATACTTTATTCATCAAGTACATAAAGTAAGCCAGGGCATTGGTCAATCCAAATGACATGACCGTGTACTCATACAGTCCATAACGGGTTGAGAAAGCTATCTTGGGAATATCCTCTTGGTGAATCTTCCACTGATGGTATCTTGACCTTAAATCTATCTTGGAGAATACTCTGGCTCCCTTTTAATTGGTCAAACAAATCCTCAATCCTAGGTAGAGGGTGCTTGTTCTTGATGGTGGCTTCATTGAGTGAGCGATAGTCCACACACATTCGCTGGGTACCATCCTTCTTTGCAACAAAGATCACTGGAGCTCCCCAAGGCGAAGAACTTGGTTGGACAAATCCTTTATCTTGCATTTCCTCGATCTGCTTCTTCAGCTCGACTAAGTCGTCAACCGACAAATGGTAGGGTCTCTTAGAAATGGGTGCAGTTTCTGAAACTAAATTGATGACAAACTCTAGGTCTCTGTCCAGAGGCATTCCAGATAACACATCCGGGAAGACGTTGGAAATTCTCTAACCACTGGTACATCTTCCAAAGATACAGCACTGACGCTGCAAACTAAGGCTCCATCATACTTTTCTGTGGAGGCTTCAAATTTTACCTTGGTTCCAACTGGATCGACCAAAGTGATGCTTCTACCACCACAATCTAAAGTTGCTTGGTGATTAGTAAGCCAATCCATACCCAAGATCATATCTAGAGACTTGGTGTCGATGATTATGAGGTTGGCTTCAAACTCCGCCCCTTCTATGGTTATTTTTACTTTTGGGCAACCTTGGTTCGTACTTAACTCCGAACCGAGAGATTGAATCAATAAAGCAGTTTTAAGAGTCGAAACCTCCAACTAATGTTTTGCAACAAAAATCCGATAAACAAACGAATGTGTAGCTTCAGAATCAAACAAAACAGTAGCAGGTGTTAATTTACTAGGAACTTAACCAACACGATGTCTAGGGCTGTCTGGGCTTCCTCCACCGTGACATGGTTCTCACGGCCTCTCCCAAAAGGCTGAGGGTCTTGGTGGTCTTGTTGGAGTCTGAGGTGATCCACGTCCTGTTCCTGGCATGGGAGTTCTGGTCGGGGTAGCTCCCAAGTTGAATCTGACAGGTGATGGACCTTGCTTCTGGGGACAATTGCTGGCATAATATCCCAATTGTTGACAGTTGAAACAGGTGATGCCTGTGGTGTGATTCTTGTTTCTTGGCTACTGGTTATTGGTGTTGTTGTTGTTCTTAGAGGTCATGAAACACAGATAACCCAGGCGATGGGTCACATTGCGGGGGCCTGAATGTAGCGGAGGGGGCAAAGCATGGGCGGATGTTGCACATTCATTCTGGCTCTCTGCGGATGACCTTGCTGTGCACCATGCTGCATCATCTTCCTCTTATGAGATTCTACAAGCTCGCGACGTGACTCTTCTATGAGCATAGCCTTGTTTACTAATTGTGGAAATTTGCGTAGTCGTTGCCAACGATTTGAACCTTTAAGCTAGGGTTGAGTCCTCGCTTAAAATGCTTTTGACATGCATCATCCGTGGCAACGTCCTCATGGGCATAACACAAGAGTTGAGTGAACTTATTGAGATATTCACTTATTGACTGGTTCCCTTGTTTCAGCTCACGAAATTCATTCTTCTTCATTTCTACCTTTCCGTTAGGAATATGAGAGTGGCGGAAAGCTTTTGAAAATTCGGTCCAAGTAATGTTCTGATGGTTTTCATGGGCGATGCAGTAGTTCTCCCACCATTCTGCGGTGGTACCTTCCAGCTGGTGTGCTACATACAGGACTTTCTCATGGTCATCACATCGGGTAATGGTGAGCTTCTTTTCAGTAAAGCATAGCCAATCATCTGCATCCAAAGGCTCAGAGGAGCTGGAGAACGTCGGTGGATGGGTCCTCATAAATTCTACCAGTTTTGACTGAGGAAAAGCTGGTGGTGGCGGCGGTGGAATGGTAGCTGCTTGATTGTTCTGGTTCAGCATTACGAGTAGAGTGGCAGCGGTCTGGTTCTGTTGAGTCATCATTTGATTCATGTTTTGCATCATTACATTCACCAACTATGTTTGGGCGGCCATGAACTGACTCAAACCCTGATCTGTGGTTGCAGCTGGAGGAGGTGGGGGTGGTGGCATAAAGGGATCCACTAGTTCATCTTGACTTGCGGAGTTGCGGGTCTAAACCATCTGCACAAACCTTTCCGAGTTTAATAGATGAGAGGAAGAAAGCATAATAGGTGAGAGGGAAAAGCATGAAGACGAGCGAGAACAAGGGATAAAGATGGAACAACCTAACTGGGAAAGTTGGTTTAACCCAACGAACAAATAGCCAGAAAGCTATTAAGAGGCAACAAAACTCGAGCAGAAGATCCTATCTATCGGACTAAACGATACTGAAATTTAGAAGGGTAACTTAGGTACAACACTACTAATCTACCTTATTGGGATGGTTGACTTAAAGTAAAGCTCAATTCTATAGGGATTACTGAGATGAGAGGGTCACTTTACATTCAAAAAACAAAGTTTAGAAAAGATAAGGAGTCAGACTATGAGAATGAAAGGAGGAGAGATTAGGATAAGATGAGGAGGAATAGAGTAAGATGAGAGAAGAATACTATTCAAGTTAATTGTTGGTTTGATTTATAAAATAATTTTTTTTGAAGTCTTAACTAAACGACCATGATATATATGGTTAGGTCCTACAGTCAATATGACTCTAATACCATCGCTGTCGGGACCCCGGGTATGCAACCCCAGGACCCTCTATGCATTCTGAACTAGTCCAATGATCAGTAGCTAGCTCACACAGTTGCAACATTGGCGTAATCATATCCACACAACAAACTATAGATGAAGCAGACAAATTAATATTACTTGGTAGCAAAAGGACCTTATGGTCAAGTCTTACAACATTTGCCACATAGGGCTTAACAACAAAAGGTAACTGCAGTGGAAACTAAACAACTTGTGGAGGCCACCCAACATGCCCACAGGCAACCGAGTGGAGGACGTGACCTAATTAGCATAGTCTTCAAAGTAGTCTTCCTCATAGTACTCGGTGTTCCTGGTTCTTCTTCGGTGATCAACACATGGCATAAGCCGTGAGTACTTTAAAGTACTCAACAAGTCATAGGAAATGTATGCAAATATTATTCATGTAAGGCTTGACAAGGATAGCTTTAGGGCCATTTGCAAATAGCGATATTGACATTAAATCTGATAAGTAGATTGAAAGACATAATTTGAAAGATTATTACATAAGTAATCAATTTTCTTTGCAACGACAAGTGAACACCCCGTTCACTTCCCAACCATCAACCCCAACCATCTACTAGATTCAACCAACCCATTCCAATATTTTTGATAAAAGTCTACCCCTCATGTGAAATCACCAGGCATTGTCCATAACCGGGGACACGGCTATTCGAATAGTTTTACACTCTGCAGAGGTTGTACAGCTTAACCCATAAGAGATAATCATCTTTTAATGCCAGGCATTTCACACTTCCGATAGCGTGTGACTAAGTGATTATCACAACACTTTTACAAAGCTCTGTTTTGATTCGGTTTTGCTTGCTAAAGTTTCGCCTCAATCTGGCCCCCTCTTGCGCCAATTCAACATCCAAAACAGAACCGACTTAAAATATTGCTAATTAGTTGGCCCAGTCAGCCCCATAAATGGACTTGTGGTTGCACGGTAAGGCCCAGATCAATGGCGCACAAAGTTAAGTCCTTAGTGACTACTCAAGCAAGGCAACCACATCCCAAAATCATACCCTTTACTACACGATCACTCGCCCGAGTATAAATTATTTGGGTTCAACCTGGTCAAATGGCAACCCTTGCCATGGCACAAAATCTTTTAATAATAGTGGCCGTGCCAAAATTCCATATTTCATTAGGTCATGTTCATTCATTCTTTGAGCAAGTGATCATGAATCCTTTAGATAACTAAAGCATTGGCTAAGCACATACAATACCCATGTTGGTAGTACAATATTATCCAACTGGTAATTATCTATCCAAAGGTGTCCATGGATTTATGTCATTCAAGGATACATGTCATTCACAATTTATCAAGGAGGTATAAAGGCAATTAGGTAATTATCTACTCCCGAAACCCTTTGTATACAACTAGCCATGCATGTTTATAAGAAACAATATACTTTTATAAATTGGGTACGACATAGTCAAAGCTCTACGACTTGCCTTCATTGAAGAGTTGAGGTGCTTTGGTCATCGGGTCCGAGAATTCGTCGAAAACACCGGAATCTATACGTGCGAACAAAGCCAAATAAATAAAACAATATCAAATAAAATCCAAATAATTACCAAATAAATACTAATAGAACAATAATAAATTTAGAAATTTGAATCACTCGAATCGGAGTTCCAATGAGGAAGTTATGGCCTTCGGAAGTTTGAAATTACATAAAATGATGAAATCTGGATTTTCTTGATTTTTCTAAATTATTTTTATAAGGGAAATTCGAGAAAAGCCACGTGGGCTTGCTGACGGGGCTGCCACATCAGCGGAGGGCTGAGGTGGCCACTGACTAGGCACCACGGTGGCGGTGCCACGTCAGCCCGAGGCGGCGGCGCTCACGGCCCGAAGGTCACCGGCGACTGGCTGTGTTCCAGTGGCCGGCAAGGGCACCTATGAGGAGAGGGCATCGCGGCGAAGCTGGTGCCTTGTAGGACCGGAAAGGCGACTAGAGAGGGGGGTGGGTGAATAGGAGCTCACCTAATTTTTCACCTCATTTAGATTCAACACCAGGTTCACTTCAATAGCTATGAGAGCTATGAAGATTAACACTCTTAAGAACAGCAGAAGACTTGTGTTGAATCCAAACCAAAATCCCCAAAGCAAGGAACAAAAAGAACAAACCCTAATCTGGAAATCGATCAGACTGCCGACAAAAATTTGGTCAGACCGACTGGCGGTTTGACCGGCGTTATAGGATCGGTCCGACCGCTCCTGACCAGAAACAGTGCAGACAGCCCAAAATCAAAACGAAAATCGGTCTAACTTTTGATCTACACGGCCAAACTTGACCAAATTTGGAACACACCTTCCTAAGGATATTAGGAACCTATTCCAAGCGGAGATTGAGTAGATCCATGTCAAAGTTTCAACCTTTTTCATTCTACCGAAGGAAGGTTCAAAAACGGGCAAAAACGAAAACTTGATCAAAACCTTGCTCGTGGGAGATTGATGATCTAGGTGATCTTAGATATGTTCCCACATGTCACAACAAGGTATAAGAGGGCACGGAACCAACCAAAAAGTAATAGATCAAAGAACCCTTCGAAATCTCAAATATAGAGCAAGAACACAAAAGAGACTCATATTTGGGAAATCATCCATAGATTGATATGAGGCTGAGAGGGTTTACAACCACTCCATCCATGGAGGACAAAGCTCAATCCATGAGCACACAACTCAACTCAACTCTCTAAAACCCTAAGCCTCTTCTCTTTCTCTAATGCCCTAACACCAAACTAGGGTTTACAAAATGAAGTGCTTGGGAGCTGTTTGACAGCAGCCACCCCTATTTATATGGAGGCCTAGTTTCTAAAGAGTTAACCCTAATGGGCTCCCGTTAAGGCCCAACACAAACAGGTCACATACACACGTATTTTAAAGCGCCGTCTTCAATTTCTTCTTGACCTAAACCGCTTCTCCATGCACCGTCTTGCGCCGCGGTTTAGCCCAAGGTCACAGAGGTGGTATTTGGTGAAATTACCAAAATACCCCTTCTCGATCTTTTTCGAAGACACAGTCCGAACTACGCGAAACACATCCATGCTTCGCCATATGTAGGTTGATCCAGCGGCTTTCATCATGTCGGCAAGTCTCTCCCATGCGGCTCCCACCGGATCACCATGGCACTTGCACCGACCCCCGCACCGCTTGATCAACCAGTCGCACCGAACTGCCCATTCGGTCATCCTTGTCTATTCTGCGCCACGCTTGAGTCCATTGACCTCACCCAGCATCCTTGATCATTCTGGACCTCAGCTCTCCAAGCTTAGTCCCGATCCTCCTCGCCGTTGACCGTCGTTGACCTTCAAGCAACATGCACACCAATAGATAAGCAAATCGAATCCGGAAACAAGTTCTTCACAACTTGACCCACGTTAGTGAAAACATGCAACACATATGCACTGAAGCCCATGCCCTTAAGCTAACCCAACAAGCATCGCCAAACAACTTGACGAATCAAGTAAAAAACGGTGAGACCGCCCCTGGGACTTAACCAGAAAATCCCTCGAGACATGGTCGGTCTGACCGCCTATCTGGTCGGTCTGACCGCCAATGACCTGACAGAACTGAAACTCTACCGAAAACGCGAGATTCGATAAACCGCAAAAGCCATTACCAATTGTATCATCATCCTACGATCATGCACATATCCCCATGATATCCACTAGTGTGCTGGGTGTCGACGACGTGGTGTCACCGGAAGGTCGGTGACGAGGATGAAGAGCGGCGGTGGCGGCGGCGCTCCGGCAGGCTTTAGGCGAAGGGGAGGTGCGCATGAGTTGGGCGGCAGCCGTGCGATGCCTGTTGGAAATATGCCCTAGAGGCAATCATAGAGATAATTATATTTTATTATATTCATAATATTGGATAATATGTTATCCTGTTCCTTGAATGAATCATTGGTTGTGAAGATTAACAAGTACGTGACTTGTTGGTGAAACTCTTTTAACTTATATGATATCATTCTAAATGAATCCCTGGTCGGATGTCACTGGTCGGAACACTAGTGGCTCTATCGACCAGCACATGTATTGATTGATGACCATGTTTCACCAGTCATGGATATAGGGATATCGAATCAATAATGTGAACACATGTTAGAGAATAGGGGGTTGGATTGACCCACCTTGAGACACTATTGAGATTGTTATGATTCTATGTGTTGTTAGTTGGTCTCAAGCAATGATGATGTATAATCCTTAGACCTGAGATAAGCATGGTTTCCTACGTATGTAATAGTACTATTAGGGGTTGCCAATCACTACTCGTAATTGGGTAGTTATAAAGGTAGCTTTCGGGTATGCTATGAAACATGCAGAGGAATGTGACTGGTCGTATATGGGATTTGCCCCTCCTAACATAACAGGAGAGATGTCTATGGGCCCCTCATTGTGGTCGGATAAAGTAAGTGCATGGCCATGCCACTAGTGGTCGAAGTGTTCGACCACGTGAAGTTATCCGACACTCGATCGAGAAAGTATTGAACAGTCCATGGATGACACAACACCTCACCTGGAGTTCAACCAGACATCGTGAGGCAACGGGAGAATACACGAGTAGGTCACTTAGTTCGATCGGTTACGGACTGGTCGTATGGATATATGAGCTGGTCGTAGACTAGTTGAACGTAATCACATAGTGGTCGTAACACAGTCGTGGGACTTCTGAACTGGTCGTGACCAAATCTGAATGATGCATATAGAGATAGGACACGGTCATAAGTGATGAGGACACAGTCGTAGATCATATTGCATTAAGGTTCGTCTGATATAATTTGTGTGTATTCGGGAATCATTATGTCCTGCTAGGAACCACTAACGACTCGTGATCGGAAAGGGTTTCCGAGTCACAACCAATTACGCATGAACCTAGAGAGTCACACACTTAACGGGTTGGAACAAAACGTGTTCGGATAGGATCCGTCATGGGCGCTATATAAGGAGGTGCATGAGGCTGTTGGGAATAAGGGGGTGAACATAACAGACAAGACACACGAAAATCATGAGTTGAGTTGTTCCATCGAAACCCTAGCCATCATCTTCCTAAGAGCTCTGCCGTGCGACTTGGTGCTAGCACACTGGCGTACGATTGTTCCTTCCCTGGATGTGTGGATACCGTAGAGGCGCTACTGTAGTAGCTGTTGCGCTTGAGGATGATCCATGATCTTCATAAGGAACTGGAGAGATCGCTGGAGGAGACGATCGACTCGTGAGGACACTGGACGATCGACTACAACCACTACATCGACACGCTCCACGTTGGACTAGGCTGCTCCAACTCTTCTTCCGCTGCTCTGCACGTCTGGTGGTAACGATCTGTGATCATCTACTTGCTTGGCTTCCTGGTTTACGTGGTAGAAATTTTGATTTGTTGCTATCGTAGCCTACCCGTACCCTGACAATGCCGTACGAGGAGGCAGCGACCGGGAGGATCGGCAATGGTGGTAAACCTTGGCGATGAAGCAGCAGTGAAGCTTCGGCGGTGTTGGAGCTTAAATCTGGCCGAGCTCGGAGGAGAGAGAGTGAATGGGGGTAGAGCAAGAGGAGGCCACAAGGCCCCCGGTGCTCGCCTTATAAGGGCACGGGGAGGTCCAGACGAGGAGGACGGCGTGGCGGGGCTGCGTTGAGCTTGTGTGCTCTGGGGTTCTCGTGCAGAGGGGACGGGGAGGTGACAGGGCATGGGAGAGGGAGGTGCGCATGGCAACAGGCGCGACATCGGTCGCGGCGGAGTATGGCGCATTGAATGCGCGCGATGGGGGCAGGTGCGGCCGGCGCAAAAGCCACACACGCATGCACGGCGCTAGCGAGGGTGGCATGTGCAGAGGCGTGTGGGAGAAGATGACCAGGAGGGCGAGGGCACTGATGGGGTGGCCCGACCGAGCAGCGATGTGAGAGAGGCCTTGAGCGTCTTGCTGCAGGAGGAGGGCAGTGGTGGGCCTCGGGCACACAGGAGCGAAGCGGGCCGAGAGGGAAATTTGGCCCGAAGCCGAAGGGGGATTTAGAAATAGGTTTTGGATTAAAATAAATCCAAAAAAGCAAAAAGGCTTTTAGAAAATAGCTAAAGCCGTCCAAAAATTCTACAAAAATTCACAGAAGTCCCTTGAATTAAATGGAACTTAATAAAAATACTTTTAACTTAATTTTTGCTATAATTTTGCAAACAAAATATATTTTAACTTAGGGGCAAAAGAAAAACCATTTTTGAAATTCAGAAAATCCAAGAAAAGGCTTAAAATAATACTTTTGACTTTAAATCCAAATAAGAACTAGAAACTTAATTAAACCAACTTGAATTAACTGAAGTTTGATTAATTCAAATTAAATCGCTTTTAAAATTCTAAATTTCAAATTAAGCTTTAGCAAGTTAATAAAATCAAATGGTTAATTTCTAAATTTTGAAAATTTTCAAAAAGCCCAGAAAATAGGGATGTTACACCATGTCCATGATGTAGAGAAAAACCTAGAGTTCAAACTAGTCAACACTTTGGGCGTGCTGCAAGTTAATGAAAGAACCTAAAGGTCATTTTTAGTTAGATTTCTGTTTGCAAGGTGGGATCGAACCACATCTTTTGCAAGGTGGGATTTAACCACATCTTTTGTAATTTTCAACTTTTTCATTTTTTTTGGTCAGGTTGACCTCACATCTTTACAATATTCATTTTCTCTTTTTTTGGTGAGGTTGACCTCACATCTTTACAATATTCATTTTTCAATTTTTTTGGTGAGGTTGACCTCACATCTTTTCACTATGAGCATATTTACACAAGGTTCAAGCATGATTCAAAATAGCTCAAGCCCAAGTTGATCTAGGGACTCTAGTAGAAATTCAGATTATCTAGGGTCATAGCATAAGTATTAAGAGTTGAAATAGCAAGTAAAAGCTACAAGTTTCATCAAGTTTTTCAATAAAGCTCATGTTGACAATTAATTTTAAGCATGCATTGATAAGCTAAATGATACATATCTAGGCATGAACAAGCTAGCAATGCACTTCATTATGATAGCATGGTGAAAATGGTACCAAGTAAAATTTCATTGTAAATAATAGACAAAGCTCATTATCATCTAAATGAGTATATCGCACATGCCTACATGATATGCATGATGAACAAAATAAAGATCCAAGCTCCCCCTTAACAAGTGAGTCAATTAGAGACATTTTGGTTTAAGTTGGGTTATGACAACATTAAGCTCAAGAAAATATCAAATGAACTCCTCCTGAACCAAAGCTATAAACAAGAAAGAAGAAGCTCGGGAAACGAAGGAACGTCAATCCGTAAAGCATAGACAAGATAGAGGTATCACTACGGCTCAGACTCGCTCTCATCCACCCCATAAGACTCTAGGGCTAGTTGATCATCTAACATAAGGGAGTAAACACGTTCCCTGTCTACCCAAGAGACCCAACACCTACTAGACCTATAAGAAATGAGTGAATTCAACCTAGTGAGAAGAAAACAACTAATAAGTAGCATCCTAAAGCCACACATCTCCCTTCCCAGCCCACCAAACCTGAATCAGTGAGAAGTAAACATCGGTGGCTCAGTATTGAGGTGAATAAGAGTAGATATAGGAACCCAGTACTAAGTCACACGATGAACAGAAGAACAAATTTTAATGAAGCCATAAGATCTAGAGCCATAAATCAAATCTCTAGCTGGTCTGACCGCCATTGAAGGGCATGTCTGACTGCTCCTCCCATGCCTATTTGACTAGCCAGGAGCAAAAGTAGCACTCATATCACACTGCGGATAACCACCTCGACGGGGAAAATGAGGTCCATCCTCAGGATGACGAAAATCTTGACCAGGAGCAACTTGAGGACCAAAACCAGAAGAAGAAGCCTGAAAACGAAGTTCTCGACGATGCCCAACACCAAAAGAGTCATTTACAAACCTAGGCCTCATGTCGGTCTTAGGAGCATTCTGAGACCAGGGTTGACCCTGAATACCCCCAAGAGTATGAACACGGTCACGTTGCACGAACACGAACACAGTCAAACAGATGTTGATCCTTCTGACATAAGGTGCAATGATACTTCACCTTATGAGAGGTCGAAGCAGGAGGTGCTACCTTACTATCAGAAATCCCCTAGACAAAACCTGTAGATTCAAACATGGTCTTCCTAGACTCGGGCGCAACCTCGATCACGCCTTTCTCTATAGCTCTAACGACTGTAGGTGGATGTGTCCTCACATCCTCCAAATTGTCGTATCCTAGACTCTGGTTGAACTTGCAAATCTTGGATTTGTCCAAAATGAGGTTAAGCCTTTTCTTGCCTCCAACAAATTTTTCAAGAGTGCTCATGAGGTACTTACACTCTTGAAAAAGGGAAGCACATGAAGAACATGGGGAAGATGAAGATGAAGAACAAGAAGGAGAAGGTTGAATAGCACGTGCATATCTCTCCCTATGTACAATCGCCTCAAGCTTGAGGGCTTCGCAAGACACACACGGGGCAGTCCTAACCCTAGCCATTTGGGCCTCAAATCTCTTCCTAAAGGTCTCATGCATATCATCAATCTCCTTCTCCAATTCAGCACAGAACATGCAAACATGTCGTGGCTTCTCTAGTAGGTCCTTAGTTAGCTTCACACATTTTTTTTATCCAAAACAATCAATTCAAATTTTAGTTTTTCACAGTTATTGCATGGTGAGCTAGCAGGAGCCTTAGAAGCATATTGAGCCATTGTCTTACCATGATCACAAATATCCTGAAGTTGCTTAGACACAGATTCAAGTTCAGCAATCAACTTAGGACAATTAGCACAAGAAGCAGCAGGCTCACACAAAGCAGCATACATTTCAGCAATTTGCTGATCTGCCTTTTTCAAATTTTTGTTCAAGTTGGTACAATTATCACAAGTTTCAGGTGGACCAAGGAGCATGGTATGCACTTCTCTAACAACATTATCCTTAACCTCACATGAGGTGCAAGTAGCAGTCCCAACAGCAACAACATCAACAATAGCAGAACAAGATTGACAAGGAGCATCTCTAGCATTCTCCAATTCAGCAAGCAGACTAACATTCTCCAACTTAAGCTTGTCAAGCTCAAAAACCACACTATCATGAGAGGTCCTTAATTTCTCCATATCTCCAAGCAAAGAAGAACATACATCATAATCAGCATCATCACGGGAGGAAACAGATCTAAGTAAAGCAAGCTCCCATGACAAATTCTCTACCTCCTTCTCCAAATCACCACACTTAGCCCTAGACCTAGCATAGAACCTTCCTAGCTTAAGAAACACATCATTAAGATGGCCGTAGGAGGGGGCTACCTCATTGGAGTTGCTGTAGAGGTCATCATCGCTGATGATGTTTGCGTCAACCATGAAGCACATCCCGGTGAAGTCGTCCCCTTCCTTGGTGTTCTCTTGCGGATCATCCTCGCCTTCATTGTCGCTCTAGCCCACCATATCGCTGAAGTCAAAGTTGTCGAAGGCAGTGAGAACACGGTGGAAGAGCTTCTTTGCTTTGTTGAAGTAGCGGTACTTTTTCTCTGTGCCTTGATCACGAGCTGGAGTCTTCTTGTTGTGGTTCTTATTGGTGTAGTCGTTCTTGCTCGCACCGCTGTAGTCGTTCTTGCCCTTCTCCAACTTGGGGCAATTTTCCCAAATGTAGTTGGGGCCACCACACTTGTAGCAGATCACCGGACCTCCTTTCTTCCTCTCTCTACTCTTGTATGCATGTGAGAATTTTCTGGCTAAGAGGGCTAAGCCATTTTTTGGAAATTGCTCAAACCAATCATCGCTCATTTCGCACAACGTAGCCATAGAAAAACCAGAAGCAATTTCAGAAGATGGTCCAAAAGCAGTTGTGGGATTGGTGACCAAAGCCATCGACTGCGACTTCGTCTTGCGAGAGATGATATCGTTCTCATGAGTCTTGCAGCATGAGTACAGTGTGTCAAGAGTCAAGGTCGACAAATTAGTTGTGTCATTGATGGTGGTCACTTTCATCTCCCAAACTCTAAGATCCAAAGCAGCAAGAATTTGTCGAGCATTATCTGAGTCTGGGTATGTGAGACCAACAGCTCGAAGGTTGCTTAAAATCTTGTGAAATCTACCAAAACACTCATCCAAAGATTCACCAGCAAGCATATCAAATTTGTTGTACTCTCTTTTGTATTAATCCCGTCGGACAGTCTTGATCTGAGTAGTGCCCTCATGGTATGCATCGAGGGTCACCTAGATGTCGTATGCCAACGATCGTATGCCAACGACAAGTGAGAAATCCAATCAAACTCATTCTTGCTAAGCCCCTGAATAATGATATTCCTTGCCTTAGCATTTGCCTCAACATCTGGAGTATTTGCAGCATTGATGTTTTCATCGGCAGGAATCACAAACCGAGTCTTAACCTTTTTCCAAATAGAATAGCCTTGTGCCTGAATACATGACTCCATCCTACTCTTCCAAAAGGGATAGACGACCCCATCGAAGATAGGAGGCTTGGTGGAATACCTGTCCATCGTCATAGCTCAAAGATCGGTCAAGATCTAGAAAGAGCAAAACCGAGTTCTGATACCAATTGAAGGATCGGTTATGGCGACTAGAGGGGGGGGTGGTGAATAGGCGCAAATTAAATTTCCCCAACACAAGTATTTCTTATCTTGAACTCTAGTGCTATGAGGAAGACACTAGGTTCAAGAACACCAAGAATACACCAAGAACAGAAAAATCAGAATAAGAAATTTAGAAACTTGGCTGCTAAGAAACCACAAGAACTCAAGATAAACTTAACCAAAATTGATGAAACTAGAACCATAGCAAGATGAGGTCCTCAGAGTCATGATTCCAAAAGGAATCACAAAGTAATGCCCAATGGAGAGACCTTTCTTGCTTCAAGATTATGTTGCACCAAAATCTGTAATTTCAGAAACTCGGCTATGAAGAAACCTCAAGAACTCAAAGTCTACTTACTCAAAATTGCCTTGAACCATAGCAAGATAAGGTCCTCAAGGTCATGATTCCAAAAGTAATTTCAAAGTAATGCCAAATGGAAAGACCTTTATTGATCAATATCACGTTGCATCAAAATCTAGAATTTTAGAAACTTGGCCGTGAAGAAACCTCAAGAACTCAAAGTCTACTTACTCAAAATTGATGAAACTTGAACCATAGCAAGATAAGGTCCTAAGGGTCATGATTCCAAAAGTAATTGCAAAGTAATGCCCAATGGAAAGACCTTTCTTGCTTCAAGATCATGTTGCATCAAAATCTAGAATTTCATAAACTTGGCCGTGAAGAAACCTCAAGAACTCAAAATCTACTCTTTGAAAATTGATGAAACTTGAACCATGGCTCGGAATTGATCTTAGGGCTATGATTCCAAAAGGAATTGCAAGGATATTCTAAAAGTCTCAACCTTTTATGCAAATAGTCCAAGCTGCACCAGAAACAAGAATTTCAGCTCAAGAACACGATTTATGCAAACACCACTTGAGCAAGAATGAGTTCTAATGAATCTTGCTGGGTTGGGACATGTTCTTGATGAACTCCTAAACCTCTTACATGTCCTAGATCCAATAGAATTATAGCAAGTAGAAGGAGGGGACGAGAAACTCAAGTTGCAACAAAGAAAAGCTAGAAATTGCAAGAAACAAAATAAATTTAAGAACATGTAAGAACTTAGAACTTTCATTGCTTTGAGAGGAAGGATTACAAAGCCACACTTCCTAGTGGGAAAAGCTCAAAGGAGCATAAGGAAAATCGTAAATCCTTCTCCAAGACTTAGTGGTAGAGACATACCTCCACCTCTCTATTTGTAGTCCAATAGGAGCAACCTCAACCCTTGGATCACCTCAAGGGCTAAGATTAACTCTCTCCACTCATTCATATCCATTTAGAGTTCAGCCAACTCTACCCCTTTCTTAGAATACCCTTCTAGACTAGCTACAATTACATCAATGTCCTTATGTTGACTTTGGTCAACATAAGCCACTTGGAGCTACCTCGCTGCTCCACCTTGACGGTCTTCGCTCCTCATTGACTTGTCACATCCCCGTCTTGTGTCTCGAGCTCCCAACACCCTTGGAACTCCTCGTCGACACTTGGACATTGCCAAGTCATCCTGAGTCACCACACAGACCTGTCTCGCGCCATCTTCATGAAGACTCCATCTCCATGACCAGACTTGATCCCCGATGATTTCTTTGACCTCCATGATTGTTCTAGATGCGAAGCTCTCCAAGCTTGCTCTTAATCCCGCATCGATGATCATTCAAGCCATCAAGTCAACCTACAGTCAACAAAGACGAAGAAATCGTTTCCTTGGCATAAGTGCTGTGCACTTGATCATCATTAGTGAAAGCATGCATCATAACATCCCATGCAATCCTAGGTGAAACTCAAAACTCGACTTCGCAAACCTCAACAACTATCAAATCTTCATCAATAAATTTCAAAAGCTGTCAAATATTCATCACAACATGGAGAGGGCCTCCAGAAGGTCTCTCTAGCACTAGTGTTGTCACACAAAAGCGGTATACTATCAAAGGTTAACCCATAGTCCTTAAGAGTGGAGACCATCCACAAGATTTGGCTACAACAGCTAGCAGTAGCTACATACCCAGTCTCGACCGTGGACTATCCAATAGAAGATTGCTTCCAAGAGGATCGAGAGATAAGATAAGTGCCTAAGAAATGACAAGTGCCCAAAGTGCTCTTCCTATCAAATCTACATCCCACAAAATCAGAATATGAAAACCCTCGAATAGATAGAGATGATGAACATGAATACCAAATTCAATATTGAAGGGTTGACTAAAGGTACCTGAAGATGCGCTTGATGGCTTGACGATGAGAAGACCTTGGAGACACTTGAAACCTCGTATAGAGGCACACAAAGAAGTGGATGTCCATTCTAGAAGCCATCAAGTAGAGGAGGGAGCCGATGATGCTACGATACTCACGTTGATCCACAACTTCACCATCGTCATCTGGATCTAGAGCAGTCGAAGTAGCCATTGGTGTGGCAATTGGCTTGTAGTCACCCATGTCGAATCTTTTCAATATATCCTTGGTGTACTTCGTCTAATGGATGAAAGTCTCTTCCTTGCATTGCTTGATTTGGAGCCCTAGAAAATAATTTAGCTCCCCTATCATGTACATCTCAAATTCCCTAGACATGGTCTCAGAAAATCTAGAAAAAAGAACATGAGAGGAACCACCGAAGATAATGTCGTCCACATATATTTGTGCAAGAAGGAAGCCATTGCCATGCTTGAGAATGAAAGGAGCCTTATCTACTTTCCAATCTCAAAATTGTTCTTAAGCAAGAAGGTATTAAACCTATCATACCAAGCTTTAGGGGCTTGCTTAAGACCACACAAGGCTTCGGATAGCTTGAAGACATGATGAGGGTATTTAGGATTCTCAGAGCCCGGGGGTTGTCTAACATACACTTTCTTCTCTATATAGCCATTATGGAAAGCACTCTTGACATATATTTTATACAACCTAAAACCTTTAGACGCAGCAAATGCAAGCAATATGCGGATAGCTCTATTCTAGCTACAGGAGAGAAGGTCTCATGTCTTAACCTGTCTACTTTGCTAAAACTCTAAGCTACCAATCTAGCCTTGTTTCTAATCACTGAGCCATCCTTACTTTGTTTGTTCTTGTAAACCCAATGGGTTCCTATCACATTATGACCACTAGGAGGCTCTACAAGGTTCCACACCTTGTTTCTCTCCAATTTATCTAGCTCCTCATGCATGGCATTGACCCAACTAGCATCAGATAAGGCATCGAACACATCTAGGGGCTCAAAAGATGCTATGATGCGGACATCCTAACCTACGCTGTTCCATATATTGTTTTCAATTCAACAAGTACCTCAGAACAACATGAGCTTACTAAAAGAGTTGAAGAACAAGAGAAGCTTGTGGGTGAAGCTTGTGCAAAGAAGCTTAACCAAAAGGTGAATCTGTTCCATGAATTTCCTTTAAGTTTAATTGAGAATATTATACTACCTAATAGCGGGTCATTGCTTATTGTTAGGTTTGAAGGAGATGCTTCATGTGAATATCAAGAATACGATGCTTCTCGAGGTGTTTTGATGCTCACAAAAATAGCATGCAGCCTGTGGGACGCATGGAAGGTATGGGTTCATGACGATCTTCGCAGCAACTCAGAAGGATCTAGCATGAACAATATATATATTTGAAAGCTTATCAAGTCTACTTTCCAACGGATCAAACGGCACGTGATTTGGAGCTTTCTATAAAAAGTTATGGCTATTCGAGTGCATGCTGCACATTCAGACCGATCAACGCGCGAGAGTTGACAAAGTTGATGATTCATGGCTTGTACGACATCTTGGGAAGATATCCAGCTTTGCCATGACTTTCCAAAGGCTTACAAGAGTCCTTTTCTCAAGTTTCACACGGATTCAAGTCGTTTCAATTAATGAAATTGAAGTTAGGAAAGTTTGGATTCAATTCGGATTCGGAATCAGCATCAAAATCGGATTCGGAATCAGCAGTACAGTTCGGATTAAAAAGGTCATAACTTTTACAAACGGAGTCCGATTTGGGTGTTCTTGTACTTGTTGGAAAGCTAACTTCAAGCCCGATCCAACGGATTCTTGCTCAGCCTCAGATTCATCACGTATCAAAAGATATGTCTGAAACAATGTGACAGTTGTAAACTCAGACTTTCCTTTTTTGTTTTAGATTGTGTCCGACTTGGAGTAGGAGTTCTAATTCCGAAATAGAGTAGGAGTAGGGCCTCTTGGCCAGCCATAAGGTGGAGAAGGGCACTATATATTGAGGGGTAGACCCCCATTGTATCCTAAGACCAGTTTATGCATAAGAATTGAAACATAGCTATTGCTTGTTCTTTCTAAACCAGAGTTCATGCGAGGACTTTGAGAGAGGACTAGACGATCCATTGATTCGTTCTGCAATTCAAGGTCAAGCCGTCATTCCATTGGGAATTGGGGACTTGGCGATCGTCGTTTGTGGTCTCGCGATGATCATGTATCCGGTGTGTTTTGGGCGTATTCCAAAGAGTTGAGGGTTCTTGCATTGGCGCGAGTGTTCAGCTAGTGACATCGTCTACTTTGCATCATCTATCCACGGTTCCTCACCGAGAAGATCGGGCATCCCCCATATCATATGGTATCAGATTCTAGGTTTACTCGGTGAGAGCTATTTACCCATAGTTTAGATTTGTTTTCTGTCCTATAGTCCATTAAACTGAAAATTACAACACAAAAATTTCCAAACCCTAGATTCAATCTGTTTTTTCTTGTGAGTTTAGTTAAGTTTTTATCCATTAGAGTTTTTGTTTTAGTGCTGATCCTTGCGTTTCCTTTGCGTTGCTTCATCTTTTGTGTTTACTTAAACCCAAGAAAATTGCTGGTTGCTTCCGTCAATTAGCACCCAAAAAAAGAGAAAGTAATTTGTATCTTCACTTCTACCTTTTCATCCTTTGAGACTAGCTTTTGATAGTTGCATTAAGGGCTGCTCTTGGCATTAGTTTACACTTCTGAAATTTTTGAGACATGCAAATCTAAGGGTGAATCAAAACTTTCATTCGGCCATTGCAAAAGAAGAAAGAAAAAGGCACCGACTTGAAGAAAAAGCCACGGCTTTAAAAAAAGTAAAAAAAAGAGACAAACCATAAATCTGAATACCAACTTTTCCTTTCGGTTGCCTTAATAGCCGAAGGAGGAAGAGTTTGTTCTTGCGATTTTGAGAAAGAAAAGAGAAAAGACAAAAGGAGCTGGCCGAATTTGGGAAGAGTAAACCCTAGTCCATAATTTCAGATTGTGTCTTTAATCTCTTTGAGCAATCTTGTGCCCTTATATTCATAATCATTGCAATTGGCTAGCGTCTCTCCTAATACTTGGTGCAAAACGAGCTTGTGCATCACAATTTCCGATTGCTTCTCACTAGCTCATTCCTTTGTTTGCATTAAGTCACATTTATCTTTGCGTGTGCGTTCATACACTTCTCTTAAACCCATTGGATCAGCACATCGGCAAACTACTCTAGCTTGGATCATTACTTAGCTTTACAATATCTTGAATATCAGTTTGCATAGGATATACAATTACCTTCCAAGCTCCACCTACACCCGTTTGTGTACTCCCTTGCTCTTGGTTACGCTCATACATTACCGGGTTGAGGTCATTCGCTGTCACAAGTGTCGATTTGCCGTCCTTGATTCACTTTGGAACAGTAAGCTTGCCTTGTGTTCGTGATGATGAGTTGAGAGCGTAGAGAGATTTTTGTTTTCCTAACTGGATATAATTTAAGCTTGCTATTTGTGAGTTGTTGCCATGTCAGGTCACGAGAAGGATACACCTAATCCAAAAACACCGGTTACGTGGACGGAGTACACTCGCTTGCACAAAATGCTACAAAAGAAACTTCATAATCGTGATACTAGTGTGCGTGATGAGCTCGGGAAGTTAAGATGGATTGAACAACCTCGGGAGGAGGTTATGCAACCAAGTCACGGACATCAACAACAACTTCTTGGAGCTACGCGCCATGTTCAACCACTCCAACGTGCATTGTCGTCGACACGACGACACTGAGGATTTTGTTGATAAACCCAAATTTTCTATCCCTATATTTTCAGGTAGTACAAATGTGGAAGAATACCTCACTTGGGAGCTGCAAATTGATCGCTATTTCGGATGCACAACTATTCCAATGAGAGGAAGCTCTTACTTGCGTCCAATAGTTTGATGATTATGCCACACATTGGTGGGAGCGATTTGTTAAATGGCGTATGGGCGCCATGAATTGCCGATTATCACACGGGAGCAGATGAAGCGAAGATTTTTAGTGCACGTTTTGTACCTCGCCACTACAAGCGTTCCATAGTTGAAAGGTTGATGAGGTGCGACACTATTTGAAGTCCACTAGTGTGTCACATGAGAAGGCGACCGAGCATGGGACTTTTCCTTCATCCGGGCTTCATGTAGTGCTGCCCCATTGCTTCATGAAGAGATTGTGATTGCTGGTAATTGCTCCATTGATGACCCACAATCTTTGGGGGATGCGATGTATCCAAACCCATGTGAAAATGAGAGCCACATAGCCAAATTGAGTGAGAATGATAAAGAGAGTGAGCTATGTGATTCCACCATATGTGAGGTTGAGAGCATCTCAATTGAGTGTGAGAGAGATACATCAACAGAAAAGAGGGAAGTAGATGATAGCCAAACTGAGGTTATTGCTAAAATTAACGATTTACTCTATACTTCTAGTGTTGTTTGTTATATTATGCAGGTTGATATTAAAGAAGAGGAGTTGAATGTTCAACAACTAGCACCGTTGGAAGTAAACGACGAGGAGATAACTACGGTTGGGGATGGAGTGCTTGCTGTCTGTGGTTTCATGATGATGATTTGATATCTACAACACCTACAACAAGCGAGGAGGGCGTTAAAGGTAACAATCATGGTGTTGAATTGAATCCTCATCAAGAAGAGGTACGCGTCTGAGTGAGAACTCTAGTGTTCCTTTGAATATTCCATATTCTAAAATATCTATGCTCAATTTACATAATGTGGAATTGATTACTCGAAAGGAAGTTCTTACTAGAATATCTCTTGATGATTCTTTCTACTATATCATGTTCAATGTTCCTAGAGAGCTATCTAGTGTGCTTGAGAACCTTGCTGAAGTTTCATGTTTAAAATCACTAGTTAATACTTATGCCTACACATATATGTTCAATTTGATTGGAAATTATGGTGTAGATGACCATTCTATGTTTATCGTATAAGCATTACTGTGATAATCTTGCTGATTTAAAATGCATGTTTTGCTCAAACCTTCTTTTGCGCACTGTCATGGTCACTTTGGGATGGATTTCAATACAAGTGCCTATTGTTTAGAATACAACATGATGCCTACTTGTTTATCTATTACATGTATAACTAATCAAAGTAGCACAGTTGAAGCATGGAAAGGTATCAATTGATTTTCACCCACTTTACTTGAATTTCATGCTGGGAAGGTGAAATTTCATCATATGAGTCAATTGTGTAATTTGAAATATGATTTCGAGCTATCAATTGTGCAAAACAACAAGAAGAACACAATAATTGATTCATACATATACCATGTATATACGTTGTTTTCTTTGTCTAGCACATTTTCAGGCTATCAAAAGCCGAGGACGGCTTTTTTTGAAGAAAGGGAGGATGATGCGGACATCCTAAACTACGCTGTTCCATATAGTGTTTTCAATTCAACAAGTACCTCAGATAACATGAGCTTACTAAAAGAGTTGAAGAACAAGAGAAGCTTGTGGGTGAAGCTTGTGCAAAGAAGCTTAACCAAAAGGTGAATATGTTCCATGAATTTCCTTTAAGTTTAATTGAGAATATTATACTACCTAATAGCGGGTCATTGCTTATTGTTAGGTTTGAAGGAGATGCTTCATGTGAATATCAAGAATACGACGCTTCTCGGGGTGTTTTGATGCTCACAAAAATAGCATGCAGCCTGTGGGACGCATGGAAGGTATGGGTTCATGACGATCTTCGCAGTAACTCGGAAGGATCTAGCATGAACAATATATATATTTGAAAGCTTATCAAGTCTACTTTCCAACGGATCAAACGGCACGTGATTTAGAGCTTTCTATAAAAAGTTATGGCTATTCGAGTGCATGCTGCACATTCAGACCGATCAACGCGCGAGAGTTGACAAAGTTGATGATTCCGCGGCTTGTACGACATCTTGGGAAGATATCCAGCTTTGCCATGACTTTCCAAAGGCTTACAAGAGTCCCTTTCTCAAGTTTCACACGGATTCAAGTCGTTTCAATTAATGAAATTGAAGTTAGGAAAGTTTGGATTCAATTCGGATTCGGAATCAGCATCAAAATCGAATTCAGAATCAGCAGTACAGTCCGGATTAAAAAGTTTATAACTTTTACAAACGGAGTCCGATTTGGGTGTTCTTATACTTGTTAGAAAGCTAACTTCAAGCCCGATCTAACGGATGCTTGCTCAGCCTCAGATTCATCACGTATCAAAAGATATGTCCGAAACAATATGACGGTTGTAAACTCAGAGTTTCCTTTTTTGTTTTAGATTGTGTCCGACTTGGAGTAGGAGTTCTAATTCCAAAATAGAGTAGGAGTAGGGCCTCTTGGCCAGCCATAAGGTGGAGAAGGGCACTATATATTGAGGGGTAGACCCCCATTGTATCCTAAGACCAGTTTATGCATAAGAATTGAAACATAGCTATTGCTTGTTCTTTCCAAACCAGAGTTCATGCAAGGACTTTGAGAGAGGACTAGGCGATCCATTGATTCGTTCTGCAATTCAAGGTCAAGCCGTCGTTCCATTGGGAATTGGGGACTTGGCGATCGTCGTTTGTGGTCTCGCGATGATCATGTATCCGGTGTGTTTTGGGCGTATTCCAAAGAGTTGAGGGTTCGTGCATTGGCGCGAGTGTTCAGCTAGTGACATCATCTACTTCGCATCATCTATCCACAGTTCCTCACCGAGAAGATCGGGCATCCCCCATATCATGCTACAAATGCATAATGGGAGTAGAGATTAGGATCATGAGATCTAGAGTGAGTGACTCACTCATGAAGATGTTAAATCATCTGATCTGGTGGATGACTCCTCTGAATGTGAAGTAGATTGCCAGGAGGAGACATCACTTCTTCAACCTCTGTAGGTACTGCTGATGTCGATGTAGAAGCACCATGAGCCTCAACTGACGGTGAAGTTCTGGAAGCATGTTCTTCAACTAGAATAGGAGCCATGTCAATAGGTGGGAGGCCATCGTCATCCATGTCTTCATCTTCCTCCACAAAGATGCTCTCGATCACCTATGAGTTATTTGAAATACATGATCTAGCTCTAGGGCTAGTATCATCAAAGGTGACATTGCATGTCTCTATGATCATGTTAGTTTCAAAGTTAATAACCCGAAAGCCTCTCGAATGTGCATGATAACCTATAAATATGCCATCAAAAGTTCTAGACTCAATTCTTTCTAGGTTTCCTGTCTTGAGAATTAAACACTTAGCACTGAAGACTCGAAAATGAGAGATAGAGGGATTTCTTCCAAAATAAAGCTCATAGGATGTCTTGCCCAAAGAAGGTCTCAAGAAGACATGATTGGCAACTTGACATGCTGTAGCAATAGCTTCAGTCCAATATCTCCTCGGAGTGTTGTACTCATCTAGCATCATCCTGGCCATCTCAACCTGGGTCATATTATTCCTTTCCACCACACCATTTTATTGAGGGACGTGAGCCGAGGAAAACCGATGCTCAATACTGCACTTAGCATAGAAAAAGGCAAATGAAGAATTCTTGAACTCCATTCCATTGTCACTGCAGATCGCTCTTAAGGCACCAGGGAGTTCGAAAGCCAAACAAAGAACCAAGTCATGAAAATGACCAAAAGCTTCATCCATAGAAAGACAAGAAGAACACCCAAGAGTACCTTGATATTTCATTGACTACGACAAGAATATACCATTTTCCACCAACTAATCTAACCCTAGAAGGACCAATAGTGTTCATATGCAACAACTATCCTGGTCCGTCAGTCATGACCAAAGTCAATGAAGGGTGTGAGGCGACAACTTATTTGCCATGCCTACAGGCCACACATACAATGTCCTTGACAACCTTGAGTTTAAGCAAACCACTCATGAGATCAAGGTTGCTAACTCATGTTAGATGATCAAACCCAATGTCTCCCAAACGTCTGCACCAAAGTCAGAACTCAAAAGAAGAAGAAACTAAACACTTGAGAGAACTGGCAAGAAACTGAGAAAAGTCAGCTCTAAAGATCCTACCAACTCTAGAAATTCAAAACACGAGCTCAGCAATTGTAACATCCCAAATTTGGAGTGTTTTTGCAGCCTTTAAAAATAAAAATAATCATTTGAATTTCCTTGTTTAAGTTAAAGCTTAATTTGAATTTTCAGAAATCAAAACAATTTAATGTGATTAATCTAAACTTCAATTAAGTTTAAAACCATTTTATTTGGGTTTACTGAGTTCTAGAGTATTTTTTGGAATTTTTTTGGGATTTTTTTTACTTTATGTGTTATTTTCTTAGCTCGGTTCTCCCTTTTTTTTTCCTTTTTTTTATGAAATTCAGAAATTCCTTCTTTTCCGGATTTTTCCTCTTGGGCCGAAACCTTTTTCTTTCCCGGGCTTTCCTCTTTTCCTCCCGGCCCAGTCCTTTCCTGCCAGCATAGTTCTTTTCCTTCCCCGGCCCAGCTACCAGCCCGCTCTTTTCCTTTCCCACGCCAGCTAGGTCCAACCTAACCTGCCTTCCGTCCTCTCTCTCTCTCTCTCTCTCTCTGCCCGGTGGACCCGCCTTGTCAGTTGCCAGTGTCTCCTTTTTCCTCCTGACTTCATCCTCGCGTCCGTGTCTATGCTCCTATCAGATACTCCCTCTCCTATGCCTTTAAAAGAGCGTTGACAGTGTCCTTTTCTTTGTGTCCTCCTCCCCACCTGAAGCCCTAAGTAACCAGCCTCGATCCCATCTTCATTGCGCCGGATTCCACTGAAGAAGTCACCGCCGCTGAAGGTCTTCCTCGCCGGATTCTGCCATTGTTGCTCCTCAGTCCTTGCCGTCGCCACTGTTGGATTCGTCGCATCACACTCTATGTGGTGCTCACCTCTTCATTCCCGGAGGCTCACCGGACCGTTGTCACCCTCGTCTTCCCCGTCTCCAGCTACGCCACCCGTAGCTGATCACCTTGTCTGAATTTTTTTGAAATAATATTATTTTAAAAGAAAATTACAAAAATAAATAGTTGAATTTTTTTTACAAAAATAGGCTATTGTCGCCATTTGACGAAATTGTCCTATCGCCATTCCAACTGGCGACAGTTGCCTAGAACAGTGCAGAGAGGGTCCTATTGCCACTTGGTTCGGCGACATGATCCTATCGCCATTCCAACTGGCGATAGGACCCTGTCACTATCGAACCCAGGAGTGAAAGTATCCCGAGTTCTCTGTATTTTCCACACTAGTCCAAGAACAGCTAGTATACACAGTTGAAAAAAAGATGATAGCAATTCCATATCACACATTTTATTGAGTAACAATGAAAGTTTATTACAAAAGGGCATAAGGCCAAAACAAAAGTACAACAGAAAGTGTAAATAAATAAAGTAGGCTACACGACATGCCACAAGTAATCGTTTGGGGGTGCATCTTAGTCCTCCAAGTCCTCACTGTCATTGAAGTACTCCTCCTCTGATCAACAATTTATTAAGCAAGGGTGAGTACAAAAATGTACTCCGCAAGTTATACCCAATAACAGAATATAATGCATGCAGTTATATCAAAGGAAGGCTTGTATGGTTGAGTTTTGCATAAAGCTACATTTTCAATTTTAAATACAATTACTAAGTTTCAAAGCAGTTTAACCTATATTTGAAATCAAATTTAATTTTTATTCATCAATTCTTGAGTGTAGGATAAACCTCCATATACAAATGGTGAACGACTAACCCCCTTACACCAGGCTTTCTGCCCAAATTTCTCCATTAGATGAACTATCCAAAAACATCTGAGTTTAAATTATTTTAAAAACAAAACTAAGTCTAATTCGCGAAAAGCTTTGCTCAGCATGTCCATAATCATGGACACGACTATTCGGATAGTTTAATACTCTACAGAGTTTGTATAGGTTTACCCACAAGAGATAGTTTGCTTAACATGTCGGCCAAGGCACGCTTCCGTAGGCGTGTGACTAAGAAACTATCACAAGGCTTTTACCCTACATTATTTCAACGTAGTTATGCCTGCAAAGGTTTCACTACCATAGGTTTCATGCCAAACAGTACCCCCCTCTTGCGCTGTAACAACCCAATTTTCAAATTTCAGAGAAAATTTAAAACTTAATTATTTTTGTGGATTTTCTAAAATTTTTAAAAGCTTTTCCCTATTTATTTTAAAAGTCAAAATAAATTTATTTACAAAATATATTACCAAGTATAAGTTGGGAATATTTTATTTAAGTCCAAAATGCCCTTGAGAATTTCTATGAATTTTCTCATAATTTTTGGATTTTATTTGCTATTTTCTAAAGCCCTTTTTAATTATCAGGATTAAATAAAATGTTAAAGCAATTAAAATTCTCCAAACAGTTCGTGGGCCGAATCTTCGTCGGCCCAATCCAATCTTCACGCGCACGTGGCCCACACAGCCCGCTCGCCCACGCATGTCCTTCTCCAAACCCTCCAACCGTTGGATCAAAAATGAACGGTCCGATCGTGAGGGCACGTTCGGACGACTCCGAACATCCATTTCAATGTGGACCGTCAGATCTGGATCAAATGGCCATAACACCACTCGTTACTTTCTTATTCCTTCTTTCGCTGCCAGGTGGGGCCGCTGCTACAGTGCGTCGTCCCCTTCCTTTCCTTCTTCCTCGCTCGCGCCTTCCTTTCTCGCCCGTCCACCATTATCGCCGATTCGGATCTTCCATAATCGACGAAATCTTCATCGCATCACCGAATTGTCGCGCGCACTCAATTCGCCGTATCCATCCACCCTCGACACGACCCTCACCTTCATTTCTCCCACCCCAAATCCCCTAATCTTCGCCGGCGGCCTTGCTCGAGCTTCGTATGCTCCATGCCACCTCGAACTCGCCCGCACCCCTATAAGTAGCGCCCCGGCGTCGCCATCCTCTTCTCATCCCAACGCCTCAACTCTCCTCTCCCCAATCCCTCTCTAGCGCCCGAATTTTGAAGTTCTTCGCTAACGGTTGGAGCTCGGTTCTTCCTCAATTCCAGCACCATCAACAACGCTCTGACCTCGCCTCCACCACCTTCGACACCACCATATCGCCGCGAAGCCCGTGCGCGCCTTCGTTCACCCCGAGGACCACTGTAGCACCTACTTCGCTGGTGCCCTAAAACCGCCACTACCTTCATGCCCCTTCGCCGCAAGGTAGTCCACCAGGTTCAGTATCGTGTTAGCTTCCTTTTGCGCACACCCGTGAGGCTCGCCGTGGCGCGAAGCACCGATGAGCCTCTCACCGGAGCTCTTCCACCATCGGGCCTATGTGGCACGTCCACGTAGGTGCCATGTCAGCGCCACGTTGGTGCTCAATCCCACGTGGTTGCCTATGTGGCGGCCACATCAGCCTCCATGTCAGCTGTTTTGCCAGCTCCGCAACCCCGTTTACTGTTCCATGCACCGGGTTCATTGTGAACTGTTGACCATTCGTGGACCAAGTCTATTGACTTCGGGCCCACCTCTCAGTAATCGATTTCTTTTCCTTTAGAAATTAATTCGGCTGAAATTCGGTAAATCTCGGGCACTGACGTCACGTTGCACAATAATTCGGTTTTCCTTTAGAAAAATAATTCGGAAAAATCAATAAAATCTGAATTAGGGTTTCTTTAGGATTTAAAACTTCGAGGAGCTCGTATTTCTTCATATGAACTCCGATTTAGGTGATTCAAATTTCTAAATTTATATAAATTCAAGATCTAGCTAACTAAACTAAAATTATTTGATTTAGAGTTAATTTGAATGTTCATTTGAATTTATTTGAGTTTTAGTTGAATTTGTTGTATTTTCGCGTATAGATTTCGACGACTCCGGAGAGCTTGATCCTTCAGAGGATTTAGAGTACTAGGACTTCAACCAAGGCAAGTTATACCATTCATCATGTTGATCCCAATGTTTTAAATTTATTTAATTCTGTTTTTAAATTATTATTGAATGCATAATTTTATTTAGCTATTTTAAATCCCTGTTTAAAATTCTTAGTTATGCCAATTCCTTTGTATGGCCAAATTTGATTATTGAGTTATCAATCCCTTGTCACCATTAGACAATGCTTAGATCAAAATATTGGATTTGGGAAGTTTTAGCCAAATTGTTCAAACTTGATTTAATTTGAGTATATGGTATTGTTTTACCATAGGAAATTTTGGAAAATGTTTTCACTTGGAAAAATAAAATCAAAAATGGGTTTGGACTTAGGCGAATGGGATGATTGGTGGGTGCAGGTTTATGCACGGGCTCAATCCGGGTAGGGTTGAGGCCTAGGGGTTATTATGGAAGTCGCCCAAGTCAGTTAAGGACCGGTCTTTGAGCCGTATCTTGCTAAGCTCCACCATACTACCACATGTCCTGTGTGGGCAGGGCCTGACTAACTAATTTGTAATACCTTTTTGTTATTTGTGCCATGTTGTTGTGTGGGTGTCAGTTAGACAGTAGTCCCACTTGGCGCAAGAGGGGTCTTCCGAAGGATGGTTAATCCAATGGAAGTGAAATCTTAGCGGGCATAAATACTTTAGGGTAGAGCATTGTAAAAGCTTTGTGATAATTGCTTAGTCACACGCCTTCGGAAGCGTGTATTGGCCGACATTAAAAGCAATTTATCTCTTATGGGTAAAGTTGTACCACCTCTGCAGAGTGTAAAACTATTCGAATAGCCGTGTCCATGGTCATGGATATGCTGTGCAAAGCCACTCTAAGTTAGACTTTGTTTTTGGTTTTAAAATGATTTCAACAGATGATTTGAGGATGGTTAATCCTTGTGGTAAAATTGGACGGTTAGCCATGTGATAGGAGGGTATCCTTCACCATTCATTCATGGAGGTTATCCACTATAAAACTGTCATTTTAAAATCTGATTTTAGTTATAGATTAAAAATGGCCTTGGAAATTAATTTGAGTATTTAAACTGAAAATGCTTCTTTATGAAAAATAGACCCTATTAGCCTCTCTTGTTTACTTATGCAAGCATTTATATTCCTTTATTGGGTGTAACTTGCGAGCATGAAAGTTGTGCTCACTCTTGCTGAATAATCTTTATTCAGGAGAAGACTTCTATCAGGACGATGAGGACCCAAACATTTAGGCCTACGTCCCCAGACAATTGCCTGTGGCGCATCGTGTGGCCTACTACCTTTATTTTTCTGCTATGTTATTATTATTTGGCCTCAGGCCCATTTTGTATTAAACTCTGATTAATAATAAATAAATATGTGATATGATTGTGATGTCACTTTTGTATCACTGTGTACACTAGCTATCCTGGACTAGTGTATGAACACAAAGAATTCGGGATCCTTCGTTTCCGGGTGGTATCAGAATTATATCAACTGTAGGTTGTGGCCTTAGAATTACCTTAAGGACTTATTTTTGAAAACTAAAACTATTTTGAGTCTCTCTGGTGCCCTCCCTCAACCCTTCTCTTTAAAAATGGTTACTAACTCATCTCTTTCTCAAAAATGGTAGATGGCCGAAGTACCAAATGCTACCTCCCACGGGATCTTCGCCGGACACTGGGCTGCAGCTTTATGGAAAATGATGCAACATCTGCACTTTCATGAGAGACCCACGTACCAAGGATACAAGTACGTGGTGGACGATCAGGATCATTGGAGAGTAGAGGTGATACTCTACTCCAACTTGCAGCCGGACACGGAGTTCCACATCTTTGACGCTCCGATGCGATGTACTACCCTTCCACAAGGCATCCAAGACACGGCCAGGGAAGCCGTTCGTCGACTTCGCCACATCTACAACCATCGCTTCGACGGCATTGGATTCCATTATTACCCGATGCACATCCCCACCCAGCTCGGGAGCTCCTTTCGCTCGGCCAGAGATGAAGACATTCCAGAGCTGACGCATCAGGTAGAGCTGACAAAGGCTATGGACCATGCTTACTAGCACACAATGGATGAGCTACATGACACCCAACAGAAGCTAGATGCCGTAGAAGAGGAACTAGCTCGCTACAGAGCTGGCGAGGCTAGTTCTAGTGAGCCAGACTATACCTCAGTCACCCCTTAGGGTTTATCCTTTAGTACATTCATTAGATGTGAATTATGAGCTACCAATATCCTTTGTGGTAGCCATAATCAATTAATAAAATAAAGTAATAAAAGAACTATTTTGAAAAATTTGTTTGTTGCTTTGTGTTTACTTGAATCTTGGGCTATTTAGATTTATCCTTCTTAGTGCCATCTTTCTTTCTCTCTTGTAAACCTTTGAAAGAATTCAACAGATGGTGACTACCTGCACTGGAAGTGGCGGTACCAAGGGTCATGGTAATGAGAATGCAGACTATCAGGAAAATCCCGTCCAGCAACCACCACCTCCACCGGTAGAACGACCTGATTGGCGCCAGATGATGGCCAATCAAACTCATCTGATCGACCTGCTGGCCCAATCCCTTAGCAGCAATCAGAATGTGTAGGCCGTAGCAACCCATGCTCCACCTCCACCTCCACCAAGGGCAACTATGTCTGAGTTCATGAGAATGCGTCCACCAACATTCTCTAGTAGCACAGAACCGATGGACACAGATGACTGGCTCCGGGCTATTGGAAAGAAGTTGGACATCGCCTAGTGCTCGGATCGAGAGAGGGTCTTGTTTGCCTCTTACCGACTGAATGGTCTCGCGTCTGAGTGGTGGGATAATTTCACGCTCTCATGCAGATGCTCAGAGTATCTCCTGGAATGAGTTTGTGCGGGCTTTTTTGCCGTGCACACATTCCCGCAGGATGATGACTCTGAAGAAGAAAGAGTTCTGCTCGCTTCGCCAAGGCAACCGCTCGGTGAGCAAGTATTTGCATAGGTTTAACCAGCTTGCTCGCTACGCCCCAGAAGACGTGGCCAAGGATGAAGACAGGCAAGAGCGATTCTTGAAGGGCTTAAACGATGAACTCTCAGTCCACCTGATCTCCCAGGATTTCACTAACTTTCAACAGTTAGTGAACAAAGCAATCCACCAAGAAGGCAAACATCTGGAGATGGAGAACCGCAAGCAGAGGATGGCCGCTCAGAAGTTCAACTCCAGAGGACTACGCAAGCCTCGCTTCACTCAGCCTCAGCCACCTCAGCGTGGAAGGTTTCAATCTTCATCGTCCAGGGCCCCAACACCAGCACAGCATCCCAACACTTCTGGTTTCCGCAGCAGCTCATCTAGAGGCCAATTCCAGCAGAAGAACTCAACTTCCTCAGCGGCAGGAGTGACTTATTTCAACTGCAACGAGACGGGACATTATGCAAATAAATGCCTGAAGAAGTAGCAACCCACAGCTCCAGCCAGGCCAACATCAGGAGTTCCAGCCACCGGCGGCACCCCAAAGCCGACGGTCCAGTACATGAAGGGACATGTAAATCACGTCACCGCAGAGGAGGCCTAGGCAGCACCAGATGTCGTTCTTGGTACGTTTCTTGTTAATTCAGTACCAGCCTCAGTCTTATTTGATTCCGGAGCTTCACATTCCTTTATTTCAAACAAGTTTATGGGAAAGTATGGGTTATCTATCTCTTCTCTAGTTAACTCTACGATAATCCATTTCCCGGGCTCAAGAATGAAGACCAATTCCCTATGCCCAAACCTTTCCTTGGAAATATCCGGAGTATCTTTCCTGCTAGACTTGATAGTTTTGCACTCTCAAGGTTTGGATGTGATTCTTGGCATGGACTGGCTAGCCAAGAATCAAGGACGGATAGACTGTGCCAATAGGTCTATTACCCTCACCAATGAACAAGGGATTTCAGTAGAATTCAATCCCAAGACTTCTACAAGAGGAGGTTCCATCCTGACCAGCTTGAAGGAAGTAAAGATTGAAGACATACCTGTGGTGCAAGAGTACCCAGATGTCTTTCCTGAAGAGTTACTCGGCAAGCCACCGGATAGGGACATAATGTTCTTAATTGACTTAGTCCCTTGGACCGCTCCAATTTCGAAGTGACCCTACAGAATGCCGACCAATGAGTTAGCAGAACTAAAGAAGCGGATTGAAGATGTGGATATCATGGGGATATGCCCATGATCTTAAGATGATGAAATAATTGGCAATGTTGCTTTTGGTTTGAAATTTCACGCGTTTTCGGCAAAGTTAAAAGGCTGATCTTTAGCCATTTTGAGAATTTGGCTTTGGGATAGATTGAGTTCATAGGCTATGGTGCATATGTGTTGCATGATGCATGTTTTCACTAATGTGGGTCAAGTTGTGAAGAACTTGTTCCCGGATTCGTGTTTGCTTGTCTATTGCTGTGCAGGTGGCTTGAAGGTCAACGACGGTCAACGGCGAGAAGGATCGGGACTAAGCTTGGAGAGCTGAGGTCCACAGCATGGCATATATGATAGATCCTATAGCCGAAGCATATGGTATTATACTCATTTTACCTCGCTCATCAGTGGTCGTAGGACACTGACTCTTACTAAGATTAATGCCATGTGCCATGGGCAAGAAACTTTTCTTGGAATCTTGCATGTTGATCTGCTTCAAAACTTTGTCTATGTACATATCTTGGCTTATTCCAATTAGCCTTTTAGATCTATCTCTATAGATCCTTGTGCCTAAGATATAAGCTGCATCTCCTAAATATTTCATTGAGAAGCTAGTTCTAAATGAAGTTTTAACAATTCAAGTATTGGAATATCATTTCCGACTAGTAGTATGTCATCCACATACAAGATTAGAAACACAAGTTTGCTCCCACTAACCTTTTTATAAAAACATGGTTCTTCTTCATTCTTGATGAAGTCAAACCCTTTAACCACTTCATCAAAACAAATGTTCCAACTCCGAGATACTTGCTTTAGTCCATAGATGGATTTCTGAAGCTTGCATACCTTTTTAGCTTCCTTTGGATTGACAAAACCTTCAGGTTGTGTCCATTTAGGAAAGCCGTTTTGACATCCATTTGCCATATCTCATAATTGAAATATGCATCAATAGCTAGAATGGTCCGGATGGACTTAAGCATAGCAACAGGTGAGAAGGTTTTATCATAATCAACCCCTTGAATTTGTTTGAAACCCTTTGCGACCAGTCATGCCTTATGAATGTAAATATTTCCATCTATATATCTATCTTTTTATTAAAAATCCATTTGCACTCAGTGGTTTTAACACCATCAGGTGCATCAACCAAGTTCCAAACTTGATTATTATACATGGATCTTATCTCGGATCTCATGGCTTCAAGCCATGACTCAGAGTCTGGGTCCACCATTGCTTCTGCATAAGTTTTAGGCTCATCATTATTCAATAATAAAACATCATGCCCATACCTTATTGGCAATTGATGTGGCCTTTTAGATCTACGTGGGGATGATGCCTCATTTACAGGTTCAACAATGTTTTGTCCATCCTGTACAGGTTCAGTAGAAGTTGAAACATTTTCAGATGGTTCCCGAATTTCTTTGAGTTGCACCTTGCTCCCACTGACTCCTTTGGAAAGAAACTCTTTCTCCAAGAAGACACCATTTCGAGTAACAAACACTTTGTTATCAACCCGATTATAAAAATAATATCCTTTAGTTTCCTTAGGATACCCCCACAAAGAAGCACTTATCGAACTTGGGTGTGAGTTTATCAGATGTCAAATATTTTACATAAACCTCACAACCCCATATTATGAGAAAAGACAATACATGACACTTCCCGGTCCATATCTCATATGGTGTCATTTCTACAGTTTTTGATGGAACCCTATATAAAGTGAAAGACGTTGTTTCTAGAGTGTATCCCCAGAATTGCAATGGAAGATCATATTGGCAAATCAATGATCGAACCATGTCCAACAATGTTCGATTCCGTCGTTCAGACACCCCATTCCATTGAGGCGTTCCCGACGAAATGAGTTGTGGAACAATTCCACACTTCTTTAGATGATCACCAAACTCATGGCTCAAATATTCACCTCCACGACCAGATCGTAGATATTTGATTGTCTTGCTAAGTTGATTCTGTACTTCATGCTAAAATTCTTTGAACTTTTCAAAGGATTCCGACTTATGTCTCATCAAGTAGATATAGCCGTATCTACTGAAATCATCAGTAAAAGTTATGAAGTACTAAAAACTACCTCTGGTCGGAGTGCTCATTGGTCCGCATACATTCGAATGTATTATGATAAATAGATCACTCGCCCTCTCACCTCTGGTCGTGAAAGGCACTTTTGTCATCTTGCCAAGTAAACAAGATTCACATGTTTCAAATGATTCGAAATGAAATGAGTTTAGAAGACCATCTTTATGGAGCTTTATCATGCGCTTCTCATTTATATGACCTAGACGACAATGCCAAATAAAAGTGAGATTCACATCATTAGGTCGAAGTCTCTTAGCATTGATGTTATAGACAGACATATCCTTAAGATTTAAAACATACAATCCATTTACCAATGGAGCATGACCATAAAGCATATCTTCAAAATAAATTAAACAATAATTGTTCTTTATTCTAAACTCATAACCTTTTGCTCCTAAACAAGAAACAGAAATAATGTTTTTGCTTAAGGTTGGAACATAATAACAATTATTTAGTTCCATAACTAATCCTAAGGATAAAACTAATGGTAAAGTGTTAATAACTCATGCAGCAAATCTTGCTCCATTGCCAACGCGAAGTTCAACCTTGCCTCTTGCCAAACTTCTACTCTATGTCAGTCCTTGTCGAATTGCAAATATAAGCAACTGATCCGGTATCAAATACCCAAGAACTTGTAGGAGAAGTGGCAAGATTAATTTGTATAACATTTATACTTGAATTAGAAGTCTTACTTCCTTTGTTCCTTTTCATTTCTACCAAGTACTTCTTACAATTTCTCTTCCAATGCCCAGTCTGATGACAATGGTAACATTCTGTATTAGGCTTAGGACCCAACTTGAGCTTATTAAGTCTTTCCATTGCCTTTAACCTTTCCCGACTTACCCTTTTTCTTGAAGCTAGTAGTCTTTTGAACCATTATCACATGATTAGAACTTTTCTTGATGCTCTCCTCAGCCCCTTTAAGCATGGCATGCAACTTGGTCATTGACTTCTCTATGCCATTCATATGAAAATTCAATATGACTGGCTCAAAACTCGTAGGGGGCGATTGGAGAATCACATCAGTAGCCAACTCTTGGCTAAGGGAAAAACCAAGCTTTTCCAAGTTCTCAATGTGACCAATCATTTTGATCACATGAGGACTGACTGGGTTGCCCTCTGACAGCCTACAAGAAAACAATATTGTGAAACCCCGAAATCGAATTCATTTCAAGTTAAGAGATTACACCAAAGACATAACTCTTAATAGCAAACGAGCCCGATTTCAAGGTGATTTACAGGACTAGGACTTAGGTCCCAAGATCAATGGATGAGATGCACATATCCTGAACAACATTGTACACAATCATACACAATTCATACATTATTAAAAAGGTGATTTATGGGACTAGGACTTAGGTCCATAAGTTACACATGTGACCAAGCAGTATACTAAACATAAACAAAAGTACGCAACGGAAAACAAATATAAAACACCAAAAGGTCCATCCAAGTGTGCCCAGCTCCCAGAGGCAACTGAGTGGAGGTAGAAATAACATTATTAATTAGCGTCGCCATATTTGGCGTTAATGGATTGATCAAAAGAGTGTTCTTCCTCACTTGAAACAAGTGGTTAATTTGATTGAGTACAAAAGGTACTCACAAGTCTTACACAAACTTATAAAAGAAAGTGTATGATAGAGCCTATCCAAAGGATATGAGAATATACATGTTAGAGGCTATCTAAAGGAAGGTTGTATTGGCATAGGTTTTGCATAAAAGCGACAAGTTTTGTTCCTACACATTCTAATTTGCAAAGGCCATTTAGTAACCAAAATTTGGACAAAAGAGAACAATTTACATTGATATAATCATAGATCAAATCATATCAAAGTGGCTGTCCACTCTGATAAACTAACACGCATTAACAACCATTCATGCCGATACCAAGTTGTAACTATGTCAATTTTATTTTAGAGTCTAACGATGATATCTATCAAAACCAAGTATTTGTCTATAACCAGGGACACAGCTATTCGAATAGATTAAATACCCTACAGGGGCATACAACTTTACCCACATGACTTGATCAACCCATAAGCCTCCGGATAATGACACACTTCCTTTGGTATGTCAGCCGGGTAGATCGAGATTTGGTACTTTTTGGCAAGAACATCTTATTGTGTTGAAACACCCATGCGAGACAAAATCCCACTTAGTATAAGCTACAGATAGAACCTACTAAGCGGGGCACGCAAGTTGTGTTGGGAATGTTGACCCAATGAACAGAAATTAAAGCTGTGCTCCTTTGCACATATTAAATTGCAATCGAATCCCTATGACCATATGATCAAACACATATGTCCTCACACCACCTGTGTTCTAACCCAATAAAATCCTCCCCTTACTTGACCAAACCGGCCCCAATCCAGCGTGTGAAAGTACGAGTAGTTCTTGGAATGACAGTCTAAAGTTCGGTCCTTAGTGATCCGGATAAGACTACCACAATACCCAATTCTTGTGCACGAAAGCACCCTCACTATCAATCACTTGTCTAGATCTAAATCATGTTTTAATAGACAAATTTTAGTCTCAAACCTCAGATTCTAAGATCTAAACAAAGATATAAAATTAAGACTGGTTCAGTGTTTCCCACAGTAGACGAGATAACCTTGTCAACAAAACTACCGAACTACTGACTTGCATGGCTAAGCATTCATATAAAGAATATATATACCATCACATGATTTCCAACATAAGCATAACTGTATGGAATGATTAAGGATAAACCACAATGACTAGGACATAGCTAACTCACTACTACAGAAAAGGTCATCACAGACGGTTCAAAATTGTCATCACAGACGGTTTTCTGAACCGTCTGACTTTATGGGTCAGTGATGAAATGAGTCATCACAGACGGTTTTTGAACCGTCTATGAAAAAGCTATCACAGACGGTTCTAAACAATAACCGTCCGTGATAGTCTATTATCACAGACGGTTCTTGTTAGAACCGTCTGTGATAATAGACTATCACGGACGGTTCTTGTTCAGAACCGTTGTTGAAAAAAGAATTTCGAATTCTGAGCCAAACCAATCAATTGCTGGACAGTTGGGCCAGAGTATCTATATATGGTTGATTACACAATCTGGAATGAAAGAAAACTCAAACCGGACAGCGAACGAACAGCGAAAATGGGTGTTGAAACTTCGGAGGCCGTTTTGAGGCCCTAAACAACCTTTTTTGAATTTTTCACTTTTTCAAACCCTCACAAGTGAATTTGACTTGGACTTATGGATTTTCGGATTGAACTTTTCGTTTGCTTTCCAACAAGCCAAAGAACGTCATAATCCGATTTCATATGCAAAAGTTATGGTTGTTCTACCGGACAGTGAGCGAAAACAAAATATGTTCGGGTTCGGATTTGTGGCCGGGGAGGAAAACGAGTTCGAGACGAAGAGGTGGATGATGGCCTAGTACTCAGAGTCAGGGATGCCGAGGTGCTCGCTGTCGATGTCCATGAGCTTCATCTCAAAATCCGCAATCTTATCTTGATCTATTCATTCACAAGAAAACCACGGTCACAACTAAGAGCCACCAAAAGCAACAAGGTAGTGGGAGGAGACAAGCGATTGATCACTTACTGGCATGGGTCCTGTGCATCTCTCCTCCTCCTCCTCCTCGTCGTCGGCTGCGTCTCCTCGCCAAACCTCACCGGGGAATCGAGGGCGGTCGCTGGAGCTCATCGTGGGGAGGGGTGTCGGGACCCCGGATCCAGGACCCTCTGTGTATATCTGCACTATTCCCTGGATCAGTAGCTAGTGCACACAGTTGCAACATTGGTGTATCAAAAACTGTACAACAAACTATAGATGAAGCAGACAAATTAATACTAATAGTAGCAAAAGACCTTATGGTCAAGTCTTACAAGTTTGCCACGTAGGGCTTAACAACAAAAGGTAGCTTGAAGTGGAAACTGACAACTGGAGGAGGTCACCCAATATGCCCACAGGCAATCGAGTGGAGGACGCGACCTAATCGCATAATCTTCGAAGTAGTCTTCTTTGTAGAACTCGGTGCTTCCTGGTTCTTCTTCAGCGACTGATCAACTAGAGGGCATAAAGCCATGAGTACTTTGAATGTACTCAGCAAGCCGCGGAGAAATATATGCAAGTAATATTCATGCAAGGTTTGACAAGGATAGCTTTATGGCTATTTTGCAGCAAGCAATATTTGACGTCAAATACAGTAATTAGATTGTAAAGCATTGTTTTAAAAGATTAATACATAAGTAATCAATTTTCTTTGAAGCAACTAGTGAACACCCTGTTCACTTCCCAACCATCAACCAACATCCACTACTCAGAACCATCCAACCCATTCCAACATTTTTGATAAAAGTCTACCCCTCGTGTGAAATCACTAGGCATTGTCCATAACCGGGGACACAGCTATTCGAATAGTTTTACACTCTGCAGAGGTTGTACAGCTTTACCCACAATACACGACCTCTCTAGTTGGTCTGGCATGGTCAATGCCACTGCTCACTACCTTAGGTAAGCAGTCTAGAGAGCATGTCAAGGCTTTTACAAAGTTTTGTTTTGATCCAGTTATGCTCGCTAAGGTTTCGCCATACTGGCCCCCTCTTACGCCGTTCCTAACCAAAACAGAACCGAACCAAAATATTGCTAATTAGTTGGCCCAGTCCACCCCATAAATGAACTTGTGGCTGCACGGTATGGCCTAGATCAATGGCACACAAAGTTAAGTCCTTAGTGGTTGCTCAGGCGAGACTTTCCGCATTCCATGTGCCTCGCGCACCTAAGTACCTCCCGCACCCTATAATATGCCTCCCGCATTGCCTCTCACATTCCTCCTTTTCGATCCAACCACTCGCCCGAGCTTAAATCATTTTCGTTCAACCCGGCCAAATGACAACCCTTGCCATGGCACAACAAATTTTAATAAGAACGGCATCGCACCACAATTTACACAACTGTGACACTACAACAAAATAGTCTACTAGGGACGTTTTTATTTAGACGTTTTTTATTACGTCTCTACACCTAAAATCAGATAACACATAAAAACGTTTCTTAAGATGTTTTAGAATACGTCCCAATATTTAGAGCAAACCCATTTAGCAGATCCTAACCCCACTAACTCACCCGTTAGAGTTAGCCTCACGCCCTCACCCCTCCACTCCCGACCGCCCGAGACCGAGTGAGAGTGACCAACGCCACTGCGCAAAAATTCGCCGCCCTCCACATCTCCCAAATCCCCAAACCCTAGCAGCAGCAGCCGCCGCCGCCGCCGTGTTCCTCCTCCCTCGCCGCCATCGCTGCCTCCGCCTCCCTTCCCCTCCCGCAGTCCCTCCTCAATCGTCATCTACACGACCTCCCCCCACTCGCGGCCTCCACCTCCGCCTCCGTCCTCCCTCGCCGCCGCAGCCACCGCCTCCATCCTCCCTCGCAGCCACCGTCGCCTCCCCTCCCTCCTTCACCTCTATAGCTTGTACCGCAACCGGAGGATGGCATGGACAAGATGCGGGGGGCTCTGGAGTGGGTCAAGATGTTGGTCGGCATGGAGGTTGACGAGGAGTACGCGCTGCCACCGCCCGAGGAGCAGTCCTTCTTCGACGACATCAACCGCCACTGCACCCTCACCGCAACCCAGGCAAGCCGCCTACTCTCTCCCCTCCCTTCCTCCTCTACATGTTAACTCTTGGATTCGAGACGAGGAGACGTTTCTAGACCCAGATCTGCCGGCAAATCTCGTGGCCCCTCACGATTTCTTCGCCAGAGGCCAACTGGTGTTGAGTTCTTGCCTTCTCGAGGACCAGCGAGAAATTGAGGAACATGTTGTGATAGAATCTTTACAAGCAATGCGGTTGCGCTAGATACTAGATCGCGTTTAGTTCTTACTATGCATATGATGGTCATGTTATGGAACTGAAATTTGTTCTTGCATGGTGCTTTGTTGTTGCTCCTTGGTCTCAATTCGATATAACATTGTCTATGATCAGTTCTTACTGCAGCTGACATGTTTCACCAAATTGGCAAGAACAATCTTATAAATGATAATAGGTCAGGGTGAATAATTAAACTTGTTATATTGTTCCCTAAGCTCTTTTTCCCCATGCCTTTCCATATGATGATATTTTTCCTTAGAGAAACTGTGAATAAAATCACTCAATTATTGAAGCAGTGTAACATCCTTGCAACATACAAGTATACAACAGCTACCAGTCCTCATTCTTGCATCACATGATATATCCATCATGACAATCTAGTAGAGGTAGAACAAGAAGAAAATGAAAAAAGAACAATGTAATATTTGTTCTGTCTGTGATTGCACTTGACATTATTTATGTCTACCTAGTTTGTTGCAATTGCTCTCTCTCTCTCTCTCTCTCTCTCTCTCTCTCTGTTATGGGTGATTTAATATTTTCATCGCTGTCATTGCAGTCAATGCTTGTGTTCTTCAATCTAGTGAAATTCAGGGTAACATTCACCCGTGGCAATTTGATGGCACTTGGAAGGTCTGCTTTGCCATATGTCAAGGTTCTGTTTAATATATTTCTGCGCCCCTTTTTTTTTTCCTGAGAATCTTTTTTTTTCTTGTTTAGTTATTGATGGCACTTGGAAGGTCTGGTTTGCCGCTTCTTAAATTATATGGTTATGAAAGTGTCCCTGCTAACTAAATTTGGCATAGTAGAGCAATTACCTTTATAAGATGCTATATTTATATGCTCTCTGTAATGTTCAAGCAGGTTTTCCTGATTAGGTATTTATCCTTATAAGCATCTCGAAGTTTTTCCTCATGTCAACTAATGCTGGGATCATTTGTTTGGCAATACAGTATTTCTTATAGGTCCCACAAGGCAATGCGATATGATGCTTGATTCCATGCGAATATATGCCACTGCTATATACATTGCAAGCATCATAATTGCTCTATTCTGCGCTATCTATGTGAGTAAAATGAATTTTGAATTCTAGTAGGCATAGGATATGAATTTTGTGCCATGCTTCTATGTAAATACAAATCAACTAAATTTGTCTTCTTTTTACGAAACGAGTTCACAACAAGCTCTTGACTCTACTTGCCATCATTTTGGACTTTGGGGCCCTTGTTCTAGTGGTCAATATCTTTCAATGATTGGATTTTCGACATGTTTATCTTGATCCTTGAATAATGTTTAACCAACCACACACTCATAACCTATCCAAGCCACGAAATCTCACCGTAGGCATATCTCCACCTCCCCACTTCTTTAACCTCCCGACATAAATCCAATCTGGCCGGTGCTGTGCCCTCGCGCCCTCCGTCCGCACCCTCTGTCCACGCCCTCCGTCCGCACTCTCCCTCCACGCCCTCCGTCCGCTAGCATCCATGGCTACCGCTGTCCCTCCACGCCCTTCGATCAGGTTGAAGCTGTTGACTATACATGTGAAAATAGATGAATTGGTTGGATCAAAATATTTAACTTGCCTTAGCTGATTGTGTGAGGGTGTAACTTGTTCTCGTGCCCTTGCATGTCAATGGTATGCACCTTCAGGGACAAATCGGGGGCATAGCCTACCGCCTCTGCCGCTGCAGAAAGAGGGGCAATTGCGCGATGCCCCTCCGCTTCTTTGACGCAACCTTCCCTGGTCCAGAAGGCAACTAACATTTCGAATTCCTTGATTTTCTTGATTCTGTAATGTTTGTCTTTAAGGTGATGATACCACTGCAGTAGGTATATACACTTTTGCATTTTGGCATTCATTAATTGAAGCTTACAATGAAACACTAATAGACCTGTTATCTAATTTAATCTAGTTTTGAGTTGATGCAATATTTCATTTAGCTCCATATTTTCTACATTGATATTGGTACCATAATCTGAAATGTTATTCAAGAACTCAGGGTGAAGACAGTTTCTGAATTCATATTATTATTACCTCACATGTATATGAATCATAGTCTCCACATCTCACATTTATCAGCATGCAGAGATATGTAGCTACATTTGAATTTAGTTTCATATGAATTATTTTCTTGGAACTTCAGGTACTTCTGAATTGCTGAAAGCTCTGTGTGTTTTTTTTTGTATTTTGTGGAGGTTGCAGATCTTCCTTAGCAAATGTAAGGATGCACAATGGCCAAAGACACAAACTCTTGGCCAGGTACCTTGCTATTTCTTATCTTCTCTTTAGTATATGTTTTAAGCTGTTAACTCAATGAACATATAGTGGGTTTATTCATAAGAAGATAAATATAAACGATAGTTGTCTTCTCGTGTAAGTTAGCACTTTCTTTTTCTCTTTGCGTATCTCTCTTTTTTGATATTAACGGTATGAATGCTGCAGCAGGGATAGTAAACATGGTTGGGAAAAAACAGGAGATGTTAGAAGCCGCCACAATAAGGAGCTTTTGTATATAGCTATAAAGACAAAAATTGGCGAGATGTTTCAGATGACTGATATAGTTGTTGGCTTCATGCACTTTCTTCGACTTGAGTGTTCAGAAAAGTGAAATAGAGTACTGTTGCTATAGTATCAGATGGGTTAAAGAATAAAAGAGTTTGGATGGGTATTGTTAAATCTGTTGTATAAAATGTGCAAAAGCATGCATAAACTAGTATGTGGTGCAAATTACCAGTTTCATGTTTTTGTTCGGTTCTCATTAATCAAGCTCTGTAAATCATATTGTACTTCTGAATTTTAGTGAATGAAGTATTGCAATTTATTTACTAGATATCGTTGAATTGTGATTGGTCTATTTTTTTATATACTTTCGTGTTAATTCTACCTAATTGAATAAAATGGGTATGCTTGCATAAAAAAACGACTAGAAGGACATTCATAAAAGAACAAGCGGAAAAGGATTTGTATTTGCAAATAGCAATGCGTGGAAGTATTGCTAGAACATAGCTACATCTAAATACTGGCACACAATAAAGCGTCACTAGGGAGAGTAGAGACGATATGGAAACACATATATGAAAGCGTCTCTAAGCTTGTAGAGATGCAATCTAAACGACTCATATCAGTGTAGACACGTTTAAAATACGTCTCTACGATCTTTGACACGGTACGTGGGGAGGCGCTCCAGAGACGCTTTACAAAAATGACTCTACGACACTGTAGAGATGATTGAAAACGTCTTTAACCCATAAAATAGGCGTCTTTACAGGGCTTTTGTGTTGTAGTGTGATCTCGCACCACAGTTGTACAACAGTGGTATCGCACCATAGTTCCTTATATCATTAAGTCAAGTTCAATCATTCTTGAGTATGTGATCATGAATCTATCGTATAACTAAAGCATGGCAAAGCATAAACGATACCCAAGTTGGTAGTACAATAATATCCAACTAATAATTAACCATCCTAAGGTGTCCAAGGAATTATGTCATTCAAGGATACATGCATTGCAATTTAGCAAGGAGGCAAAATGGCAATTAGGTAATTAACTATTCCCGAAACCATTTTTATACAAATAGCCATGCATGTTTATATCAAACAATATGCTTTTATAAAATGGGTTCAATATGATCAAAGGTCTACAACTTGCCTTCGTTGAAGAGTAGAGATGCTTCGGTCGTCGGGTCCACGAATTCGTCCGAAACACCGAAATCTATACGCGCGAAACAAGCTAAATAAATAAAATAAATCCAAATAAAATTCAAATAAATACTAAATAAATACTAATAGGAAGATAACGAATTTATATGAATTTAGAAATTTGAATCACTCGAATCGGAGTTCGAATGAGGAAGTTATGGCCTTCGGAAGTTTAAATTTGCATAAAATGATGAAATCTGGATTTTCTTGATTTTCTGATTTATTTTTCTAAAGGAAAATCGAGAAAAGCCACGTGGGCTTGTTGACGGGGCAACCACATCAGCAGAGGGTTGACGTGGCCGCTGACAGGGCGCCACGATGGCAGTGCCACGTCAGCCCAAGGCGGCGGCGCGCTCGTCCCGATGGTTGCCGGCGAACGGCGGGGTCTTGGTGGCCTGCGAGGGCACCTTCGAGTAGAGGGCGTCGCGGCGAAGCTGGTGTGCAGGGTCTCAGCGACGCGGCGGCATGGGAGGGTCACCGGCGGGGAGAAAGAAACGGCGGTGACGACGGTTGAACGCGGCGGCGGTGCTCCGGTAGGGCTCCAGGGACGGAGTGGCGCGCACGGGGAAGCCCTCGGTCTTGCGAACCCGGAGGCAGGGTCGATGGCGTTGGAGGAGGCTCGGAGGCGGCACAAATGGCGGTGACGGAGCTCACGGCCGGCGGCGAAATTCCTCGAATTACAGTGAAGAGAAGGCGAGAGAGGGAGAGTGAATGGGGAGGGGGGAAGCAAGAGGAGCGGGAGGCGCATCCGATGCTCGCTTTAAATAGGCGCGGGGAGGCCGAGAGAGAGGGATGGGCAGCAGAGGACCTTGGCGGCCATGGCGGAGCTTCGGCATGGGCGCACAACAGGCAGAGCAGGGCATGGGAGGGGGAGTGGGTGGCGACAGTGGGTGCGGAGGAGCACGCCGCCTTCAATGTCTTGAGACGAGGTGACGCGACAGGCGGTCTGTGGCGCAAAATCTTGCGCCTGCCTTGTGTGGCCAGCAGCGGAGGCATGGGCGGAGGCGTGCGGAGGAAGATGACCAGGAGGGCGAGGGCGCTGATAGGGTGGGTGGTAGCAGCAGATGCAGCGAAGGTGGGAGGTGACGTGGCATGGCAGAGATGGGACGGGGAGGCGACGGGTGCTGGTGAAAAATGCGTGCAGGCATTGACACCGCGAGCCCGGCATGGGCACCCAACAGGTGGGAGGAGGACGAAGCACAGTGCCGGGGGCGATCGCTGACGGGTGGGGCCGCCTTGTCGGTGAGCGAGCGAGAGGGCAGACGCGAGCGAGCTGGCGCGCGGAAAGGGAGCCGTCCGATCAAGATCGGATGGTGTCCGAGGGATGGAGCGTGGGGCTGTGCGGTGGAACGGGCCGGCGTGGGCCGTGCAAAGGAGAAAAGGGAGGTGGGCTCAAGAGATTCGGCCCAAGGTGAATAGGAAGATTTTTAAGGGTTTTTGAATAAAGAAAATAGCAGAAAAGCAAAAACCTTTTTAGAAAATAGCTAAAGCCATCCAAAAATTCAAGAAAAATGCACAAAAATCTCTTGAATTATTTAGAACTTAATAAAAATATTTTTAGCTTAACTATTGCTTTTAATTTTTGCAATTAATTATTTTTAACATAGGGACAAGGAAAACCTCTTTTAAAATCCAACAAAAACCAAAAAAGGCTTAAAATAACACTTTTGATTTTTAAATCCAATAAAATCCAGAAAGCTCAATTAAACCAACTTTTGAATTAATTAAATTTGGATTAATTCAAGTTAAATTTCTTTTATATTCTAAATTTCAAATTAAGCTTTAACAAATTAATAAAACCAAATGGTTATTTTTAATTTTTTGAAAATTTTCAAAAACTCAGGAAATTTGGGATATTACAAGGGGAGAGGGAGATATTGATGAAAGACAAGGTCGTCGGCGAGCACCTATGGACTAAAGGGCAAAATCAGTGAAGGGCAATGGGTCCTCATGTCCCGGAATGCATGGTGATGCACACGGCGAGGGGAGGGGCTCATCGGGGCGACGACGTAGCGAGGACGGCTTCGGCGGCCGAAACAGAGGCACCGCGTCTTGGGCTCTTGCGCTCAATGGAGAAGGGGGAAATGGTAGGGAGGGGGCGAGGTGGCTCAGTGTTGTGTTATATAGGTGGGAGAGGGATGGGGAGCCAGTGGCTGGGTGTCGTGTGAGACGGGACCGCGGCAGGTGGCGTAGTGGCGGCAGCGTGGGAGCAGTGTTGTAGAGTGACGTGAAGCGGCCCCGAGCGATGGGAGTTGGCGGCTAAACTCCTTGCGACGGCATGAGGACGATGGTGATGCGAGGAACAGTGGAGTGGCGGCGTCCTTGTGGCATGGGGGCTAGGACGGGAGCAACTAAGCGATAGTGGCGAAGACGGTGATGGGAGCAGGTGGGCGCGAGCATGGGCGGTGGTGTGGCTCTAGTGGCATGAGGATAGGAGTAGTTGGCGCGACGACGAGAGTGGGTGGCACGGCTGGCACCAGTGGTCACGGCATGGGGTGCAGTCGGGAGCAAGTGGGTGGTGGGTGGCATGGGAAGAACAAAGGATGGGAGGAAGGAAGAAGGAAAGGGAGGGAGGCCGGCGTGTGGGCTGGGAGGAATAGGAGAAAAAAAAGAGGGAGGAAAAGAGAAAAGAAAGAAGAAAGAAAAAGAGAAAAAGAAAAGAAAAGAAAGAAAAGGAAAAAGAAAAAGAAAAAGAAGTCGAGTTGGGCCTAGTGTTCAGCTCAGATCGCACTTTTGATGTTTCAATTTATTTTCTTTTTTCTTCAACTCGGTTTGAATTTAGTTTTCTGTTTTTGGGGTTGAGGTTTCAATTAACAACTCAAAAATTCGAACATCGACGAAGTGAAACAAAAAGTTTTAAAAATCCCACATTTTTAAACAATTTCAAAAGCTTAGAATTTTTGGGATGTTACAGACTACCCCCTTAAAAAGAATCTCGACCCCGAGATTCCGATAGAACAGAAAGAAAGAAGATAGGACGAGAAGGAAGAGAGACATAGTGGAGGATGCTGATGTGCTCTTAGTTGCTTTGCCAGCTGCTGACGTTGCAAGTCTCCTAGCAACTCAAGGTGTCTGGCTCGATGTGTTGTCTCTTCCTTAGCATAGCGGCAATAATCTCTTCTTTGGAATATATGTGAGAGAGAATATGCACGAAGGGGTGTTCAAGGCATGGGGAAAATGGAGTAGCAGGGAGAGAGCTTGGCCTCCTAGGTAGATTGTTGACTTCGAATGGCTTGCTTCTCAGCGTCGTTGTCTGCAAAATGTCCTAGCTAGAAGGGTCGTGTCATCTACTTGCCTTATGACCGCCATAAATTTTGTGTTATGACCGCCATAAATTTTGTGTTGGTGGATTGACAGCAATTGGCCATATCTAGAGGAATAGCTAGCCTTGGAGATGAAGATATAATACTATATTTTGATCATCGTGTCCTATTTTCCTTACTAGAATCCGATCTTAACCCTTAGCCTACCAATTACCATAGTTTTTAAACTCTAGGCATCGTTCGCAATCGATGTTACCACCAAATCCTTAGCTCGCGATCTACCTGTGTTGGACTTGTTGGCCTGATCATTTCCATTGTAAGTTGTTACACCACCAAACACCAATTGTATATTACAGTAGTAATTCAACACTTTCGTGTCCTAGCTACCCCCCTAAAAATATCCACTGATATTTGTTGTCTTCTTCAACCGCTAATAACTTAATTGCTACTATCCACCAAAAGTATAATGGTACCACATAACTATGATCCTCCATTCGCCACCCTTTGATCATAATATCTACATTAATACATTCATAGATTCCACATAGGTCCTAGTGATCCAATTTCAAACAATTATAGCTACTCCCATAGATCACCCCCTTTCAATTGATCCTGATTGCAGACAATTGTATTTGATTCCACCCATTATTATATAATTCATTACTATCTTGTCTACTGATGCTAAATCAATACTTGCTAGTGCAAATTCAACTTTCCTTGGGTATCACCTTAATAACGTTGATTTTCCTGGCGTCAATCTCCCAAAAGAAAAACCGCGAACAATCCATTTATCGATCCTATTTGATTATAATTTCAAGTATTCCTATTACTCTAATCCAAATGGTTTTTCCTAAGTTTTGTGGTGACGCCTTCCAAGCACTTATCCTTATGGTTTCTACTACTCCACCAAGATATTTGATTCATTTTATAGATCATAAGATATTCTTGATACCTTTTCATTAACTATTTATCGTGCAAGTCCCCTACGGTATCGTCTAGGCCTAAGGATATAGCATGTGTCAGTCCATTGTCCAGACGGTCTTACGCACCTTCCATCATAACAGTCCATTTTTCTTGGTCAAAGACTGCTTCCACTTAGTTGATATGGATTCCGATAGAACAGTAGGGAAGGAGGGGACCTCGTGTACTAGCAGGGCACTAGGGTTACAGAGGTGCATGTAGTTTCAGTACAGGCTTCGATGGTTGCCACACCTATGGCTACTCGAAGGATCTGTCGTTGTAGTTCGGCTGACATAGTGAACAGCCGGTTTAGACGACACTCCTTGGGACAATGACCGTGTCCCTCATGAAGGAGACGTGTTACCTTGTTTGTTGGGTGACCTCCCAGTGAGTGATCTTCATCGCAGTTGGGACAGTTGCTGATGCACTAGATGATGTAGTGTCTATCGGACCCAGGAGTAACACCCCCAAATCCTTTGTGTATTCTACACTAGTCCCTGGAATAGTAGCTAGTGTACACAGTAAACAAATATGGTCACATCCATATTTCGCACAACTTTATTAATAAATATCAGAGTTTATTACAAGAAAGGATTATGAGCTAACAATAAAGAACACAATAGAAGACGAAGAAGAAGTAGTAGAGCATAGCTAATCTACCACAAGCAATCAGCTGAGTAGCGGCTTAGTCGTCGAGATCCACACCGGTAGCGAAGTCTTTCTCTTCTGAATAATATTTTATTAAGCCAGGATGAGTACAAAAATGTACTCCACAAGTTACACCCATAACAGAGTTAATGCATGTATGGATCTTATTAAAGGAAGGCTTATGGGGTTATTTGTGCAAAAGCAATGTTTGGCATTTTAAATATACTTACTAAGTTTCAAAGCAGTTTAAATTATATCTAAAATTGAATTTGATTTTAAATACCAAGTTAGTGCAATATGCCAAACAAGAACTAATCCTCCTGTAAATGTACAATAATAGTACCAATAAGCTGAGGATGAATTAATTAGCCTGATTAGTAAGCATCAACTGTTAAACCAAAACTAAATCTCAAATGACTTGTGGATGCTAGTAACAAATATGCTCCAGGGAAAACAGCAAAGTCTGGCGCATGTATACGCCCTAGTATACATGAATAGAGTTGGGCAAATATAAGCACCATACAAACTAAAAGGCGTGGCGCTTGTAAACACCGGAGTTGGCTAAATACCGTGGAATGCTTTCCCAATGGCGTTTTTCTTGACAACCAATAGATGTCTCGGAAAACTATTCTGGGATTTATACACATATGATGGCACATATAAAGCGCCCCCCCCAAGCCTACCATGTCGTAGTGGCACTTTCATAGCGTAGAAACCACGGACTAACCCTTAGTCTAAAAGACCCAAGAACTACTTTGGAGTTTATAGGATAGCAAATACCAGGGAAACACTACTATTCAGGCGTTTGGTACGAGGTGATAAAATCATGTGCTCTATCGCCCATGAACTCCCTGCTATGTGCCTCACTTTTTTAGTGGCTTCAACCACGTCTCCTCCACTCAGTCCTATTTCCCCATTTTCAATCACAGTCTCCTCCCCTCAATCCTCTTTCCCTATTTTCAATCGCATCATCTTCTCTACTTCATTCTCTCTCACACACACACTCTACTAATGTTCTTGCCGCTGATCTGCCATTTGAGCAGTGCTCTGGCTGAGCTGAGGAATGATGAGTGGAGGAGTGGGGGCTATGGACGGGCCACCGACGATGAGGCAACATTAGGCCAACTGTTTGGCGCCATCTGTGAGGATCCTTCTCTGCCCAGCGTGGTGCCACGTGACAGTTGCGAGTAGCGTGGTGGCGGACTAGCTGTCGTCAGAGCCGTCACGCTTCGGTTCGCTCGAGCGGGTGCAGAAGCGCGACCACGCTGGTGTTAGCGTCGTTCGCATACCTGATGTTGCAGCAAGCCATTCAAGATGTTGGAATAAGTAATTTGAGATGTTGCATCTATTTGTTCTGATTGTTGCAACAATATTTTTTGAAATGTTGTGTTTGGAGTTTGGAGTGTTGCATATCCTTTCTTGCAAATGTTGCTTGTGCTACTTTAAATTTCAGAGTTGTTTTGATGTTTTGCATCATTGATTTGTTGCGACTCTTTGAAATGTTTTTGACCTCTTCTTTGATATGTTGCGACCGATGGAAAAAAATGTTGCACACGTTGTGCAGCGTACGATGGGAGATGTTGCGTTTCATTGAAAAATTTGTTGCTGGAATTGTAATATCCCATTTAACATTAGAGAATTAATTGAAATGAGAAAGGTATTTAACAGGATTTAAAAAGAGAATTTAGATTTTTTTTAGAGGAGAAATAATCTTAGGCTTTCGGCCTACGTTGTTTGGCCCAAGTGGAAAGCTGGTTTAAGAAGGGGCAACCAAACTCTAGACACCTTTTACTGTAGCACGTGGTTACTGTAGCGACGATGTTATTGTAGCACGCTCCCCTGCTGCCATCCCCTCTATGCTGTCCTCTTTGGCCAAGCCATGTTGCCCCTTTGCTGTCCCTTACTGCCGGCCAAGGAAGAAGGGAAGAGAAAGGGAGAGAGGGAAGAGGAGGTGCATGGGGTGGGATCTTCTCCGGGTTTCAGCGAGCTCATTTGTGTCTTCTAGGGTAAATCTTAACTCCTTGCTGTTTGGTTTAATTATTTTCTATGGGTTATTGTCGATTAGTGAATTGTTGTTCCTGCTGAAATTGAATCTGTAATCTGTAGTCTTTTTGTTCACCATTTTTGGTCTAGATAAAGGTGAAATTAGAGGTTAGGGCCTCCTAAAGAATTGTGGGTAATGTCATTGAGTTAATTCCTTATTTGCCATTGGAAGTTGGCGAGCTCCCTAAAATACCATCGAAAAATTGCTCATCCCTTGTATACCATTCGTTCTCAACTTCAATCCCTTCTTTGCCACTCCGGTCAGTTGACCATGGATTTGACCGTTGACTTGGACATAAAAAGATGATTTTGCCCCTAAGTATGCTGAGATCTTTAGGGAATTTTTTGACATAGTAATATAGTTCCAAAAATTATGAAAGTTTTAGGGGAAGCTCATGACATAGTGTAGATTATTCTGTAATTTTTATAGGGTTTTATTTGCAACATATTTTTCTCTAAAAATCTTTCAAGTTACAACCGAAAATTTAAAGATTTGTAGAGAAAAATATGTTGCAAATAAAAGCCTATAAAAATTACAGAATAATCTACACTATGTTAGAAACTTTTCATAAAAAATTCATAATTTTTGGAACTATATTACTATGTCAAACAATTCCCTAAAGATCTCAGACCTAAATAATGCACTTAGGGGTAAAATCATCTTTTCAAGGCCCAAGTCAATCGGTCAAATCCACAAATAACCAATCGAGTGGCAAAGAAGGATTAAAGTTGAGAACGAGTGGCATACAAGGGATGAGCAATTTTTCGATGGCATTTTAGGGAGCTCGCCAACTTCCAATGACAAATAAGGAATTAACTCAATGTCATTAGGTTTGTGTAGGATCTAAGTTCACTTTATTTGGAGCTGTCATTTGGGAGATATGATAATTTCTTTACCGCTGTCCAGAAACCCTGTCAAATTACAGCAGTCGTACTAATTGATAGATAAGAATTTGATAATGGCCGAATCAGGGATGTCTCCCAACCTAACTTTTATAGGACATTCTCTTAGCTTTCCAGATTGATAAAGAACACAATTGTTGGATCAACCAATTGAACGTTATAGCTGTTCTATTGCTGCTGTCCAGTTTGTTAGTTAGTTCTAATAGTAGGTTTTCATCTGTCTGTTAAGTTTAGTTAAAGGCAGAATTAGGAGATCTCATCAACTAAGTATTTGTAGATAATTGCGTACGCTTTCCAGAGAGACTGAAAATACCTTTTTTTGATTAGCAGATTGGGAGTTATGCATTTTAGAAGGTCACTGTCCAGTTTTGGTTTTCTGCTAGTTTGTAGTCTTAATTGAGTAGATTAAATAATTGAACCATGGGTTTTTGGGATTTCGATTGAGAGCATTGCGAATAGCGTTGTTTTACCTTGTTAAGATTGTTTTGAGTAAATTACTTGTTGTAGGAGGAGTACCTTCAGGGTTAGTTGCACCATCTTTACCTTCCAACATATTGCAACGCGAAAGACAAATACAGATTGAATTATCTTGAATTTTTGTTTTTTTTCAAATCGGTTGTATGAGTATGACATGGTTAAATTCTATGAATGATGAGTAATTTCGTTATTTACATGATTCCGTTCATTGTTGATATCATATTGCTTCTATGAGAGAATGCATTCATTTCATTATTTTCATTCCAAGCATTCATGCTTTACCCATGGAAGTGAGTATTGAAAGTATCATCATTCCAATATGGGCAAATAAGTCACATCATTCCAATATGGGCAAATAGATCCCCGTATGAAAGATTCTTCATACGGGTCTTGGACCCCCGCATTTTGATAATGCGGGCCTGAGTGAACACCGACGGGTGTTTCACTGGCTATTCTGGTATATGCAGAAGAGAAGTGGATTTCATTTTCATACTTGTATCAAGAGCATGACATGTTTCTTATGTATTCGATTTATTGAGAGTGATTTGTCTTTGATTCGATGATGTCTATGTTGTTCAATTGTATTTGCGGAGTCATGGACTCAATCTTGCTTTTGTTGTTTAGGTGACCGCCGAAGATGATATTCTTTGGGGAAAGTAGCTCACTGTTGAAAATCACAATGTTGCACACATCCATCACCAAATAATATTTCTATTATCTTGTTCAACGAGACTCGAATTTTGTAATAATTAGTTTCTTGGTGCTTTTATTGTCCATCCTAAAGCTTTATTTATGCTAGTTGATGATACAGACTTTTTCGGACATTTTCATGGTATTGTTCCTCTTGAATGAAACATTATAAACTGGAATTTAGAGTTTATTTGCATGCTGAAATTTAGGTTATTTAATTTAACAATATCTCTGTGTGTTGAAATTTGCCTATCAGTAGTTGCTAAACTGTTCAAAATAATTTATAGTAATGATTGGTGTTAGTACGTTAGGTTGCATCTTGGCTTTTGCATAGCCAGAGTGTTATATGAATGTTTATGACCTCTTACTTGATATGTTGCGACCGGTGGGAAAAAAAATATTACACACGTTGTTCTTTTTTTTTTTGCAGCGTATGATGGGAGATGTTGCGCCTCATTGAAAAATTTGTTACTGGATTTTTGTTGTTGCGCCTCATTGAAAAATTTGTTGACATGAGTGTTTGTTTGTGCTCATCCTCCGGAAACCATTTGATTGTTGCTTCTTTGAAATGTTTTTGATCTCTTCTTTGATATGTTGCGATCGTTGAAAAAAATATTGCACGTGTTGTTCATTTTTCTTGCATCGGTGCGTATGACCACGCTAGTTGCTCCACAAATACCATGTAACACACGTGAAGGACCTAGCGTCGTAGTGCATGCACGCATGCCCTTGCGGCCTTGACTGTAGCTCGGCAGTGTGACGCGAGGGACAATTGGTATCAAACATGCGACTTAAATTACCAGAATAGTAGGGGGCATACTACTTAAAATACGCGCCCTTGAGGCTTTGACTGTAACTAGGCGGAGCGACCCAAGGGCCAGTTGGTACCGACCATGTGACTTAAATTACCAGATTAGTAGGGGGCATACTACTAAAAATCAAGATCAACATTTAAGGGAGTGTTTGATTGGAGCCTAAGGTTGCAACACTTGACTTAGGTAAGTTTAATCAAATGAGGCTAATGTTTGGTTCGTAGCCACGATCATGACTCGCCATACTTTCTTAACAACCTGACCTACCTATCATAAACTCTTTTTTTTGTACCAAAGTTTGCCATAGTTGGAGTGAACGATTTGATTGCCATAAAATGTGGCTGCCACAGATTTATGGCAAATTTAGATACCAACCAAACATGCTCCAAGTCACAGGAGTCCACGGCCCAAATTACTTCCTCCAGAATATGACGACACATGTCACTTGATTTGCTACTACTAGTCAATGATCTCGATGTCTATTTGGATTGAAACCTAGATAGCTACCTTGCTTTTGGTTATTCATAGCTTTCCCATAAGTTTTCTCATCGACTTGTAGACCTCTGCATAGACTAAAAACGCAGGGCTTTCACACCTGCATCTCCTCACTGTTAACATCCACACAAAACATTTCTAACTAACTAGATTTTACAACAGAACACACAAAAACCACAAATTGATCCTAAATAGTATCTGAATACAATACAAGTGAGTAGTGACTGGTTTACCCAGCGCCAACGAGTAATTGGGCTTAATAACTTTCTTACGACACGAAATTAAACCTAACTTTATTCTTACACAAAGTACTATACAAACTCATCGTTCACAGTGTACAGGAATATTTACTTAGGGGCTTGAGCTGCCCAATATGTTATTGTTAGATATAGCAAGACTTCTATACCGTGTGGAATAGCTATTCTGTACCCTCCCTTTCTCGTAGGTTAAAACCCACCTCCTACCCAATAGTTGAAAATTATGTACATTGACTATATAAAAATTATATCATTAGATTTGTTATTAAAAATATTTTTCATAATATTATAATTTTACTAGTACATCTTAATGTAATATTATAAAAAGTAATGGTCAAAGTCGCATTTAGGAGTCTGTACGTGAATAGTAAAAATGTCAAGTAGAAAAGAGCAGACTGAGTAATAATGCTAAAATATGAGGACACAATTCAAACATATAATGCCTTGGTTGACACCAAATTATGATTTTGAGGTCATAAACAAAACAGTGAAGTGGCACAATACTAAATGAAATCGAAATAATGAATAACCATTTTAGTCACGCCAAGTCAGCATACTTAACAACTAGCTAGGGGTGATGCAATGACCTCTTCATATTTTATTACAAGTGTCTCTAAGACCATCTTCAATGTTGTATTTTAGCCGGTTCAAATGAGGAGAGAGAAGGCATTGAATCGATTCAATACATTAGAGGGGTTGATTCTAACAAAAAAATGTATGGAATCGAATTCTACTTAGGAATCGATTCAAAGCATTAAACAACTCATATGAGTATTAAACAACTACATAAAAGAGAGTGTGGTTAAGAGAGGATATTATTATTTTGTGGTTTTTTAATATAACGTAAGTCCCAGTTATTAGTAGGAATCGGTTCAATACATTAGAGAAAAATAAACTTAGTTTCTAGAATGCTTACGTGGCATGACTCGTCGATTCATTACACTAAAGATGCTCTAAGAATCGTACGGCATTTGTGTTGCGTTATAAGTATCCATCCAACTGCCATGTTGAATTGAAAATCTAGACCATTTCGATTAGAACATGCAACAAATATGGTGCGCGTGTCAAATTTGATGGGACACTGTACCGTTAGAACATCACAATTTTTTTGTCTATGCATGCGGTGGCCACCTACGGCTGTAATTCTGTTAACAGATATCTCTTAAAAAAAAATCTGTAAACAGATAAACAGTTGGCCCTCTAAGCAGGAGACACCCTGCCATGGCGAAGTTAAAAAAAAAATCAAGGATACCAATTATAAGACACTGGACTACTGGAGTCCAAAGAAGAATATAGAACGAATGGTACAAGGAATAGGACAAGCAAGTTAGAAAAACGATGCTTAGATGGCACAAAAATAAACAGAGAAGAGATGACGCAAAGAATATTTCCATTCTTTTTCAGAAATGAGATAGTTTATGTACCTGAATTACCATTCTTACTCAAAACTAGCATTGACCTCGAAGTACATACGTGGCTCAGAGCGGCAGATGTGTAAGTTAGCGACACCGATTCTGCGTATTCACCAAACAAGTGGCGCAATCGATATCATGGCAATGGATGCGTTTTTTTTGACTCACCCCATTTCATTCCTCTCCACTCTCACATGAGTTTCGCCAAATATGTTTAAGATCAGTTATTTATATATGTTAGGACTGTATCTCGCTACTTTGGTGTGTTGCTGGTCTTTCATGGGATTTTTTTTAATAATATTAATTTAAAAGATAATCAAAAAAATAAATAGCCGATTTTTATTTTTTTTACAAAACTAGGCGTCTGTCGGCAATTGGAATGACGACAGTTCCAATTGGCAACAGGCGTCTAGCCCCTGGCGACAGGGCACTTAAAGTACAGAGAGCTCCGACAGAGATCCCTACACTGTTTTTGTAATGACCATTTTTTAGTACATATTTTGTCGACAAATCACGCTGATATTATATAACATTCAGCACAACACCACAACATCTTTTGTCGATAAATCATAATTTCTACTGACTATTTTCGAGCACATTTTTTATCGACAAATCACAATGACATTACATAACATTCAGCACAACGTCGTCACATACTTTGTGGACAAATCACATTGATGTTACATAACATTCAGCGCAACGTCATAACACCTAGTTTTTGACAAATCAAAGTAATATTACAAAGCAATAGGCACTACATATTTCAATAGGACAAATCTTGCCCATGGCCGCGACCTCAACATCTGCGATGTGGACCGCCTCGAGTGGGACGATCGGATGAGGTCCCTGCGGCGACGTCCGGACTACCGATATCTCCTTCGTCATGTGGATTTCTCGTAAGGCATTTCTTAAAGGTGTGCTAACACTCCCTGCAAATGGAGCATTTCTTTGTACGACGTCCGGCTTCTGCTTCGTCCATATCGTTCCTGATGCACCGTACCTATCGCCGGCTAACCTTTCCCTTCAGCCTATCAATGTTCGCGGCCCAGATAAGTTGCTCCCAGATCGGATAGCCAGTGAAATGGCCAACTACGGCGTAACCATACATCTTTACATTCCAGGTTTGCATCACCTCCTCCTTGTTGAAATAGTTAGAGAGGTATTGGCCGGGATGATACGCCACCGTCGAACACACAGCCATAACATGGGAGCAGGGCCTATGCAGAAGAAGGAGCTTGTTGCAAGTGCATACGCAACTAGCTCGGTGTAGTGTGCACTCGTGGGTAATCCTCTCGTGGTTCATCTCGTGGCGTCCTTTATCCTTGCACATTATCTCGAAGCGAACCTCCCTTGTGCCCATCTTGAATGCCCGGTGCATCTCACACTTCTTACTATTCTCCTCCATGTACTTGGTGATCATGGCAGAGTACAATACTATATCATTTGCCATGACGAGCGACGCGTTGTTGCTCCTGTCAACGAAGTATTTTGTGATACCACGGAGAATTACCTCCACAATACCAACCAAAGGGAGACACCTTGTGCCACGCATGATTCAGTTGTACACCTCGGCAAGATTGGTTATCATGGCACTATATCAAGCACAGCCCCTGTCATGTAGCAATGACCATTTCTCCTTAGCCTCGTCCTCAATCCAGTCCGAGAAGCATTTCACATGCATCCCTATCTTCCTCGTCACACTAGAACCATCTGTGGGGTAGCTACGGCAATGCTTCGGGGGCCTAGTCGGCGCTTGGGGCGGCTTTTTTCGCTATCTCCCTTCTATGCATCGGGTCCGCTCATCTAGAATTTTCTGGAGTGTTTCCAACTTTCGCTGTTGGTTCTAGTTGCACAGCCGTTTGAACAGGTTCATCAAGTCCTTGTTGCGGAACTGCTTATAAAAGTTTGCACCCAAGTGCCTCATGTACCTGCAGATCTGCCCACGGAAGTGGTTTGTTTTCTCCTTGCTGTAGCAAAGTTATTGCACTCAGTAGGCCCGCATGCCTATAATGTATGATGCATACGTTAGGACGACCCTGTACAACAGAAATCCTCAAATTTCTCAGGAACCACTACCAGTTGTCCATGTTTTCGCTTTCAACGAAAGGGAATGCCATGAGAAGAACTTGATTGTTCCCATTCGTTGCTATTGCAGTCACTATTTGACCCTTGTACTTTCCAGTCAGGAATGTGTCATCTAGGCACAAGAGTGGACAGTAGTGCTGGAATTCATTGATGCATGGATCTAAGGCGAAGAATGCTCGCTTCAGTACCCTCTTATTAGCCCACATCGGATGCGTGGAATCTTGAATGTCGACATGAGTTTTAGGATTCCTGTCATGTTTGACTTAGAGTAGCCCGAGCAGGTTATGGTAGGAATCCTCGAACGCACTGAACCTTGATTCTAATGCCTTCTGTTTTGCCTTCAACGCCTTGGCATAGCTAACTATGTACTGGAACCTTGCCTCAACCTCCCGAATGATGGATCGTAGCTCAAACTCTAGATTATCCACGATCTCACCATATGTGAGGTTCACAATAAAGGCTGATGATAGGTGTAACGTCCCAAAATTTGGCTTCTCAAAAATCTTTTGAGTAGTTTAGGTCCCTGAAAAATTTCGCCAATTTTATTTGAATTAATAAAGCTTAATTGGGAATTTCCTAAATTAAAAATATTTAATTTGACTAATCTAAACATTAATTAAATAAAAACCTGTGTTATTTGGCTTCCTTGTGCTCCAAGGAATTTTCTGAGATTTTTCTGGATTTGTTTGCTATTTATTTGGCCTCCTTGATTTTTAGGATCTTCTTTAATTCCTAAAAAAATCTGCTGTTTCTCTCTCCTGCCCATCTGCTACAGTAAATCGCGCTACTGTTCATGCTCCTATCTCCACTGAACGAGCTCCAGGAGTCCCCGTCATGTTCGTTTCTACCTCAAGATTCAAAATTCTATATCTTTCTCCTCATTGTGTATAAAAGTGAACCGTTTGCGCTCACGCGTCCGTCTTGATTTCCTCTTCCAATCTCCTGATTTGGTTTCTTCCAAACCAATCTATTTTCGTCGCCACCTGCAGAATACCGAGCTCTCCCCAAAGGTCTTCTCCGGCGAGTTGCACCTTCATCCGACGTCCGCCGGCCGAACCGTCTGCGGCGTTGGCTTCGCGTCGTCGTCCTCTACGTCATGGTACTATCCACTTCGCCCAAAGATCGCCGGAGCCACGTCAAGCCGTAAAGCTGAACTACGTTCGTCGCGTTGCTCGCCTCCTCGGCGAGTTTTTCCAAAATCCGATCGCGCTATCGCGTCCGGCTCGTCGTCTCCTTTCCGTTTTGCCCCTTCGCCGCCGCTACGTCGCCTTTGTCCGCTGGCAAGTGGACTATGTGATATTTTGGTGGAGCTATGTGCGTGGGCTTAATAACCTGTGTGCATAGGGATTTGTAGTTTAATTGGAAGTCTTGCCTTGGTCAATTAAGGACTTAATTTTGTGCGCCATTGAACTGAGCCTCTCGTACAACCACATGCCTGGTATGGGACGGGCCTAACTTAGTAAGTTATGGATTCTTAAAATTGGTACTCAGGAAGTAGGTTAGGCTGTGTTGCATGGGTGGAGGTGTGCTACCAAGTAGTCACATCACGGGGCGGTTCGCCGTGTCCCTGTCTAACGGTGTTTGTCGGACTGACTTCCTGTGTGGGGTTGTCTGGTGGTTTGTAAGCACACTGGGAGTATCAATGCTTGAGATGAAGTTTCCGAAAGGTTTTGTTGTGATCAGCTCTGATCCAATTGATTGCATCTTGTGGGTAAAGTGTACAAACTCTGCAGAGTGTTAAACAATCTATTCGAATAGCTGCGTCCGCGGTCATGGACATGCTCGTGGATTTCACACGAGTGGTAGATTTTCATAAAACTTGGGATGGGACAGCTGTATGAGATAACATCTGTGTGAATAACTTGTTTAGGCTTATGTGTCTTGTGAAAACAAATGATAAAACTTATTATTGTCTATTTGTTTTGAATTATGCTTTCAATCTATTATTCGTATTCAAATTGCAAATGTTGCATTTCTGCAAAATAACCACAGAAGCCATTCCTTTGGAATAAGCCTGCATCTATAATTGCATTTCTGTGGTATGACTTGCGAGTACGGTGTGTACTCGTGCTTGCTTTATTAAATCAAGCAGAGGTGAAGGAATCGTCAGTCAACAAGGTCTACTTCAAGGATCGTGGAGAACTAGGTCACGCACCCCAGCCGATTGCCTGTGGACATATGGATGGGCTTCACTGAAGTTATTCTGTTTCGTTCCGCTGCAGCTTCATTGAGCTATTTGCCCCTCTGAAGCATTAATTGTAAGCTTTGACCATAAGGTCTCTACTCTGATGTTTACTGTTATTTGCCTATTTATTAGTTATCTTTGTATATGGAAATGATATTTCACTGACGTTGCCACTGTGTGCACTAGCGTGATCCTGGACTAGTGCAGTATACACAGAGGGTCCAGAATTGCATATTTTGGGTCCCGACAATAGGTTCCCGTGGGACTACACTAACTCATCAGCGATGATACATGTATGAGGGACCACTATAGAGCATTTTCAGTAGGTGTCCCACTTAGGCTGAAATGCGTGGACTCGCCAAGGGCATCTCTCTATGTCGCACTTCACGTCGTAGCATCTTGAGTTAGACTTGACGACTGTGAATGTACGCCTAATCGATAAGGCCTAAAATTTGACCGCCTCCTGCATAGTCTCCTTGCATTTGTACATAGCTCCTTGCCTGACCTCGCTCTGGTCGTCCTCCCATGGCACACATGAGCCTTCATTAACGATGAGATTGTCGAACTGGTATGTGTTCCACTCGGATGGAACCACCTGCTGGTCCGCATCATCCTTGTTGTCAGATCCTTCATCTTCTGACAATGCCATATAGTCTCGTCCTTCGAGATCCATCCTTTGCACTAGGGTTTTCAGCTCCTCACCCTCATCAGCAAGCCCACTAGCTGGCTTGACTGAAGGAGCTCCTTCCGCAGGGTCTTCGTCAATAGCATTGGCAACCCCGAGACCTTTGGCCATTGTGTGTGCCACGGTATGACTGGAGTCCCCGACTTCTTCTTTGACATCACCACCCCCTTCTTGTTCGGCCGCCGATGCTGGAGTGGGCTTGTCATATGCCTAGACCAAAAGGAGCAAATCCCACTATTTCTCCCTCGCCTTGTGTAGATATGATTGCCATGACCTTTGTTGCCTTGAGCTGCACTAACTCCCAACATGTGCCCTATGTGGGGGGGGGGGCAAGACAACTCAATCTTATATCATACACAGCATGGTCCAAATCGAATGAGTGAAATAATCACCGCATCACAACGCCCCATGTACACAATGGCAACTGTAAATTGCACCTGATCTAGTGGTTTATGTGTGAATGGTACCTATTTGATTCCCTGATTGCTACACCCAGTGAATTAACCACCAGGAAATGTCCGGTTGTTGTGCAGTGGCAATGGAAAAGTTTGTTACTTGGCGACTTTGACACATAGCAAAAGCATGTATAGACTAGAAGTATACATCACGGATTGTTGCTTTGTGGTCACAGTCATTATATACCATAATCATTTAAGCCTGTGAAAAGTAAGAACGCACAACATACTAGAGATGATGTTTAACAAGTCATATAACCTGAACAAAGTTTGTGATAACTCTTTCTAAATTTTGTTCGAATAACCCGTTCTAAATTGGGTCAAAAAGTAAGGTAAGTTCAATAAAAAGACAAAGTAACAAAATACAGATGAGTTAATGTTTAGGAGTGCCCATATAGGAACAAATATTGGAGTATGTATGAGTTAATCATAGTTGTCAACCTCAATGAAAAAGAGGCACTGACAACGATGTCTACAGACGTATTGCTCATCGCAATTGAAGCAAAGGCCCTACTTGCGTTGTTCGGCTCGGGTGGAGTGAGATGGCGGAGGGGGTGACTTCGTAGTGTCGGTGCAGGCGCCAATGCAGTCAGGGCTCCTCCTGAGCCGGGCGGGCGTGGCACGACCGACACCGGTAGAGATGGCCACGGCCATCCCGAGGGCCGTGACCCCTGGCGACCACCACCGAGTGGCAACATGGGCAGCGCTGCCTATGTATGCAACTCATAGGTGCGGATGAGGCTTACGTCCGTTTGCATATTGGCCGGATTCTGGAGCTCAACATCAATCCGCAGCTGATCAAGGAGGCCTGAGGTGAAGAACTGCATCTGGTGTGTCCGTGTGAGGGCTTCTGTGTGACATAGAAGCGCTAGGAACTTGTCGATGTAGTCTTGGACCGAGTTGACGAAGGGCAAATGTGCGAGGGTGCCCAATGGGTTGCTGTGGATTGGAGGGCCAAACTATAGGTGACAAAGCTCTTTAAGTCGCGACCATGAAGGCACGCCTGTATCACTTTCCGACTGGAAATACCAGTGTTGAGCGATGCTGGTGAGATGATACGATGCCAACTAAACCTTGTTAGTCTCCTCTGTGCATTGACCACTGAAGAATTGCTTGCTCCAACATCCATCCAAATGGATCATCTTTGCCATCATAGGTAGAAAATTCTAGTTTGTGGTAGCGCAGAACGCCTAAGGCATGGCTGTGTTTGGATTGCGTGAGTGGGAGGGATGGGTTGTGTGAGTGGAGCATGCATTGATCTTGTGGGAAGGAAGGGAATTGGGCAGCAGTATAGGGTAGGGTGGTCATGAATAACATATATGGCGCAGTAGATGGCATGGTGGTGGCGCTGGGCATATGTGGCATATGGATGTAGGCGACGGTGGTGGCGGTGGGCAGCTGGTATTGCGCGATGGAAATTGGTGTTGAGTGTTGTTGGCCGTCGGGTGTGGCGATTGCCGGAACAGCCGGCGGTTGCGACAAAAGTCTTGACAAGTCCATTGCCGGCCGCTTCTCCATGGCCATTAGGCGATAGGTGACGTCGCCTGTCTGTTGTTGCATGCCGTCGATGCAGGCATGCGTGGCGTCAAAGCCTCGATAGGCTAAAGGAGTTGTGCCATGGAGACTTCTTGTCTAGCTTCGGAACTGGACATGGTAGTGGTGGTGGGTGGGGGTGGCTCTGATACCAAGTTGGTATGGCCTAAATTGCGAAGGGGATAATCGTGACTCATGGGTGGCTTTGGCCGGTAGCTCCGGCGGCCTAGCACCATAGTGCCAGCAGGCTCGCAGTACAAGCACTACTAGAAATCCCCGTTTTCCCTACGGTTTAAAACGTTCCCTAGTAGTGGATTTGTAATCCAAAGGAAAGTATCTATCCCTAGGGTGGAGTAAAAAAAAACCTAAGGAACGAAATCGTTCCCTACTGTTGACATAAATTACTAGGGAAAGATTATGGAGAGAGAAATAGATTATGCCATGTCAACGTTATGGTGGCAATTTTCCCTATTCGGATGAGCAAAACCGCAGAAAATGTATTTTTCGTTTTTGCCTCCAGTTTTTTTTAGCGCCCCATTTTTTTCGCTACACGCGCCGCTTTTTTTAAGGCGCCGCGCCAATTTTTTTGGTTGCGCTAACTTGCCTCGTTGGCCCGTTCACACGGTGTGCCCTCCCCAAACACGCTCAATGCCCTAGCAGGCTGCCGCCCCTAGCCGCCGCCGCCCAGCACCGCCGTCCTCCCTCGAGCGGTGCCGCCCACCTCCCCTCCTCCTCCTCTTCATCCCCTTCAAGTCACCACCACCACCCCGCTCCCCTTCCTCTCCTCCTCCCTCGAGCCGTGGCCGCCGACCCCGATGCGGCAGCTGCTCCCCCGACGCCGCCAAGCAGTAGGAGCAAGCGGAAGACGAGGAAGCGTAGGCCTCTCTCTCGTACGTGGGCTTTCCGAGCCGCACGCATCAGCGCTCCTCATCCACCTCCTGGCAGCGGCACTGCATTGCGCAGGTGAGGTGTCCTACTTACCGGCCTTCTCGGTCTCTTGATTTGGAGCTCGGCGGCTCTCTCCAAGTTTTGTGGTGGTTTGCTCTGCTCCTCTCTGGGTAAATCTAGCGCAACTTTCTTGTGCGGGGAGGTTAGCGGTGGGCAGCATTGTGATACTGTACTAGTAGAATCGTGAATGCGATGCCGCTTTCCCGAGTCAAGGTTGCGTCTTTAGCGCTGAGGCATCAGCAATTTTGGCTGAGAATGCTTCAAGAAAGAATCTAGGATGTGTGGTAATGTGTGATGTTTTGGTTATAAACAATAGTCTCAACTCTCAAGTCACAAATCTTCATTTTTTTTCTAGCATGGAGAGCTCTAAAACATGTTTGATGGGAAGTGACTTCAGATCCTTTAGTTTACTCCTTAGCTTACCATTCCATTTAGATGCTTGAGTAATTTACAATCGGTGGGATAAGGATAGGACAAAGCATCGCTACTATGCTCACCGTCATTTAGGTCAACGTGAGCATGTGTAACTTTTCTACATGGCATTGATGTGCCAATAATCTGAGCCATATCTTAAGATGCTTGATGGTTTTTTTTGGGCTGGCCAACTGTTTGAACAAGTGATACAAGGATTGCTTACGCCCCATTTTAGCCTAAAGTTGGCATTGATGTGCCGATAATCTTTCCAATCTGTGGTGCTCTGGTACACCTTGAGATCAAGGCCAAAATAGGCACCACTGGACAATGGTTTTGGGACCCAAAATCTTCGTAGAATAGTAACGCCAGGGCATCATGGCCACTTGATGTTTGCTTGTTTAAATGGCCACTGGGCTGAGAACTATATTGAAAGAAGTTAAAGATTGGGTGCACATAGAGTTTGGTGGGTACAAATCATGATAGAAATGTGGAAACATGGTGGTGTGGTATCATTTAAGTGTCAATTAACTTGCCCAACTTGGACAAAGTACAAAGTACAAACATAGCTGTCACACACTGGCTTCGAACATAGTTTGATATTTCTTTGTCCTGGCTTTGAATGTATTTTCTTCAATGTATTTGTTCCAAATTTATTGATTTTTAATCACAATACCCTTACCCGTACTTTTGGTTATCTGCAGTAATCATTGTTCAAGAAAATGGTTGCAGAGGCTTTTACAGTACATGTATCTCTGTAATTTTGCCCATTTTTTGTTTGCTTATGTATTGCGCTATTGCCTAATTTTGTCCATTTTATTGGGCATATAGTCTATCTTCGTATGACCTTATGACTTAGTTCTTTTGTATTGGTTATCTTTTTTGTTTGCCATGTGTGCGAGTTGTTCTTTTGTATTGGTTATCTTTTTTGTTTGCCATGTGTGCGAGTTGTAATGCAATATATAGCAAGGGTTTTGATGATGTGTAGTTTACTAGCAGGCACATGTTTATTCTCCTGGGCAGTTATCACTAAAGTAAAACCTTTAATTCTATTTCAGCTATTTTTTTATCAGATTCTACGTTAAAGACTCTACCATGGCAGTGGTCAGGCTATTTTTTTTTTACCTTTGCATGTCGATCATACTTACTACCAGTTGTACTGTGTATAATTATAATGTACATAGACATCAAACAAACATAAGCATGTTTGCTCTTAGTTACGCAAACATGTAAGGGACTATGTGAGTTTGATTATTCTCTAGCATAGTTGATGACATGCCCATTTTATTTCGAAGATTTGCAAGTATTAAGCCTCTATTGATTGATACTTCAATTTTTCCAAGTAGATTATTGTTTGTCACACTCTTTGTTCTGTTGTTTATACTGCAACCTATTATTGAGTTTAATTTCTTATCTATTTCTACTTTAAGGAGGGAGCCCTTTGGGTTTGTTGTTCTATCCTTATGTTTAAAATGTAACCTTCACACATGTTATTTTTGCAATTCGGTAATTTCTGCAATTACTTATGCCTTTTGACATGCTTTTGTCGACCTTTCAGTGAGAGATGGGAAAGGAAGAAGCTTGATGGTGGAAACACCGATTCATCGTGAAGTTTGGACACATCGATAAAGAAGATAGAAAATGGATGACAGATTCTCCAAAGATGATGAGAAAGATGATAATGAAGCACGGTATGGACATGCGGTTTGTGCAATCCATCTCATCCACATATAGGTCTAGCTCTATATTCACGGACCTCTGTTATATACTTACATATGCTCTGCAAATGAAACAAATTCAATGGATATGGAAACGTTATGCGAAGATAAATAAAAATGGAGGTCGATTATAAATGTCTTAATGCATCTATTACATATGGCACGCTTATCGGTTATTGAGTTAGAAATATTTATGCAGATGAAGTGAAAAGTCGATGCCTTATCGGTTATTGAATTGAAAAGTCGATGCCTAATGGAGGTGCAGATGAATATGTCATCCACATATTGATGAGTAATCATTCATGATTGGGCAAATATTGACATGGAATCATGTTCTAATTGAACAATAGGATGACTAGTTAGCCCGTCATAAGTGGCCCGATTAGATGCCTATTTAAACTTCTCTCGAATTGTCATTACATACTTGCTTATGGTTGTTCTTAAGGTGTCTCTGGTTTTCTTCTGCAATATCCGCTCATTTTTTTTCTATATCTGAATATTGCACTTTATTTAATGGTTCCTTGTATCATAGATGATATTGGACAAGAAGATTGATGAAGCACATATACTTTCTACTAGAATAGATGATCTTGAATCGCAATTGAACAAAGAGAAAGAAGATTGCCAAAGGTTTTCTATTTCTATGACACACGAGCATAATACTATTTATTTTTTTATATCAGTTGGTGGGTTACTTCAGTATAAACAAAGATTCCCAAGTATTTAGTTCTTCATAGTTCATAGTACTTCTCTTTCGATATAGGATAACCTCAAAAGTAAAGAAACTCATCAGAGCACATGGGTGTTATGTGAAAACACATGACGATTTACAAAGGCATGTTTCTTTTATATGAACCACTCCTGAATTTCTATTTGGTCTGCAGCACATAGTTGCACTCCTATTTTTAGTCGTATAGCTATTGACATATGAACCACTCCTGTGGATGCAAGAGCCTTGTATGATAACTCTTATGGTAGGCCACATTTATCTAAATCTTATGATTGCAGTAGGCCACATTTAACCTTTTTGCATTAAATCTTATGATTGCAGAATGTTTGGAGGTTATGTTAACGCATTTGTCAGTGCTGATGGGAACTATTCTTCTTCGCTGGAGGATGATCTTGCACTATTTTAATGTCAGCCATGGTCCAATTACATGTGGAAGCATACTTTTGTTGCAAGTGGTGCATGTTGCCTTCTTTTATGGAATGACTAACATGTAAGGGTTGCATTTTGATGTATGAAACATTGTTGGCCATTTGTACTTCAGTATGCATGTGTGTTGTGCACTTGTGGTGCAAGCGTGGGTGTTGTTTTTTGGACTTTCTGGTTGTGTGATGTTTACACTTGGATATGTCAGTGCAAATGTGCCTCAAATAATAGTTGATGGTCTATTGGAAATACAAGATATTGTTATGTTTATCTCCTAAATAAACTTTGTTTTGAGTGATAATGTGAATTTAGTGTCTTTGAATATAAATAAGTATTTGAATAATGCATGTATATTTAGAAAAAAAAACCAATAAATTTAGTACCCCTAGTGTTCATGCCAAATAGTAGGGGATGAATTTCGAATTAGCAATATGAAAATAATGTTTATATAAAAATGTTCCATAGGGCATACAATAAATAACGTAGGGAATTTGTTGGATTCTTTCCCTAGGCCGACAAAAAGATAACGTAGGGAAATAAACTTTCTATGTCAGATGGCAATACCATGTGGACGAGACTTTTCTATCGTTTAAAATCCTAGGGAAAGATTTTTTCCCTAGGTTTTCCTAAAAAAACTGTAGGGAACGTTTTCTTTCCCCACATTCTTTCCCCTAGTAGCCGTTCCCTACGAATGCCACTAGGGAAACCAATTCCCTACAGTTTTTTGCATGTTCCATAGTATATTATTCACTAGGGAAAACGGGAATTTCTAGTAGTGAAGGGAAGAGGGAGGTTAGGGAATCAGTGAAGGAGACCGGGAATTGGGAATTTTCTTAATTCATTGCCTTAAGCTAGATGCGGCTGCCTCTATTTAAAGATAGACATCCTCCCGTACAATCATATCTAAATTAGGAATGAATACGTATCGAAGAAGGACACTACTAATCTAAACGTAACTAACTCAATCTCTTAATATCTAACTAACTCAATATCTTTGATTGACTCAACTCTATTGCACCACAAGGGCTACTACTGGCTACCATCCTGGCCTTGCACATGGCCACGTTGGCGGTAGGGGATTCCCCACATAAAAACTATGCCAACAATGTATGGTGTTCAAGGGCACAACTACCCATACACCTAGTGATGGGCCCCTATACCATCATAAGAGACCGCTAATTGAAGAAAAACAACAATGATATCAGAATTTTCATGTTATGTTGGGTGCTGTCCTACAGTAATGCATGCTATATTATGTCATTATCAAAACAAATGCACTAATTGTTGTTGCATCCAACCATTATTTTTTGTGCATTGAGCAATCGCTATATGTCCGCAATAGGTGACAATGCTAGGTAGGGACCTTCAAATAATTATTCATAACCTTGATACAGGGTGACACGATCTTGCGATGATGACAATCAAACGAACAACAAAAATAACTCAAAGATAGCACTACGATATGGAGTTGAATCAATAGCAACAATCGCAACACAACCAACACAATGATCCAATCCACATGACCAGCACGGAGAGGTTGACCTTGACCAATCAATCCAAGCAATTCCCAGAGAAATAGCAAGAGAATAGAGATGAGAACCCTCAGGTTCAGTTATGAAAAGAACAACAACAAAACTTTTGTTAGATCTATATCAAAACATAAAATTTGTGGTATCTCCTCAAAGAGATGTGTACAAGGGCTTTTATAGCCTTCCTCATACTTAGAGCAAAATTGGACACCAATACGAACAAAAAACACTAAAGTTACAACCGTCGGTTTGTTTCTGATATGGCGACGCATACATGTACAATCTGGGTTGGTACTTTCTCTATCACATCGGTCTTAGAATATTTTTTCCAAGGAGTATAAGAACTCCCCAATTGGAGTTCGTATGCAAAAGTTATAGCCTTTTTAAACCGGGCTGTGCTAACGGTGACGAGTTCAATCCGAATTTACTTCAAACCTTCCTATCTTCAATTTTCTTATTTGGGCCGACTTGAATCCATGAGAAACATGAATAAGGAAGTCTTCTGAGCCATTGGAAAGGCATGGAATATCCAGATATCACCCAAATATATTGTACTAGCCACGGACCCCTCAAGATTATCATCGCTCATGCGACATTCGGGACAACCCTTGCAGCATCCAACAAACTTGAAATAACTTTGTGTAGAAGGCTTCTAATCACGTTCAGTTTGATGCGTTGTAAAATAGACTTGATAATCTTTCCTTGCATACGCATTGTATGCACTGGAACCTTTCGAGTTGCTGCATATAGATTCATGAACTTTGTTGATAGAAGTACACACCATCTTCCTTTCATGCGGTTGGTCTTATAATGCTTCTTTGATATGTTGCGATCGTTGGAAAAAATATTACACGTGTTGTTTATTTTTCTTGTATAAGAGCGTACGTTCGAGCACTAGTTGCTCCCAAATACCATGTAACACGTGTGAAGGACCTAGCGTCGTAGCGCATGCCTGCATGCCCTTGCGGCCTTGACTGTAGCTCGGTAGTGTGACGCGAGGGACAATTGGTATCAAACATGCGACTTAAATTACCAGAATAGTAGGGGGCATACTACTTAAAATACACGCCCTCGAGGCCGTGACTGTAGCTAGGCGGAGCGACCCGAGGGCTGATTGGTACCGAACATGTGACTTAAATTACCAGAATAGTAGGGGGCATACTACTAAAAATCAAGATCAACGTTTAAGGGAGTGTTTGATTGGAGCCTAAGGTTGCAACACTAAACTTAGGTAAGTTTAATCAAATGAGGCTAATATTTGGTTCGTAGCCACGATTGTGACGCTCCACACTTTCTTAACAACCTGGCCTACCTATCATAAACTTTTTTTTTTTACCAAAGTTTGCTGTAGTTGGAGTGAACGATTTGATTGCCACAAAATGTGGCTGCCACAGATTTTATGACAAGTTTAGATACCAACCAAATATGCCCTAAGTCATAGGAGTCCACGGCCCAGATTACTTCCTCCAGAATATGATGACACGTGTCACTTGAATTGCCACTAGTCAATGATCTCGCTGTCCATTTGGATTGAAACCTAGATAGCTGCCTTGCTTTTGGTTATTCATAGCTATCCCATATGTTTCTCATCGACTTGTGGACTTCTGCATAGACTAAAACGCAGGGCTTTCACACCTGCATCCACACAAAACATTTCTAACAAACTAGATTTTACAACAGAACAGACAAAAACCACAAATTGATCCTAAATGGTATCTGAATACACTACAAGTGAGTAGTGACTGGTTTACCCAGCGCCAACGAGTAATTGGGCTTAATAACTTTCTTACGACACGAAATTAAACCTAACTTTATTCTTACACAAAGAACTATACAAACTCATCGTTCACAGAGTGTACAGGAATTTACTTAGGGGCTTGAGCTGCCCAATATGTTATTGTTAGATATAGCAAGAGTACCTGTGTGGAATAGCCATTCTATACCCTGTTTTTCCCATAGGTCAAAACCCACCTCCTACCCAATAAGTTGAAAACTATGTAGATTAACTATATAAAAATTATATCATTAGATTTATCATTAAAAATATTTTCATAATATTATAATTTTACTATTACATCTTAATGTAATGTTATAAAAAGTAATAGTCAAAGTCGCATTTAGGATACCATATGTGAATAGTAAAAATGTCAAGTAGAAAAGAGCAGACGAAGTAATAATGCTAAAATATGAGGACACTCAAACATATAATGCCTTGGTTGACACACCAAATTATGATTTTGAGGTCATAAACAAAACAGTGAAGTGGCACAATACTAAATGAAATCGGAATAATGAATAACCATTTTAGTTGCACACCAAGTGAGCATACTCGTCTCAGAACTAGCTAGGGGTGATGCAATGAACTCTTCATATTTTAATATAAGTGTCTCTAAGAATCGTACGGCATTTGTGTTGCGCAATAAGTATCCATCGAACTGCCATGTTGAATTGAAAATCTAGACCATTTCGATTAGAACATGGAACAAATATGGTGCGCGCGTCAAATTTGATGGGGACACTGTACCTTTAGAACATCACAATTTTTTTTGTCTATGCATGCGGTGGCCATCAACGGCTGTAAAAGCTTGTTTGGTTGGTGCCTTGGATTTCATGTATGAGAAAAAATGGTGTTTAGAGATAGCCTGGAAAGTAAATTATTTTTGCCTAACCAGGCAAATATGAAGATGAGTTATTTGGTTAGAAGTCTATGCCTGGAATTAGTGAATAAAAAATAGACCATTGGATCGAGCTATCAACGGTGTAGATGGAGTAGCCTCCAAGCAGCCTCCCCTAGCTCCCAAGCGCTGGATTCTTAAGCCTAGGCCTGATGAGCTGCCTAGGAACCAAGCAAACATCAGTCGGCAGTCTCTAGGGTGCGGTCCAGGCCAGGCTGCGTAGCATCAGGCTCCAAAGCAAACATGTCCTAATTCTGTAAACAAATATCTCCTAAAAAAATCTGTAAACAGATAAACAGTTGGCCCTCTAAGCAGGAGACACATTGCCATGGCGAAGTTTAAAAATAAAGGTTTAAGAATCAAGGATACCAATTATAAGACACTGAAGCATACTTATCAATTCTATTCCGGTATCAGCCGGAATGGCCAAAACATGCCATACCAGCACCCAAACCGGCACACTGTAGCCTCGATACTGTACCGGCCTCAATACTTGTCGATACTGGCCATTCCGGCCCATTCCGGTCATTCTAGGACTAATCAAAAAAAATTTCAAAATTGAAGTGACCACTTGTTTGAATCAGTTTGGAAGGCCGAGTCCAATACTACTCCTTCGGTAAATGAAATTATGCTAGACTAGTATGCTAGACTATGATAAAATATATGAAATTATAAACTCATGTTGTATTATTTAACTACGTACGACCTTTATATTTATGAAGTAATTGAACGATGTGTCATGTTTATTCTATGGTTATGTATTTAAAGTGAGATTCATATAATTCGGAACGGTACGTCGAAATAAACCGATTTCGATGTATTCTATACCAAGAGACAAACCAAAAAGATGTGCGACATAGAATTGATATCTATGTATGCGCTGGAGTCCAAAGAAGAATATAGAACGAATGGTACATGGAATAGGACAAACAAGTTAGAAAAACGATGCTTAGATGACATAAAAATAATCAGAGAAGAGATGACGTAGAGAACATTTCCATTCTTTTTCACAGATGAGCGTACGACGTGGATAGTTTATGTACCTCAAATAACCATTCTTACTCAAAATTAGCATTGACCTCGAAGTACATACGTGGCTCAGAGCGGCAGATGTGTAAGTTAGCGACACCAATTCTGCGTATTCACCATACAAGTGGCGCAATCGATATCATGGCAATGGATGCGTTTTTTTTTTGACTCACCCCATTTCATTCCTCTCCACTCTCACATGAGTTTCGCCAAATATGTTTAAGATAAGTTATTTGTATATGTTAGGATTGTATCTCGCTACTTTGGTGTGTTGCTGGTCTTTCAGGGGATTTTTTTAAATAATATTAATTTAAAAGATAATTTTTTTATTTACAAAACTAGACATTTGTTGTCAATTAGAATGACGACAGTTCCAATTGGTGTCAAGTGTCTAGCCCTTAGTGTCAGGGCACTCAACAGTACAGAGAACTCCGACAGAGATCCCTACACTGCTTTTGTAATGACTATTTTGCAGCACATATTTTGTCGACAAATCATACTGATATTATATAACATTCGGCACAACACCATAACATCTTTTTGTCGATAAATCACAATTTCTACTGACTATTTTCGAGCATATTTTTTGTCGACAAATCACAATGACATTACATAACATTTAGCGCAACGTCGTCACATACTTTGTGAACAAATCACATTGATATTACATAACATTCAGCGCAATGTCATAACACCTGGTTTTTGACAAATCAAAGTGATATTACAAAGCAATGTGCACCACATATTTCAACAGGATGAACCTTTTCCGTGGCCGCGACCTCAACATCTATCATGTGGACCACTTCGAGTGGGGTAGTCGGATGAGGTCCCTGCGGCGACGTCCGGACTGCCGATGTCTCATTCGTCATGTATATTTCTTGTAGGGCATTTCTTGAAGGTGTGTTAAGACTCCCTGCAAATGAAGCATTTCTTCGTACGGCGTCCGGCTTCTGCTTCATCCATGTCGTTCCTAATGCGCCGTACCTGTCGCCGGCCAACCTTTCCCTTTAGTCTATCAATGTCCGCGACCCAAATAAGTTGCTCCCAAGTCGGATGGCGAGTGAAATGGCTAACCACGGTGTAACCATACATCTCTGCATTTCAGGTTTGCATCACCTCCTCCTTGTTGAAATAGTTAGAGAGGTACTGGTCGGAATGCTGCACCACCGTCGAACATACGGCCATAACATGGGAGTAGGGCCTATGTAGAATAAGGGGCTTTGTTGCAAGTGCATACGCAACTAGCTCGGTGTAGCGTGCACTCGTGGATGATCTTCTCGCGGTTCGTCCCACAGAGTCTTTTATCCCTGCACATTATCTCGAAGCGAAGCTTCCTTGTGCCCATCTTGAATGCCCAGTGCATCTCACACTTCTTGCTATTCTCCTCCATGTACTTGGTGATCATGGTGGAGTATAATACTCTGTCATTTGCCATGATGAGCGACACGTTGATGTTTCTGTCAACAAAGTAATTTGTGATACCGCGGAGAATTGCCTCCACAATACCAACCAAAGGGAGGCACCTTGCGCCGCGCATGACCCAATTGTACACCTCGGCTAGATTGGTTATCATGGCACCATATCGAGCATAACCCATGTCACGTAGCAGCGACCACTTCTCCTTAGTCTCGTGCTCAACCCAGTCCGAGAAGTATTGCACATGTGCCCCCGTCTTCCTCGCCACACTAGGACCATCTATGGGTAGCTGTGGCAATGCTTCGGGGGCCTAGTCAGCGCTTGGCGTGGCTTTTTGCGCTACCTCCCTTCTATGCTTCTAGGTCCGTTCATCTAGAATTTTTCAGAGTGTTTCCAACTTTTGCTGCTGGTTCTAGTTGCACAGCCGCTTGAATAGGTTCATCAAGTCCTTGTTGTGGAACTACTTGTAAAAGTTTGCACCCAAGTGCCTCATGTACCTGCAGATCCGCCAATGGAAGTGGTTCGTTCTCTCCTTGCTATAGTTGAGTTATTGCACTCAGTAGGCCCGCGTGCCTATCATGTATGACGCATACGTTAGGACGGCGCTGTACAATAGAAATCCTCAAATTCCTCAGGAACCAGAACCAGTTGTCCGTGTTCTCACTTTCAACTTGATTGTTCCCATCCGTTGCTATTATAGTCACTATCTGGCCCTTGTACTTTCTAGTCAGGAATGTGTCATCCACGCACAATAGTGGACGGCAGTGCTAGAATGCATTGATGCATGGACTAAAGGTGAAGAAGGCTCACTTTAGTACCCTCTTATTGGCCCACTTCGGATGTGTGGAATCTTGAATGTCAACATGAGTGCTAGGATTCCTGTCTTGTATGACTCGGAGTAGCCTGGGGAGGCTGTGGTAGGAGTCCTTGAACGTGCTAAACCTTGATTCTAATACCTTCTGTTTTGCCTTCAACGCCTTGGCATAGCTGACTATGTATTGGAACCTTCCCTCAATTGCCCAAATGATGGATCGTGGCTCAAAATCTCGATTATCCACGATATCACCGTACATAAGGTTTGCGCTGAAGGCTGATGATAGGTTCCTGTGGGACTGCGCTGACTCATACATGTGTGAGGGACCACTATAGAGCATTTCCAGTAGGTGTCCCACTTAGGCTAAAATGTGTGGACTCGCCCAGGGCATCTCTCTATGTCGCACTTCACGTCGTAGTATCTTGAGTTAAACTTGACGACTGTGAATGTACGCCTAACCGACAAGGGCCAAATTTGACCGTCTCCTGCATGGCCTCCTTGTATTTGTATATAGCTTCTTGCCTGATCTCTCTCTGATCGTCCTCTCACGGCACACAGGAGCCTTCATTAACGATGAGGTTGTCGAACTGGTATGTGTTCCACTCGGATGGAACCGCCTGCTGGTCCAAATCATCCTCGTTGTCGAATCCTTCATCTTCTAACAATGCCATGTAGTCCTGTTCTTCAAGATCCATCCTTTGCACTAGGGTTTCCAGCTCCTCACCCTCGTCGGCAAGCCCACTAGCTTGTCTGACTGAAGGAGCTCCTTCCGCAGGGTCTTCATTGACAGCATCAGCAACTCTGAGACCTTTGGCCATTGTGTGCGCCGTGCTGTGGCTGGAGTCCCTAACTTCTTCTTTGGCATCACCACTCCCTTCTTGTTCGACTGCTGGTGCCGGAGTGGGCTTGGCATATGCTTGGGCTAGAAGGACCAAATCCCACTGTTTTGCCCTCGCCTTGCATAGATATGATTGCCATGATCTTGTTCCCTTGAGCTACACTAACTCCCAATATGTACCCTATGTTGGTCAAGGGGCAAGACAACTTAATCTCATATCACACACAGCATGGTCCAAATCGAATGAGTGAAATAAACACTGCATCACAGTGCCCCATGTACGCTACTCTAGTCTTGTTAGAAGCACGGTCGCCGATTGGAAATAACACAAATCAATCCGCTCGGGACTCTCAAGAATATTCCCCTAATTGTAGTAAATTTTGAAGTTGGTGGCATCTGACATATTTGACGTACTACACCGTAAACAAGATTTTCACGATTAACCACATATCTAAAACTAAACTACCCACCGAAATGGATTATGTACAACATACTACACTACGTAACCGTACATCTAAAACTATGTAATCCATCCGGTTCAAAAAACTACCTGACAGGTGGGTGACCGGACGGGCAACACTTCGCTAGCTTCTCTCCTCCCCTCTACTCCTGTATGCTCCTCTCCCTTCCCTCCCCTCTTTCTATTTTTTCCGAATAAAAGTGAGTTTTCCCCGAATTTTAGGGTCTCAAGGGCCTTTTATAGGGGAGATTGTGTCGCCATTTGGAATGGCGACAGGGACTTGCATGATCCCTATCGCCATTTGAAATGGCGGTTTTCCAAAATTTTAAATTAAAAACATTAAGGATCCCTATCACTATTTGAATTAGTGATAGGGACCTGTCGCCAATTCAGCTGGCGACAGGGGGGCTCTTTGTACTGTTTAGCACCCTATCACCAATTGAAATGGCGACAGGAGTCTGTTGCCATTCCAATTAGTGATATGCACCTAGTTTTGTAAAAAAAATCGACTATTTATTTTTGTAATTATCTTTTAAATTAATATTATTTTTAAAAAATGTCTTTCAAGTATGTGCTCCAACTAACTAACCTTGTGTTTTAACTTCAAAGGAAAATTTAGGTTCATGCCACTGTATCAATTTCACTTTATATCTATGTTTCTATTTTTTAACCTAATTCGGTCCATATCACCGATGCGCAAAACTTGTTCGGAAAATACCACTATCGTTACCCTCAGACAAGGTAGAGCTCTAACAATGTTAGGTCAAAGTGTTCGACTAGGACAAATAACTAGTAATATCCTTTCAACAATTATGAAAATGTCACTCGAATCCTGGAGGTTTTGAGAAATACCATTGTGGCTATATTTCCCTTTTCTCTCCCCACAACTGCCTCTTCCTCTTTCTTCCTTCTTTCTCCTTTCTTCTCTTTCTTTCTTCCTCCTCTCTTCCTCTCCAGATCCTCCCCTCGTCCTCCTTCTCCTTCTCTACCAGAGGTTCCTCCCTCCTCCTCTGTTCTCCCTCTGGCTGAACTGGATCCGGCTATGGGCCATCGGATCTAGCCACCTCCGTCGCCGCAGCGCCGTTTCAAGCCACTGACCGACTCTCTCGGACCCTGCCTTTGCCATCGCTTGGGCCATTGTCACTAAGCCACAGGCCGCCACCGTGCGCCTCCTCTGCTACCACTCACGATGCCGCCAAGCCGTCTCCACGTCGTCGCCTGGGCGCGGATGCCAGCGGGGACACGCTTGAGCGCCATTACGGTGCAGGCCCCAACCCTGGCCTCCTCAGCGATGCACGCCTAGTCGGGAGTGACGACGTCCATGATGATGCCGCCGCGTAGCATCTGTGCCAGCCCCACTTTGATGGAGAAGGCAGCGGCCGTCTTAGAGGGCTTCACATCCACCTTATTGCTGCCGCCACCGTAGATGCCCACGATGCCGTTGCCGCTGTCATCGAAAGCCGGGAGGAAGGAGCTGTCCAATGCAGAATCATGCATTTTCTTGGCCATGGTAACGAGAGGAAGAGGGGCGGTTGGGCACTGTTAAGAAGAAAAGGTAGAGGGTAGCACTAGTCATTTGTCCAGGTCAAACGTTTTGACCCAACGGCGTGTGAGGTCCATCATGGCAAAGTGGCAATTTCTGAACATTTTTTAGCTTTTGGGTGGCATAGACCGGATTAGGAAAAAAGCAATAGCATTGACCTAAAGTACAATTGACACAGTGTCATGTACCTAAAATTCCCAATTTCTAAACAAATGTACTGAAAAATCCCTAAGAGCACGTGACAGGTGGACAAGTACCACTGGATGTTGGCACTTATATTTACAGTTGCTTAATAGCTACAAGCTATATAGCCCGGCCGTGGAATAACTGTGCAATGAGATTATCCATATATGATTGCACGGGTGATCATGGGAAACATTGAAGTTGAGGGTGGACCTTGTGAAGAACGATGTTTTGCGCTCGAGATGACGCGAAACCGCTTTGCAATGGCAACTGTAAATTGCACCTGATCTAGTGGTTTATGTGTGAGTGGTACCTATTTGATTCCCTGATTGCTACACCCAGTGAATTAACCACCAGGAAATGTCCGGTTGTTGTGCAGTGGCAATGGAAAAGTATGTTACTTGGCGACTTTGACAGATGGCAAAAGCATGCATAGAGTAGAAGTATACATCACGGATTGTTGCTTTGTGGTCACCGTCATTATATACCATAATCATTTAAGCCTGTGAAAAGTAAGAACGTACAACATACTAGAGATGATGTTTAACAAGTCATATAACCTGAACAAATTTTGTGATAACTCTTTCTAAATTTTGTTCGAATAACCCGTTCTAAATTGGGTCAAAAAGTAAGGTAAGTTCAATAAAAAGACAAAGTAACAAAATACAGATGAGTTAATGTTTAGGAGTGCCCATATCTATATCTATACTAATTGGAGGCTCTCCTAGAAGCCCCCCATATTAATCCTAGGAGATAAAAAGCTAGAAATTCACATATTAATCAGAGAAAAAAAAGGCTAGAAATTTTCACATTAATCAGAGAAAAAAGAAAAATCCTAATCATCCAATTTAACATGTGGTACAATCTGCGGCTTGGATTTATTTATTTAGCCCACGTGCAGGTATGCTGATTGACCTATGTTGCATTTACTAATTAGAGTTGGACTCTGACATTCCAATATCCAAATGTACATGGCGTTTTCGTTTTGAACGCATATAGCTTCAGTAAATAACCATGTAGGATGCGGATACGTACTAAATAATGACATTCGAATACGTGAGAAATTAATATGGCCGGATTTCTACATGAGATCTTAAGGTTAACGTTAAATCTATAGCATTATAATCTGGACTCACCAAAAATCGAAGGCGAAAATATATAGATTTGTCACTTAAACATAATTTTTTTTTAAATTGTATAAATTTAAAAGTTTTAGAATTTTGAGCAATAATTTTTTAACTAAAAAACATATGTCAAATTCATATTAGTTAGGAGCTAAAAGTTACAAAAATTGTTAGCCCTGAAAATAATATTAAAAAAGTGTCATGTCCGTGCATCCGCACGGGTTGATGACTAGTAGGAACAAATATTGGAGTACGTATGAGTTAATCATAGTCATCAACCTCAATGAAAAAGAGGCACTAACAACGATGTCCACGGACGTATTGCTCATCGCAATTGAAGCAAAGGCCCTCCTTGCGCCGTTCGGCTCGGGCGGAGTGAGACGGCGGAGGGGGCGACTTGGCAATGTCGGTGCAAGCGCCAATGCAGTCGGGGCTCCTCCTGAGCCGGGCGGGTGTGGCGCGATCAGCACCGGTAGAGATGGCCACAACCATCCCGAGGGCCGTGACCCCTGGCGGCCACCGCCGGGTAGCGGCATGGGCGGCGCTGCCTATGTACACAACTCGTAGGAGCAGACGAGGCTTATGGCCATTTGCATATTGGCCGGATTCTGGAGCTCAACATCAATCTGTAGCTGATCAAGGAGGCCTGAGGTGAAGAACTGCATCTGGTGTGTCCATGTGAGGGCTTCGGTGCGACATAGAAGTGTGAGGAACTTGTCGATGTAGTCTTGGACCGAGTTGATGAAGGGCAAATGTGCAACACCCAATAGGTTGCTGCGGATTGGAGGGCCAAACTGTAGGTGACAAAGCTCTTTAAGTCACGACCATGAAGGCAAGCTTGTATCACGCTCCGACTGGAAATACCAGTGTTGAGCGATGCCGGTGAGATGATACGATGCCAACTAAACCTTGTCGGTCTCCTCTGTGCATTGACCACAGAAGAGTTGCTCGCACCAACATCCATCCAAATGGGTCATCTTTGCCATCATAGGTAGGAAATTCTAGTTTGTGGTAGGGCAGAATGCCTAAGGCATGGCTGTGTTTGGCTTGCGTGAGTGGGAGGGATGGGTTGTGTGAGTGGAGCATGCTTTGATCTTGTGGGAAGGGAGGGAATTGGGCAGCGGTATAGGGTAGGGTGGTCATGAATGACATATATGGCGCAGTAGATGGCATGGTGGTGGCGCTGGGCATAGGTGGCATATGGATGTAGGCGGCGGTGGTGGCGATGGGCAGCTGGTATTGCGCGATGGAAATTGGTGTTGAGTGTGGTTGGCCGTCGGGTGTGGCGATTGTCAGAACAGCCGGCGGTTGTGACAAAAGTCCTGACAGGTCCACTGTCGGCCGCTTCTCCATGGCCATTAGGCGATTGGTGACATCGCCCATCTGTTGTTGCATGCCGTCAATGCAGGCATGCGTGCCATCTATGCGAGTCTTCAAAGCTTGGATAGCCTGAAGGAGTTGTGCCATGGAGACTTCTTGTCTAGCTTCGGAATTGGGCATGGTAGTGGTGATGGGTGGGGGTGGCTCTGATACCAAGTTGGTATGGTCTAAATTGCGAAGGGGATAATCGTGGCTCATGGGTGGCTTTGGCCGGTAGCTCTGGTGGCCTGGCACCATGGTGCCAGCCAGTGCGCACGGCAAGGGAAGAGGGAGGTTAGGGAATCAGTGAAGGAGACTGGGAATTGGGAATTTTCTTAATTCATTGCCTCAAGCTAGATGCGGCTGCCTATATTTAAAGATAGACATCCTCCCGAACAATCATATCTAAATTAGGAACGAATACGTATCGAAGAAGGACACTACTAATCTAAACGTAACTAACTCAATCTCTTAATATCTAACTAACTCAATATCTTTAATTGACTCAAACTCTATTGCACCACAAGGGCTACTACTGGCTACCATCCTGGCCTTGCACATGGCCACGCTGGCGGTAGGGGATTCCCCACATAACAACTATGCCAACAATTAATGTATGGTGTTCAAGGCCACAACTACCCATACACCGAGTGATGGGCCCCTATGCCATCATAAGAGACCGCTAATCGAAGAAAAACAACAATGATATCAGAATTTTCATGTTATTTCATGTTATGTTGGGTGCTGTCCTAGAGTAATATTGCACGCTATATTATGTCATTATCAAAACAAATGCACTAATTGTTGTTGCATCCAACCATTAATTTTTGTGCATTGAGCAATCGCTATATGTCCGCAATGAATATAGGTGACAATGCTAGGTAGGGACCTTCAAATAATTTTTCATAACCTTCATACGGGGTGGCCTGATCTTGCGATGATGACAATCAAATGAACAACAGAAATAACTCAAAGATAGCACTACGAGTTGAATCAATAGCAACAATCGCAACACAACCAACACAATGGTCCAATCCACACGACCTGCATGAAGAGGTTGACCTTGACCAATCAATCCAAGCAATTCCAAGAGAAATAGCAAGAGAATAGAGATGAGAACCCTCAGGTTTAGTTATGAAAAGAACAACAACAAAACTTTTGTTAGATCTATATCAAAACATAAAATTTGTGGTATCTCCTCAAAGAGATGTGTACAAGGGCTTGTATAGCCTTCCTCATACTTAGAACAAAATTGGACACCAATACGAACAAAAATCACTAAAGTTACAACCGTCGGTTTGTTTCTGATATGGCAACGCATACATGTACAATCTGGGTTGGTACTTTCTCTATCACATCGGTCTCAGAATAATATTTCCAAGGAGTATAAGAACTCCCCAATTGGAGTTCGTATGCAAAAGTTATAGCCTTTTTAAACTGGGCTGTGCTGACGGTGATGAGTTCAATCCGAATTTACTTCAAACCTTCCTATCTTCAATTTTCTTATTTGGGCTGACTTGAATCCATGAGAAACATGAATAAGGAAGTCTTCTGAGCCATTGGAAAGGCATGGAATATCCAGATATCACACAAATATGTTGTATTAGCCACGGACCCCTCAAGATTATCATCCCTCACGCGACATTCCAGACAACCCTTGCAGCATCCAACAAACTTGAAATAACTTTGTGTAGAAGGCTCCTAATCACGTTCAGTTTGATGCGTTGTAAAATAGACTTGATAATCTTTCCTTACATATGCATTGTATGCACTGGAGCCTTTCGAGTTGCTGCATATAGCTTCATGAACTTTGTTGATAGAAGTACACACCATCTTCTTTTCATGCGGTTGGGCTTATAATGCTTCTTTCTTGTGGTGTCCTTCCTCCCACACCTCCCGCTCGACCCACATCGTCTGTTCATGCACCCTACATACATAATAAATACTAGGAAGTAGCATCACATCCTTATATAAATTTAATTCTTATTTAGGAAATGAATTCACCTCTATGTTGTCACATGGAACCGAAAGAACTCCTTTTGTGATTTGGTGCTATCCCAAAGTGTCATCATTATTTTGTACTATACCACGTGAGGAAATTAATGCATGAATAGTGTAGATGTCCTCATCATCCTTCCTTACTTAGAAAAAAAAGTTGTCCTCGGCTTTAGTTCATTGCTAAATTCACCAAGTGACTTCTCTTGATCTTGAAGTTTGCACAGGTGAGATCAAGAAAGTTGTCGTGTCTCCTCTTCTTTTGTTACCTGCACATCATCATAAACAACCCTAGAAGTAGATAGCGAAGTGTTAGTTTCCTCACATCTAACATCTTCATCTCTCAATATGTGCATTCTCACTAATAGGATTGATTTGGTTGTGGATTTTTCTTTCTTATTTTTGTGGTTCTCTCTCTTACTACTACAATCAAGTACATCTTTAGGAGACAGAAATAAGAGTGTAACTCTTTCCCTTAAGTGTGCATGTATACTGATGTGTCTTACCTTCGTGAACAAAACCACGATCATATTGACATGGACATTCCAAAAACATGGGCCACGATTGGTACCATGGTAATACCCCGCTTAATTATCAAGAAATAGGAATTTGCAATTAGGAAAATATTAATTAACATTCAGAAACTTGTGTTCGGGAAAGAAAATGGCCAAGTCAGCCCATGGCCCAATAGGGGCCAGCCACCACTTAAGTAAGAGAGGGGGAGGCTGGCCAAACCCTAGCCCCCACCCCCTATGCAGCCATCCCTGCCCCCTGCACCACCTCCTCCCTGCCTCCACCCCTAGTGCCGAGCCCCTGTCGGTGCCCTCCCCTGGCCGACCACCTCCTCCCCTGCTACGGAGCCCTAGTCGATCCTGCTGCCACTGGTGGGTGGTGCTGCTGCTGGGTGCCAGCACAGAAGATCGAGAGGAAGGAGAAGGGGAAAGGAAGGGAAGGAAGGAGGGAAGATCAAGGGCTTCACGAGCATCATCGATTTCTTCAAGGTTAATGATCTAGTAGTCTTTAGTTGGCCCTAGATTAATCATTGTTCAGATTGTAGATCATTTGGGTCATGAGAAGTATAGTTTTTGGAAAAACCTAGTTCGTCAAATTGTGTTGCAAAACATTGTGGGGGGGTAATTAAGGGTATTTATGTTCAGATTCAGAGTTTAGGATAGTTAGAAAAGTTGTGGGGAATTTCACTAGATTTCCAGAAAGGTCTATATCACTATGTTTAGAGTTGTGAGCAAAATGTTATGGCTTCGGGAAGGTCACTATCCAAAAAACAGTCATCAATGGCAGCTGTTGTGTAGATGAACTAATTACATATAATAGATGGAATAATTTAATTATTGTCATAACTTGAATAAGATAGGAATTTCTTAGTAGATTCCAGAACTACCATTGTTTACTACTTTTCAAGTTATATAAAAAAAATTGATATGAAAATGTGAAGGGGACTATTTGGCAGATTCTAGCTTAATCTTCTGTGTTAGAAACGGGAAACGAAACGGCGAATTAAGAGGTTTTGCATAACTAGAAAGTTGTAGATAATTTTGTGGGGTTTCTAGAAAATATATATTTAGCTATGTTTGGAGTTCAAAGGAGGGAGTTAAGGTTATTTTACTACTGGGATACTAGGTAGTGCGCTCGGTAAAGCTAAGTTAAAGGCGTTGTTTTTGCGTTTAGGTTTGATGGTTAATAGTTTGATGTTTCGGTACTATGGTGGTAAGGTTTTTAGTGTATTTTTAATTGTTTGTCCAGGGAGTGTTTCCTCAAGCACTTTGCCACCATCTCGCTATCCGGCTTCTAGAGGATAAGAAGTAAGTGCATGGTAGAACGGTGATTATGTAACACCCTGGCCCAAAATCCGCTCAATGCCCAGCCCACCGTGGGGCGGACCCGCGCACACATAGCACCCCACTTACACTTTCGTCCTCGCTTCGTGTAAAAGGGTTAACCCGGAGGTGCTAAGTTTGGACCCAACAGGCATTATATACTAGAACAACTCACTTTAGACAAGCAATGTGGGACTAATCCCACCACACAACTCCTCATGGGCCACATGGGCCGCATACGAGTAGGCCGAGGTATTACATTCACCCCTTAAGGGGCGCCTCGGCGGACACCGCATCTGTGACAAATGCCTGAACCACCCCTCGGTACACGTCCGTGCGTCCAGTGCTGACACATATGCCATGCCGTGTGTCCACTCCGGGACCACACGCGCCATGCGCCATATGTCCGCGCCCCTGTCCTGCACGCGACCGTGTAGCGAAGGTTGATGCTCTGATACCATCTGTAACACCCTGCCCTCAATTGTGGACTTCCTTTATGATTTCCGAGTTCATTGCTTAATTGACTATTTCCCCTTGGTCTTATGCTTAATGCGAGTGGCAAACGTTTTCTTTGCGCTGGGAATCGTTTTCAATTGTCTTTTCTTTTGAGAAATGAATTATGGATTTGTTCTATAAAACCCTTTAGAGTGTTTAGTGGCACCGGTTGGTGGTGATCAAGCGAGAGACTTTGTGAGACTTTGAAAGTCAAGTTGTTTGAAACGCATAATAAGTGATAAGTTTATTTCTTGGAGTAACCCTTGGCGAGGTTTGACTTAAACAAAAGTTTTGTCCTTAGGGCCAACTAATGGCATTATTGCAATTGATAGAACCTATAGTGGTTGTGGTTCAAGATCTTTCGTTCATGTTAAGTGGAACCTTAGAAATTGTTTACAAGTATGGGAAATATTGGTCAGTTCATGAGAGTACCATGATGGGGTACCTTATACGGTTGTGTATAAGAATTGTGTTGGTGTAGTTTAATGAGGATAGAATTGTGAGAACTCTAGTCGTTACGACAATTTTGGAGATGGTAGGAAGTGTTGAGTTAATGTCAGGTATGACTTGGTTTCAATGAGTAACTTTCTTGAAGTTAGAATCTTTCAAAGGGAATGTGTGGCTTCAAAGTAAAACCGAATAGTGGTACGACCAAGTAGAACCTATGGTATGGTGTAATTCCAGAACCTTAGCTCATGTTAAAATATTGGGGATTATCAAAGGTATGGAAACCTTGATCAATTTTAATGAGTAACGCAATTGGAAAGTATTGCGAGTTTGGGTTGGTGATTTCTGATGATGTCAATGAGTGAGTATGTTAGAATTGTGGGCATGTTCAATATGATGATTTTTCTATCTGTTATAAGATAAGTTTGTTGCAAAGGTTTTGGTGGTTAAAATTGGGCTTTACATTTTTTATGCTAGACCTTTGGTCGCCCAATGATGGTGTGTAGAGAAAATAGATTAATGGCATTTCTAGAAGCAAAGGAATGAGCATTGATAGAACTCTTCGATGTAGTACATGAGTGTGTCTTGAGGATTCTAAAGTGTTATTCTTAAAAGTTGGAGGTGATGGGATTGCGTGGGTTTTTTTGAGGTGCTTTGGTGCTTTCTAACAAATTAATTTAAATCGATTGAAGGAGTTGTCTAGACTATTGATTGGAATCAATAGAGTCTCTCCATAAAGGTATGGATGATGTATTTCGGTTTAAGCATAATTTGAGGATGTTAAATTAAGAGGTTTGAGCCCGTGTGGTATGTGATGAATTAATTCTAAGGTTTGAGAGACACTTTATTCCTAAAAGAGACGAGAAAAGGATGTTTCCTTGGATGGTGAAGCATTTTCTTGTTTCTTGTTTGAGTTTTGTGTTGTTGATTGGTGTCTTCCGCACTTTGAGTTGGCGCTTTGTTAGCATGTTTGATTCTCTCCAATTGGACAAACCAAAAAAATGTTTGGTTTGGGTATTCGAGTGATTTCTCCTTTGGCTTTCGTGGTATTCAATAAATAACCGCCTATTTAGAAAGTGAAATTGCTTTTGTGATGAGTTGTCAGCTTTGGATTTGACCCTTTTTGTGGAGAGTTAGCATTGCGTGGATGCGATGAGAACTCTTTAATTTCAGTTGGATTCTCTTTGTAAAATAGCTGTTTAAGAACGAGTTCTGTTGTGCATTCTTGTTTAAAGGAGGTGCTCCTTGTTAGATGAAGGGTTCAATTTTGAGCATTTTGTGTGCTTTTGTACCAGAAGGGAGGTTGGCCCAAGTACATTCATTCGTTTCTGACAGTTGAAGAAATTAGGAAGTTGGCATATCACTTTGACCGTCTCGGGTCCATTCGCGAAGTACGCAACGTTTGGTGTGTTCTGGTGTTAATTGAGTAACTGAGCAATTCAAAGCGTGGGATTTCGTTAAAGATGTTGACCATCGAGTAGGGTCTTACCTTCGATTCTCTTTTGATGATTGTACCTGAAATTGCCGGGTTGAGTGTTAGGACAGAAATTGTTGACCATCAGTTTGAGAGAGTGACCACTTGGAAGATGGTGTTTCGTATGTGCGAACAATATCCGGATTTATTCGCAACGGGTGCGTGTTTGTCATTGTTTAATTCCAGTCGTAGTTTTCTTTCGAGAAGGCTGGCGAGTAGATTCGGGGTCGAATCGTGTTAAGGGGGGTAGAATGTAATACCCCAAATTTCAATTAGAGATAATATTATCGGTGAGAGAAACTTGTTAGGAGAGAATTTTATTCAATTTCGATTGTAACAAAGTTTAGAGATGGAATTAGTTCAAAATTCAGAATTTTAGGAGAGAAATGGGCCATCAACCCATATTCGAGAGGAGAGGAGCTGGCCATAGCGGCCCAAGGCCCATGAGTGGGCTGGCAACCCATTAGAAGGCAAGGGAGGGGAGGGGACCAAACCCTAGCCACTATTTGCTACAGTAGCCGCCATGCTACAGTAGCATCGTTCTACAGTACTCCGCCTCCTGCTGCTCCTCCGCTCCCCGGCGCCATCCTTCCTGCTGCCGGCCATCGGGAAGAAGAGAGGAGAAGGGAAAGGAAGGAGAAGGAAAGGAGAGTTTCTTCGGGGAGATTGTTCAGCATCTTCCTAGGGTTCTTCAAGGGTAATGAGGTGCTTTCCCCACTGTTTGATGATGATTAGATGTGAAATTAGATTAGTTGATTGGATCGATTTGCTGTTGTTAGAAATTCAATTCTGTCTAGTAGATTGCGTGGCCGATTTCGGGTTCTTAGGGGCCGAATTTGAGATGTCCACCTCCTAGAGATATTTATATTCTGTTCTTAGCTTTCCGTGGCCGCCAAGAACATGAAATTCCGACGTACGGATCAAAAGTTATGATAGTTTCATTCCGACTGTCCATAATTCTGACGTGATTAATCTGTCAAGTTGTCTCCTAAATTATGAGTTTGTTAACAGCAGATTCAGGGTTTTCACCCAACTAGGTTATTGTAGACATTTTTATAAACTTTCCAGAATGATAAAGAACTCCCTAATCGGAGTTGTAGATCAAAAGTTGTCACCAGTTCTTTACTGTTGTCCGCTTGATCTGGACAGAAGCTGTCATTCAAGTTCATCTGCCTGCTATCATTTGATTTTGGCCGATTTGGGTCGTCTCGCCAACTAGAATGTTGTAGATATGTTTGTTAAGTTTCGTTAGGAACTAGGCTCACCTCGTTCTGATCCTAGGTCAATAGTTATGGTTATTTCCGTTCTGCTGTCCGATTCGATTAGATGGTTATGTTGCTGTTTTTTCGAATAGGGCTTATGGCAATTTCTTGGGTGTTTGGGAAGGTGTTGTAGAACGATCTGGTATTGTAATGTACCATGTTGTATTTATTTTGAGTACTTACTTGTGTAGGCGGAGAGGCTTCGGGTTTAGGGGCATCTTCTTTGCCTACTACCGCAACGCATCGCGAAAACAAGTACTTTGATATTCTTATGATTTGTGAGCGCTGAATGCTTGATGTTCATATTGTGTTTTTTTTGTGATCCATGAGAATATTCAAAGTTTATGTTCGTTTCTTATGTGTTATTTCTATGTTCGGATATGATGTCTTTCATAATTCATAATTCAATACAAGCATACATTTTCATGTTCCTTCCACGGGAGTGGATTATGAAGACCCATCAATTCCAGTATGGGCACGTAAGACCCACCATTCCAATGTGGGCAGATTTTTCATCCACGGGAGTGGATTTCAAAGACCCATCAATTCCAGTATGGGCACGTAAGACCCACCATTCCAATGTGGGCAGATTTGGACACCCGTATGAAACGTTCTTCATACGGGATTTGGGTCCCCGTATTTTGTTAAATACGGGCTTAAGTGAACACCGATGGGTGTGTCACTAGCTATACCGGTATAAGCATGTGTGCAGTCCATTCTTTTCATTAAATCCATTCATTCCATTCATCCATATATTCATTCGGTGTATGTTCGCATTCTTTAATGATGAGGTCTTGTTCGTATTTGTGGTATGTTCATTTATTCACTGTACTTGCTGAGTCACGGACTCATTCTTGCTTTGTTTGTTTATTTTAGGTGATCATTGATGCTGGCTCTATCGGGAGGGAGTAGACACGCACTAATCATGCAATTCACCATATTCAAGTTCAACAATATGATTTAGTTTCTATCTTTCATTCGTTAATTAATGAACTGTAATAAATAAATTTAAATGGTGAAGGAAGGATACCTTCTCCATGTTTTAGATGTTTTATTTATGCCTTTATATGATATCTTATTCGAGTTCTTCCGTAATGTGGTTGTATGTTAGTGTATTTAGGTGGCATCTTGGCTTCCAAATAGCCAGGGTGTTACAGTTGGTATCAGAGTGGGCTTTAGGTCCGTGGTAATTAAGTTATAAAAAATGACACACTGTGCACAGTAGGTGGGTTGGGAAATCCATTGTTTCCGCATTTCTATTGGTATGTTTCATTTGTTGAGCAATTGTTGAATTGCTTCTGAACTATCTTTCTTGTTGTTAATCTATGATATTATGTGATATCTTATATCTATGAATTTATTCTATGAATGTCATGAGATGATCCTATATATTCATAACCGACTACATTGGTTATGCGTGTTGATAATGGATGTTAAGAAGTTGAGGGCGTGGTTGTTTCTCCGGGATTCACCGAGTTACACCATTGTTAAGTGGTTTGTGGTTAGGGGAGTAGTAACCACGAGTACCATAGTTTCGTGCATTGGCGTGAGTTGCTTTAGAAAGTTGTTCTCTTCCTTGATTTCTAAATTTGGCAAATTCATGTCTAGTGATGGTTGATGAATTTCTCTTGGGTTAAGTGGTTCATTGTAGTTGATGGTTTCATTAAGTCTCTAATTGTTCTCTGAAATAATTATTGTTTTCATCTGTTGAGTTGCTTTCACTACTTGTAATCATTGTTAATTGTCGAGATTGATATTTCTATGATTGTTCCTTCTTTCTTATTGGAAAAGAATGATTCATTTGTTCGTTTGATATTTTGGTTAAAGAAAGTTTTCTGTTGCAAGTTCGTTAACATGAGAAAGCATTGGTTCTATGTATTTCTTTTGGATTATTCCGAGCGTTGAAGTTAGTGCATCTCTTTTCTGAAGGAAAGTGTTAAAATCCTTTTGTGAAGTCTTGTTGTGGGTAAGTCAGATATTGTAATCAAATAAAATAGTTGTGTATGGGTTTCAATTGGCCCCTTTTTGTTTTTTCAGAACAATTACTGTCTTTTCGACTGTGGAACTCTCTTTACTACTTATAAATGTTGTTATTAAAGATTGTTCTTTTTCATAAGAGTCCTACCCTTCTTGATGATAGAGGCGACCTTGTTATCTGTTTGGTATTTTTGATAAAGGGAGTTAACTTTTACAAAGTTCATTGAATAAAGTTTTGATTCTATTTATTTGTTTTGGGGTAGTTGGAGTGTTGAAGTTCAGAACCTTTTCTTTACGAAGGAAAGTATTAAAAATCTTTTCTAATGGTTGTAATGCTAAATGATAAGTTGTAAGAATACATGGTAATTGATCATGTATAGGATTCCAAGTTGGGTCAATGGCATGTTGCATAGTTAATCTTAACTAATGTCCTTGGTAGCATAGTTGGGTAATTTCTTGATGATCTTTCATAAATGCTAGAATTACCTATTCCTGACGTGGTAAAACTGTTGAAACCTGATTAAAGGTCTAGATAGTTCGTTGGTGAATCGAGTAGCACCATATCTTCTTACATGATTAATGCAATTGTCAATTGATAATGAGAGTCATTGTTGGTGTGGCGTAATACCGCAATTTGGGTGGACTAATTTCATAAGTGGCCTTGATATCGTACCTTCGAGATTGCTATTGCATAGTATGATCTTGCTAAAATAAAATTATTTCAACCTTGTGGCTTGTGCTTCTTTTGAAAAGCTTTAGGATGGTATAATAAAGTTTGATGATTCTTGGTACTCTTGTATATTCTTGATGTTATTAAAATTGACATTAATGTGAGATTGATATTAATTCTTCCGGAGATAAAGTGATTTGATCGCCATTAGTGATATCGCTCAAAAGAGAACATTTCAAGTTTTGCTTTAGTGGCCTTTTAGAGCTGATGAATTATGTGTTATCTGAGATTAGTTCAAACAAAACGATGTATTTGCATGTTCTGTTGGTTCTTAAGTGGTTCTTGAGATTTGAGCTTTAAGGCTCCTTAGTTGAGTTGGCAAAGTGATGTTTCAATCAAAGAAGAATATTTCTTGTGTTAAAGGCAAAAGTGTAGTAGAAGTATTTGAGATTTACGCTGAGTTATGTAACTTACATTCTATTTGAAGTGTGCCTAAACTTTCTGCTTTTGCCATTAGAGCTTCTCGATTTTTTTTAGTGCAACACTTTCTTCTCAAGAGAGGTTTGATGTTTTTCTTAAATGCTGGGGCGGTAGCGGGACATATGGCGCATGGCGCGTGTGGTCCCGAGTGGACACGGCATAGCATATGTGCCACACCTTTGGGCCTTATGAGTGTCTCGAGGTATTACATTCATTTGCAGCGTATGCGGTGTCTTTGGCAAAGACATCGACCCTTAAGCAATGAATGTAATACCTCGGCCTACTCCTCATAGGCCACATGGGCGCATATGCCGCCGTGTCCACCCAGACCACACGCGCCATGCGCTATATGTCCGCTTCGCTCGCACGCGACTGCGCAAATAAGGTTGATGCTCTGATACCATTTGTAACACCCTGGCCCAAAATCCACTCAATGCCCAGCCTACCGTGGGGCGGACCCGCGCACACATAGCACCCCACTTACACTTTCGTCCTCGCTTCGTGTAAAAGGGTTAACCCGGAGGTGCTAAGTTTGGACCCAACAGGCATTATATACTAGTACAACTCACTTTAGACAAGCAATGTGGGACTAATCCCACCACACAACTCCTCATGGGCCACATGGGCCGCATACGAGTAGGCCGAGGTATTACAGATTAATGGCTTGGTTCTTGTTTTCTTTATTATTCATTGCCATGAGGTTATTTATGCCGTTGCATTGCTTAATTACACATATTGAGAATGACTATGGTTGTTATTGATGATGAAGATATGAAATGTTGATAATGGAATTTGATGAGCTTAAATTGAATTATTGCATCATGTGTGTCATTGCATAAAAAAGAAGTGATCATGGTGATCACATGATATCTACCTCATTGGTAGAGACTCCACGAGAGTGGAGAGGTCCCCAGTCCTTTTGAGGACAGGTTTGAGGAAGTGAACACTGCCGTGGGTGTTCACTCATGCCATACCAGGATAAGAGATGAAATGAGCATGTAGCATAGAGTTGCATTGCATTTTATGAAAAGTGGATGATATGTTATTTGAGTATGAGCATGGAGATAAATGAATGAATGATGTCAATGATAATATTGATAATGGTTATTGAATTGTTGATTATTGTTTTATTATGTTTTTGTTGAGTCGTGGACTCACCCTTACTCTATTGTTGTTATAGGTGGACGTTGACATCATCTTGCATGGGAGGGAATAGCTCACATGGCTCGTATGCAACCACTACAATATTTTTTGAAGGAATTCTCTACACTTAGTTGATTCACTTTGTCATGAGATCTTACAATCTAGTGTGTGATAGTTCCTTTAGGATTCAATAGACTTGCTAAATTCTAGATGATTGGTTTGGGACTTGATTTACTTATTCAATAGACTCATTATGGACTGTTTGTTAATTGTTGGTTCATTATTCAGTATTGCCATCTAGTACTTTGATTCTTATGATTGTTATGTCGCATTTAATGCTTTTATTGTGACTCGTGGATGGGTTTTATTATTTATATGCTTGCTGGAAATTCATGTATTATATTGTTAAAATTAGTAGTTAGTGTAGTTTAGTGGCATTCCGGTCTCAGTGTTGGGTCGGGGTGTTACAACTACATTGCGTATCACCTGATCATTGTATTTCCTGATAGAAAATGGTACCCGAATAGCATGTGTCACTTTGAGAATACTACGCTCATTCAACCACTCGACTTGATAAGCCTTAGGTTTCTTGAATGTAGACAATTCCAATTTCTTTACCATGTCAAGACTAGCGAGGTTTTGGCTACGACCACGACCAATAATAAAACTATGTACCTTGCTTTTGACCTTGCCTTGGATGTGGAAGATGTGTTTCGCTAACTTTAACCTAAGTAATCTTCACCTTCCTTGTGTACCCACTGAACTGTGAGTGTTGGACCTGGCATAAAAGGTATTTCTTCGTATTCCAACTTGTCATTATGATCAGAATGGTCAACCTCTTCGTGTGCTTGCCGTTAGAATGGTACTCACCCGTTTTGTTGACAATCATGGTATGTTTATTGGGATATTCACTCATCTTATCACCTTTACTATGGCATTTAGAATGGTTGTGCTTGTTTGGATGACGACGCTGATTTAAATGTTGAACTAGCACCTCCATCTTGCTGATTTGGATGCTTCCAAGTGGATGGAGACAAATGGTAATGGTCGCCTTTAGCCTGCTTCAACATTTGTTGTTGAGACCGCAATGCTTGAGGCACTAATTCTTGGAGATTGGCATCTCAACACGGTCCTAAATATCCTCATTGAGCCCCTCCAAAAAGCATGCCATAGTAGCCTTCTTCGTTTCATGCATCCCTACATAAATAAAAAGCATTTCCATCTCTTTCCAATATTCATGAACGGAGAGATCTTGTTTAAGTTATTGTAGCTTATTGTTGATAGTCTGTGCACAGTACGGTGGCACAAATATCTCTCTCATGATGTTCTTCATCTCAGCCCAAGTCATTGATCTTCTACCTTGTTAAATTGATCCCACCAAACCAAAGCATATTCAATAAATTTAATAGAAGCGACACGTACCTTCTTTTTTGGGAGAAGTTTTGACCATCGTACATTTGATCAACACGCATCACCCACTCTAGGTACTTCTCTGGGTTTGTTCTACACGTGAATGACTGTATGGAAATTTTGAGCTTTCCCAAACCATCATCCTCTCGACCTTGTCCACCGCCATTGTTGTGCACAAAGAAACCTTCTCCCATATGACTAGCACCGTGATTGTGGTGATTGAAACCACGCCAATCGACATAATTGTGGTAGTTGCCACCAAAAGCTTCATCATACATAGCATTAAAGTCGTGGTCCTATTAATTATCACTGGAATTATTTTGTAGCTTTGGACGTTGTCGTGGTGGAATAACAAGGGCAGCAATAACTCTAGCTTCTTGTGGGAGACCTTGGTTACCCTCCAATTGTCGTAAGGATTCCATAAAAGCGTTAAAACTATTATCCACCATTAGTTCATGCCGCTAGAATGCTTGTTCATGCCGTGTGAAGCTAGTGTTTAGATTACCCTCCACCTCAGTAATACGATTCCCTAGGTCAGTTCGAAGATTTTGGATGCTTTGATCCAAAGCATTGCATTTCCTTGTGAAGCACTGATTTGATGACACAAATTGTAAGCGAATGTTTGAAGTGAGGTCAACACCATAGTGTATTTTGTGACATCCCAATTTTCATTTCTGGTTAAAAATAAAATTTAATTATTTTCCTAGAATTTTCTGGATTTTAAAAAGGGTTTTCCCTATTATTTTGAAGAAAAAATAAATTTATTTGCAAAGATAAATACCAATTTTAAGTTGATTTTTTTCTAAGTACATAATAGATCAGGGAATTTCTATGAATTTTGCAATAATTTTTGAACTCTATTTGCTATTTTCTAAAAGCCTATTTATTTTATCTCAATTTCAGAATTTATGAAACCCTCAAAATCCAGATTTTCTAATCGGGCCGAATCCTTTTTCCCCAGGCCGATTTTCTCCTGCCCGCGGCCGAATCCCAGCGGCCCATTTCACCGCGCTAGCCCATCCCCTCTCCCTCCTCCTTTTATCTCTGACATGTGGGCCCCGCTGTCAGCCTCCTGTCTCTCACTACCGTGTAGACCCCAGCTGCCTGCTCTCTCTTCCTCTCTCTTTCCTTTTCTCGCTCTCACTGCCACCCGGCCCCACCTGTCAGCCCTTTCTTCCTCTTTTCTTTTCTTTTTCCTCCCACCGCTACACGCCTCCGCCATTGCCGACGCACAAGACCTTCCAAACCCGAGTGATGGCGCATAGCTTCCTCATGGGTTAGCTTCTCTAGCCATAATTTACAATAAATTCCAGCAAGTAATCCAATAGCAAAACTCGTCCACGGGTCATAATAAAATATGAATAAAGATATGACAATTATACATAATTAATCTTTAGAAGCATAGCAAGATAATAATCCATGATTTACGCAAAACCAATCGAATAAATTCTATGGAATGAATAAACAAGTTCTAATCGATCATCTAGAATTATTCAATATCTATCATGTCCTAAAAGATATTCCATCACAATGTAGTAGAGGTTTCTGATGACAAATGAATCAATTGTTTGAGGGCATGTAATTATTCCACGTGCGCTATTCCCTCCCAAGAGAAATGCCATCAACAATCACCTAAAAATAACAGTAGAGCAAGGGTGTATGCACGACTCAGCAAACACAATAATAGACAATGAACAATGCTAAATTAGCAGTAGTCAATAACATCATTAACATCACTTGTTCTGTTTTCTTTTATTTTCATGCTCATTCATGCAATTCTCTTCTCTTTATTCTCATACACAATCTTCAAATATTTTTCTTTCGATGCATCTCTACACTACATGTCCACATGCAATCTTTTGCGTATACCACTATAGCGTGAGTGAACACTCGTGATAATGTTCACTCTCAAGCCCATCCTCCTCAAGTATCAGAGACATCCTCCACTCCCGTGGAGTCTCTACCAACAAGGTAGATATGTGATCACCATGATCACCTTCTTTTGATGCAATGGTGATGATGAATGTCCAATTTAACATAAATTCATCATTAAATCAATTACACATCTTTCATGACTTCATCAACTCTTATTATTATCACATCCATTCACAAGACTTGTAATTAAACAAGGTACCAGTATAAACAATATAATGGTAATAAATGATAAAGAATGCAGTGATCCAACCATCGATCACTGTCTACCATGCACTTGCCTCTTCTAGTTGCGAGGAACAATTTGATTAGAAGATGACCACAAACCCGATGCCACTCCTCCTACAGTAAACACCCCATCTCAATAACAAGATAGTACAAGAACAACAATTAAATGACATCGCACCTACATGTTTCCCAAATCTGCAACACCCCCTTTACCGGATAGTCATCCCTTGCTGTCCCGGTACTAAAAATAGCGTAACTTTTGACTCCCAAGTCCTATCATGGCAAACCACACCAGTTCTAAAATCTACGCAAAATTCCCCACAAATTCTTAGTTGGCCACAATTCCTGATTAAATTATTTAACTCCTCGTTTTTAACCCAGAAAACCGTTCTGTCATCTTCTAGACAGCAGGTTTAATATTTTCATATATATTAATCTACACATGCAAATACTGTAAACCATACCATGTTTGAAATCTACAGAAAGTTAGCTACCTGTTTCTAGTTATGCCCAAAATTCAATTCTTCCATCTACCAAGCCAATTTAATAGTTTCCCATTACTGCATCCAACAACCACCGGTTTTTGGACATGAGTCTTCCAAAAATCATAACTTCTATTCTACCCTACTAAAATTTGTGTTCCTGGACTCTCTAAAATACGTAGACAGTTATCTATACTTTTCAGGTTGAGAAAATACCCTAATTAGTCTATTTAATAATTTTAATCTACAGTTTACCCAGATGCTGTCAAAAGACGACAATTCTCCAGACAGCAGGCTTACAAAAATCATAACTCTTAATCTACCCAATCAATTGACATGATTAAGCAGTCTACAGAAATTTAATGAAATTACCTACAACTAACTAGTAGATAACATTTTCATATTAAGCCTAAATAGTGCCCGAATTTGCAATCGAAGATTATGGTAGTCAGACCCATCTACTAATCGAACCTCTGACGTGAAACATGCTAATCCCTCTTCTAATCCTAACACTAATCTCTACTAAAAATGGCAAAACTCTTCCTGGCGTTGCTCCTCTCTCCTCCCTGGTTGGCGCATTGTAACCTCGGAACCCCGGCCACGCGTCGTGGCGTGGAACACACAGGCGGTGCATGGCGTTGGGTGATCGGGTGAGGCGGCAGCGATTAGGCCACTCGAGCAGCGATCAGGCAACGCGGGTAGGCAGCGATGGCGTTGGCGATTGCGGGCAGGCAAATGCTGGTGCGAACTGACGCGCGTGGGCAGGCAGCGATGCGGCCGAATCTTCACGTGTGCGGGGACCGGCTGCAAGTGGCGATAGCGATCACAGGAGACGAAGTCGACTACACTGGTGGCGGCGCACGGGGAAAACTAGGTTTATGGGTTTTGGATCCCCTAATCCCCACGTCCTTTTTTTATCATGGCATGAGTTCTATCACGCTTCCAACTTCTCCCGTACAACTCGTTCCAGGAAAACAACTCCTCTCTAAAATTCCAAAGCATCCTATTTTCACGTATCCCCTTTTGTCTAATTACACACATGTCTTCAAGAGGGTTATTTTCAAAATATTACATTCCCTTTCCTTTCTCGCCCCAAAGCCCATGATCTCTGCCACCGCTTCGGCACAGCCATCTTGCGCTGCACGCCTCTCTGGTGCCCCCCTTGCCATATAAAAGGGAGCCCCCGCTCCGTCACCACCTCCTCATCCCATCCCCGCGGGACTTAGCTCCTCTCTCGCGCCCTCGCCGCTGCAATCCGGAGTTGAACCTCGCTGGTCGTGCGACCTTTCGCCATCAATTGCACCGCTGCTGACGAAGCACCGCCGCCATCTTCCTCACCGTTGGCTTCGCCATTCCGTGTTCTACCTCGTGCGCTCACTCTCATCGCCGGAGGACCGCTGGAGCTCCATCGCCGCTGGCCACCTCATCGCGCCCCTCCAACGCAAGTGTGCGCATAAGGTTCACCATGCTCCCCTCTTTCTTTTGGCACCTTCATCGGCCGTCGTCGTGGCGTGTAGCACCAGTGATCGTTAGGTCCACCGCCGCCACCACACCGGTATGATGTGGCTACGTGGTGCCACCTAGCCGCCACGTGAGCACCACATCACCCCAGCTCGCCGACGTAAGTGCCACGTGGTGCTTGTGCCAACGCGTGCGTGCCTCACACCACTGTTGCGCACACTTGGTCCACCATGGACAAGAGCCTCCTTGTGGACCCAGTCTATGGACTAAGGGCCCACCTGTCAGTGACTAAATTATATTATTCTGTAGAAAAAAGATTAGAAAATAAATTCGGGTACTGACGTCATGCTTGCATCGTAATTAGATTTTAGTTTAGTAAAATAATTCATTAATTCCAGAAATTGAATTTATGGAATTTGTTTAGGATTTAGTGTTCCGAGGAATCGTTCCAATTCTAGCGATCCAAATTTGTAAATTCATCTAAAATCAAGATCTAGCTATCTATACTAAACTTAATTAATTTGCAGTTCATTTGGATTTTTTTAATTTTTTTGTTTGAATTTGGCTTGTTTTCGCGTATATATTTCAATGACTCCGGAAACCCCGAGTTATTTGACGATTTAGACCAACAAGCATTTGAGCAAGACAGGTTACATTATTTGTTCATGTTTGATCCCAGTATTTCAAATTATTTAAATTCTATTTTAAATTGTTATTTCATGCTTATTTATATTCTAGTTAATTTAAATTCCTGTTTTAATTTTCTAGTTAATCCCTTTGCCTTTGTATAGCAAATTTTGACATTGAATTTGCCATGCCTTGTCACCTTAGTTGAAAATCTAGTTGGTACAATAGGATGAACTAGAACACGTTAGAAAACTTTATGCTTAGTCAAAGCTTATACCAAAAATATTGAATTTGGGGAATTTAGCCAAAATGTTCAACTATGATTTAAAAATGATACTATGGTATTGTTTTTACCATAGAAATTTTAGAAAATAATTTGACATGTAAAATAAAATAAAACTGGTTTGGACTTGGGCGAATTAGATAGTTGGTGGGTGTAGTTTTATGCATGGGCTCAATTCAGGGAATGATTGAGGCCCAGGGGTTGTTTTGGAAGTCACTCAGTTAATTAAGGATCGGTTTACGAGCTACAGATTGTTAAGCCATAATCGCACTACCACAAGTCTAGTATGGGACAGACTTGGCTAATTAATGTTGGAAATATGCCCTAGAGGCAATCATAGAGATGATTATATTTCCTTATGTTAACAATATTGGATAAAATGTTAATATTGATTATCAAGTATGTGACTTGATTGTGAAACTCTATATTTCTGTGATAATTATTCTTATATGATCCCTGGTCGAAAACAGATGAGGACACATATGAATATACTAGCATATGTATTGGTTGATGACTATGTTTCAATGGTCATAGATACGGAGATATCAAACCAATAATATGGACACATGTTAGAGAATATGATGTTGGATTAGACCCATCTTGAGACACTATTGAGATTGTTATGATTCTATGTGTTGTTAGTTGGTCTCAAGCAATGATGATGTATAATCCTTAGACCTAACATCAGCATGGTTTCCTACATGTGTAATAGCACTCTTAGGGGTTGCCAAACGCTACTCCGTAACTGGGTAGTTATAAAGGTAGCTTTCGGGTATGCTATGAAACATGTAGAGGAATGTGACTGGTCGGATATGAGATTTGCCCCTCCTAACATAACAAGAGAGATGTCTCTAGGCCCCTCATTGTGGTCGGATAAAGAAAGTGCATGGCCATGCCACCAGTTGTCGAAGTGTTCGACCACATAAAGTTATCCGACACCTGATCGAGAAAGTATTGAATAGTCCATGGATGACACAACACCTCACCTAGAGTTTAACCAGACATCGTGAGGCAAAGGGAGTATACACGAGTAGGTAAACTTAGTTCAACGATTCTGGATCGGTCGTATGGAGTTACGAGCTGGTCGTAGACTGGTCGAATGTAGTCATAGGGTGGTCGTAACCTGGTCGTAAGGAATTACGAACTGGTCGTGACCAAATACGAACTGGTCGTATAGAGATAGGACCTGGTCATAAGTGATGAGGACCTGGTCGTAGATCATATTGCATTAAGGTTCATCCGATATAATTTGTGTGTATTCGGGAATCGTTATGTTCTGCTAGGAGCCGCTACGACTCGTGATCGGAAAGGATTTCCGAGTCACAACCAATTACGCATGAACCTACAGGGACACACGCTTAACGGGTTGGAACAAACCAGTACGAATACGATTCGACAAACATGTTCGGATAGGATCCGTCACGAGCACTATATAAGGAGATGCATGAGGCTGTTGGGACGGACGCGTGAATCACCACCGAAACCCTAGCCGCCATCTTCCTGAGAGCTCTGCCCTGCGACTTGGTGCTAGTACACCAGCGTACGGTTGTTCCTTCTCTGGACGTGTGGATACCGTAGAGGCGTTACTACGACTATTGCGTTTGAGGACGATCCGCGATCTTCACAAAGAACTACAGACGTTGCTGGAGGAGACGATCGACTTGCGAGGACACTAGACGATCGACTACGACCACTACATCGACGCGCTCTACGTTGGACCAGGCTGCTCTAACCCTTCTTCCGCTGCTCTGCGCGTCTGGTAGTAATGATCTGTGATCATCTACTTGCTTGGCCTCCTGGTTTGCATGGTGGAAATTTTTGTTTGTAGCTATCGTAGCCTCCCCTGTGGCCCAATAATTAAACTGTACTATTTCATCGTAGTTGGGTCATTCAGAGGTGTGGGTGTCGTGAAAACCTATTTTTAGTAGCCACATGGCGCAAGTGGGGGTTACTGTTTAGCATGAATCCTATGGTAGAAAAACCTTAGTGGGCATAACTACATTGAAATAGTGTAGGGTAAAGGCCTTGTGATAGTTGCTTAGTCGCACGCCTACGGAAGCGTGTCTTGGTCGACATGTTAAGCAAACTATCTGTTGTGGGTAAAGTTGTACAAACTCTGTAGAGTATTAAACTATTCAAATAGTTGTGTCCATAGTTATGGACATGCTGAGCAAAGCCTTTCGTGGATTAGACTTGGTTTTGTTTTAAAAATAATTTTGAACTCAGATGTTTTTGGATAGTGCATCCAATTGGGAAATTTGGACAGAATGCCAGGTGTAGGGGGTCAGTCCTTCACCATTTGTATATGAAGGTTTATCCTACACTTGAGAATTGATGAATAAAAATTAAATTTGATTTCAGATATGGGATAAACTGCTTTGGAACTTAGTAAATGTAATTAAAATTGAAAATGTAGCTTTCTCCAAACTCAGCCATATGAGCCTTCCTTTGACATAATTTCATGCATTATATTTTGTTATTGGGTGTAATTTGCGGAGTACATTTGATCAGAGGAGGAGTACTACAACGACAGTGATGTGAGACCCCGGGATATTTAGCTTGTAATACTTAGTCATCCAATTGACCCTAGCATCACAACCAAAATATCCCGTGCCTCGGGAAAATATGTACATCCCAGAAGATGCTGTACATACACCCTTTTACAAAATCATGCATCAATTCCATACAAGCATAGAACCAAGCACGAACTAGATTAAACAAAAGACATACATAGTAAGTTTATTACAGGAAGAGCCAACCGGCCACAAACATAGCTAAAAAGCCAAATAACAACGGAAGCAAAAAGCCATAAGATGGCAATAACGAAAGCCATACGGTTTGCCTTTAAGCCCACAAGGCAAATTGACCGGGCCGCCAACCTAGTCGTCGAAATCGAAGTCCGTATCATGATAGTCAATACCTTGGGGGATCAACTTCCTCTGCAACAATTTAGCAATGCAAATGAGTACAAAAATGTACTCGCAAGACTTACAATTAACAGCCTATACATAGCTACATGCAAGCTTTAATCAAAGGAGTAGGTTGTAGGTTGTTTTCAGCATAAAGCAATTTTCCTTTGCAATAATACAATAACTTGAAAGCAGTTTTGCAATCTGTTTTTAATGTTTAAATAACAGCGAGACAACAATAATAACAATAGATAGACGACAACAACAACCTGGAAGTGACTAACCCAATAGTGACCACAACAATAGCATGAATTACCTATTCATACCACCCACAACAAGTTTTAATTAAAAGGTTATAGTCTAACTCTCGAAAGACTTCCCCAAGCGTGTCCATAACTTAGGACGAGGCTATTCGAATAGTTTATACCCTGTAGGGGTGTACCAATGTACCCACACGTCAGACCGCCTTTTTGCCACAAGATTAAGCACACTACCTTTGGTATGCCGGCACGGCTAAGTCCTACGAGACATTTCCAATGGATTGTGCTAATTAAGAGTCGCACGTATGGGGGTTATCACCTAACGAACCGCCGTTAAGGGCTCCCACTAAGGACCCACACGAAGAGTAGGATGCACCGGCCCAGCCTATGCAACTGCGGGTGCTCCCCTCCTTTCCCAACAACAAACATTTTTCTTTGCAACAACCACCAACGACTCATTAAATAACACCTCCCAAAGTACTTAGCTAAGAGAGGTCCCATATCCCCCTCGTGTGGTTAGCACGCAAAATTGCTTGGTTTAGTGTAACAAGATGTTCGGTCCTTGTTGACTTAAGCACCATTCCACACACCAACAGATCACACCATCATCCATTGTGCCCAAGTCCAAACAGTTTTCATTTTCAGTTTTTGACTTTACAAATTAACAAAGCACAAGTGCTGAACATAATGGAATAATAATTAGATTCGTGTGATCAAGATCATTGACTAAGTCGATGACCGCCCAATACTACCGATAGCTAAGCATGACTAAGCAATTATCAAATCGAAAACTACTAAGTGACAAGAGCTCATCCAACGAACTCTAATCACAGCAAGATAATCCTAGGCTCACTAGTAGAGGATAAATATTTACCTACAGATTATGCAACTAGAGGATCAACTAATTGAACCAATAATTTAACAACAAAATAGAGCATGCAATACATCCAATTTGTAAACAAGATATTTATACTTTGAAATTAATGGGATTAGTATGATCAAATTGCTTGCCTTGATGGTAGCTCTCTTGCTGTAGAGAATCGCTTTCGAACTCAACGAACTTGTCGGCACCTAACGAAAAGAACGAAAAGAACCGATAAGAACGAAGAATACCGAAAGACTCAAAAACCAACTTCCACCAAAAGCTCTAAATTTTCTACAACAGGAAGAGCATGATTTTTAAGGAATTTAGCAATAAGAACCAATTGATTTGGATTCTCAATGCAAAAGTTATGGCCAAACCAAGTTTTGCCAGTTAGAAAAATGCTGAAAAATTCACCTCGGGTACTGTTCACCCGAATTTAAATTTTTGGCTTAACTTTCCAAAGAGGTGTTGCATCTGATATTTTTTATGGTAAACAAAGCACAACATGAGATGAACAACACAATTTGATTCACCTCATTTGGAGCTAGGATGCATTTTCTATGATTTTTTAAAGACATGAAAAAGGAGCACCAAATAAAAGCAACCACAAAAATAATAGCATGCCTAAAACCTATTCTACAACTAAGCACACTAATAGAGGAAACCAATAAAGTTGCTTTCACTCAAAAAGGAGCTACAGAGAAATACTTATGCATTTTTCAAGTTAAATGAATTTTTAATGCAACTAATAAAGCTAAACTGAAATTAAATCTATTAACAAATTTTTCTGGAGCAAAACTAAGCTTCCAACCATTTTTAGATTAAAGCTTAGTTAAAACCAGAACCAACAAAATTTGAATCAACTAAAACGGAGCTAAAACGAAATAGTTACGCAATTTTGAAGTTTAATACAATTTTTAGTTTACAAATAACTCTTATCGGGTTTTTCTTTAAAACTAACTTAAAGCGGAAAAACCTGGGCCGTTGATCTCAGATGGACGGTCCAGAGCGGGGCTAAGCGTTGCGCACTTAACACACGTCGGTTTAGGCGTGTGGGCCCACGAACCAGAGACACAAGAGCTTGCTTAGGACAGCCATTAACTGTTCTAACCAATGATTAGCAGTTAATGACATATCTATGTCCTAATGACAATGCAACAGTGTCATACCCATCTGACAAAAAACCCGAGCGCAAGGATTTGCTCACCGCCGGCGACTCCAGCCACGGTGGCGCAAACCAAGGGCTGGAACAGGTCCACAAAAGCAATGTGCACCCACTAGTACCACTCACGACGGCGGTGACGGCCCAGAACGGTGGCAAGCCGGCGACGAGCGGTGGTGCAAGCACGGCCAAACAACGAAAGGCAAGAGGAGCTCCGCAGTGGTTCAGAGAAGCAGTGCCACAGCATCTAAGGACTACCAAGAGGGTTACCTTAGCACTGGGAGGCACAGAGAAGGTCGGAGCTGCTCCGGCGATGAAGAGACTTGCAGGCGACAAGGAAGACAACACGAAGAAGACGGCTTGATCAACAAGAGCAAGACCGGGTGGTAGGGTTAGCTTCACAATAGCTCAGAGAAGGTCCAAGAGCGAGCAATTGAGAAATGAAGCCCTTATCGGAGTTGGGGAAGAAAGGGGGTGATCCTCGGCCGAAAAAAAACAAGTCCCAAATTTGACAATCTCTGCGAATGCCAAACAAAATTGAGTTAGGGGATAAGCTTAAGGGAAAGAGAGGCTCAAAGTGACACGAAAGGATTTGCAAAGGAACCCTTGGAGCACCGTCAGCGACGAAGAGCTTCACGGGCCGACAATGGCGAAAGGGGGTTTCGGGTGGTTTGAGCTCAAGCAACCCGAGAGGAAGCAAGGTAAGGTTATAGGGGTGCTAAAAGAGACAGAGGTGGAGCTTGGGGGCTTTATAAAGCCGGAGAGCAAGGAAGGGAAGCAAAGGCAAGCTCCATGGGTGAGCTTGGTCCACGGCTCTGCCATGGGCAAGCTGAGCGATGGGAGCAGGTAAGGAGACTTTGGGGCAAAGACTAGCAAGCAATAAATGCTAAGAGTCGTTGTAGGACTCCATGGAGTGGACAAGGCACTACGCTTTCTCCCTGCCCACGCCATGGTGCTTGTGCTCGAGGAGCGACCGAGGAAGGAGATGACCAGCGACGCGAGGGCCCACCGGCAGTGACACAACGACAAAACGACCCGAGTCGGAACAGAAAGGAAAGGGTTGAGCCCAACCAACAGGCACGGGCCAAACACCAATGGTTGGATCGAGATCCAACGGCTCACAAGCGATCGAAAACCGAAAACTTACGCAAACGTGGGCCGCCTGATGGAGATCCAACGGTCCAAAAGCCGCGTGCCAAAACGACCGAGCCTAAGTGCAGCTAGTTGATTGGGTCGAGTCAATTGGCTCGAGCCTGACCCGCCCAACAGTAACTGACTAGGGTTTGAATTCAAAGCTGAGTTTGGAAGAATTTTTAGAGGTAGCAAACTAACTTCAAAAATTCTAAAATTTGGACTAGAGGTTCCTCACTCTAGGACAAAGCTAGGATAAAATTTCCAGAGGTTTTTATGCAAAGCATTTTTCTCCAGAAATTTATCAAAGCTTGTTTTAGGGTTTGACTGCCTCTTAAAAATTATCAAATAATTTCTAAAAATTATGAAATTTTTCAGAGGTGTCACACATCATCCTTAGAACCAAGGAAAAATATTTCTAGGGGTTGAACACAATATTCTCACAAGGAGGTCATGACTTTAGTCAATTGGAGATTTATGTTTTTGATTTCCCATAATTCCTTTACAAGAATTACAGAAAAGTTCAAAAACATCAAGATGCAAGAAAAGTTTTAATTTCTACACATTTTCTTACATTTGAAACACACACCCATATTTGGGATGTTACAAAGTGAGGACTTGGCGGACTAGGCTACTCCCCCTAAACGATTGCCTATGGCATATCATGTGACCTACTTTATTATTTATGCTTTTCGTTTACTTTTGTTTTGGCTTCTATCCCTTTTGTAATAAACATGAAATAATAGGAATAAATTGGGTATTATGGTTGTACTAACATTTTTTGTTTGACTGTGTACACTAGCTATTTCTGGACTGGTGTGTGAGACATAGAGAATCCAGGATCCTTTACTCCTGTGTTCGACATATTTCCTCCACCTCTTCATATATGTGGTTTTCACCATTACGCGAGGCTCCTGACATGGTTACCCCAGACAAGAAAACAATAATAAAATAATGAAATATATGTGATGCTCACTCACAAGTTACACTTGATCACCGTCCAAAATTCTTACTCTTTCTCACGAGATGCATGTGCGTGCCATGGGGGTTCATGTTCAGTATTGGTAGTGAGAGATATATGAAGCGATTACCACTATTGAAATCAATGTACTAACACAAGTAATATTGGAAGCGTAGGAATCCCACATCCTAAAGCGTAGGCGCCATGTCCCTACACGGAAGGTGGAGCGTGTGTGTCTCTGGTCTCCAATGGTCAATCAACGCCGTCGGGATGCGCTGGCCATATTAAAATCGCCTCGACATACGAACGTCCCCATCAATGTCTTGGTCGTCCTCCCACGTAGCCTCCACCATCCTCGCTAGCGGAAGTCGGCCTGCTACTATCAACCTACGTCGAAAGAATTAAGAACATACGTGAGTTCACCCACACAAGTCAGATTGAAATTGAGTACACGAAGGTCACAACTACACGTACCTAGGAACCCAACGTGGGTCGACCCTCCATACCCTCATGGGCATGCGTAGCCGCAACGCACCAAGCTCAATGGGTGTCTCACCAGGCTAGGGGAGGATGGTACTGAGGTGGCTATGGTGACCCACGTGAACGGCCAGGTTAAGCAATTCATAGGGCCACTGCGCAGCGTCTCCTACGACCGCCATGCCAGAAAATTCAATGGTTACATTATCAATAATATGAAACATAGACAAAAGGTAATAAAAAGCATACTGTAAGCTAACTTTGCAATTAGCGGCACCCAAGGTAGTTAGAATCGCGATCCTACTCTTAGAGTCTTACGATTCTACGAACCCACGAATTAGAATCAGGTAGAATCGTGGTAGAGTCGTGATCCAAAGAGTAGAATCACATAGAATCGTGTAGAATCGCAGAGTAGAATTGTGGTAGAATCGTTTGGGCAAAAAAAAATTACAATTTTTTTTTTGCATTTTTTTTGATATTTTTAAGGCCAGGGTTTGCTAAAATTTTGTTTTAGAGCAAAATTCGTTCATATTAATTTCTGAGAATGAAACTATAAATATCAGTGTGGTAATGCTAGTACAAATATCTATATTATGACATGAGCAATCTTGAGCTTGATAATGATAAGCTATTTTTATTCCTAGATTATGTCTAGCTGCTTTTAAGGAACATGCAAGTGTTGCAATTAGATATTAATTTACAAAAGTTGTGAATATTTCTCATGTAATTGTAGTAAACTAGTCATGGTCATTGGTTATTCTCCTGTAGTTCAGAACTATATCACCCATTATGTCAGTACCATTATACTTTTCTGTTGTGCGATAAAGAGTGCTTTGTCCTTTTTTCGGTTATAACTAAGTGGTAAACCATATAAGAATCATACAAACTTATAGTATAGATGTTAAATATGTGTATTTTTACAATTCCATAGAATCGCCGATTCTACGATTCGATATTACGATTCGATCCTACCGGAGACAAATTGATCCAACTTAGGATCTCGACTCTAACTACCTTGGTGGCACCACAAAAAAGATTAATGACATATCCGAAACTATAAAATACATTTACAACTATCTAATTAATGCAATTATTGCACCAAAAAATTCTACACGATTAATGGTATATCCGGAACTGAACTACACACAACTAAAATGATAAACTACACGACACTACACCACATAGCAATACATTCAATCTAAAACTATCTAATTAATTCAATTATTGCACCAAAAAAAAATTCTACACGATTGACGACATATCCAAAACTAAAATACACACAACTAAAATGATATACTACACAACACTACACCACATAGCAATACATTCCATCTAAAACTATTTAATTAATTCAATTATTGCACCAAAAACATTCTACACGATTAACGACATATCTAAAATTAATGCACTACATAACAATATATGGAGAACTTTCTAAATCATTCACGTACTGCACCTTAAATAATATTTATACGATAAACTAAACTATACACAACTAAAATGATGTGCTACCACAAACTACAATACTCCCTCTGTATTTGTTTAAATGACTTCTCCTAACTACTCCTAAGGCTAGCTGGCGTCATGTATTCAAAAACAGAGAGAGTACATATCAATAGATCTAAAATTATCTAATACATTCAATTCTATGTCACTAGTTTTATTTGCTAACCTACTAGGGTTTCAAATTTGGATACAAAGTTGCAAGAACACTTACCTACAAGGTGGGCGACTGGATTTGCTCCTCCCTCCCCACTCCTCTGCTTTGAACTAGCAGCGCTTCGCTAGGTTACTCCTCCCCTCTCTTCCTCTCCCTTCCCTCCCCCTTTCTTTTTTCTCCGAATAAAAGTAACTTTCGCTTTTTTTTGTTTTTATAGATTGTCCCCTGTCACCATTTGGAATGATGACAGGGTGGCATGGGTTTCTGTCGTCATTCCAAATGGCAATTGGCTTATAATTACAGGCCAATCACCAATGCATATGGCGACAAGAGCTGTAACCGACGATAGGAGCATTTATTACCTGTTAGGTGGGTGACTGGGCCACTATCTGCAAGATCCCAAAAATCCAAACTTGGGATATTTGTACTATTAATAAAATGAGGAAATATTTTGAGCATGTTTTGAAATTTTCTCAAATCAAATAATGCATTTGCATAAAAAAAGTAGATTTAAAAGAATTGTTGAGAGAAATTTATAACATATAAAATTTTGTAAAAAATTACATAACAAACTACACTATGTCAAAAGCCTCCACAAATATTTTCATAATTTGTTGAGCTCATTTTCTATATTTGAAAATTTGACAAACAATCAGGCTGTTCAAAAATTTTCAAGCCCATTTCAATTTCCCACCGCCCTTTTGGGCTGAATCTGCCACAACCCAACTCCTACATGCTCAACCTCGGCCCAGCCGAGCCTACCCCACTTCCTCTCTCACTCTCTCTCTCTCTCTGACACGTTGGGCCCGCACGTCAGGTGCGTTTGTCCACCTCGCCTCACTTCCGCGCGCTCACACCTACTTTGCCCACCCACGGTATGTGATGCCGCCCACTCACCTGCTTCTGCCACCTCCGCGCTGTGCTGTGTGTCACCACATCCATGCCAACCACCTCATGTTGCCGCCTTTTTCCTGAACGGGTAGAGAGCTAGAGAGCTCCTTCGAGTTCTCGTCGTGCCTGCCAGTTTCTCGCCATCATTATCACGCCATTCTTAGCCATACTTAAGCCCCTAACCATGTTAGCATCTGCTCAGCTCGCCATTCTCACCTCCCACCAAGAACCAGAGGTCTGTCACCTTGGTTTGATGAGAATGAGAGCGTCATTCTTAGCCCCAGGAGCTCTGTAGTGCTATCGCACCATCATCGTCTTCACCTCCAGCGCACACCCTAATCCAAGCATTCATGTTCCCAGCGCTCTGGTGAGCTTGAACCTCACCCAACCTCGTCATAACGTGTTCTATACTCTACTAATGCCTTTTGCTCACTTGATGTTAACTTACACGCAGTGAGTCAATAGAATCAAGCTTCTTTCCCAAATCCAGCCGCCACAGCCATCTTTGCTCTTTGCCGCCAGCCCGAAGAGTCCCTGGCTAATTTGTTCTTCTTTCACCATCCTTAGCGCACCCCTGAACTAATGCGTGGCTCCTTGTAGCTTCTTGTCGAACCCGGGATTGAAGGATCCCAGATTCTCTGTGTTTACAACACTAGTCTAGGAACAGCTAGTGTACACAGTTTACAAATATGGTAAGAAGTCCACATCATGCACTTTATTCATAATATTAGAGTATTTATTACAAAAGGGCACTTGGCCTAAAGAAAATTACAGCGGAAAGCAAAAGATAGTGGCAGACCAAACGATACGCCACAGGCAATCGTCTAGGGGCGAAGCCTAACCGTCCAAGTCCTCCTCATCCACGATGTACTCCTCCTCTGAGATTATTTTGCATTAAGCAAGTATGAGCGCAACTACCGTGCTCGCAAGTTACACCCAAATAACAGAGTTTAATGCATGCAGGGATTACAAAGGAAGGCTTATAGGGTTGATTTTGCGTAAAGCCATGTTTCTTTCAAATATTTATACTAAGTTCTAAGGCAGTTATTTTATAACTAAAATTCATTTTATAAAACTCAAGTTTTATAGTTGGATAACCTCCATACAAAGATGTGGAGAAGGATACCCTCCTATCTCATGGCTAACCACCCAACTCCAATTTGATAAACCATTTGTGTCAAAACCAATTTTGAAATCAAAACCAAAGTCTAACTTTGAGTGGCAAATGCTAAACATGTCCATGACCGTGGACACGGCTATTTGAATAGGTTTACACTCTGCAGAGGTTGTACAACTTTACCCATAAGAGATAATTTGCTTTTGATGTCGGCCAATACACGCTTCCGAAGGCGTGCGACTAAGCAATTATCATAAGGCCGTTACAATGCTCTATCCTAAAGTATTTGTGCTTGCTAAGGTTTCACTTCCATTGGACTGACCATCCTCCGGAAGCCCCCTCTTGCACCAGGTGGGAATACTATCTAACCAACACCCACACAACACATGACACAAATAACAGTAGAGTATTGCAAATTATTAAGCCTAGTCCTACCCACTCAGGACATGTGGTAGTACGGTGGAGTTTAGCAAAAGCGGCTCTCAGGCCGGTCCTTAACTAACTTGGGCGTCTTCCAATAAAAACCCTGAGCCTCAACCCTGACCAGGTTGAGCTCGTGCATAAACCTGCACCCACCAACCATCCATCCATTTCTCCTAAGTACAAACCAACTTTTTCCTTTTTGTTTTTCAAAAACATTTGTAAAATCTTCCATGACAAACCAATGCCATAGACTTTTAAACAACATTTGATTTTTGGCTGAAAGTTCCCAAATTGAATAATTTTGGTTCTAAGCATAACATTTTCAAATGATCCTAGTTCATACTAATGTATCAACCAGGTTTTATCTAAGGTGACAAGATATTTAGTTCAATACCAAAATTGGCCATACAAAGGATTATAGGAATATCTATGAATTTGAAAATAGGTATTTAAATAGCTGTATTTAAATAAGCATGCAGTACATAATTTAAAAATAGAATTTAAGTAATTTTAAATACTGGGATTCAAATATGATCAAGAATGTAACTTGCCTTGCTCAAAAGTCTAGTCTTTGATTAATTCTAGTTCTTCGGACTCGTCGAAATCTATACGTAAAAATAAGCCAAATTCAAATAAAATTAAAAAAGAACTTCAAATGAACTCCAAATGAAATAATTTTAGTTTAGATAGCTAGATTATGATTTTATATAAATTTATAAATTTGAACCGCCTAAATCGGAGTTCGTATGAAAAAATACGAGCTCCTGGAAGTTTAAAACCTAAAATAAACCCTAATTCAGATTTTCTAGAATTATTTTTCTTATTTTTCTAAAGGATATTCTATTTATTGCGTCAGCATGCACGAGTAGCCGCAAAACAGTCTATGACATGTGGGCCCGCGGTCAATGGACTGAGTCCATGATCAGTCAAAGGTTCACGGTGAACCCGGTGCATGAAATAGTAAACAAGGGGGTGTGTGCGGCTGTGAGCGAGATGACGTGGCGCCACGTGGGCTCCATGTCGGATGGGCTGCTAGCGTGGCGGTGACATGGCATCTACGTGGCTGCCACATAGGCTCCAGCAACGGCGGCGCTCGGGTCCCTATCGTCGTCAGCACTCTACGCCACGGCGACGCGAGTGAGTGGTACCAGGGGCAAGAGGAGGTGATGGTGGACTTGATGTGTAGGGTTTCGACGACGCGGTGGGAAGCAGTTGACGGCGGCGAGGTGAAAAGTGGCGGCGAAGTTCGGTTCACGGCGGTGAGGTTGCTCCGGAGGTCTTCGAGGCGAATGAGTGCGCGCACTGGGTGGCCCATGCGATGGCGAACATGTTGGTGTGGTCGGGGGTGGCTGAGCAACAGCGACGGCGGCGAATTTGGTGGCGGAGCGTCTAGGGCTCCGGCGGCTTCGAGCTTCAATTCCGGTGGCTAGAGAGAGGAGGAAGGGCTAAGACTTGGGGGAATGAGCTGCGGGGATGGTTGTGAAGGTGATGCCCCCTTTTATAGGGCTCGGGGATCACTAAAGCGGCGAGGACGTGTGCGACCGTTTTATGTCAGCGTGGCGGAGAGGAATTAACAGGTTTAAGGAGGAGGAAACGGTTGCCTTGAGTGAGTCAGAGAACGTGGGTTTGAATGGCATCAAGTGCGCACGAAAAGGGGAAGTAACGGGCTAGTTAATGAGCTCAGGCAAGGGTGTCAATGGCGGCGTCGCGAGGTAGACGAAGGAGACGGGGACGTAGGTACTGTAGCGGCGGCCCCACCGGTCAGCAAGAGGAAAGAAACAGTAAAGTGTCGGGTGGTGATATGGCCATTCGATCGTGATCCAATGGTTGGAGATGAACGGGACGTTCGAACGTCCGAAGGTTTCATTGAAATCTGACCATTCATTTGTGATCTGATGGTAGGAGCGGATGGCGCAGGCGAGTGGGCCGTGTGCGTGCAGAAAAAGGATTGGGCTGGTGAAGATTCGGCCCAACTATTGTACGGGGATTTTAATTGGTTTAACCATTTAAATAATCCTGATAATTCAAATAGATTTTACAAAATAGCAAATAAAAGCCAAAGATTATGAGAAAATTCACAGAAATTCTCAAGGACATTCTGGATTTAAATAAAATAATTCCAACTTTAATTTGGTAATAGTTTTCACAAATAAATTTGTTTTGGCTTTAAAATAGTTAAAAAAAGCTTTTAAAAAATTTCCAGAAAATCCAAGGAAAATAATTTAAGTTTTATTTTGCCAAAAGGGAAAAACTTTGGGATGTTACACTTCTCCTCCACCATAGAGCTACTTCACCGTGAAGCTGCCGCCACCGCCACTACCCGTCACTGCTCCAAGCTCTCCAGCCATCCTCCGATGCCATTAACACCCTTGGTAAGCTTCTAGTAGTCCCCTAGAGCAATTGCACCTGTTAGATTGGACGATTAGCTAGCATACCGTGGAGTTCATCATAGCCGATCATGGCGTCGCCGCGGAAAGCATAGTCACCACCGCTCCGGTGACCATTGGTCCTTGTGCCACCATCGGTAGCATCACAATTGCCCTATGGAGGCCTTGCGACCATCATTCGCTTTGCTTGTCGCGTTTGCCAAAACCGCCGCAGCCCTGTTTTGTGTCGTCTCTAGAGGTCATCGCTGGCAACGCTCTGGCCATCCCCTGCCTTGCCGCTACCACCCAGTAGAATGGCCATCACACCAGGAAGCCATTTTTCCCATCCTCGAGCCAAGCCGCTATGCTGTTTGCCACCGGCGAGCTTGCCGAGCCAGCATAGCTTACTGTGCGCTGCTCTCCTTCTTTCTTTCTCTCTCTAACAGTGGGTCCCACTTGCTTTTAGGATTTGTTTAGCACTAAATGACAGTGGTTAAGTGTAATGAGTCACTACAATGTGGGACCGGTCAAAAAAGATAATCAAAAATCTAATTTAAACATGATTTAGTAAAGGAGACACTAACATGCGGGACCCATGTCATGTTTTCAGTATTAAAACGTGTTTAAAAATTGAGAGGCTGACAAGTGGACCCCACTTGTCGTAGGGCTAACTCAGGATTAAAAATAAAATTAGGTTTAATCACTTAGTTAATAACTAATGAGTCACTGACATGTGGGACCATTCACTAATTTCGTAAATAAAATAAGGAATTTAAAACCCGAGAGATTGACATGTAGGGGCCAACATGTATGAAAATAATTTTTAGAAAAATGTAAAAATGGAAAAGCCACTTTCAGTATAAAGGAGATACCCTTTCTCTATAGGAAAGCATGACTTTCAGAAAATACGCTTTCGGCGTCACCTTTTCTTATTTTCAGTATTTTTCAAATCGAACCGAATTCAAACGTCAATAACTTTTACATATGAACTCTAAATTGGATTATTATTTTTTTATAAATTCATATAAAATCATGCTCTATCTGAATATGCAAAAATATTAGGATTTTTTTTGCAGTTGAATTTATTTTACTATCTGTGATTTGGTTTCGGCACTTTTCAAACAAACGTCGAAAACACGATCAAGATTATCGACGATCAAGTACCCTCATTCTCTGAGCAACCAGAGGAAGGCAAGCACCTCCTTTGACCATGTTGATACCATTATGTCAATTATTGTATTTCGTTTTGCAAAATCTATTATGCATGCGTGTATGTGTGGCTAAAATTGTTATATTTGGGGGAGGGGGGTAATGGTAGTTAAATTCCTATTGAATGCATGATTCCTCATTTTTCAAGTTGTTTTCATTACTTTTGTAACCTTTAGGACATGGTTTAGGCAATAACTAATGTCAAATTGGGTATTTCGATTATGAATATCGAATAGATGCTTAGTTGGGCTCTAGTTTCGCTAAAATTGAACAATTGATGAAAAATTGAGATTGGATTTGGGAGAATTTGAAATGTTGGTCTAGAGGGGTTACCTCTGTTAGTTTGCTATAAAATGAAAATGAAAAACCATATCCTAAGCTGGTGCCACCAATCTAAGCCTAAGCGTACAACCACATATGCTAGTTATGTGATAGCCTTAGCTAATTAAGTCATTTAGGACTAGCCTAGCAAGTTTGTAGGCCACAGTAGTATGAGCATGATTGGGTAGGCTAGCTCGAAGGGGCTCCCTTCGCCAAGGTGTCGGGAACGAAGCTTGTCGATATAGCGGTGAATGCCTCACTGAGACCAGGGGGGTACTCAGGTGAAGTGAGGGTTTATCAGACGCCGGGTTAGTGCAAGAATAGTACTAGGTGATGTAAAGGCTTTGTTATGAACTCTAGACTGCATATTATAATGTTGTGTGCGGTGGTATCGATGGATACCGAACAAACTAGAGATCTCGTATCATGTGGGTAAAGTTGTACACCTCTACAGAGTGTAAATCTATTTAAATAGCCATGCTCATGGTCATGAGTGTGCTTAGTGCAGTCACATCGGCTATAGTCTTAACTTTTGCAAAAATGGTTTGTTGGAAAAAGGTTGGGATGGTTGGTTGGTGTGAGTGCCATGTCTATGGCTGAGAATAAAATGATGATCGCAGCCGAGGGTTGTGATTTTGCTATTCTTGAGCTACATACTTGTTATTTCATTATCCGTCAATTGCTCTTTAAACTTTCCGTTGCAAATTGTTGCATATTGATATCGCAAATTAAGCTTGCTTAATGGTGAAAATAACTTGAAGCGTAGAGCCTCACTCCTTCATAGCCTTGCATTTATATTATGTTGTGATACACTACAAGTCTTGCTGAGTACCAAATGTACTCAGTCTTCCTTAAATTGTTTATCAAAGTATGAGGATGACCCGATTCCGGACGACGCATTCTTCACACTCGGTGCCGGAGGGTACGGTGATGGGTCTTCCTAAGGTTTTGTCCTTGTCAGTTGCCTAAGGGTATGGATGGGCACACCGCTGGACTTTTTTGGGTTTTGAATGCTATGCTTCCGCTGTTTATCTTGCTACTTGATACTTGAGTTTTAATTTGGCCGGTCGATCGTCTAATGTAACTTGCTATGTAAACATTTAAGTTTAATGCCCTATTTGTCTCATGTTGTATGTATATTGTGTATGGATATGAATATCAATATTGTGGATGTGTGTACTAACCACTGATCATGGGACTAGTACACACACGAGAGCTTCGGGTATACAAATCCCGGGTTCCGACAGTGTTGGTATCAGAGCCATACTAATTGTAGGTCAAACCCTAGTTAGAATGGCCATTAGTTTGGGATTTGGTTTTCAAAATGCGGCTTATTTCTTTATTTTAAGTATACAAAATAGTTGTGAAAAAATATAGGAGTTTTTTTTTGCTTATCTTACCCCTATTAGCTTTCTCCTCTCATCTAAGTCATTCTTTTGTCATCTCTGCTCATCTTTCCTCAATTGACTCTTGTTTTGGAAGAAGATGTGCTCTATGAAAAATAAAAGTTTTTGTCCACATTTAAATTATTTAAACAGAACAAAAATGTTTTGAAAAGGTCCCTAAAACACTATACCAAAAGGTCTTTCGAAAGCCCGCTTTAAACTAATGCAAATGTTATTTTGATAGCTCTTTGCAAGAAATTTCAGAACTAGAGCATGTGCTGAAATTTATCTGTATAATTATCCATTTAACCCTCCCTACCTTCATTTTGTGGTGATTTGATTTAGCTGATAAGATGGAGTTATATTTATACGTGTAGACCAAGGGGTAGTATAACCTGAAAATGAACCTTGGGACACCAACAAAATATTCTAGAGAATGTAAGATAACTTGTTGCTACACCCTTCCCTTTTCTTAGTGTCATTTCTTATATTTACCTCTCATTATGTTATAGAAATGATCAGTAACTCTTACTTTTTTCTAAAAATTGTTGATGACCACCTAATGGGAGCCGCAATACCGGACAAGCGCCTTTGAGGAGGGCACATTGTAGCACACCATATTGGTGGTGTTGTAACGTGTTTGCTATCCTCACGTGCCACTATACACCATCTTTAAAACACCCTCTAGCACAACGTCCACCGAGTACCTCACAAAGGTGCTTGTCCAAGGCCGACATGTTGGAGACCCGCCCTTCCGCTACTACAGGCAAGGCTCTTGCGCCTTTATGTCTCTCTATGATGTGGCCTACATCACCATCGTATGCCTCCGCCACGACCTGCCCTAGTTGCAAGATATGTTCTACTATTTTCTCGCACGATCGGGGGATAGAGAGGAACATACCTACCAGGTCGCAGGCATGTACTTCATCACTCCGCACCTAAATGTTTCTGGCTTGGTGAGATCACTCGATGGATACCTCCATCGTGTGACCCAGGAGCTGTTGGAGGCACGCTGAAGGATTTCCACACTTGAGGACAAAATCGCTCCGTTTTGTGGCCCAAGGCTTCTTCACGTGGCAGCTATTGTATGGGGAGGATGCCATACTAGCACCAACTAAGGAGTTTCCTGAGCCTACCCATCGCATCCAGCCGAGTACCCGACATCTTTGCATGTCGGCTATCGGTCATCGTCGCCGTGTGATGGCCATCTACACAAACGCGGATGAGCCACCATGAGCGGTGCAGCGACCCCTTATTCACCATGACGGGTGTGAGAAGATCGATTTCGTGAGGCATTCATCGCCCGCTGCCTCGGAGTCGTCCCACGCCACCGGACGCAACGGCGTCATCTAGGACTAGACCATCTAGTGAGAGCTCACTAGTAGGGACTTAGTGTGAGCTAATTTTGGGTATTTTGGTATGCTAAATTATGTAAGACACTGATGTATGATGATTTCCATTTGGTACTTATGCTCGGTTTAGTCGCTTGTTGTATGCTTAAGCAAGGGATGTGCAAACCATGTAAAACATAACCGTTATGTTAAAGTTTCATGTATGCTGTCCTTATGTTATGAAATGTTGCATATTTCAGTATTAGATTAATTATTTTAGTATGGGATGTCAATACTTGTCGACCCACTTAACTTGTGCTTATTCCCCCTCAGCCTACGCACAAATTGTTAAAATGCATGTTGTATGGATAGGATGGCAGTAACTCGATCTGTGAATCAACTCATGGTGCTTGGTGATGCCTCTGGTTCACGGCAACGAGAAGGCTAGGCACCCAACCCTCTGCAACCTAACCCGTTGCACCCGTTCACAACTGCATCGCACGATTAGCATGCCGTCGAAGAAGTGGAGGTGCTGCCCCAAGTGCCCACAATGGCGTAAGTGCTCACCATGATTGACAAGGGCGACAGACGAACACCCTCTTGCTACAACAACTAGTCCAGAACACCACCAACCTCGGTGCTACAACTGTGGGAGGTAGAGCTGCCGGGATGCAACCTCTATTAAGGATGGGTGAGTTCTTGCGAACTCGGCCACCGACCTTCTTGACTACGATGGATCCCCTCGACACCGACGATTGGCTTCACTACATTAAGTGCAAGTTGGTCATTGCTTAGTGCAATGATGAGGAGAAGGTGCTTTATGCATCTTACCAGCTGTAGGGAGCGGCAACTGCTTGGTGGGAAAATCACCAAGCCATTCTCCGAGAAGGCCAAGTCATCACTTGGGTCGCCTTCAAGGAGGCTTTCTATAACGCCCACATTCCGGCGAGCCTTATGGACATCAAGAGGTAGGAGTCCTATGAACTCAAGCAGGGGAACATGACTGTGATTGAGTTCATCCACCGCTTCAACTATCTCGCTCGGTATGCCACCTCCGAGATACCGAACAAGAGGAGGAAGGTCGCACTCTTTCGGGAGCGCCTTAACGACAATATAAAGTGGTCACTCACTGCCCATGACATCCCTGACTTTCAGACCTTGGTTGACAAGGCCATCTGAGTTGAGGATAGCACTTGGATGAACATGGAGAGCCGCAACCGCAAGTAGAAGGTGCAGAAATCAGCAAGCAGCGGCTCGCCGAAACCACGTGTTTGGCAACCGTCAAACGTACATCCTTCAGTGCCACCACCTCTAAGGTATCAAGCACAAGGCCCGCACCCACAACAAGCCACAGTTTAGCAATATAACCGTGGAGAGCAGCCGCCTAGAGGTCAAAACAGGGCAACAGCTGTCACCTGCTTCAACCGCGGTGAGCGCAGGCATTATTCGAATGAATGCCCAAAAAAGAAGCTCCTGGTGGCTCGTCCTCAACCCCAAGGCATCCAGCAATGTCCCCAGGGCCTTGCATGAGGTCTAGGGGGGGCAGCAAGCTCCCAAACTGGCTCAAGGCTTCAGGTGCGGTCGTCTAAATCATATGACCACTGAGGAGGCCAATGAAGCACCCAATGTTGTGATGGGTATGATCCTTGTGCACTCAGTACCTACATTGGCTTTATTTGATTCTGGAGCTTCTTATTCATTCATATCCAAGAAGTTTGCTATGCAACAAAAGATAAAAACTACATCCCTAGAAAGCATTATGCTAGTACACTCACCCGAGTCAGTCATAAGAGCAAAACTTGGTTGTTTAGAAGTCCAGATTGTGATCAATGGGGTACAGTTCAAAGCCAATTTTATTATGATAGATACACCTAGGATAGATGTGATCCTCGGGATGGATTGGTTGTATAGACACAAAGGGTTCATCATTTGTGCCAAACAGACCGCTTCTCTTGTCAATTCCGGCGGAGAACGTGTTGTTTTCTCCTCCACTAATGTCGTCCCTTCGCAGCAGCCCACTCTCAACTCCATCCCAGTTCTAGAGCTTGGTCAAGTGCCCGTGGTGTGTGAATATCCCGATGTATTTTTGGATGAATTGTCGGCAATACAGTTGGACCGAGACATGGAGTTTGTCATCATTTGCTACTTATGACAGCACCTATCTCCAAGTGACCTTACCGTATGCCCTCGGATGAGTTGGTCGAATTGAAGCAACAACTTAAGGAGCAATTGGAAAAATGATTTATCCGTCCTAGCTCGTCACTGTGGAGAAGGCCCGTGCTGTTCGTAAAGAAGAAAGATAACAATATGAGGATGTGTGTCGACTACCGGTCCTTCAATGAAGTCACCATCTAAGGATGATTTGTTTGATAAAATGAATCGTGTATGTGTCTTCTCCAAGATTGATCTGAGCATCGGCTATTTCCAACTCAAGATCAAGCCAAAGGACATTCCAAAGTCCACATTCACTACCTGTTATGGTTTGTATGAGTACACTGTAATGTCATTTGGACTCACCAATGCTCCCGCAAATTTCAAGAATCTTATGAATAAGATTTTCATGGAGTATTTGGATCTGTTCGTGGTGGTCATCATCAATGACATTCTTATCTACTCCAAGAGTGCAGAGGAACACAAGGAACACTTGCGTATGGAGCTTGAAAAGATTTGCGAGCATCGATTGTACGCAAAATTCAGCAAGTGTGAATTTGGTTAAAGGAAGTCGACTTCCTAGGCCATGTTCTATCTGAAGGAGGTGTGGCCATGGATCTGAGCAAAGTACATGATGTGCTAGCTTGGGAACAGCCCCACACCATTCCAGAAGTCTGGAGTTTTCTCGGTCTAACCGAATATTATCACTGGTTCATCGAGAACTTCTCCAAGATTGCAAGACCGATGACCCAACTTCTTAAAAAGGAGAAGAAATATGAATGGTCATATAAATGTGAAGAGAGATTCCAAGAATTAAAGAAAAGACTCACAACAACCCTAGTACTTACATTGCCTGACATACACAAAAGTTTCATTGTGTATTGCGATGCATCTCGACAGAACCTCGGTTGTGTGTTGATGCAAGAGGGCAAAGTGGTGGCCTATGCCTCACATCAATTACAACCTCATATGGTGAATTATTCAACTCATGACTTGGAATTAGCAGTTGTGGTTCATGCTCTCAAGATCTTGAGACATTACTTTATCAGCAATCGGTGCGAAATTTACACCAATCACAAAAGTCTGCAGTATTTCTTCACGCAACCAGATCTGAACCTAAGGCAAATAAGATGGCTTGAGTTGATCAAGGAGTATGATCTTGACATCCATTACCACCCCTGGTAAAGCCAACGTTGTAGCCAACACTCTCAGCTGGAAGCTTCATTGCATCAATGTGTCGATTGAAGCGAATCAACCGGTATTGCATGAAGAGTTTAAAAAGCTCAACTTAGAAGTGGTTGAGGAGGGATTTGTTGCTTCCATATCACTACAATCTACCCTTGAATTTCAGATCAAGGACGCCCAACTTGAAGATCAAGCGATCGTCGAAATCAAGTGCGCTATGCAAAACGATAGAAGATCGGAGTTCCCCGAGGATGCGAATGGAGTGGTTATGCATGGATAGTAGCTATATATCCTAGATAATCACAATAAAAAGGATATAATCCTCACATAGGCTCATGATTCACCACTCTCCATTCATGCCGAGAGTACAAAGATGTATTAAGACCTCCGGGAACGATTTTGGTGGCCCGAGATGAAGCGGGACATCGCCGTACATGTTGGCGTGTGCGACGTATGCCTTCAAGGCAGAACATCAGCGACCTGCGGGGTTGCTCCATCCTCTGACGATTCCCAAGTGGAAATGGGATAACGTCGGTATGGACTTCATAATCGGCCTGCCGAAATCTTGAAACGAGCATGACTCGATATGGGTTATTATCGATCGCCTGACCAAGGTAGCACACTTCATTCTGGTTAGCACCACATATCGTGGGACTAAACTTTTGCAACTCTACCTGAACAACTGTTGGAAATATGCCCTAGAGGCAATCATAGAGATGATTATATTCCATTATGTTCACAATATTTGATAATATGTTATCTTGTTCCTTGAATGAATCATCAGTTATGAAGATTAACGAGTATGTGACTTGTTGGTGAAGCTCTTTTAACTTATGATGATGTCGTTCTAAAAGATATCCCTGGTCGAAAGTCACTGGTTGGAACACTAGTGACTCTACGACCAGCACATGTGTTGATTAATGACCATGTTTCACCAGTCATAGATATAGAGATATCGAATCGATAATGTGGACACATGTTAGAGAACATGGTGTTGGATAAGACCCACCTCGAGACACTAGTGAGATTGTTATGATTCTATGTGTCATTAGATGGTCTCAAGCAATGATGATGTATAATCCTTAGACCTGAGATCAGAATGGTTTCCTACATGTGTAATAGCACTCTTAGGGGTTGCCAAACGCTACTCGTAACTGGGTAGTTATAAAGGTAGCTTTCGGGTATGCTATAAAACATGCAGAGGGATATGACTGGTCGGATATGGGATTTGCCCCTCCTAGCATAACAGGAGAGATATCTCTGGGCCCCTCAAAGTGGTCGGATAAAGAAAGTGCATGGCTATACATCGGTGGTCAAGAGTTCACCACATAAGATTATCCGATACTCGATCGAGAAAGAATTGAATAGTCCATGGATGACACAACATCTCACCCGAGTTCAACTAGATATCGTGAGGCAAAGGAAGAATACATGAGAAATGCTTAGTTCAACCCGCCACGGATCGGTCGTATGGAGATACGAGCTAGTCGTAGACTGGTCGAACGTAATCACAGAGTAGTCGAAACCATGTCGTAAGAAGTTGCGAGCTGGTTGTGACCAAATACAAACTGGTTGTATAGAGATAGGAATTGGTCGTAAGTGATGAGGACCTGGTCGTAGATCATATTGCATTAAGGTTCGTCCGATATAATTTGTGTGTATTCGGGAATCGTTATGTCCTGCTAGGAACCGCTACGACTCGTGGTCGGAAAGGGTTTCCGAGTCACAACCGAACTACGCATGAACCTAACGGGTCACACACTTAACGGGTTGTAACAAACCAGTATGGATACGATTCGTAAAGCATGTTCGGATAGGATCCGTCACGGGCACTATATAAGGAGATGCATGAGGCTGTTGGGAAGCAGAAGAGTTGACGTGAGTTGCTCTCCCGAAACCCTAGCCACCATCTTCTTGAGAGCCTTGTCGTGCGACTTGGTGCTAGCACACCGGCATACGGTTGTTCCTTCCCTGGACGTGTGGATACTATAGAGGCGCTTCTACGTTGTTACGCTTGAGAACGATCTGCGATCTTCGCAAGGAACTGCAGAGGTGCTGGAGGAGACGATCGATTCGCGAGGACGCTGGACGATCGACTACGACCACTGCATCAACGTGCTTGACGTTGGACGATCGATTACGACCAGTACATCGACGCGCTCTTCGTCGGACCAGGCTACTCCAACGCTTCTTCCGCTACTCTGCGCGTCTAGTGGTAACGATCTGTGATCATCTTCTTGCTTGGCTTCCTGGTTTACGTGGTAGAAATTTTGAATTGTTGCTATCGTAGCCTACCCGTATCCCTTTAGTGGTATCAGAGCCATCCTGCGTAGTTTTTGATCTGGATCGGTCGCATATACTTGATATGTGGTAGTAGTAGATTGGATCTATTACTGGTCGGGTCTAGTAACCTAGGCTCTAGTCGATTAGATCGATCAATTTTCGGTGGTAGTAGATGGGTATACAAGGAGGTATAAGTTAAGAGCACCAGATGATTTACTCGACTTGTTTTCGACTACCTTGCATGATACTCCTACCGGTCGGAATTCCGCCATCGGAGTATGCTGGCTAATCGTACCGCGCGTTATAGGTAGTATGTGTTCATGTCGCCTGATAGAATTGGATTCTATGCGTAACTTGTTTTTGCAGGGATTGATGTGAATGGTATGGCCCATTGTGTATGTGATACATGTATGGATTTTCATGACCTGCGTGTCATGTTTTGAGATAGCCATCGAGCTACATATTATTGTATAACGGTCTGCATACCGACTTGTGATACTTGATAATATCCTATGTAATTCATTACTAGCTCTTAGGAGTAATTGCTTAGTAGATGAATGCGGTCGGAGACTTCAAGCATGGTGGTCGGAGGACAGGAAGCATGCTGATGGAGATCGTCATGTTAAAGGGCCATACTATTTCACAGTGATATGATTATCTGCGAATGTTTGTGTTTATTCCTGTCATGATATTAAGTCATGTTTTTCATTAGATGCTTTTAACATGATAAAATTAAAATTCCCTCACACAATGTTAAGTTAAATTGATGCCCTTCCAATAAGCTGCACCTTCAAAAGTCTTCTATTTTAATGGTAGGTCTTGCTAAAGCGGAATGCCATTAACTTTCCTTGACTAGATGGGTTTGTGTCGGACACTTACACGCATTGCATTGGTTTAACTTGACAAGGTCATCATAACAGTTATGGACCTTGGGGCATAGGGTTGGGTGCCGAAGCATAGAGATGCTACCCAACAACAAGAGTCATATAGAGATATGATTACCAAAGGGTTGCTTACCGAATTCACTAATCTTCTAGTAGTGATGACAAAGCTCACTAGTAGATTACTTGATTGTGGATCTTGAATCGCTAAATGTCATAAGAGGGATATGGTATTTAGTGGGAGTATCTTTATTAAATTGTTTAATAGTAGTTACTTTTCTTGAACATATGTCTTAGTTTTGCATGTTTTATGTTGTAGATCATAGCACCAACTGCTGTACCTACATCCAGTTTTGCATTACGTTCGATACTTGATAAGGAAAAACTGAATGGAGCAAATTTTGCGGATTGGTCCCGCAACCTAAGAATTGTTCTTAGGCAAGATAAAAAGGAACATGTTCTAGAGGAACCAATTCCAGATGTGCCTACTGATAATGCTGTTGCTACTCTTAAAACCGCCTATAAAAAGGCATGTGATGAGTCCCTTGATGTTAGCTGTCTCATGCTTGCTGCGATGAACTCAGACCTTCGAAGCAGTTTGAGAACATTAAGGCCTACGATATGATCGTGGCACTCAAAGGCATGTTTGAGACACAAGCAAAAACCGAGAGATATGAGATCTCAAAGAACTTGTTTGGGTGTAAGCTAGCTGAGGGTAGTACAGTGTGCCCACATGTGATCAAGATGGTTGGTTACACATAGAGCTTGGAAAAACTTGGTTTTCCACTTAGTCAAGAGTTGGCTACAGATTTGATTCTAGCTTCGCTTCCTGCAAGCTATGGTCAGTTCATTCTGAACTTCCATATGAATGGCTTAGACAAGAATCTCACCGAACTGCATATGATGCTTAAGACTGCAGAGGACAGCATTAAGAAAAGCAACAGTCATGTGATGATGGTGCAAAAGAGTACAAGCTTCAAGAAGAAGGCTAGGACTTGGGTCAAAGGAAAGGGCAAGAAAGTTTCGGATGGGATCCAAACTAACAAGCCTAAACCCAAGAGTAAGTTTGGCTCGACTCAAGAGAATGAATGCTTTTACTGCAAGGAACCAGAACATTGGAAAAGGAACTGCAAGAAATACCTGGCTGATCTGAAAAAGAATGGTGGGACTAAACCTTCCACTTTAGGTATTAATGTTATAGATGTTTTTCTTGCTGATTGTGGATATCATGGGGATATGCCCATGATATTAAAATGATGAGACAATTGGCAATGGCGTTGAGGGTTTGTGGAATCACCCGTTTTCGGCGTTGCTCTAGTTCTGTCAGGCTTCTGGTGGTCTGACCGGCCATGCCTTGTGTGGTTTTCTGGTTTGGTGGCTGGCGGTCAGACCGGCCAGGGTGGCGGTCAGACCGGCAGTGGAGCAGTCTGACCGGCTTTGGCTGAGCGGTTAGACCAGCCACTTTATGACTTTGGATTTTGGAGCTGGGCCAAAAATAGAGGGTGTAGGCAAGTGAGAGGGTTCCTCTGCACTTGGTCCCATAATTTTTGGAGCTTCCAGGAAAAAGTTCTATTCAATTAAAAATTCCAGAGAGGTTCGGATTTTCAGGAGTGGAATTTTGGCTAAGTCCCATGTGGCGGTCAGACCGGCCTTTGGTTGGCGATCAGACCGGGCAGTGGGCGGTCCGACTGCCAAGGGTGGCGGTCTGACCGGTGTTGGCTTATTTCACCGGCCCGCGTGGCGGCGATTTGTGGTTGTTAGGTCAAGTTCATGGTTGTCATTGCATATGTGTTGCATGATGCATGTTTTGGCTAACGTGGGTCAAGTTGTGAAGAACTTGTTCCCGGACACTGTTTGTTGGTCTATTGCCGTGCAGGTGGCTTGCAGGTCTATGATGGTCAACGGCGAGGAGGATCGGGACTAAGCTTGGAGAGCTGAGGTCCAGAACGATCAAGGATGCCGGGTGAGGTCAGAGGACTCAAGAGGGCGCAGAATGGATATGGATGACCGAACGGCGCCGATGACGATCGTTGGATCAAACGCGCGAGTCGCTGCAAGTGCTCGATGGTCTTTGGTGGGATCCGGACGGAGGGACTTGACGACATGGAGCCGTTGATCAACCTATACGTGGGCGGCCGGAGTGCCAGCGCAGATGGACTCGGTCTTTTGGAGAAGGATCGAGAAGGGGTATTTTGGTAATTTCACCAAATACTGTCGTGGTGACCTTTTGGCTAAACCACGGCGCGGGTCGGCGCATGGTGAAGCGGTTTAGGTCAATCGATGATGAATACGGCGCTTTGAGATGCGTGCGTGTGTTAACCCATTGTGTGTTTGGGTTTAATGAGTGCCCTAATGGAATATACCCTAGATGCTTAGTCTCCACATAAATAGGGGTGTTGGTGGCTGCTTAGTTGCTTGCTGAAGCCAAGGGAGAAGCCAGCCAACCCCATTTTGGTTTAGGGTTTTGAAGAGAAAAGTGGGGAGAGCTAGGTTCTAGGGTTTTGGATTGAGAGTGTGTGCTCACGTGGTGAGATTTGTCCTCCTTGGTAGGAGTGGCTGTAACCAAATCATCCATCTCCAATCAATCCAATCTGATTTCTTGAGATGAGTTTCTTTGCGTTCTTCTCTCTATTTTGTGATTTTGGGGTTTTCTTCGATCCGCGGGTTTTTGATTGGTTTCTTGCGTAGATCTAGCTTGCTGTGACATGTGGGAACCTATCTAGGATCATCTAGATCATCAATCAACCACGAGCAAGCTTTTGGATCTAAGTTTCGTTTTTGCCCGGTTTTGAACCCACCTTCGGTAAAACTGAAAAAGATAGGAACTTTGGCATGGATCTCTGCAATCTTTGATTGGAATAGGTTCCTAATATCTTTAAGAAGGTGTGTCTCAAATTTCGTGGAGTTTGGCCTTACGGATCAAAAGTTAGACCGATTTGAGTTTCAGCTTTTAATTTATGCTGCTTGGGTTGTTCATTCATTGTCAAGGGGCGGTCCGACCAATATCGAGGTCGACCGCCCCATGAAGTGGTCAGACCGCCCATTTGAGAGGTCTGACCGCTAGGCAAAAAATCGACCCGCCAATTTGAGAGGTCTGACCGCCCAACTCTTTGTGGTTTGAGTTTTTGGGTTATTTTAAG